>OW584241.1:40346407-41546407 GCA_939192795.1 Bombylius discolor
GTATCTTTAAAAGTAACAAATACAATATTTCAAAAAATCAAAAATATCATTTGAAATTTCTTGAAGTAGATTAATGGAAAAATAACGGGAACAAGTTAAATATGTGTGAAATTTTTGTTTAATTTTATTGGAGCATAAAATTGGAATAAATAAATTTTAAATTATATAAAAAACAAAAATATTAAATGTATTTATCAAAAACATCAACAGTTGAACCTGTTGAAGTCGCGAAAATTGTCACACATGGAGTTAAATTAAGGATATGTATGTACAACAACAGTAAGACCAGTATACTTATCTACGTAACAGAAAACAGGATCCTTAAAACGATTGATGTTCGACAACTAAGCAGCCTGTAGAAGTTAAAGAAAAGAATGAGGTTAATGGAAGAGAAATCCTGCAACTTTCCTGCATTTACCATAGAGAAATGTTCAAAACAATGGAGCTTTCTCTTCAAGGACCTTTGTAAAATAAAATAAAGTCACGGTCAGAAATATGATACATTTCCTGAATACAACAGGATGGTTGTAAAGATCACCTACCGGTGTCTTATTTCCTAGGGTAATGCGAGGTGATATCAAAACGGTCCATATTCGGTCCAAAGAAAAATGAAAATGACAAGTATCAATAGAATGTTGTCCTGTACAATTATGAGAATAAAAATCTATGTTTTAGGACGATATTCACCAACGAACGATATTTATCACCCTGCAAGTCAATTTAACTCGTATCAACTAAATGATTGACTTTATGCGAAACATCCTGTAATATGCATTTTGTAAAAAATATAAAATATGAATGCATAATGGAAATGTTGTGTAAAATACCGTTCACATAAAAAATATTGAAAATAATAAGGATAAAATTGATGATATGTTTTTTTGTAAAATATTGTATTGAAATTGATTTGTATGCAAACTAAAATATACATACAGATACAACATGTTTACATATGTACATATATGTAAATATGAATATTTCCTTATTTTGTAAAAATTAAATATACATATGTATCTATGTATTTTCTTTGAAGTAAAGATAAAAAGTAATCAATTCTTTTCAAAGGTATTATACTACGATGATGATTTTCTTATTTGAAATTCATTTTGAAATTTTCTAGAGGTAATTTTTATACTTAGAAATGATATATATGTAGTTTTTCTCTGAATTTTAAAACTTATTTAAAGATTTAAAAAAATATACATATATTTCCTAAATAAAAAAGAGCAAAGATAACAATTGATGCTTTTATTCATAAAAGGTAAATTTTATTTATTTTTCATTTTATTTTATTATTTTCCTTCTTTTTTGTTTGCACAAATAACACACACACACACAATAAAAATAAATCAGATAGAACATGACAAAAATAAATGAAATTGACGTAAAAAAAGAAAGAAAAATACATAAATCTTTTTGCTTCATAAGCTTCAGATTTAACCACCCACTAAAAACTAATTAAGTCGTTAATTCTTGTGTAAAATATACATCAAGTGATATTCTATTTTTACATGCACGCACATTTCTAATTTTTCTTTTCTGTTTTTTTTTTTTTTGATTTTTGATGTTGAATTTTGTGTATTGCGTACAGAAAATAATTGTGTGATAATTTTTTTTTTTTGTGACTGCAACTTTAATGAGATTTACATTTTGTGATTTTAATTAAACTTAAAAGGATCAGCTATAGTTATAAAATTATAATGTGAATATTTGAAAAAAAAAAGAATGTTACACTTAAAAAAAAATTGTAATTTAATTTTTTACAGGCTTAAATTAAATAGCAAGGATTTTATTTTTAATTCACTGATATAATAAAATCCTTTTACTTCACTTTTATACACAAAACTGTCTGGAACATGAAGATTGAAAAGAGTAGAGAAAGTTAATGGAGAAAAGAAAGAAAGTGTTTTAAAAAAATATTACGCGTTTAGCGTTACATCAAATCACCCTGTATTTTCATGAAATCAAATTAAATAGCTTAACAACACGATTATAATTAATTTCACAATACAATTGTTTGCAATACAATTTAAAGAGAAAAAAAAATCATTTTCTACTTTCATCAAGACATCACAAAAAAGTTTATTTTTCTCATCGTAGAGCGTAAAACAAATTTTATTATGAATTCAACACGTATAAGCAATAAAACTGACACAAAATAACATGAAATTAACTTCAAACCAATTTAACAGTGCTCTTCTATAATATAATTTATTCATGATAAACAATCTAGGATGTAGGATGTTAAAATAAAAAATAATATAATGATAATAAAAGAGAAAAACATTATTGATTCTATGACCTTCAACATTTAAATAAATTGCTGAATCAAATAAATGTCCTTATTATTAGTGTTATATTTATTTTAGGAAAGAAAAAACAAAAAACAAATAAAAGACAAGCAAACAATCAAACAGTAGAATTATTAACATTCATTTTTATTTTATTGTAGATACTTATAATCTCACATGTACTATCTATAAAATATAATTTTGTTTGTAGGTGTATATAGTACATCATCAACTAAAGAACTCTAAAGGTGTGTAGTAAAAGTGTAAAGGTGAGGGTCCTCCGTTTTCCATATAACATTTACCTTTTTTGTTTTTTATATAATGAATTGAACAGAGTATAAAAAATGTATTAAACTTCGAAAGATTCATTTTCTGAGTTCTGACCCTACAGATCTAGGAAAATTTTTTAAATATATGAAATATTTGGTTTAATTTGAACTCTACACTATTATAATAATGCATTTGTAATAAAGTCCTAGTACGTAAAAAATCTGTTTAGAACCTCGCTACTTATTCAAGTCATGACGTTATGACCTTTCTATGTTTTGTTTTCATTTTCTTGGAAAAAAATAACTTTCTTTAATCTCAAATTAAAATAATAAATATTTATGATAAAATCAATGTTGTACGTGGTATTATTTTGAGTGTATAATTTTAACTTAAGTACACACTTATACTCACAAAAATTAATGACTATTAATTTGTCAAAATATAAATTATTCGTTAGGGTTTAATTGTTTCTTTGTTCGTTTTTTATTTATAACGAAAAGTCTATTGAATCAAACAAAAAAAAACCAATATAAAATGAAACAAAATCTATTTTTAATTGTATCTGTAGTATTTGTATTTTTGATAATACAAACAATTGAGATAAAAATGATTAGATTAATTATTTGATCAAATTGTTTAGATCAAAAACAAATCATATAAAAGCAGTTTTAAATTTATTTCTAATTCAATTGGTAATTAAATTTAATTTTAAAACCAAGTTTCAAAAAAAAAGTAACAATGAAGTTTTTGTTACCAATATTTTTATTAACTGTCGGTGTAGCAGTGGCAGATATTCGTGAAGAAAATATTTTATATCCACCACAATCAGGTGGAAGAATTGTTGGAGGTGAAGATGCAAAACCTGGAGCTGCACCTTATCAAATTTCATTACAAAATAAATATGGACATAATTGTGGTGGTTCAATAATAAATAAAAAATTCATAATTACAGCAGCACATTGTGTTGTTAATAAAAATCCACAAACATTAAGAGTTTTAACTGGTACACAAAATCTTTCTAATGGTGGAGTATATTATTATGTTGAAAAAGTTTTTGTTCATCCAAGATATAATAAACCAAGATTACATAATGATGTTGCATTAGTTAAAATAAAATCATCAATTGAATTTAATAATATAACAAAACCAATTGAACCAGATTGGAAACAATTACCTGAAAATGCTGTATTAACATTAACTGGATGGGGTTCAACAATGTATGCACCATCAAAATTACAAACATTAGATGTTAAATATGTATCATATGAAGAATGTAAAAAATTACATGATAATAGTCCAAGTGTTGATATCGGACATGTTTGTACACTCAATAAACTAGGTGAAGGTGCTTGTTTTGGTGATTCTGGTGGTCCATTAATATACAAAGGAAAACTAGTAGCATTAGTTAATTGGGGAAAACCATGTGCACAAGGTTATCCAGATGCACATGCTAGACTTTCATATTATCATGATTTTATAAGAACAACCGTTAATGGAAATATGTAAATTAAAATGTAATTTGTGATTTATACTTTTATTTGAAATTTAAATATTGCAAGTTCATGTTAGCAATAAAATTTTGGTTTTTTTTTTATTTAAAATTTAATTATGAAATTATGAAAAAAAATAAAAATTAAAGGTCAATTTCTAAAATTGTTTTTTTATACAATAATTGTAAAATATGATTAGATAAAAATTTGGAGATAAGAAAAACAAAATGTGGAAAAAATTAGCAGCATAGTGATTTTTTTCTGAATTCTGAATGAACAAATGTGTGAATGATGCATTTACAATATATGTACATACATATGTAAACTCTAGATTCTAGGCCATTTTACCTTAATGTTTTGAAACTTTTGATTTTGCATCGACGGTAAATATTTTGAATATTTTTAGTTTAAAATATTCATTATTTTTTTTTATATGTTAATTTTGTTTAAAAATTCTTTTAAAAAAACTATATTAAATATAGTAGACTTCCTTTTCCTTTTTTTTTTTTCGTGTAGAATATCTATAAATGCAAAAATAATATATTTAAATATTCATGATATGAATTTGTGATACTATGCATTAAATTATTTTCAAAATTTAATTTAATAAAATACTTTTCAATTCATTCATAATTCATGTATCAAAATTTAAATAAAATAAATCAATTCTTATTTTCAAAAGAAAAAAAAATATTTGTCACATATTAAAATATACAAAAAAAATACAAAAAGATAAAAAACTAATCAAATTTTATGTAAATTTTTCATTAAACATGAAATCCTTTTTTTTTGTAATGACAAAGCATTTTACAGTACTTAAACATACAAGATATTTTCAAATTAACCTTATTTTTTTTTTCAACCAAACCAAAAGGATAACTCATTTATGCTCCTTTTTTTTTTCTTATACTAAATTAAGGTACATCAGCCAGAATTCCTAATGCCTTATTTAAAATTCAAATGTATATGACTGAATTAAAAGGAAAGTAAAAAATGTAATTTTATACTTATATTTTTTTTTAGAAATGAACAAAAAAACAGTAAATAATAAAACATTAAAAAAAAGTTTAATAATGAGCTCTTTTTAATAAAAAATAAAACAATTTTTCTTAAGATGAAAAGTTTCTCCGGATTTTTAATAAACAAACTTTGAAAATCTTTATTTGTTTTAATAACCGCAAAAGGATACAATTACGACATTTTAGTCAACTGATGAATTTTATTATGAAATCTTTAATTTTACAGAAATGATAAAAAGACTTTATATTTTATAAGAAATATGGTAATATTTGACAAAGCTGTTTAACTATGGCTTGTGAATATTATGATTAATCCTATTAAAAGATAATATATCATAGATTACATGCGTACTCATACTTATAATGTCAACAGACTTTTAGACACCAAGTACCTACATACATATTTATATTTCTCACTTACAATCTTTAAATATCTTTTTAGAAGTTAAGTATACACTGAATTGAAAAGTTGAATTTTGTATACATTTATATACATAGGGTAACTACTCTAGTCTCAGGCAACCTTCTAATCTTTTCAAATAAAAAATAATAATAATAAAAAAATTTAGCTAGTGGTCTAAGCAGATATGTACATATATAACATACATAATACTATATTTCTTTGTCATCAGTACTGGCGCAACAGCTTGATGTGAACCAGGACCTACTCAAGTCAACTTGGGTTAATTAGATGATTTTTTCTGTCATACTTTAGTTTACAAATAAATACAATATTTATGTAGAAAATTTTCAGACCGTATATTGGAACAAAAATTGAAATTTTTCTGGCCATCAGCTAATGAATGTGACATTTTTGAAATTATATATGAACTGAAGACAACAACAAAAATGGCCGAGAACTAGAACAATTACCTTAGCTACTTATGAAAATTTTATTTTTCATGTAAGTGAAGTACGAACACAACTTATATGTATAGTTCGGTTTGATCATTAACATTTTAAGAAAGTGAAAATTGATTATATAACCGAAAGCTTTTATTGGAAAAATTTCTTTTTTGACTATTTTGTTTTTTATACAAAAAAAGGTTTCTTTGAATCAGTACTGTTCTTAAAGTCTTTATCAAGTACTTATAGTGAATCTAGGTGCTATAAAGAAATATCTAAAAATCTTTTTTATTTTATCATTTCTAAAAAAAAAATTAATATACATATCATAATTTTTTCATAGAAATTATGGGACTTATGCTTTTAAAAAAATAAAAAACAACGTGTTTCTAAGAACATTTAAAAAACAAAAACAATGAAAATGCATTTACCATTTTATCTTCGAGATTCAAAATTTTTTTAAATATGTACAATTATTTTTTACTTATTTTATTTCTTTTCAAGAGCACATTTAAGGAGCACATTTTGTTTTCGAAACATTTACTGAAATATTGAACATAAAAAGCAGATAATTTTGATTTTTGTCTACAAACGGCTTTTAAATAAATCTTTTTAACAGTTACAATAAATACGTGAATACAAAATAACACATTCATATAAGATTAATTTTTTTTTCACACATTATATAATAAATAAATGTTTATTTTCAACTACTTTAATCTTATTTCATTATTTATATTAGAAAGTAGAATAAATAATATTTTCCTTTATTGATTTTTATAAAAAAACATGAATATTGAATTTTGTATATTTTTTTCTTCTAAGAATTGAATATTTTATTTAGCAATTGTAGAAAGAAAAAAATTAGGACAACAATAATAATTTTTATTCTTTATTTTTACTTTGAATAAAACTTGAATTGATTTTTACTTCTAAATTCTAATATGCTAATTAATTTATGTAACCCTAAAACCTTTAAAAAAAAAAAAAAAAATTGGAAGAAACGTTGATTTTATTTTGAATTATTACTGTAACAAAAAACAAATTTTAAAAAAATCTTTCTGGTGTCTAGTTTTTTTATTTTTTATTGTATATTGACTCCGACTGTAATTTTCTTCCTATTTTTTTATAGTTTTTTAAAATTTCTAATGATATTTCCAACATTTCAGAGCACATTTATTTTTAATTTTTTTCAGTTTTGATCTTTTCACTATAGTGAATAGTGAATAAAAACAATTTAATTTTTATCTTCACCAAAAGAGCTTCAAAATTAAAAATAACAAATAATGTGAGTAATGCATGTAATGCATTGAATTATTTCTTTTTCCTACAGGAATATTTAGTCGAATTTAAGTCAATTTTTAAAAAGTCAATCCTCTTATACAACTAAAAAATAATAAAGTTTATATTATACACACGTTTATTTGTAGAAAAAAGTATTTTACATACTTAAAAGTATAAGCTGTAACATATAAAACGAAAAAATTATCTTAATATCTAAATGTAAAAAATAATTTGGACAAATCTTACTGCTTTTTCCAATTTTCTTTACACGTTGGACATTTCAATGTTTTCTGTGTATATTTATTAATACAATCATTGTGAAATAGATTACCACAATTATTACAGTTTGAACCTCGAAATACAATCATTCTACATAAACTGCATTCTGTGATGTAATCTGAAAAATTCCGTTTAAAATATTGTTCAAATTCACATATTGTTTTTGAACCAAAATATATAATATCTTCTTGAATAACTAAATATCCTTGATTAATCCATTCATCAATTCTTTCTTCAGCATGATTTCTAGTAAATGATTTAACTTTTAATTCAGATGTTAAATTTAATGCAACAATTGGACGTATACAATAATCTTCACTTGTAATAATCTCTTTTAATATTAAGAAAAAATAATTAATATCAGCTTCTGTATAATGTTTTTGATGTTTATTAATTGAAGCTTCTACAGTATTTACAAATACAATATATTCATTTTCAGTAAAATCATTTTTAACAAATTTGATTTGTTGATCGTAATTTTTAATATTTGAATTTATTCCGGTTATTATTTTTTTTAATTTTTCTTCCACATCATAGTCAGCATTTGTATCATTGTATTTCTTGTAAAGATGATCAAAAATTTCCAAAACTTCTTTTTTTTCTATTGTTCCACGATTAGCACATACTTGAAGAAATGCTTGATGAAGAGTCATTTTTTATATAATATATATTTAAATATTTTTTATTTAGTTTTTAATTTTTATTGTTACTGGTCTTATCTACTGGATTTTGATATTTTATGTTTTTATCGCGGCAATCAATTTGAGGTTTTTTGTTTCAAATTTGACATTTTAGAAACAAAATTGAAATGAAACAAAAAGATTGAAGGAACATTTTTAAATAGTACTGCCAAGTGTCATTGAAAATAAAATGAAGGATTTTTTTTAAAGATTGTTGTTTAAAATTTAAATATGTAAGAAATAACTAAATAAAACATATTCATGCTACCTACGTTACTAAAAACGTAACTTTAGCATTTAAATTGAAAGTTTTAAAAATTTCATGATAATAAAATTTGATGTTCAGAAAGAAAGTAAAAATATTTTATTGTAGTAGATCTACAACAATTGATGAAGTGAGAACAGCTGTTCCCGTTTCTTGTAAACCACAACTCAACCTTAAAATGTAAACAAAAACAATTATTGTTTTCAGTTCATTTTTTTAATTCAAATTAATTTTAAAATTTTTTTCAATTTGAAAAATTAATGATGTCATCACAAAATAAAAAACCAGAAAGTGGAAATAATTACTATGCCATATTATCAGGTGTTTGTGCATCTGGTGCAAGCTTTTTTGGTAAATTAATGGGAAACATTCCCGAAGCAAATCCATCTCAAGGAAGTTATTTAAATGTAAGTGAAAAATAAAGTACATAATAAATTTTCTTTAAAATTTTAAATGTAAAAAATAAACTTATTATTCATATATCGGATTATTTTGTCTACTTTCAGAATATTTGGATTTTACGACTTATTTGTATATTTTTTATGGTTTCATGTAATGTATTCGTTTGGACATTTTTTGTTAAAGCATTACATAGTACTGGTGGAACAATAATTGCTACTGTTACAAGTGCAGCATCAAATTATATTCTCTCTGTAAGATTTAACATCATTTTTTAAATAATTATTTCCTAAAAATTTATTTACAATTTTATTCTCAGTTCATAATTGGAGCTATCATATTCAATGAGAAAATTGGCTTTTATTCAATAACAGGATTATCATTAATTCTATTAGGATTATTTTTTATAAGTAGAAATAATGTAAATCAAAGTGATAAGGTAAAATAAAAAAAAATAATTAAAAACTACGTATTTTTATTTGAATTGAATCATCTAATGAAATTACTACTCAAGGACCCTCAAGGTTCTTTTATCTTTTATTAATTACATTTAAGAACCATGGACTGGTGTCTGTAGTTTGTTTAGTGTAAACTTGATAATTAATGGTTTTGAAAACCCGACAATCTCCGTTTTAGGAAGTTCTACTCTCTGTAAAAAATTAAAACTACTTTATTTTTTTCTAAATTAATTTTATGCTTATTTTATCCATTTTCCTTTATTTATTTTTAATGAGTTTTTCAAAATAATTCTTATGAAAACATAACAAAAAAAAAAAAAAATTTTTTTTTTCTCTTAAAAAACTTAATTTAATAAAATTGAATAAATTTCTTAAAATATTTTTTGCTTATAATCAAAACAAATTTTTTTTCACAATTTTTATTGATCTATTTTCGTTTTAATTTTAAATTTTATTTAATAAAATTCTTAAATGTACAGAAATTTTTTTTTTTTTTGTATTCATAGCATAGCACAGATAAAGTAATGAAAAAGTTTTTTTTTTAGTTAATTTCATTTTTTTTTACACAACATTAATCTTAAATAGAATATGTTTTTTTATTTTTTTATTTCTTAATCTCTTTTCAATATATAATTTTTATTTTTTAAGTTTTCCTTTTTTTTTTTATTATTTCATTGAGATGTTTCATTGAAACGTCTTTGTCGTTCTAAACTTTCAACTTCAGCCCATGATGTACGAAGATTTGAAAAAAGCTGAAATTTAAAAGATATATATTTTTTTAAGTATATTTATCTCTTCAGTTTTTTTTTTTTTTTTTTAGTCTACACTGTTTCTCATTTACCTGATCAATCCAAGCTAGATCAGCCATTATATCTTTTAATATCATTGTAGTACCTTTAAATGGATCTCTTTGTTTTTCTTCATGTACACGTTTTGTACATGTTTCAAATAAATTACGTTTTTCATGTGCTATTTTATGAAAAATATCTGCTCTTTCAGCACAAATTCGACATAATAACATATCCTGTGTAATTGGAAAAAAAAAAAACAAACAAACAAAATTATAATTTATTTTTATAAGAAAGAAATAAGAAACAGAAAAAAAAAATAAAATAAAAGAAAAACATACTTTTTCATAAGATACTCTAAAATCTGGTTGAATTGATTCCATTGTATGATTATTATATGGTTGTCCACATAATAAAAAACGTACCGATATACCAGGTTGATGACAACCAGCACATACCATTTGTAATGTATAACTATCTTGTCCTAATTCTGTTATAACATTACATAATGGAAATGTTTCAATTGATACAATTATATTTCTTGTCCATGGTGTTAATGTTAATAATTTACGTTTACAATTTTCCATTAATTCATCGATTATTCTAATATTTGATAAAAAATATTCATCTATAAAGAAAAATAATAATCAATATCTTTTTTATTTTCTCAACTAATCTGGCATCCATAATTATTTTTCCTTTATTAACTTACCACATTCCTTTGTTATTTCTGTCATAAAACTTGAATCAAGAGATTGAGATATTAATGTTTGTAAATATATTTCAAAATTATCTTTATATTGTAGATAATCTTTCATAATTTTTTCAATATATTGATCAGTATCACCTGGTAATAATTCAGATCTCATAAATTCTACAATTGTTTCTGTAGGATTTTGTATACGTATGCGTATTGGTGCTTTTATGAATAATTTTCTTGTTTCAGCATTACATGATGAATACTTTTTTATTTAAAAGAGAGAAAGAAAAAAAACATTTATTAAGAGATTGCTAACTAAAAATATATAAAAATATGTTTCTTACTGCTGATGTATTTTTATAAAACCATTTACCATTCTGACAGAATGGTTCATATTTTTGTACAAGATTTTGACCTTCAATTTGCCATATTGGTGGCCAATCATTAACTAAATCTGAACGTATTACGACAAATTCACCATTCTAAAAAATTATATTTAAAATTAAAAATATGTAAAAAAAAAAATTAATTAATTTACTCTAAAAACACGTGTTGAATCTATTGATGAAGGCTTTGTAGTATTTTCTATATTATTTGAACCTTCTTTTTGTGGTTGTGGGTTTACAATTTTAATTGTTTCGGAAGTAGTACTATCATCTTCACTATCTATTCCAGAAGCTGAAAAAAAAAATGTTTTTTTCAAAATTAACGTTTAAATAAAATCAATATTGAGAGTATAATTACATTGCATTGATTTAAAATTGTTTAATAATTTTGATTTTTTACGTTTTGTTGAAGATCTACCAAGTTTGCCATTTTCACTCTTGAAAAATAAAAAATAACATAAATTAAATTTATAATATCATCAATTCAATAATTACTTCTTCATCTTCTGGTGTCCATACTGGATCTGTATCTGAATCAGCAAATTCTTGTGGTTCATCAAAATCATCATTATCAAGTTTTGATTTATTCATAATTTCTTCAATACCACGAGTTTTTGCTTTACGTAATGATGTTTCACGTCTTGGTGGTAAATTAAGTGGATCTACAAATAAAACAAAAATTTTTATTATAATTTTTTGTTGTTGCTACTTTTAGATAAGTTTTGTGAAGAAAAAAAATTTATGATTTTTATTTTTAAAATTTTAATTTGAACTTAACGATCAAGGGCGTTTGTTTGTTTTTTTTTTTAAATTTCAAATTTTATATTAGAATTATAATTAATGAGAAAAATTCAAAAATTTAAAAAAAAAAAAAAGAAAAAAAAAACTTCTGCATTTCCAAAATTTAAATTAAACTCATTTTAATTATATGGAAAATATTAAAATATTTTTTATTATTATTTGAAATAACATAATTTTATACGTTGTAAGTTTTCAAATCTAAAATAATGTGTATTTTTTATAATTTTTTGTAACATTACTCCTTTGTTCGTTTTTCTATTTATTTTTTTTTTTTTTTTGGAAATTAAAAAAGTTCGCACTTTTCGCACCTTGATCGATAAAATTGAAATTAAAATTTAATTAAGATCTTAATTTTTAAAATCAAATAATACCCACCAGAAATATTATTATTAATTTTTTTCCTGATGTTTTATTTTTATTTATTAATTTTTGCCACTTTTTTACACTCATAATACTTTCTACAAAATATATATATATATTTTAAAATTCGCACATTATCACAAAACTAATTTTTAATTCCGAAAAAAATAAATATATATTAAAATATAAGAATTTGTTTATTTTCCTTCTTAAATTTTAATCAGAATTATATTTAATGCTCACCAGACAATATTATTTAATATTTTCTTATTTATAATAAATCCAAAAAAAAAAAAAAAAAAAACGTAATTTTTAGATCATAAATTTGGATAAGAAGAAATTCAGTAAAACTGGGAAACATTTTATTGTTTATTTTTCAGATTAAAATAATCAGAAAAAAAAAACAAAATTTGTATATTTTAGGATTTACAATATAATTTATTTTATATAAAAAAAAATAAAATGGAATCAATTGAAAAGGTGGTGATTTTTTGTTTTTAAATAATACGAACAAGTGCGAACTTTTCTATTTTCAATGGAGTGTATTTACATAAATAAAAAATAAACATTTTATTTTTTGTTTTTTTCTCATAATAATTTTTTCTTTCTTTTTCATTATCTTTTTTTTTTTAACAATTATTTTTCAATTTTAATTTCTTAATTTTTTTGTTGATATTTTTTTTTCTATCATTTTTTGTTTTTTTCTTTAAATTTAAATATATACATCATTTATTTATTTATTTATTTTTTTTTAATTTTATATTTTTTTCTTCATATTTTAAATTTTTCCACATAATTACAAAAAAATAACCTTTAAATAAAAAATCATAAAATAATAAATGAGCATTTTTTGATAGCGCGCTATTCTATATTAAATTCTAGATTGAATTTTTTTTCAATTTTTTCATTCTTTTATTTTTTATTTATTTATTTTTTTTAATTTCATTTATCTTGTTTTGTTCTTAATAATGATAAAATTATTAAACATCAACATGTTTTTTTTTTTTTTTTTTTAATTAAATTTATAACAAAAAAAAAATAATAATAATAATATTAATAATAATGTATTCTTAATAAAAATAATGCCTTACAAAAGAAAATGCATAATTAAAATTGTTCTGTACTGTAAATAATTACTTACTAATTAATTACTTTTTGCTCATTTAAAAAATATTTTTTAAAAAAAATAAAAAAAAAAAAAAACAACAAATTATTACAAATTTGATACTGATTCAAATCTGCAAAGCAGCATGGAAATGTTAATTTTTTAAAAATATCATATAATGAAATTAAATGAAATAAAAACAAAAATTATATAGTCAAATTTCATTTTTAAAGACTTTCACAAATTTCGTAAAATACTCTGAAACAACAATTTTATTTTTTTTTAAATTACAGAAACTTTAAATTTTTCCCTAATTTGTTTTTTTTGCATCGTTTTTAATCTATTTAAAACATTCCCCATTTATAGTATGTCCCATGTATTTATATACATAATGTATACTCATGTATATATATATATATGTACATATATATACATATATTTTGATAAGAATTAATAAATTATTAAAAAATATTAAAAATTGGAATCTTATTTGAAAAAAAAAAATATATGTTTTGTTGAAATTTGTTAATTTTTTGATATTGAAATTTATTTAGCATAAACATTAAAATTCATTAATTTTTTTTTTAATTACAAATTTTTAGATTTTCATTTCATAGAACGTGAATCAATTCTATGATCTGAAAAAAGAAAAAAATCATTAATTTTTTATGTATACCATTTTAAAAACAAATACCGAAGACTTTGAAACTTGGAAGAATATGAAATATTTTCAAGTTTTCCGGAAGATAATTGTCGCAAAAAGGTCTGTTTGAAATTTTAGTTAAGAACAGTGGTAGTAGTAGTAGTTTTTTTTTCAGGATAGATCAATAATGATTCTTATGCATTAATTAAAAAATATAAAAAAAATAAAACGAAGAAGAAAAAACCGACTCAAAAAGTCCTAAAATTTAAATAATTTTTCCTCTTTAGTCCCTATTTTACTTCACTTGTATAATTATTTTTGTTCATAGTTTGTGTACTGGCTCTCAAACTTTAAAAAATTAATTCGTTTCGTTTTCTTATTTAGAAAACAATAATTATTAAAGCACTTTGAAGCATTATTGCTGTCATCTTAATAAGATAAGTCACACACGAAAAATATTACTTTCTGATACCAAATTATATTTACTTGGTGTCGATAAAAAATTGTCACTACTTTTCATGAAAACTAAAAAACAAAAATGACAGTTGCTATACTTTTTTTCTTAAAATTTTCCAAAGTTAAATTATTAATTAGTTTTACCTAAATGGTCTGATAAAAAACATAATAATAATAATAATAATAAGGCTTTTTTGAAAACTGTACATTAATAGCAACACATAATAAAATTAGAATAATTAGATGCTTTTCAATAATAAAATGGTCTTCGTGGCTGTAATGGATAATAATATAACGAACCTTCTTCCTCAGCTGAAGAACTCTGATAACGATGTTGAGTTTTATTTACAGTTGTTGCAGTAGTTGAAGATGATGATGATGATGGTGATGGTGATAATGATAGTTGATTTCTATTTTGCATTGAAGCCATTTGCATTGCCATCTGAGGACGAGCCTTTTTAGGCAATTGAGATTTTAATTGATTATTAACATCAGTATCATTTGTTGATTTTCGTTTTGCAGCTGTCTGTTCTAAAGTTGACTGTTGATCTGTAACTGCTGGAACAATGATTTGTTGACTTTGAATATGAATTGATTTATTTGGAGTTGTTGAACCCGACGTAGATGATGTTGCTGTTTCAGATGGTGCTGTAGTTGCTGTTGTTGTTGTTATTGATGATGATGTTGTTAATGTTTTATTTGCTGATGTTATTGTTGGTACTTTTGCATAAGATGATTTATTTCTTCCACTTTTATTACCTATTGTTGGTGGTGATGTTTCACGTTCACCTTGTAAAAATTTTAAATAGCTTGACATAAATCCGGCACCAGCACCAGATGTTTGTTTTCCACCGAATTTTGATTGTGAATTTTCGGTTGAATTATTTGTTGATAATGTATTAGCTGGTTGTGGTGGAGGTTCAGGTTTCTTTGGTGGAGTTAATACAGCATTTGGATCTGATAAGAATCCAAGTTCTTCCTCAATATTAGGAACCACAACCTTACTTGCTGCTTCATTTTCTTTAGGATCTTGCTGTTGCTGTTGTTGTTGTTGTAAAGAAGCACCAATACCTGAAATTGCGCCATGATGAGCTGCAACTGCAGCTGCAGTTAATGACTGCATCATTGTCGAGTCGGAAAGCATATTAGGATAATGATTTGTTAGCTGCTGAGCTGGAGTACCTTGACCCATAGGATTTAATGGATGTGATGGATGAAGTGGACTCGGTACTTGTAATGGATTGAAATATGGAATTTGAGCATGATGTTGTGGAAGTGACTGATTTTGCCAAAGTTGATGAGCAGCAGTAGTTGTAGAAGTTTGATTGTTGAAATTTTGAATTTGTGCCGCATTCTGTTGCGTTTGTTGCTGTGGCTGTTGTTGTTGTTGTTGTTGCTGCTGCTGTTGTAAATTCCATCGATTGTTGAAATCATAATAACCATTCTGTTGCTGTTGCTGCTGCTGTTGATGGTGTTGAATAGTTTGTGGTAACTAAAAAATTTATTAAGATAATAATAATTATTAAAATTGTTCGATAATAAAACTTTGTTTATTTCTTACTTGCTGCTGTTGCTGTTCCGCACTTTTTATTTCATTTGCTTGAGAACTTGTTTGTTGTTCTGCTCTACTTGCTAGATATTCGTTTTCTTTCATTAATTCTTCTCTAGCTTTTTCTGCTTTTGTTTTTCTAGGTTTTCTTGGTTTTTTCGGTTTTGGTGCTATTTTTTCTTGATTATCAATATGTTGTTGCTGTTGTTGTTGTTGCTGCTGCTGTTGTTGTTGTATCAATTGAACTTGTGCTGCTAAAGGACGCTCCGTTGTTACAAGAATATTTTCGGTTATTTGCTGTTGCTGACCACTATCGTTTTTCGTTAAACCATGTAAGGCACCGTAAGGTTCTTCTTTAACTAAATAAGAAAATAATAATAATTATAAAATAATGTAAAATGGACAATTAAAAATTTATTGTTAAATTTTATAGTTTTGTTTTTATACAAATTCTTGAACAATTCTTCTACACTCATTTTATAACATTAACAAGACAAACACCAACTGAGATATTTTGACGGTGACAATAACATTACACAAAAACATTTTTATGAAAAATTAAAGAGGATACTTAGAGCTTTCACAGTCATTCAATTGATTATAAATTGCACTTTATCTAAAGACAAAGAAGGAATATTCTAAATGTAAAGGGCAATTTTACTCATTGAAGTATTTTAAAAATTTTATAACCTAAATTATTCGAATTTTTATCTTTAACATTATTTTAAAATATTTTTTTTTTCTTTCTTAAGAATATAAAAAAAAAGATAAAAAGGAAATTAATATGTTTTAAAATAAAAATATAATTTTCTCATCAGTTTTTCAGAGTTCATCATCATTACCATCACCCAATCGTTAATGGTTTCTCATCCAATTAGTACTGGTTTCACCTGTTTTTGCTTATTTCTTATGGAATTAATTCTCCAACATTACAATTTATTTTTAATTCTTTTTTATTGAACGCTTTCTTAGTGTTTTTTCTTTTCTTCACTTGAAACTGCTTCATTCAAGATTTTTAATCTTGTGATGTGCTCCAATTTGTGCTTGTTTACAATTAATTCTTCCTCCTTAAGATCTTGCCGTTTCTTCATTATTTTTCTTTCTTTGTATTCAACTTTCAAAAACATTATTTTGGCATATTCTCTTCTCAGCTTTATTTTATTTGATTTATTTCAGCTCTTTGCTCCTTTTAGCTTCGAATTTGAATTATTTTAAAAAAGGACTTTTCTTTTGTTCATTTTTTGCCGGTAATTAATAAAAGTTGAAAGGTGATTGTAAATTTATTTACTAAATAACTTGAGAAGCTCTAAGTGTTCTCTTTAATTTATTAGAAGAATGTTGACATTACACATTTTTTTTTTTTTTCAAATAATTGTACGGAAAAAGCAAATGATAAAAATGAAGTACATACATTAGTTATTTAATGAATATTACGATGATTTATGGAAATTACTTTATAAGGTTTGAATGAAACTCTTTTTTTTTGTTTTGTTTTAATTTTTCATTAGTTAGTCTAGTATTTACTGTTACCACTTCCTTTTCATGTTAGTATTAGGAATTTCTATACCAATTCGATTCGATTGTTATTGTTTTAATGAAATTTGAATGAAATTAGAAGATATTAATAAGTAAATTAGTTCATTGAATCGATTTGGTATATTAGCTAATTTATTGGTTAGTTCTTTAAAAAAAAAGGCACACAACAATATTAACATTACATTTTTCTTTTGCTTGATTTATGGTGCATGCTTTATACATAACAATACAATTACCCTTTTAACATTTATCTTAGTAATTAGTATTCTAAATAAGTAATAATTGTGCATAGTTATAAATTTGAATTTCGAAGTGCTTCTAATTACATATTCAAAATTATGAAAGAGAAAATTTATTTTAAAATTTAAAATATAAAATTTTTCAAACTTTAAAATCCTATTTTCTTATTATTATTATTTTTTTTTTTTCAAATTGAATACATTTTCAAAAATTTTGAAAAGAGTTATTGAAAAAATAGAGTTATTGTTTATTAATACAAATCAATTTGTCTCTCTAATGTTAAGTTATTTATAGTTTTTATAGCTTTTCTCTATTAATTTACCATCTTCTAATATAAAATATTTATTAAAAAATGGCCATGACATATTTAAAAATATTTAGAGAACCATCACTTTTTTTAAGAGTTAGTAAAGGAAGTGGAAAAGCTTTCGAGGATAGAGTCTCATCATTTACCTTCATTTTCCCACCAATTTTGCTGTTGTTGTTGGGGTTGTTGATGTGGTGATTGCTGTTGTTGCTTATAAATTTTTGTTTGATCACCTGTAGCACGTGTTATCACAGATGAATAGGCGACTGATCCACTTTGTACAACACCACCACCACCACCACTTCCTCCTCCTTCTCCACCACCACTTCCTCCAGCAGTAACTTGATTTCTTGGAGAAGATGCAGCCGTTGATATTTGTTGCTGTTGTTGTCTATTTGTTGATGGAGTAGTATTCGTTTTATAAATGACTACATGACCTGATGCGTCAGATGTATAATGAATATTTTGTTCTGATTGTTGTGATTCCATTGAGTTTGCCACTGGACTATTATAAACTGAGTAACCTGATGATGCTGAAGATTGAACAGGACTTTGCTTTTGTGGTGATGCAATTACATTACTTATTGTTTCATTTTTAATGGCACTTGCAACTGCATATTGTTGTGTTTGTTGTTGTTGTTGTGTTTCATTTTTAATTTGAGTTTGTGTGGTCTCAGGAGCAATTATTAATTCACCAGTATTGGTTAAATAAAAATGTCCAGGAGTTTGCATAGGATTTACAGTATTAGTTGGTGTTGTATTATTATTTGCGGCCGGACTATCTTGTGTTGTATAAACTAATCGACCATCAACGATTGCATAGTAACCAATTTGTTGTTGTTGTGATGATGATGATGATGATGACTCTTGTTCATTCTGATGAGGTTCTGGTGTTTCAGCTTGTTTAAGTTGCTCTTGTTGTTGTTCAATAATAAAAAAATGAGGATATAATTTATTAGAGGAAGAATCAGTTTTTGATTGAACTAAATGAACAGTTTGTTGTGTTTGATTATTGTTAGTTTTTGTTTTTTCAGATGATAAATTACTTTGTGATAAATTTTGTGGATGATAAGTGGTAATTTGAGGTTTCCTAGGACGACGTTCTTTTTGTTGTGGTGTTGTTACATTATTTGTTGCTGAAAGAAATTAAAAAAAAAAAAAAAGTCGACCACACACACACATTACATTTTAGCCAATATTATTATTATTTTTTTAAAAACAAATTTAACTTAAACTTACTATTAGTGTACACATTGCTTGAATTTTGAGTACTATTATCACTGTATGATGGTGAAACAGTTTGTTGTTGTTGTTGCTGCCTATAATATTGCTGATTATTTGGTGATGGTGCCGACTGTTTTGAATAATTCACAAAATTATTATTTGTCGCTGCTGCTGTAGCAGTAGGAGTTGAATTTTGTTGCCATGTTGTTAAATTTGTTGGTCTATTTGTATTTGCAACAGGTGATACCGAATTGCTTGATTGTTCTGTTGTATAAAAATTAGTTACTGGAGATGTTGATTGTTGTTCATTATAAGTTTGCCTTAATGCATTCTCAGCAGCTTTTATTTGAATATTTTCTGCAATTAAGTTTTGACGATGCTGAGAATTAATAACAGAATTAAAATGAGCTGGTTTTGGTTGATGAAAAATTGGATTAAAAACTGATTCATATGCGACCGGTGTTGGTGTTATAAATGCTCCAGGATTAAATGTACTTGCACCACTAGCATGTGCCGCTTGTAAAAGAATTGATGCTGCCGTTGATGCTTGACCAGCTACAGGTTGTCCACCAGTAGTTCCAAGAGATTGATGTTGAAATTCATTTGATGCAGTAGATGCAATGCCGGATGGTATGAGACGATTATAGTATGACCAAGGATTTGATGGATCCATGATTGTTGAAAACTTTTTTAAAGATTTTATTGATCAATACTGAAAAACCAGAAGAAAAAATAATTTACATAATAAATAAACAGTTTGTAAGGTTAATAAAACGCTTACACTTTGCAATTAATTTTAAAACATCTAAATTTGGTCGCAGTAATACATTACACATTGAACATAGCGCTATTTACTTAGCAATTTTAACACATTCAATAAATAATTTACTTTTTATTAGAAAAAAATCTACTATATAAATTCACTGGATCACCCTGTTTACCAAATATTTATAAAGAAAAAACACCAACTTTTAAATTTGACATTAGTGAATGTCTGTCTGCTTTTTTTAAAATATTTTTTTTATTATTTTAATTATAAGGTTTTAAAAATCCTTTTGTGTTTAAATCAATTTTACATTATTTTTTTTTTAAATTCCCCGTATCCACTCTCTTATACAGACACTAGTCACATTTTTTTTTTTTTTACCTATCAATCAAAATGAATTTGCCCACCACAAAACAATTTTATTTGAAAATCTTCATTACTCAATAAAATATTGCTTTAATAAATTGTTTTTATATCTAAACGATTTAGTAATTTTATTATTTGTCGATTTTTGTTTTAATTTTTCATAAGATAAAAGTTGAAATTACTAAATTTTAAATAAAAAAAATTTAAAATGGAAAATTTTACTATTGAATAAGTATACATATATGATGCGTCCTTCCTCATCACATTTCAATTTTTAATATGCTTTTATATTATTTTACACATTAATTTTATTATAAAATTATTTAAAAAAAATTATATTTCACTTTAATTTATATTTATTTTAATTTAATTCTATGATTTTCACAAAAATCTTTAAATAATTCACACTTTTACCCAAACAAATACTCACTTTCATCATATCTGACGCCATTTTTGAAGTTCTATATCACGTAACACACACACTCAAATATCCCTGATTTTCATTCAAAATAAAATTTAAAAAAAAAAAAAAAATCGCTAAAAACCAATTTTTTTCACTCAAATTTTAATTTTTCGCTGAGTATTTTTAATAAGGTTTGAGTCTGAAATGAGCGGTAAATACAATCTCTTATGCACAATGATTGTTGCACAATGATTGTTGTACAATTTTTCTTATTATTCGTATTTAATTTAAACGAGAAACAATAAATATTGACAAGAATAAATATTGACAAAATACATCGAACCTATAAAAAATTTCATCAAAATTCAAGTGAGAAGTTGATAATACAATCGTCGAAAGATTTATTAAACGAAAAAACCATCATTGAGCATGAACACATTAGGTTGTTGTTACAACGACGCAAACCGGTTACAAAACCTGTTTTTACAATTGCTCAAACTACATCTGAAGGTGGCACAATCAGTTGTAACGAGAGTATGAGTGTATTACAACCGTGAAGCTGAAATTATTTTGGATGATTTCTTACTATACCAAGTTGGGAAAAATTATACCATTATGTTACAACCAGCGCAACAATAACCGGTTTAACCACCAAGTGTGCAAAGGGTGATTTACTTGAAAATATAAAAATTAAATTGAATTGCTGCTTGCTCATATGTTGAAAAACATTGTGAATTTAAATTTCAAAATTTGACAACTTGAAGTTGGTGAGGATTTCAATAGTAGAGCTTGTATGTTAAATTCTCAATACGCTTTACAATTGCGAAAAATAGTTGAAATTTTATTGTTTATTATTTTAAATTATGTACATATTAAAATTTAAAAAATAAGCTAAGATGGAGCAACATATGACTAAAATGGTAAATTTTAAATTCAATAATTTCAAACTGTTATTTTTTATTTTCACTAAATCGAATAAACAACGAAAAATAAAATCTGCCACATACGATTACATTTAGCGTATATGTAGCAATATATTAAATTTGACTACGATCTGGCTAAATAATTTTAAAAAAATAGCAAATTTCTTATGATGTAATATAATCATCAAAAGAAACATGAAATGAAATTTCTAAAATATGAATATCAGCTTCTAAAATTCAAAAAATGCTGTTGTTGCAAAATTGTAGTTCGACCATAACCATTATTTAAAATTGAAATCTTTGCTAACTTCAAGTTGTTTCAAATTTTGAATATTTTTGTCTTTCTTTTTGAAATTCATATTCACAATTTTCTTCATCACAGCAGCAAGAAGCAGTTGTGTATTGTGTAGTTGTGTAAAAGAAATTTTCATATTCTTAATCAAGTTGTTGCCAGTAAAGGATGCCTTCTGCCGCAAGTGCAAAATTAGAAAAACAAGCCTCCGGTAATCAAACGGAGTCTTCTGACAATAATAATGCTAATACACCAATTCGTCAAGCATTAGTTATAATTGAACATAAAATTCGTAATCTGGAAAAACGTAAGGTAAGTGAAAGAAAAATCTTATAATTTTTGATTTATAAAAAATATCAAGAAAAATGTTTCATTTTCCACAAAAGTTCCAATAGAAAATTTTTTTTTTTGTTTTTATATTATTGCAGAATATGATTTTTATTGATTTTTTCAATTATATTTCATTTAGTTTAATATATATTTTTATTTAATTAATAAATTTAATTTATAAACTTTCTAAAAACATGGAAATTTTAAGGTTCAAATTATAAGATATTGCGGATTTAAAGAGTAAAGAACAAAGGGTTTTTCATTTTTATAGACGCCATATTTACATGTGCTCTAGTAGGAAACTTGTCAAAAAGAATGGTGGAAAGAATATTTTCTTTATTAAGTCAAATTTTTCTATTTTGTTCATAGAATTATTATAAAATAATTATAATATAAGAATTTCTAATTGCATTGCCGAATATCTGTCTACTTAATTACCTATTAAAAGAGTATCTAAATTGTAGGTATATTTTGTATGTTTTACCTTACCTTACCTATATTTGATTTAAAAAATCTATGAATCATATTAATTAGGTATATGTATAGAGGACCATTAGCATGTCGTGGCCAAATAGAGCGTATACAAATTATAGATATTGATTGAGTAGATATTTAAAAACGTGTCATCTAATAAAATCTTTATTGGTTCAAAATAAAGAAATATGTAACATTAAAAATTACTGAACCAATACATTTGATTGATCATGTTAATTCTCTTAAGGGGATTACCTAATCAAAAAATTGAACTAATAAAGTTCGTCAGAGTCTTCTTTATTTTTCAAATTTGGATGCAATTTACGTACATATATGAAAAAATGTAAGCAATGAACATACCAATCCAGATGTATTTATTTTTAAACACAATAAGTAACTAGGTAGGTATTATATTGTAATTTAGAAGTTTTAAAAAATATGGAAAGCAAAAAATACAAGAAATGCATTGATGAATTTCTACTTAAAATTGTTAACAAAAGAATCTTAAAAAAGACATAAAGAAATGATATATTCTACATCATAAAAAAAAATTATGTAGATACTGAAATACAAAAAAAGTAGTTTCCATACTGTAATGGAATTCATTTTATTTCTATAGGTATTTATTTTCTTATTGATTTTCTATGAACTGAATAATTTACAGCTATTTGTGGCAACCTTTTCAATTTTGAATTTTTTGAATATTTGTTCTTGTTTATTTTAAAATTTATGCAAATATTCCTGACTTATTTAAATTTCTTATAAATTATTAATTTCAATTTAGACGAAATTAGAGTCTTATCGTGCAGATCAATTATCTGGTAAAGAATTAAGTAATGATCAAAAGATAGCGGTTTCTAAGTTCGATGAAGTTGCTCAATCACTTGAATTTGCACGTGAACTCTCTAAGCAAATGCTACAGCTAGCAACTGCTGCAGACAAAGAACAGAAAAAGCAAGCCAGACGAGTAAGAAAAAATAATTTGTTCTTTTTTACTTTTATATAATCTTTTCTTCTTCTTATTTTTCTTAAAATATTTCTAGGAAGCTCTTATTAGAACTCAAGCAGAAACTTTTAAAATTCGTGAAGTATTAATCATTCAAAATATTCTTTCGACATTTTTGTCTGATCAACAAATTCGTGAGGATTTTTTAAATGGTACTAACGGAGCTGCAAAACTTGAAGAAGATGATCTTAATATACTGGAAAAATTGCAAGTTTTAGATTTTTATTTTTCTTTAGAAGTATGTATTTATTTCTTAAATTAATATTCTAGTTATGTGGATGTTCATGTTAAACGCCAAAATACGCCTGAAGATGTTCCATTTTCAGTCGGCGCTCAAAAAGCAGCTGAATATCTTTCGTTAACAATTGATGGACGACCGAAACAGTATGGAGAAACAACATTTGATAATGTTCGTCGTATACTGACTATCATTCAAGAAAGCGGATATCTAGATAAAAGTGGGAAAATAAATGAAGGTGGTGGTAGTAGCAGTGACATTGATCCTGTTGATGAATCCCCTGCAGCAGATAATGAACAAAATGATAATCAAGTATTAGAGGATGATAAGACGGTGGTGGCAACATCAATTCAAGATAATGTTGAAAATATTGATGCAGTGAATTCGAATATGCCGAAACAACAGCAACTACAACAGCCATCGCAATCTCAACAACAACAACAACAACATTTGCCACCACCGCAACAGTCTATACAACCATCACCTCCACAAAATATTGGCCAGCAAATTATTGAAGCTCCTTCAGCAGCAGCTGTACCAGCTCCATCATTTCCTCAACAGCCACAGCAGCAACAACAGCCTCCACAACAACCAACCTTAGTCAATACACAAATTCCCTCACAAGCTCCTCAAATGACTATTCCAGTTGTTCAAACGCAGATAGTGCCTGCATCAGTGGCTCAAGCTCCTCAAGTTGCTCAAGGTCATCCAACGGCTGTACAACCAAATCCGGCATCGGTGAATCCTCTTCATGCCGGGCATTTTCCGCCTACAACCGTTCGGGCGGTTGAACAAGCATACTTTAAACAGCATCAATACATCCAACAAATGCGACCATTGGCGGAAGTTATTGGCTCAGGAAATTTCTTCTTTTTACAAGATAGCGAGCTTGATTCACCAGATCTCGTGCCAACCGTTGGATTTACTCCAAATGAAGGACAAAATCAAAATCAAAGTATGTAAATTATTGAATTTTATAAATTGTAGTTTTACCATTTTTTGATAATATTTTTATTTTTCTCTAAGCAGGCAGTATTCCAACAGCTCCAACCTCTAGTTCAACTGTAATTATCCCTTCTAATCAACCAACTATCCCGCAACAACAAACTCAAACACAATCTCAACAGCAACAAGCTCAACAAAGCCAATTACCCACAATGCAACCTCAGCCTGGAGGAATCCCACAACAACAGCAGCAGCAACAAAAATCTCAGCAGGCACCTCCTCTACCAGCCTCTGCACCAATTCCAACACAAACATTTACAAACCAATCTTTCCCCCCAATTGTCCCACCACCAAATGCTGCAATTTTTCCACCACAAGTTGTTCAAAATCCAAATGAAATTCCAAGCTCTCAACCACAAATACCAGCAGTTTTCACAAGCCCTCAACTTCCCATACAGATGGTCACTCCCGGAGGCGTTGCTACTATTCAACAACAATCTATTGTAGTATCTGTTCCTGCACCTTCAGTGGTGACGGCGGCAGGAACCGTTGGTTCCTCTCAAAATTCCGCTACGGTACTAAAAAGTATTGAAAATCAGCAACAACAACATCAGGGAATAATTGCAGCTCAACAACAAGCACTTTTGACCGGCCCTAGTGGCGCTAATGTCCCTCTTCCAGGTTTTACTGCAGCAGTTCCAACGAAATTTCCTCCAGTACCAACACCACCAATGGCTAGTATCCACCAGGTATATATTATATTTAATAAAATTTCACGTGTTAAAAAATTACATTATCTTTTTTTTAAATTTTATTATTTTATTATTATCAATAGGATAACTATGAAAAATTACAAAAACAATCACAAAAGAATGTTTTAAATGAGAGCCAGATTCATCACAAGAAAATTGATGATATTATTGTCAAGGATCGAAGTGATGTTCAAAATGACTGGAATGCAAACGAAAATCTTCCAAAGCAACAAAGAATGCCCAAAAAAGAAGAAGAATCAAATCAGTGGAGTAATGAAATGGCTAATGTGAAATCAAATGAGTGGAACAATACCACTTACGATAGCCATCAGACGTCTGAATCAAATAATTGGAATAGTGGCAGCAACCAAAATGAAAGTGGTAGCGGTGGTTATGCAAGTCGTGGGCGTAACAGCTTCGGAAATCGAACTGGAGGAGGTGGCGGCGGAAATCGTGGAATGCGTGGAAATGGAAGTGGTGGTAATAATGGAGGAGGACCAAGTAGTGGTGGACCTCCATCGAATGGATACAGAGGCGGAGGACGTTCAAATAATTATCAACAACAACAACAGCAAAGTAATCATCGCAATTCTGGACTGTACTTTAGAAATAACGAAAATACAGGAAGCGGCAACAGTGGCAGTGGTTATTATCAGAATCATCAGAATGGTGGCTACAATTCAGGTCCTAGTGGTAAACAAGACAATGGTAGCAGTAATTATGCAGGAGGGAATATCAATACGAGCTTTAGACCTCGTGGAGGACCGATGCCTTCAAATCGACAACAAAGTGCTGGTGGTAACGGTGGAGGAACACGTTCTAGTGGC
This sequence comes from Bombylius discolor, assembly GCA_939192795.1. Lineage (NCBI taxonomy): Eukaryota > Metazoa > Arthropoda > Insecta > Diptera > Bombyliidae > Bombylius > Bombylius discolor. The sequence goes on from OW584241.1 coordinate 40,373,106, forward strand.
GGTGGCCCATCAAATTCTGGTGGACCGCAACCACAACGAAACAGTATGAATGCTAATCGACCACCAAATGCTGCAGGTATGTCAGTAAATACAAACAGGCCTGGTGGCGGTGGAGGACCTAGAGCTACAGGTAATTATGGTACTTCACGTCCACCACCAAATGTAAGACAACATCAACATCAGCCTCAACAAGATGTTAATGTCTAACCTCAATTACTTTCAACTTACAATTAGTAAACAGATTTAAGAATTAATTAATAATAATTTAAAAAAGAAAAGAAAAAAAAAAGATATAAATATATATATATATAAACCTAGAATATGAAATGAGTATTTAATTACGTTAAAAAAATTATATGCTGCTGCAAACACATTACACATCCCCATAAACACACAAAAACAAAAAAAAAGGAAAATTAAAAATAAAATAAATTTTACAAATTTAATAATAACATTGAATATGATATAATAATTATAATATGGCCATTGCTTTTAACTTAAATTAAATATTAAAGTACATTTATTAAAAATGAGTATAAAAACAAAAAAAAAAGGAAAAGAAAAATTAGAAGAAAATAAAATATATATATAAAAATTGAATTAAAAAATGAGAAAAAAAATTGCATTTACTTGAAAAAAAAAAAAAAATTTATGGTAAAGAACGAATTAAGATAAAGGCGATTATAATTAATAAATAGTAGATAATACCAGTGGGAAGTAACGCTCTGTTTATTATTACCTTTAATTAATTACCTATTCAATAATTTGTAAAAAAAAGAAGAAAATAAAAAATATGAAAAAATGAATTGAATTAAAAACTGAAATACAAATTTATAAATTTTGTTTGTCATTAAATGTTTTTTTTTTTTAATTAGAAAAAATAAAATCGGATTATTCTGTTCATTTAATTGAAATAGTTAGAAAGGCGCTTCGAATGGAGAAAAATTTAAAAAAATATATATATGTATATGGTCACCTGAATGTAAAAGTATTGTTTGTCCAGTTTTGGAAATTTTTCAGGGGTGCACTTTGAAAATGACAAAAAAGTGTTCTGCTTTTATAAATTGTATATTACATTAGAATTAGGATATTTAGAGTACAACCTAATAACATTACGAACAAGACACACAATAGAGAGTCGAATGGGCCGAAAAATTCAAATTTGTTTTTAAAAGCTTCTTTCTTCAAATTATAAAATAATTATTTGTCTTGACAGAAAAATAAGTTAATAATGTTTTTCTCATACGTTTGATTTCAAACAACATATTTTTTCATAATCCAGTTTTATAAAATCAAATTTATGTGTTTTATTTATTTTTCACAATCAGGATCATTTTAGTCCGACAGTTTTTTAACATCCTTAAAGAATCGGAGGTTATTGAGTTATTATTTATTTACTGTCGTTTTAGATGTGTATCGTCAATTTTAGAATCTCAAATATGTACATCGAAATAATTCAGTATTTATCGAAGAAATTAGCCAATTAAAAAAATTTAAAAGTGAAAATCAGTTTGAATTAAAATTTTTAATTTCATTTTTTAAATTACATATTTATTTATTTTTTCATAAAATTTTTCGAAGAACATGAAAATGATTATCAATTACAATTTAAAAGTTGGAATTCTTGGTAATTGATGATCATTTGATAACGTTCTTGAAATGGCTTATATATATATATATATATGTATACATATATATTTTTTTTATTTTAATAAATTTTCATTTTAATTTACACACAATTTTTAAATTTTTTTTTTTAAAATTATTTAAATTGTAAATTAAGCAAAAAAAAAAAGTAGAAATTATACACCAGATTATATTGTATAGTAGGTACTTACATAATAACATACATTTATAATTATCATTTTTAAATTTTAATTTAATTTTATATTTCAATTAAATGTTTGATTCGAACCTGTTTATCTAATTTAATATTAAATACATAATTTTTTTTTCTCATTAAAAAATAAATTTCATGATGGTTTTTCGTTTTTTTTTTTTTTGAATAATTTGATAAAAATTTTATTTAAAAAAAAAATTACCTTTGGCACATTTAAATCAAAAGTTTAGGAAAAAAAAATTGAATAAATTAAAAATGAAATTAATTCGACAGAAGGTTTTAAAAAAATATTGTTATGAGGTCATTTTTAGTTTTTTACCAGAACGTGTACACCCATTCTTGTTGTTATCTTTTAGCATACTCAAGTACCGGTACGTCAATCATAAGTCTTTTGTTTTAGTCTATTTTTATTTTTTTTTTTAAATTTTCTGTACGTAGTAATATTTTTTAAATTTTTCATTAATTTCTACAATTAACAGTAGTTAGTTTTTGTTTTCTTTTTCAAAATTTTCTTATTTGAATTTTTATAGCTTACCAAAACTTTCATATTATTATACCTATGTCTCATTAGTTTTTTTTTTTTTGTTTGTTTTTAAATAGGAAATGAGATTTTTTTCATTCTACTTACTATGTACTTTTTTTTTTACAACTAATTAAACTTATATATTTCATAAATCTTAAAAATATTTAAAAAAAAAAAAAAAAAAAAAAAAACAAAAATAAAAAATGTTATAACAAAATAAAATTACATGAAAATGAAAAATTTCTGAAAAAATAGTGTAATTTGTGCATATCTTTGGTTTCTTTTCTTTTTTTTTTAACTGTAATATTTTTCGGTATTTTTATTTTCAAATCTCAATCAGGTTCGATTTGTTTGTTTTTTTTTTCCATCTTTTTTTTTTTTTTTTTTCGTGCATTTAATTTAATTAAAATTATTTTGAATTCACAATTATTATATTTATTTGTTGGTGGTGAATGTCTTATTTTTAAAATTACGCAAATCAAAATAATTTGATTTATTTTCAATTTCATTTTTTTTCTTTTTTACGTTTTTTGTCATGCAATTTATCACAAAATATTTTGGCATTATGCCATAATTCAATTATTTAATTCCTTTCACATACATTTTATAATTTACATTTAATTTTTTTAAATGTTAATTATTTCATTTTTACAGTTTTTTTTTTCTTTGTATTGAAAAAAAATAATAATGTAATGTTAAACTAAAAAACTAAAATAAATTCTTTTTTAAAAAAATTATTTTTCTGTAAAATAAAATATTAAATATAAAATAAAAATGAGTATTGTTTTGAAATTTCAAATCACTGTTTTCTGTTTCCTAGTTTAATTGAGATAATTAAGGAAAAACTAAAAAAAAAAAAATTAGAACAAGGTTCTATTATCTATCAAAGGGCGGGTTATTTCACAGAATCCAAATTTCTTAATAAAGATTTTAGAAGTTTTTATTTTTTACTGTTTTTTTGAATAAGTTCAATGTTTCAATTTATATACATTTTCAAAACACGTAAGATTTTTTTCTTTTTTTAAGAACACAGATTTTTTTTTTACATTCACTTTGCTCGAAATTCGAAAAATTTAATGCATTATTTTTAAAATATTCGAAAATTATCAAGGATTAATTTTTAATAATTAAAAATGAAAATAAATGAATTATTAAATCATTATTTGTCCCGTTATGACTAATTTTTTATGTAAATTAGCTACATTATTTAAAATTAATTTATTACAAATAAAAATTAAAAGTATGGAATGATTTATTTTTTAAATCGAAAAATTAAAAAAAACTATATACTATTTGTTTTTGTATTTCTTAAAAGATCCAAAAAAAAAAAATAAAATATCACTAATATATTTTCAGGCAAGATGAGTATTCGTTTAGTACTTTTTTTTTGTTTGTTTAATTGTTTCTTTGGTATTTTAAGTTTAAAAAAAAATAAAAAATTAATAAATTTATTGGAATTAAATTTTAAAGAGATTCACTTTTAATCAACCTAATTTCGAATGAAATTTCATTTGCTTGACAGTCTAAGAAATTTACAAACGGATTAAATATTTAAATTTTATTATATTTTTCTTCCTTTTTTTTTCAGGAAATATGCAGCTTGTTTTAATTTTTTTTTTGTTTCGAGTATTTTTATGACTTAATTTAAATTAAAGAAGAAAAAAAAATTCAAAATAAATTTCCATACTTCCTTCTCTGGAAATGAACATGAATTTCGAAATAGTCGAAAATTTAGGTTTTATAATTTTTTGAACAGCTGTTTTAAAGCGATTTGAAAAAACAATAAAAAATTTATGAAAATGTTATAAAACTTTCCATAAATATAAAAATAAAAATTAAAAATAAAAAAATGTTTTGTCGTGGAACCAAAACTAATTTTTTTTTTCTCTTTTCTATAACACAACATTTTTGTTACTTAAAGAAGTAAATTCTTTAACAAAAAATTATTTTTCATTTTATCACTAAAATTTAAAATTCATCTGAAATGCCAAAAACTTTTTTTTTTAAAAAAAAAAAATAATTTTCATTTTTCAGTCATTCACGATGAATATTGTTTTTTTTTTTTTTAATTTTTAGAATTTCATATTTTTTTCTTTTTTTAATAATTACAAGTTCTAATATATCTAATACCTTTTTCTTTTTTTTTTGTTTTTGTTCATAAATATGTATCTTTGGTTTTATATTCTACACATAAACTTTTCATATACTTATTTTAACATTGTGACGGTATACCTTGTGTTATAGAATTTTCAAGAACAATATGAAATTCATCTAATGGTTCTAAAATTTGTATTAAAAATGTTAATAAACCTTTACGTCTCATAAAACTTTGTTCATCATACATTTCATGTGTAACTTTTGTAACAGACATCGGTAATAACATTCTATGCAGTATGTGTTCTCTAAAAAATTCAATAAAAAACAAAAAAAAAAAAATAAATAAATAAAAAAATTAGAATGAAAAATATATTAGAGCTTTTTTTGTTTTTTTTTTTCAATTTTACCTTAAACACAAACAAATAAATAATTGAAATTTTCCATCTTTTCCTAATGTTTGTGTAACAGCATTTATTTCATCTATTAAATATGAATAACATCTCCAAATTGTACTTAATTCTTGTCTTTGTGTCATTGACATTGGTGAATATGGTAAACAATCTGATGTTGGTGTACCAGATGTAATTGATGGTGATGATAATGTTGACGATGAATTACCACCACCACCACTATTACTTTGTCTTCCATCATGATTTAAATTAATATCAAATTGTTCTTTAACTTTTACTGTTAAAATAAAATTATAAATAGTTTTAATGTTTTATTAAATTAAAATTTAAACTCAATTATGTAAAAAAAAAAAATTTTTTCTTACAGAAATAATCCCATATATATAAATTTTTTCCAAATAATCTAGATGATTTGAAACCACATAAAAATACATGTTCTAAACATTTAACAAAACCATCTTCACCACAAAGTAATGTTGTTAATGATCCAACATCACGTTCACGACTCGGTTTATAATGCCATCGAACAATTGTATTAACACAATCACCAAGCATATGTTGTATTTCAGTTGCACGTAATTCAGTACGTTGAATACTTGGACTTCTTGCTCTTGGCGGTGTTCTACATACTTGTATCAATTCATCATTATCAACATTACGTGGTACACGTTGACCAACTAATAAACGTTCTGTTGAACCATCATCAATTCCTTTACCAAGCCAACGACCACATGGGAATCTTCAAAAAAAAAAGTATTTAATTAATTTCAAAAACTTTACAAAGAAGTGGATTTTTCTTTTACTTGTACGTATGTCCAGTTACTTCATTTCGTACGACAACATTTTCCACCATCCATTTATTTGACGGTCCACTATTATCATGCCCAATTCTCATTGTCGTTAAATGGCCAAGATTTTTATACTAAAATAAAAATTATATTTAATTTGAGATTGTTTTTTTTTTTTTTTTAAACTGAATTTAGTGATGATAATATTTTACATGAAATATAAATTCAAATGATCCTTTTGGTACTGGTACTTGTTGAGTTTCAGCTAATGTTCCAGATATTCCAACCCAAACATTACTTGATGTCGTACCATTACCGTATTTTTTAGATGGAAAAATAACAACTCGATAAGGAAGTTCTGTAATGGAGAATAAATAAAAAATTCACGAGAAAAAAAAAAGAAAAAAACTAAATAATACAACTTACTTGTTGTTGGATAAGTGTTAGTGAAACAGAAATAATCGACTGTATTTAATGTTAATAAATGATAAAGAAATTGTTCTTTTTCTTCTTCACAACGTAAAAATGCTGAACGTTTGTACAATGATCGTAATAGTGCTGTATCAGAGAGTAACGTACGAAAATGTCTTGAAAGAAGTTTCTTCTCAAGTGATAATCTAACCCAAGCTCTTGTATAACCAATATGAGTTTTAATATCAGTCATTGCTAATACATTTCTACAATCAAAAAAAAAAAAAAAAAAAAATGTATTACAAGAGAAAAATTGGCCACGAAAAAAAAAAAACTCACTTTATATCAAATTCTAGAGATTCTGGAAGAGGACGCAATTGTTCAATTCCAACAGTTTTATTACGATCTCTTGATCGGCCACGTGTTGGACTTGATGGTGATTCTGGTTCAATTGTAAATGTTGAAAGATCTATTGGACCAAAAACAATTGAAAAAAAAATGAAACATTATTAAGAGAAATTTCAAATAAAAATTCTAAATTAAAATTTAAATTAATTTTAAAATGTTAAAATTTAAAATATTTGACATACAATCCATTCTTTTCCTCATTACACTCCATGCGACAGCTAATTAAAATTTTTCAAATAAAAATTAGTTAGTTAGTTTTTATACATTTTTGTTAATTAAAAAAAATGTTTTTTAAATACCAACTATTTTTTTTTCATAATACACTTACCGGGTGTTAAATAATTTGTATCAATTTTTTTTGATGGATTACTTGCTTCACGTATTTCTAAATATGCTTGTAAATGTGACCATAATGCTGATTTACCTTGTTTATTTTGTAAACCATGTGACCATATTTTTTCTAATAAATCACATAATGATGCAATTAATGTATTTTCTTCAACACCATTAACATTTGCTTCTCCACTTAATCCTAATGCAACAGCTTCATTACCCATTTTTTCAAGTAGCATACGTTTTGTTTTACTTTTTATATCCTAAAAAAAGAAAAAAGAAAATTAAGTGGGAACAAAAATAAAAAGGAAATATTTTTTTTTTCAAATACCTTTAAAAGTTTTTCAACAAATGTCCAATTTGCTTGTGCAATTAATGCTGGACTAACTTCAGTTGGACATAAATTTGCTGAATTACGATTTGATGATGGAAATGGTGGTGGTTTACTATCTAATGGTATATCTTTTGTACGCCATTTATTTGATCCATTTTTAATTCGACGAAGGCTATTACCTCTGTAAAAATATAATTTACACACAAGGTACTTTTTTTTGTCGTTCTTTTGTTTTTCTTTCTTTTTAACTTCTTGTTTTTTTTAAAATATTTTTTATTTTCTTCATTCAAGTTAAAAAATTAATATTTTATTTTCACAAAACACATACATTTTTGTTTTTCAAATTATTTTTTGTTACAAAAACGTGTCATATAACATAAACGTAGAAATTAACACACAATTTCTACTTTTAATTAAACATGCATAAACAAAAAAAATAAAAAATCAGAAAAAATAATTAAAATAAAATAATTTTAAAAAAAATTAATAAATAAAAATTAATTAAAAAATAAAAAAAAATAAAGTGTGTATCCAGGACACCCCGTTTATAAAAATCCAAATTGTAATTGTATTTTCGAATGAAATCGAAATGCTATCTTACTTTTTATGCTTTAAAAGCTTGCAGGAGTGAAAAAGACAACATACCTATTTCGCTTGAAAAATTTCAAAATAAGCTTGAAAAATTAAATTATAATATTTTTCCCATAAAATAATTTTTTACCGTTTCCTTTAATATTATCCTTTTTTTTTGTGTTTGTTATTGTTCATGTATGTCTCGTATTTCATAAAAAGCAATGAATTTCACCTAATTAATGAAGATAAAAAAATTAAAAAAAAAAAAAAATACCTCGAATAAATGAAATATTGTCATGAAAAAAGATGAATGTTGACAAACCTCTTCATGTAGGTATACCTTTATTGTAACAAAAGATCAAATTAAAAAAAAAATCAAAACTTAAATAAAAATAAGAAAGGTATAAAAAAGAAAAATTCTGTCTGTTAAATACAATTTTGTTTATTAAACTTTATCTTATTAATTTCGTGATATTCATTCATTTTGTTATAATATCTATATTTTTTTTTTTTGATAAATACATTTCTTTAATTTTTATGATTTTCTACAAAATTTTCATTATTTTTTCATACCTAAAAAAATTTTTTTTTTTTAAACAAAGAGGATACTTTCAATTTTTTTTTTCTTTTAAATTTCAAAAACAAAATAACAACAAAATTAACATGAGATTCTTTATATCACAAACGTGACTTAAAAAATATAAAAGAAAAAGACACATTTAACAGACTAAAAAATTAAAAAGCATTTAAAAAAAAAAACAAAAACAATTATAAAATTAAGGAGTAGTAGGAGTAAAAAGTAGTAGATTTTTTGTTGTCCCAGAAATATTAAAATTTTGATAAAGGATTAAGCTTTAATTTAAAAAAAAAAAAATTAACATAAGCATAAGCAAAAATTTTGATTATATTTTATGGATTTTTTTCCCAAATTTTATACCAATTATTCTTGAAATTTTCCCAATTATATAATTATTTTAATTTTATGAATATAAAAGCAGAAAATAATTTGATTAGAAGCTGTAAATTAATCTTTTGTAAATTTATTTATTTTTTTGTTGAATTTTATGTGTTAGGAATGTGTCATAAAAATAAAATTCAAAATTGTCTGATTTGTAAAATTTTTCAATGTCTCTAATAACTTTTGAAATAGAATTTTGTAGAGAGCGTATAAAACTGTAGAAATATTTATTTATTTTTTAAAATAATTTTACTTGGAATCCTAGAAATCTCTGTTGTTTTAGACATATGTGATTTTAATGAATTTAACACGTTGTGTATTATTTGATTTTTGTTTTTCGTCACATAATCAATCAAATTAAAATATAAAAAAAACTTTCCATTAATTGTAAAATGTTATTACATACATATATAATAATTATAAATAGATTAATTATTATTTTATTAAAATGAGCATTTCAAATAAAGTTTAAAAACTAATAGTAGAAAATTTGAATTAAATTAGAATTTGATTTAATTTTGAATTAATATTTTCTTCTATAAATTAAATTTTTTTTTTTTCTTATTAAGGTATTTTAAATATTATTTCTGATCAATTTTATGAGTTCGTTTCTATTTTCTTTTTAAATCTACTTTTTTAGTTATCTCATTTTTATTTTTTCTCTCTTTTTTGTTGTAATTAAATAAAGAGTAAAAACGATTTTTTTTTTTTTTTGATTTTTTAAATCATAAAAAAAATTAAAAAAAATAAAACACATAAAAAATATATTAGATTATTTTAACATAACATGCAAACATAATTATAATTTGCTAATTTTTTCTTCACACTTATATAATTCTAGCATGCATTCTAAAGCACAAAACTAAAATGATAATATTAATAAGATATTAAATTTAAATATATATGTAGATGTATTTGAATAATAATAATAATAATAATTAAAATATAAAATTTTGCTATTTAAAATTTTTTTCATCTTCATAGTCTATTTTTATTGTTTTTTTTTTTTGTGACATCTAACACAACAAACGAATACAGTGACATTTATTCTTACTTCTATTAATTTTTTCTTCATTTTCTTGATAACTATTTTTTTTTTTAATTATTTACTTCTTAAAATCATTTTTTTTTTCTATTATCTACACACAAATAAAAAAGGTATTTATTGTTTCTCTGAATATTTTTGATTGTTTTCTTCTTTTTTTTTCGCTTTTACTTTATTAATTTTTTTTAATACTTTCCAATCAATCAATTCTAAATTAAATGAAAAAAGAAAAAAACAAAATTCAAGAAAAAAAAAAATATACATAAAAATCACACATATATTTTTGTAACTTCCCAAGAAAATAAATTAGTTTTGTTTTCCCTTATTTTTTAAATTTTTGAATTTAGAAATAAATTTTCATTTTATTTTAAAAACAAGACATGTGTTTTTTTTTAAAGATAAATTTTTATTTACTCTACCTCGATGCACATTCCTGATTTAAAACAGATTTCTCAAGTATAGGAAAACTACGAAAATATGCTGGCCGATTTGGTAGTATTTCACTTGGTGGTGCTACTTCTAAATCTACAGTATTCAGTCGTTTATCGAGAATTCTTTGGGTTTCTTGGCTAAAAATGCATGGTTCATAACTAGTTGCACGTATCATACTTTCGCCACCATGTCGTTTTCTGTAAAAAATAAAGTAAAAAATAAATAAATAATAAATTGAATTTATTTACTATTTTTTTATTTTTTTTTACTTTTTACCTTAAAATTTTAATTCGATTATCAAATAATTTTAAATTTGTATCAACACCAAATAAATCTGTTTGTGTTGTTGCTGATGTTGTATCTTCCCATGTTGACATTATTTTATTATCAATTAATGTTGCAAACATTTGAGATTCTAAAAAACGTGATAAAAATGAACGATGATGTTCTGGTTGATCAGATAAAAATGATGCTTTATCAAAATTTTGTAATGTTTCACGATTTGTTAACCAATCATTTTTATCTTGATTTGGATAAATAACAAAATGTTCATATGCAGAAAATATATGAACAAAACGATTTAAAAATATTTCACGTATTGAATTATTTAAACGTTGATCTTCATAATATTGTTCTAATAAATTTAATGGTTTTTTTTGTTGTTGTTGCTGTTGTTGATGTTTATTACGTGATATTATAAATGATGATGATGGCATTTTATCATCATTATCTAAATTTATTGATGAACCTGTATCATTTATTTGTACTGCAGTTCTTCGTAAAATATTATCAACAATTAATTTTTGTGATGGTGATGATGGTGAATGCTGATATTGATTAAGATAATGACCATTACCACCATTAATTTGTCTTTCTGAATTCCAATTAATACTTTCATGCATCATTGGTGATGGTGATGGTTTACGTTTAATTTGATGCATTCCAGATGGTAAAGTACAACTTGATGTCATTACATCACCACCACCACTAGTACTACTACCAATACTACCACGATGATTATGATGATTATATTGATGTTGTTGTTGTTGTTGCTGATGATAAAACATTTTTGGATTTAATATTGTTGATGATGATAATGATGATGTATTATTTAAAAATTGTTGATCAATTGAAATTTTATCAAATTCAATATGATATTTATTTAATACTGTTGCTATTTCTGACATAAAATCATATTTATGAGGAAATTGTGGTAATTCTTCTGGTAATTGTATATGTTTTTTATCAATATCAACATAACATAATGTTGCTTCACTACCAAGTTTTGTATTTATTTCACAATCAGCATGTAAACCCATTACAAATGGTACTGGAGCATCTAGAAAATGATGTAATGCAGCTGGTAATATTGGTGCATATACATGAGGCCATGCAAATGGCAATAAAAGTGATGTTATACATTCGCTAACACACATTAATTTTTGATAATCTAAAAAAGAAAAGTAGAAAAAAAAATAGAAAATGAAAATAAAATAAATATTACTCCAGTAATTTTCTCTTTTTACCATTTGATCTTAATAAAACTTGATTTTCTAATAATACACATGTAAATAATTGTATAACACATTCAATTCCAAGATATGAAAATAATAAACGTATCGGAAAATCTAATAATGGAAGTTCATCATATAATTGTGGTCTTTGTAATATAATAGCAATTGGTGGCAAGTGTGGCTCTTCTGGTGGCAAGTATACTCTAATTGAACGTCCAGGTTGAGGTAGCATTACTTCATATAAAATATTATAAACATAACTTTCGAGACTAAGACCTGGACCTGGTTGACGAGGAAGACATCTATAAAAAAACAAACAAAATAATTAAATGTTTTTATTTTATACTTTAAGTCTATTTTTTTTTATTCGAAAGTAGAACTCCGAACAAAATTATTTCTTAAATTTTCTTACTTGTACAAATTTTTTAAAAATATTTCTGCAGCAAATGCATATGGTACTTGGCATATTAATGATATACTTTTAGCAACATATAATTTATCTTTTGTTACATCAAAATAACTTTGAGCTGATGATGTTGATTGTGCTGCAACTTTAAAATGACGTGGTAATGAACGACTAACTGGATTATTTTCTTTAACACGTCGTAATGTTGCTGTTTGACCATTTGATAATTCTGTTATGAACATTGACTAAATTGAACAACAACAAAAAAATTTGAATGTTTTCAATTGAAAAATAAAAATTTTTAAACTATTATACAATATTTACCTGCAATGTATGCATTGCACTGCATATATTACGATTTCTAACTTCTTCAAAAAATATTAAACTAAAACCGTGACATCTTTTACCATCTTCACGTGTTGTAGCAAATGAATGAAATTTTGGTTCAATATCATGCTTTTGAGTACGAAAACGTAATCCTTGTGGTAATGATAACTAAAAATTATAATGATAAAATTAAATTGAGTTTATATGAGATGAAAAGATAAAGAAATAAAAATTCCCTTTTACCATGCAAATACCAGCTGCATCAAATGGATTCCATGGAACATTTTCTGGATAATGTGCTAAAGGTTTACTTTTATAAGCTCGATCTAAAGGAGAGCAATGTAGACTATCACCTAGAAAAAACATAAGTAATTTTGGTGGGTTAATAATTTTTTTGCTAGAAAACGTTTTATATGATTTAACTAGAAAAAATGTTTTTTTTTTTTTGGAAAAAAGAAAAGTAATAGGGTATAAAGAATTATTACAACTCTTTTTGGAAAAATAGAAAATAATTGTTTTCCAATTTCCTACTTTGGTTATTAAAAAATGATTCAGTAAATATTTTATTAATTTTTCATTTTAAGAAATAGTTCATGCAGTACAGTACCTAGTAACTAAAAATAGGAATCTTAACAAGGTTCATTTAATTATGTATTCATCAGATACATTTAAATTCTATTTTTGTAAAGTAAAACTCAGCTGCTTCCACTTAAAACTTAAAATAATAATTCATAATTGTGCATTTAGGTCATTAACATCATCATTTTACAAAAGAGGCATACAAAAAAGAAAATAAAAGCAACAAAAAAAAAAAAAAAAAACGAAAGTGTGAAAAAAAAAAAGAAATTAATTTCCCTTCATTGAATAAAGTATAAAGTGAAATTATTCGCATAATGATGCGCACACATGAATTGTATAGTTCACATAATTTTTTTTTTTCTTGAATTAATTCCATTAGATTTCTTTGTTAATACGAATAAAAAAAATTCCATTGTATTTTTATTATATTGTTTTCTTACCACAAAATAAATCTGGTTCAAGACCTGTATCCAAATCTAATCCACATATAACAAAATAATCAGCAAAACGATTAAATGCTGAATCAATACCATCTTTTTTATTATTTGTTGTTGGTGGTGGTTTTTTTGCATTAATTTCTCCATCCGTAACATCATTTGTAGTTATTGTTGATAAATTTGAAGAATTTTCATTCATTTTCATTTATTTTCGTACTATTATGAACAATTTGTGCGTTGGCAAACAAAAAAAAAAAATACTTTAAAACAAAAATTTTATAGATCACCCTGTAACTCGCGGATATAAAATAATATCCTTGAGTTTGGTTTGGATATTGTGGAGAAGAAAAAAATCTAATTAGATTTTTGTTTACTGCAAAAAAAAAAACCAAAATAAATCTTCAATATTTTTTTTTCCTTTAGAGATTTTTAAAAGTACGAAAAAATTTGTAAATGATGCTGAAAGATGCTGTAGTTGTCATTTTTTCTCCCTTTATTTTGATTTATATTATCTTTAGAAAATATTTTATCTGCATATTTTATATATGTGGGTGGATTTATTTTGATCACTAATTTTTTTTTCACAGTTTAAAAAAAAATACATATAAATAACTCAAAAATAATTATTTTAATTATAAATATATAATATCACTTAAATTTCAATGAGATTTTTAACTTTTGAATCTTTAATTGAAAAAGAAAAGAAAAAATAATAAATTTTTATTGAATTAATTAATTTGATATTTAGCCTTTTCTTTATATTATACGTCAGTCGTCAATCTCGAAGAAAAAAGAAAAAACAAAACATTTTAGTAATGAAACAGGCACCATCAGTATTACCAGTTTAGAAATATGTAATAATTTTACTTTTATAAATTCAATTTTTAAAAATTTTAAAGAAAAAAATATATACAGTGAATGTGATTAATTTTAATTTATTTTGAATATAGAGAAATCCAAGATTCTTCGATAAATTCAATAACTTGTGAAAAATTGTTGAATTTTATTTATAAATGTGTAGACTGGCAATGATAAATAGTAACAAAAAATTTAGAGTGTTTCATTTCCATTTTTAATTTTAATCAATAAAATTTGAAATTGCAAAAAGTAGAGTCCCTCTCCTCACTCCTCAGTCAAAGCACGTAGGCTATTTGTTTTTATTATGTTTCTTAAAAATAAAATAAAATTTTGTGATATGTGAAAACTAACAGTTTTTTAAAAGCAGACTGTTTTTAGATTAAAAAAGTGCAATCGCCGTTATATATCAAAGATAGAATAATGTAGAAACAGAGTAAAAGCTACGGGCGACAGACTACGGCACAAAATTGTCGGTGATTTTCAATGACTCGAAATACGAGCGCAAAAATAGTTGTTTCTGACAAGTCGTAGTTATGGAAAATTTCATAAGAAAACATATTTTTATATATTTAAATTTTGACAAGCTATTTTGTGGTCGGTAGTTCGTCGCCCACCGCTCGTAGCCGGATTCCGGTTCTAGCGTAACGTAATTCTTTTTTTCTATCTTTTATAAAAAGATAGCTGTAGTGGGAGGAGAAACAGTTACTACAAAACCAGAAAGCTAAATCAGCTGATGACTGATAAATGAAACAATTACAAAGGTTCCTGCTCAGCTGTTTCAGCCTCGTGGCTTGGTTGTGGACTTGTGGTCTGTCTTTTTATCTTTACTAAAACACTTGCTCGTGGACGTAGGAAAGGAATTAATAGATAGTTTTCTTGAACGCACAATATGGTTCTGAGTCGATTGGTGTAAATAAAAAAAATTAAAAATAGATAAATTTAATACAAATAAGTGTACTTAAGAAATATTTACTTAGAAATTAAAAATATTCTTAATACTCTATAGATCAACATTCGTTCGTTTTTCTTTGCCTTCAAATTCTGTCAATAAAATTGCAAAATATAGTACAAGGATTAAAATGTCTAATTCCATATATTATGAAAGTGCTACAAATCTTCTTGAAAGACCAGTCGAAGAAGTTAAGGAATGGATAAATTCATTTGATGCAGTTTTGAGTGATTGTGATGGTACGTAACTTTTATATATGTATTTATTTTAAGGATTAAATAAATCTATTATTGGTCTATAACATGAATAATTTAACAAAATTTTAATTAACAAAAGCCGTTCATAATTTTTTTAAATAACAATGTAATGGTCAGTTTATACGTTTTATACCGAAGGTCTCCAAATGGCCTCCAGATACCAATTTTTTATTATCTGGAAACCAAACCAAAGTGTCCTGTCGTGTAAACTTATCATAAGAATTAATAATGAACGAATAAGTTTTTCTTTTAAATAAAAAGTCTCATGATAAGACAATTTTATTTCCAGTATAAAAAAAATAAATAAAAGGAAACAACTTTTTCAAATGTGATAATCATTTTTATTGATTAAAGCCTTCAACGAATAATAAAATGAATCGGTTAATTATTAATTCATGAAGGTCACTCAAGGTTATCAAACACTATTTGCTGATTTTTTCCAGTTATATACTTTTAAATTTACATAATATATACATATGTATATATGTATGTTTTGTCATTAATCATTACTCTATTAGATTTAGATAACATCAGTACCTAAATAATTTTTAAATGGAAAGTTTTTGATGCGTAGAGATAAAATATGATTTTTGTTGTTTTAGAATTAACAAATGAAATCTGTGAATATTGTTACGCATTGAAAATTTAATTCACCTTCAAAAATTTCACAGTAAATTTTCTAATAAACAAAAAAAAAAAACTAATTAGATTTTAATTTGTCTCATTTTTAGGTGTTCTCTGGTTAAACAATGAAGCATTTCCAGGAGCTTCAAAAGTTATCAATACATTTAAAGAGCTCAATAAAAAAGTATTTTTTGTAACGAATAACTCAACAAAAACACGTTCAGAGTTTTTACAAAAAGCACTTAATTTGAACTTTAACATGAAAGAGGTTTGTTTAATTATTTTTTTTTTTAAATCCATTCTTAAATTATATTTAAAATAATTTTAATTTTTTGTCTTATTTTCAGAATGAAATAATTTCAACTGCTTATGCAACTGCTGCATATTTAAAAAATCGTAATTTTAATAAAAAAGTATATGTTATAGGTTCAAATGGTATTATTAAAGAATTAGATGCTGTTGGTATTGAACATAATCAAATTGGTCCAGATATAATACAAGGAAATTTACAAGAATATTTAAATGTATTTAAACCAGAAAAAAATATTGGTGCTGTTATTGTTGGTTTTGATGAAAATTTTAGTTTTCCAAAAATGATAAAAGCTGCATCATATTTAAATGATATAAATTGTTTATTTATTGCAACAAATACAGATGAACGTTTTCCATCGGAAAATTATATAATACCTGGAACAGGATGTATAGTTAGAGCAGTTGAAACATGTGCTGAACGTGAAGCAATTATTATTGGCAAACCAAACACATTTATGTGTGAAGATTTAATTAAAAATGAAATAATTATACCAGAAAGGACATTAATGATTGGTGATAGGTAAATTTTTCTTTTTTTCCTTGAAATGATATTTATTTTTATGTATTTCTTTTTTTTTTTTTCTGCGTAGATGCAACACAGATATTCTGTTAGGTAAAAATTGTGGTTTTCAAACATTATTCGTTGGTACAGGAGTTCATAGTCTTGATGATGTAAAACAGTGGCAAGCAAGTGATAATGATGAAGAAAAGAGGCTAATACCAGATGTGTATTTACCAAAATTAAGTGACCTTATACAGTATTTATAATAAAAAAGGAAAAACAAAAACCTTTAAAAAAAAAATGAGATAATAAGTGAACAAACAGTAAAATAATTATACTATAACAAATTTCTTCTTTTTATTTATTGTTTACTTTCTTTTTCTAATTCAATTGACGTTATTATTAAATTTTATTTGTTTAGTTGTTTAATTTTTATTTGTTATGATATTTAGTTTAATAAAAAAAATTTTATTTTTAAAATCAATTAATTTTTGATTCTTCTTCTTTAAAATTTAAATTAATTGTTTATTCTTCTTTTTTACATTTTAGTGTGTAATTGTTTTTCTTCTGCTTTTTTTTAAAATTAATTTTGCTACATACTACGCAACATAAAGACGTTTAGGAATACAGCCAAAATGTAAATAACAAATCATTAAAATAAGAAAACAAGTAATTGAATAAATGCAGTATGTATTTTGTATTTTGTTAATTTTATCATAGAAATAATTATTTCCTGAAATAAAAGTCCATGTTAATGATTTGTGAAATATTGCACTAATGTGGAGGTTCTTGTATATTTGTTTTCTAAATTAAAAAAAAAATGAATGTTGTTTAGTTGTAAAAACATAGAAATCTTATTTGAAAGTCGTAATTCAAATGAAAAATAAGTTCTTCTTTTTTCAAATTTCTTGTTGTGTTAAGAAAATTCAACTTTCTTTTAGAATATTTTAATTTTTATCAACGTTTAAAAAATTATTTTATGGTTACATTAACCTTATTTAAAATGAAGAAGTTTTATTTTATTAAAATTTATAAATAATTTGGTCGTTATTATTTTTGATATCAATTATGTATGTATGTATGTAATGTACTTTATTATTGACGAGAATTTCGCCTACTTGTAAAATTACATCAATAGAAGATGTAAATATTTATTCTTATAGAAATATTGCTTTCTAAACGTTTACGTTTTTTTTTGCTAAAATAGAAATTGCACCGCATTTTGATCGAGTATTTTTTTCGAAATTATTAAATTTCGAATTTAAATGTGAAACAATTTTTTTCACGTTTTAGATCTTATTTGTAATTATATATGTACTATATATGAATGGTTTCGCAGAAAAGGATAATATTCCTTTAGGACACGAAAAATATATTACAGAAAAAATGAAATGTGAGAAAAGTGCTCTTTGAAATGAAAGTTATTTTTGAAAAAATGGAAATAATCCTTTTCGCGGAACAGAAACTCACTCAATGTTAAAGTGACATTTTTGTTTTGTTTTTAAATGTACATGGTTGACGTGGCGGTTTGCGAAATCTTTCGAAGACCCAATTAGCACTGAGAGTGCCATTTTGATGTACATACTTGATTATTTTATTATAAATATTAATTATATCGACTTTTAGTTCACATTTTTTTTTTTTTTTGGTTTCAATTTTACTATCATACTGTAATTCTGATTTGATCTTGAATCGAAGTTTTTTTCATCTCTAAATTTATTTAAGTAATTTTTTTTTCTATAATTTTTTGTTGTTGTTTAAATTCAAATCCTAAATAACTTTTTTTTTTCCGAAAACAAAATAAATTTCAGCTAACAAGAATTTATTCTAAACTGTTTTCTTCTTCTTCTTGTTTTGTTCAAAAAAGGTTTTTTTTTTTTTTTTTTTTAAATCTTATTTACAAACAAGGCAAGATTACAATGAATTTCTAACATTTATATATATGTATATCACATTTAAACTACGTATTTTTAATGAACATTTTTTTTGGTAAATCTCTTTTTTTTTTTTTAATAAATGTTAAATTTTATTATTATTTTTAAAATTTTTATTTTTACTTTTTTGGTTTTAAAAACTTTTATTGTTGATTTCGAAATAATAAAACTGTTGGCCATATAAAATGATATTTTTTTTGTTGTTTTATTTTAAAAAATGATATCATTTTAATTAGAAATTGAATAAAAATATCATTTTACATGGCTAACAGATAACATCAAGTTGGTGCTCCAGATACTATTGCTGGTGTCCATCTAGAACTTCTTGATAAATATGCACACCAATAAAATACATTAATTATCAGAAATAATATAGGAAATACAATTCTTGATGCTCTATCAATTTTTGATACAGAATTAAATTGTGGTTGTGTATGTTTTCTTTTACGACGATATTGTGGTTGTTCATCTTGACGTGTTGGTGAACGTTTACGACCTTTTGTAGAAAAAATATAGGAAAAAAAATATACAAAAAAAAATTTATAATATAGAAATGATGTGAAAGATGAATTCAAACGATGCATTTCGAAATGTGAAAAATGTTTAAATGTGATGAGAAATGAATTTCTTTGATGGTTGAAAATGATTTTTAAAGTTATATACCGTTAAAAGAAGTAGGGAAAAAAAATGAAATAATTACTTGATCTTAAACTTTCTTCACTCAATGAATTAATAATTTCAGTTTTATCTTTTTGTTTACAACAATTCCATTTAAATTTTGATGATGATTTTTGTTGTTGTTGTTTTTGTTGCTGTAATCTACGTTCTGGTGTTATTGGTGATGGTATAGGACATTCTGATAATGGTATTACTTCAAATATTTTTAATTCATCAGCACTATCATTTAAATCAATTGTTGTTGTTCTTGATGACATTGTTGCCGTATGTTCTAATGTACGTTGTGTTATTTCATCATCATCTTCTATTTCTGAATCTGAATCAAATTGATCAATTATAAAATAACATTCACCAGAACCATATTTTGTAAAATAATGTACAACAGCAAATTGTAATATTGTTGCAAATATAAATGCAAATGATAAAAATACAAAAAAATCTAATGCTGTTAAATATGGTACTTTCGGTAGATCAGTTCTTGCTTCTAATCCTAAAAATGTCATTGTTAGGACGGTTGTTATACCCAATGATATACGATCAGCTGTTGCTTCACGATTTAACCAAAATGATACCCATGATAATATAACAAGTAAACAGCATGGACCATATACTTGTATTAAAAAATTACCCATATGACGTTGTAAATGAAAATTAACCATTAACATTGAATGTTGATAAGCTAAAAGGTAAAAAAAAAACAGAATAAGAAATGGTTTTAAAAAATTATAAAGAAATCAAATGAACATATGAGATTAAAAATAAGGACAAATTTGATTTCTACATCAAACTGACTTAATAACTTTCAAGTATGTATATAAATAAGTATCTTGTGAGAATAAGAAGCATTAAAAATTCAAAAATTAGTTCCACAGAAAGATATAAAAAATATGAGTTTGATTACTCTATGGATTTCTAAATTTGAAATTCCAGAACATATTATTTTTGGATAATTTTGAATATAAATGTACTGAAACATGTTTTTTTTTCTTTAAATTTTTTCTCATACAATTTAAGTTTAACAAGGAAGAGCCTTTAACAATTTTCTACTACACAAAAAGGAAAAATAGGTATTGCGTTTACCCTTGATAATTTTATTCTTTTTTTTTTTACACAAAAATTTTCATGGTCAACATAGTATTGTTATTCACGTTCATTATGACAAAAAAAAAAAAAAATAATAACAATAATAATAATAAATATTTTATATCTCAATTAATCTTTTATTTGTTAACAAATCAGCAAAACGTTCTTCTAAACACAAAGAGAAAAAAGAATGGCCACCTCCAGAGAACTCAAATCAATATCAAATAATGTTGTCTATTAAGTCAGTTTGATTTAAAATACCAAATCTCTCAGTAATTAACAATCTTAATTACTATTCTGAATTCTTTATGATTATTTCGTATATAACAAAAATTACAAAAACAAAAAAAGAAAAATATTATCCTACATAAGTTATATGTCAATCATAAAAATTTTCATGTTTTAGAAATGAAAATGAAGTACGAAAAAAAAAATAAAAAAAATTAAGAAGATAAAATGATTCTAAGTAAGTCATAAATTCTTTGGGGAAATAAAAATAAAAAGATTTTCTTCTTGTAAAAAAAAAAAAATTGAAGAAAAAAATTCAAATATACTTAAAGTATTAACTTACATATGCTTTTACTGCTATATCTAGATTTAGTTGAATCATGTTTCATCGTTTTTTTACCATCGCTAATTGGAGATGTCTTAAGTATAGTATCTGATGCATTTCCAGTGGGACAATCAACTAAATCGAATTGTGATAATTTCATATCCTCAGCAATAGCAACTGCCTGTCTTTTACCATTCCAACGATAAATAATATCTTTGATAGTGTATCCAACTGGAAATGGTTACACACATCGATTCTGTGTTAAGGAGCAGGTCATTTTTTTTTTACATACATACATTATATGTACATATATATAGTTATATAATAAAATATATATTTTTTTGTGTATGTTTTCAAATCAAATTTATAGTGAATTATACGGAATGTACACTTTATTGTTTTGCTTTTTTCTTTGTTTCCATCAGATTTATTAAAATACAAATGATAAGGATATTAAATAGGATTTTATTGTCAAAGTGTGAAAAATACAATGATTGTTGCATACAAATATACAAATTAAAATGAAATCAGTAAAAGTGACAATACAGATAAATTCAATATCATTTTGAATGTGAAAATAATAATAAAATCATCATTAAATTGTGGTTGTTTATATGTAATTTAAAATCGAATATAAAGTATATAAAAAGAATTTTATCATGTTACAACATTTCATTTAATTCGTTAGGGAATTATCGTGTAAAATATCCATCACGTTACTATGTGAGAAACGTATTTGAAATACGATTTAAGGATGAACAAAAAAAAAATGTAAGCTTATTTCTCTTTCTTTTTTTTTCGAAGAAATAACTTAACTGAATAAAATATTTACAAGAAAAATGCAATGTAATGTTTTTTCCTTGTACTAAATAAAATCAAATTTAAAATGTGTTGTGAACACAGATGTACAAATAAAAAGGATCATTTTAAAAAAATAATGGTTAAGTACTTGAACGAATGATAAACACAAGTTCTTCTTTTTAAAAAATTATATTAAGGATTTGGATTAGAAAATAAAGTATATTTGATAGTGTGTATTGAAATTGTGGACATAATAAATTGTCCAAATTTTAAACTGTACATTTGTCGATAATTTAAACATATATAAATTGAATCAAAGCAAAGTATACAGTAGTTTAAAATTTTCAAAAGAAAGTAACGTTTCCGAATTGATTTTCTTTTTCTATACTTTTTTTTTTAAGATGAAAAGATACCCGAATAAATTGAAAAAAAAAAAATGAGTAAAGAAAAAAAGTAAAATAAATCGGTGAAAATATTTTAAGTGAAATACAGACAGAATTTATATGTATTTATACAAAAGAGGATTTTCTTTTCCTTTTTCAAATATTGACATTTTTTTTCCCCTTTTAACTTTGGTCTCTCTTGTAACCTATTTTTTTATTTTATAACAATTAAATTTCGTCTCTATCTTTTTTTTTTATAAAAAAAATTTACTGAAATTTATTGTACGATATTTTGTATTGAAAAATATCCTTCAGAATTAGTTTTTTTTTTTTACTTCACCAATTACAATGCAATCTTTTGTACGTTATTTTTTTTTTTTTTTCTAATTTTCAAGAAAAAAAAAATATGTTAATAAAAAGGATGTAATTTTGTATCAATTTGTAACATTTTAGTACACACAATAAAAAAAAAAAAGGGACAAAAACTACTTAATATCTTTTGTTTTCATTATATATATTTTTTTAAAAAATTAATGAGACCCTTACAGGATCCAAATTTAAGTGGACAACGTTGAATATCCATTGGGAAATCTTCTAAATTCATTGGGCAACCGGCTTTGATTGTTAATCTGTAAAAAAAAAATTCAGAAAGAAAAAAAACACAAGAGAAGTATGAGTAAAATAAATGGCTGTAGAATTTTAAAGATACAAAAATGAAATGAAATATTTACGAATTAAAAAAAAGGAAGAGTTTTTTAAAATGCTTCTGTTAAACAGAAAAAAATATACAAGAAAGGTAATTGATTTATTTCGAAATAATTGACATGCAAAAAATGCAAATAAATGCAATAAAGCACAAAAAAAAATGAAGTGAGTGAAAACAAAAAATAACGAATTTTAATTAAAATAAGTTGTATATATATTGATAATGATAATTAAATTATAAGATAAAACAAACAAAGGAAAGAGGCTAATTATATTTTCTAACTTTTTTAAATACTTAATTTAAAAACAAATTTCCATGATGTTTTTGAATTTTTCCAATTGACAGACAAGAATGAAATATTTGATAAACTTTTCTTTTTATCTTTGTATTAAAGTTTTAGAAGCTAACTTTTTAAGGAACAATCTGTATTTGCAACCGCAAATTTCAATTATCAATTATATCTGTTAATTATATGCATATACTTATCTGTCTGTTCAAACAGAATTTAAAAACTTTTTTTTTTTTAATTGTTTTTGGACTAAAACTGTTTTGAATATTGTTATTGAAATTTCAAAGATACATATACATATAAGTATTTTTCTTGTATACATACAGTATTAATTGCAAAATAGATGCAGCTGAGATAACTCATATTTCTCGAAAGAAATCAGTCAGCCCTTCAATTTAATTGACAAAGCTTCCATTTTTTTGAAAGAAAACATAATCTACATAGCTTTTTCTATAACCTTTGATAGCTGAAATATTTGAATTTTTTTTTTTATTTTCTTTTAATTTAAGAATTTGTCATGTGAAATTTTTTTTTTAGATCTTTTGAAATTGAAAAACAATTTTTAGAGTGAAAAACCTTTTTTATATTTTGAAAAAAGGTTAACATTCTGTTTTTTTCTTCGTGTAAAATTTTTGAAAGTAACATATTATGCGTATACATTTTAATTAGAAAGTATATTTGGTTTTAACAAAATCTCTTTGTGGTGTTATATATTTTTCTTCTTTGAAATGAAATTAAAGTATAAATTTTTTTATGTACCTGACGAAACATTTGCATCATTACTCTCTTTGTGAAAATGTGAAAATTTGTCGATGATATTTGTATAATTATATTTTTTTTTCTATTTAATTTTAAGTAATTAAAATCAATTAGAATACACACTCTCTTATAAACTCAAATACAAATATAATTCAAGCGGCATATATTATAATTTGTGTAATGACTTCAGGTGTATACAAGATGTAATTTGAAATTTTCTTAGATTTTGAATTGCAATAAATATGATTAAATAAAGAGAAAAGGAAAAACAAATGTAATTGAACATTTTTCAAATAGACAAATACAATATACTTCTCGTAGGTATGTGACATTTCTTTAATTTACCTATTTTACTTACTTTACTCAAATTAAAGTAACATACTTCTTGACATACATAATTTTCATAAAATTTACAATTTCACCACATCAATTTGCTTCTTTTTCTTTTTGATACACACATATTACATTCATATAGTTATTTATAAAAGAGAGAAATGTGTTTGTGTACAAAAGCAAAATATACTTATGTATTTATCTAAAACTATCTATTCATGTATAGTATATATTGTATCTTTCAAAAAAAAAAAAGGATTTTTACGATATGTCTTTGGTTGTATAGAATAATTTCAAATATGTTATATTGTGTATTTATTTCAATTTTATTTTTATTTTGTTTTTCAGAATAAAAAAAAGTGTATTTCTATGTTAAAAAGGAAATTACCAAAATTTGTCTTATTTCGTGAATATTTCAAAAATTTTAAAGAACATAGAGATTTTACATAAATCACAAATATGCTATACTGTGAATCAAATTTAAGGTATCTAAAAAAATATTTTTAAAATTAATTATATTTTATAATTTTTGATGTTTTGTTTTTAAAAACGTTGAATATCCGTTTGAAAAATAATTTTTCGTATTAACTCAAAAAATACATGAAATTATAGGAAATTTTAAAAAAGATAGAAAAGGTACTCTACATATATTCTCTATCCTTTTTTCGAAATATAAATTGGGTATCTTCGCAATTTTTGTTCAATATATTGTATCTTCCTTGAAGCATTAAAATTTTTTACTTTTGTGTTTTTCTAGTATCTCAGTATCTCAATTTGATTTACAAAATTTCAAAAACATTTTTGAATATTTCCATATTTATCAATAAATTTAAAAAAATTTCCAACACATTTTACTTAGGTACATGTAGATATACTATTCTAGTATTTAAAAATCATTATTAATTCATAAAATTTATTCAGCTATTTTATAATCTTATTTGTCTTTTTAATGTACTTTGTAAGTATATAAATTTTTTAAAAATGAATTTTTATAATTTTACAGATTTTATTTTAATTTGATTTTTCATTTAAAATAATTTTATTCGTTATTTAAAAAAAAAAATCTTTCATTTCCAATTATATTTAATTTTTTTTTTTAAACAATAAAATTTTGAAAATTCGATTAAAAGTATTATGTAAGAAAATAATTACTTGTTTGTACTCGTATACTTATTCCTTCATCATGATATTGTATGTACATACATAATAATCAATAAGTATATAAATAGTAATGTGTATAGTTGCTATTAATAATGAAGATATTATAGAAAAATTCATTTATATTGGACTCCTGGATGTAATCGGATTTAAATCAACAACAATTTTTTTTTTTATTTTCTTATTTTCAAATTTTATTTTATTGCTATCGTCATCAAAACCGACAATATAACTTCATGTACTTACATAATTTAAAGTATAGTCTATTGAAATACATGTGTATATGTAGATATATCATGTACAAATACTTGATTTTATACAGACTTTTAAAATAACAAAATAAGAAATTATATAAAAATATTGTAATTGTTGTGAAAGGTATTTTTTTCCTATTTTTGTGGTGTGGTTTTTTTTTTGTACCTACATATGATATAAGATAGTTTCATGATAAAAGATAACGTATTTGAATTTAAATCATGTAGTTAGACTTTTATTCTATAAGAAACTCTTGTTTTCGTACCTTGAAAATAGTCCCCATGTGATATTTAAGTACATATGTATGTATATTCTAAATGCTATAAACAAATCGAAGAAAATCTTCAAAGAAGGTTAGTTGTTGAATTTTTAAAAAAATTTGATTTTTAGATTTTAAGCTATTCTGTGTCCTTGAAATCTCCTCTTTTTAAAAAAAAAATAGAATATCAATTGACACAGTGAGATATTTTTAAATCGACTACTAGTAAAATTACATTTTTTTCTCAATAATTTCTTTATGGGAAGTCTTTCATTTTGTGTACATTTCAACGAGTTTATTTTCCTATTCTTTAATGATTGATTGGAAGAATAATTAAATCTACTACAAAAAAGTATAAAAAATCCAAAATTTTAAATATTTGCATTATGCTTCTTTTTCTTTTTTTGCTCCAATTGTGGATTATATTGTCCTTATAAGTATTCTCACTTTGTGTATTTTTTCTCTCTATAAAATCTAGTTTAATAGGTTAACAACATTTAAAACATCCTGTATAAAAATAAAAAAAATTAGATCAATAATAAAAATTATTCTATTTTATGTAGTTAGACTATGAAGTATAATTCAAGGATCCACTGTAAATTTATACATATAATAAAATTTAAAAAAAATTCATAAAAAAAGGAAAAGATAGGGAAATTATCTTTTAAATGAAAATGCGTTTTTTTTATACAATACATATATGAGAACATACTCGTATGTATACATCATTTTCAGTACATGAAATTCAAATGTATGCATTAGTGTTGTGAAAATATAAAATACATAAAACATAAAATTGTGACATAAAATTTTTCAATGAGTCCTCTAATTTTTTTTGATGTATAATTTTTTTTCAAAACTCAAAAAGAAAATGGAAATATCTTGCATATTTGAATATCAAGAATCCTAAATCAAGATCAACAACATGATATCATCATGAGTTTATAATGATGAAACTGAATATATGTATAAAAAAATAAAATCAAGTAAAATATACAATTTTAAAAAAAGAACAAAATATTAAATGTATCTTTTCATTTTTCGTGTTTGTGTAAAAGAAAATAGAATGCATGCAAAAAAAAAAAAAAAAAAAAAAATGAAAATAAAAAGTTTAAGAGTAAGATTTTAAAATCTACAATAAAATGAATTTTAAAAAATATACATACACTATTATATACCATTTTCTTATACAAAATATATATTTATTTTCCTTACCGACTTGAATATAAAACTCTACCATCCTGATAGATTCTAACAAATTTATTTGGTGTTGTTATTGTATGCAAATAACTTTGTTTACCATTATAAAAATATGTATCAGGTTTCCATATACGTGCCAACATTGATATACTTAATGCTAATGTATCTTGTGCACCCTTAAATGCTAAACGTTTATCAACCCATGATTGACGAAAGTAACAATCCATTGAATAGGTCTGTATTGTGAGTATATACATAAAAAAAAAAAAGAAATATAATATTGAACGAATTGCAGATATATTTCCCAGTATTGTCAATGATGTCAATAAAAACACGATCATATACAATCCCCCCATCATCATCAGGATGATAAATTATTGAATATCGATAAAAAGACATAAAGAGAAAAAAGGAAAAAAAAAAGAAAGAAAGAAAAAAGAAATGCATTCATTTTTTTAAAATTTATGACTGTTAAATGATAAATTTTGAGAGTACCTTACCATATCGACCTCTGATATTGGACCCATACTACGTACCATTATATCAACTTCAACAATTGCTGGTGGTCCTATAAAGAGAAATAAGTAATAACACATAAATATGTTAAATATTTGATAAGAATTATATGTTATGTAATTATGTGTATGTATGAAAATATATTATATATTATAAAATTAAGTACACTTAAATATGTTTATTTCATATGACAATAGGGTGTTTAAAAAATTTTGTATGTGGATTTTGTTAAATGGAGATAATGAAAAGATTTATGTATGAACGAAAGCTATCGTTTTCGTATATGTACATAATATTAAAGGAAAATTATTTGTATATAGTAAATTATGCTCAAATTTCAATGACAAATTAAGAAAAAACATTAAACTTCTGGAAACCAGCTTTGAACAAGAAATTATTCTCGAACAAGTGGTTTGGAACAACAAGGACGACCTTAGTACAGTACCTACTTGAACTTACCTTTTGAAAAAACAAGATAATGTGAAAAGTTCAAATTTTTAATGGGAAAGACATTTTTTAAAACAAGGAATAGATTTTTTTTTTCAAATACATCCTATACACAAATATGCTTAATATATGAAATGAGATCAATAGAATTTGAAAAATGATTAAAAAAAAAAGAGAGAAAACAAAATGATGAAAGATTTGAAATTGCATGATAAAATAGGTACTTGAAAAAAAGTATCTAGTAATAAAAATGATGTGAAAATGATGATGACAGCATTTATGTATATGAAAAAAATAAAAATTCAAAAAATAAAGAATGTGGTATATTATGTATATCAAGTACATAAAATGAATGAAAATAAAAAAAAATATATACATACATATGTACATATGTGTATGTACCTACATATGTATAGCAACTACTAATAAAAGAATTTTATTATGTTTAAAAAAATATGTTCAGTACAAACAAGGATATAAAAATAATATTACAATTTAATTGAATGTTTAATGAAATAAATTTGATATTTAAAAATGAAGAAAATTTAATCGACGTATGTATTATGGATAAAAAAAATTACATATTCATATAAGTATATGGACATATATATAGACATATATATGTATGTAATATGTATATAGCGAAGAACATATGATTTAAAACAAATTGAAAACAGTGAGAAAAATTCAAGACTTTATGTATTTTTTTTTTTTAAGTATTGAAAGTGAGATAATGATCAGAATGTATTTTTTAAAATTAATTTTCCTAGGTACTTAGAAAAATTTTAAAATTAATTCAAAAGAATTTGTAATTTCAAATTATTTTTTACTCATTTCGTAATAAACACATAGTATTTAAAATCTTTAATAATTTTGAAAAATAAATTCAAAAACTTTCATATTTTTAGAATTTAAAAAAAAAAAAAGCTTATTATTATATATTGGCCTTCTTACATTTTTAACAGTTATGTACATTTTATGTAAAAACATTTTACCAAAAAACAAAAGAAAATTCATTCAAAAGTGCTACTTACAATGCTTTTCCAAAAAAAAAACAAAAAAAAAAAAAAAATAACACGAATACAATTCAGAAATACTATACACAGTTTCATATATGTATGTAATTTTTTTTTTAAAGATAAAAATAAAACAAAAATTAGAATAATTCAAATTAGGTGTCATCCCCAGATAATGATAACATGATGTAAATGTATGAAATTATTATTTACACATACAAAACAAAAACATAAATAGGGGAATAGAAAAAAAAAAATATGCATATAGAATATGAAAAGGATTTTAAAAAGATTTTCACAATTTACCTACTTTTTTCTATAGGGCTTTTTGAATGTGCATTTTGTTGTTGTCGTTGTTTTTTTTATATTTATGTACAACAAACTTGATGTTTTTTAATTTAAATTCATTCATATGTTTTTAATAAAAAAAAAAAAAAAAGAAAGTGCATATATGTATGAGAATGCATTTTCTTGTTATTATATTATTATTATTTTTCCACTCGTGAAACATATGCATTAAAAAATAAACAATAAACACTGAAAATATTTAGAAAACAAAAAAATTGTCATAAAACAATAAAATAATGATGAATTTGTGTTTAAAAAAAAAAAAAAAATCGAGCACATCATTTACTTAATGAAGATCACTAGGACATGAATTTTTCATGTGTATATATGATGTGACATTGATGCAATAAAAATCAATTTTTTTTACAAGTTCAGCACAAAAACAAACAAAAAAAAAAATTAAAACTTTGGTATCCATGGTTCTTAATTCTTGAGGACAAAGAGAAAATAATAGAATGAAGTGGGTGAAAATTTTATATTTTCCATCTACACATCATACCCGCCCCTTTCTGATTAAATAAATTCATCAAAATCTTACCATCAAAGTACTGTGTACACAAAAAGGATATTTGGTATGAAAATTGGCTACTAAATGATGTGATTGAAAAAAAAAAAAAATAAATAAATAAAAAAAAATATGTTCAATTTTAAAAAATTTAAATTTTTTTTTATATGTAATTTGTTCTTTATGAAAACTTACCTCCAAAACCAGGTCGTATGCTATTATCATAACCACGTAATAAATTATCCAATAATTCTGATATGTTGGCATGATTATTTCTTTGTGTTAAACGAATATTATAACCATGTGATCCATGTGATTTTGAATAAACGTGATTTATTATTGAATATAAAATTATTGAAATTCGTAATAATGTTTTATAAAACATTTGTTGTTTAAACATTTTTTTTTATGTTTTTCAGCTATTTTCTTCGTTTTTCTTCATTTTTTCTAATTTTTTGTAATATTTTATTTTTCGTGATTTTATAAAATTTTTTATTGTAGAATTCGTTTTTGTTTGTTTTTTTTTTTAATTGTATGCAGTTTTATTCATTTTTTTCTATAAAAAAAAAAGAAATGACAAAAAAGTGGAAAAATAAATCAATTATAAAAATTGACAAAAAAAAAAAAAAAAAAAAATTGACATGTGATTTTATTCATTTCATGTAAATGTCCTTAATAATTATTACTGTATTTATTTTGTAAAATTTATTCAAGTACCTTTTGATCATTTATGGTCTTGTCAATATGTATAAGATAAATTGTAAAATGAATTTAAATGACTATTTTGTATTGAAGTATTATGTTTAATATTTAAATATTTACGTTTAAATGTAATTACAATTACTATTGAAAAGTATAGTAGATAAAAGATAAAAGATTTTTCTGATACATATTATGTATATCGTTTTGCGGGTGGTTAAATTGAGGTAACTACGATTTATTTTTATTGACAAAAGAGAAAAAGAAAAAAAAAAGAATTCAAATCGATACTATTTTGAATGAAAATTTAAATAATTCACTTTGAATAGTGTGAAAAGTATTCGTTGTTATTGTTTATCCATCCATATCCAACAGTATTCTTATGAAGTTAAGCATACCAAATTGAGAATATGCAGATCTTGAAAAGCATCCTTTATTTATATATTAAATATATTCATATATGGTAAAAATATATAATACATACACCTTATGTTCTTATGAAATACATTACATTCGATATGCATATATTTGCATAACATGAATACATTACTTGCATAACATACAGGTAAAATCAATGCAGGTATACAGACATTACATATGTATACAAATAACATGTATATGTGATGAAAAATGTGATTGACTTAATTTATCATTTTTATGTTATTTGTCATTCAATCTCAAATCAATCAATCAATCAAGGTTATCAATTCACATGATAAAAGTGAAAATTATTGAAAAAAAAAAAAAGTTTTAAAAATTGGAGATGACGTTTTGAATATATTTTTTTAAATTTCTCGTGGTCGTTTTCGGATTTTTTTTCATTTATAAAATTAAAGTTGAAATTAATTTACAAAATTTTACTTTAATTTTTTTCCTTACGGATTCAGTCATTCTGATTTGACGGCGTCTTAAAGCTATTAATATTTTGGAAAGTGTTAAAATGAGATAAAAATATTGATTTTTTCAAATTTTTAAACCAGAATTACCCCTAAGATTTTTTGTTAAGAAAAAAAAAAATAAATAAATAAATAAATTAATTAATAAATAAACTGTTACAATTTTAATTTATTTTTATTCTGTTGTTTTTTTCCTATACTTCATCCAATATAAGAAAAAGAATAATTTTATTAATAAAGTTTGTTTTGAAATTTCCTGAAATCCTTTTTACCTTACCACAGTAATAATAATAATTTCATTTATAAGTCCTTTAACATTTTTTTCTCCTTTATTTAGATTGTGCTTAATACAATTTTGTTGTTTATATAAACTTTACAAAATTCAATAATATCAATAAATTTGAAAATAAATAAATTTAAATATACTTTTATTAATTTATTATGAAAAGAAATTAAAAAAATGTTAATTTGTTAATTGAATTGAGATGTTATTTTTAAAGGAAGAAAAAAAAAACTATTTACTTTTAATTTATTTATATTTCTGTAGCAATTAGAACTTTTTTTTTTTAAAGATGAAAATCAATATACAAAAGTATTGTGTAATGGTCAAATTTAATTTGAAAATGCTTAATTTCAAATAATACATTTTAATTAGATTTATTCGCCTTAATTAATATAACTTAATACTTACGGATTAATGAATTGTTTTAAGAAGGTAAAATAAAATTTACAAAGGGACTGAGAGTTAAATTGTAACTGAATTTAATTCACGTATGAAAATTTAATTAGTAACACTCAAAAAAAAAAAAAAATGGTAATAAATCTTTTTCATTTATATCATACATATAAAAGGAACATCCCACATCTTACAAAGGACACTCAATAATTACGAAAGTTTTTTAAAATTGCTTATTAAAAAATCAAATAATTTCATTTATAGAATTCTCTTTTAAATCTTTGATTTGAATTTTATTTTTAAATTAATTTATTGATTATTTCCTTTTAAAGTAATAAATTAAATTAGTTTCGTATACTGCTATACTGATTACAGATATTGATACGTTATAAATACGATTATGTGTGATCATGATGATTGCTTTTTAAACGGAAATGGACTATCTATTAACTAAATTCAATCAACAGTTCATTTTTAAAAGCAAATTAAAATCAATGATTGTCAATGTGCGTTTTTACTAATTTTTTTTTTTTTTCAATATTTCGTTAAAAAAAATTTCTACTTCATAAGATAGGTTTTCAATGAAATACGAAATATTTTTCTATATGAAATAATATTTTCAATTACTTCTATGTACATTCAATCTGTGTACATTCATACATATGTATCTACAATGTACATATAGTTATAACTGCTATTGTGAAGTTTCAATTTTCATGTTTTAGAAAATTCTATTGAAAATCACTAAATTATAAACATTTTACTTAAATATATACATACCATATATATAGTAGCTATAAATAGTATAATAAATAAAATGGCCAACAAAAGCCTTTATCTATCTATCTATGTACTTATATAATAAAAACAAAATGAAAGTATCTATGTATTTGTATGGTATTTTATATAAAATTAAAATCTTTTATCTTCTTATGATGGTTTATTATACATATCAGTTTTATATTGTACCTGTTGAATTTTTCAATAGTATCAAATAAACATATTTTGTCTTTATATGTTTTTTTTTTTTTTGTTATCAGCATCATCATCATCATTGATACATGTATTTGTACATATTTACCACAGAATCAATTTCAAAGAATAAAAAAACGCAACAAAAAAAAAAAAAGGAGAAAAAAAAACGACTAAATCAATTTCTAATCCGATTAATTTATTATTAGTTTTTCTGCTTTTGTTTTTGATAGTTGTGAAGATTATGTTTTATAATCATCAGTTTTTATGGTAGTACTCGTTTGTTTGAAAATTTTAAATTATTAAAATAATGGTCGTTTCTCGGTTTTTTTTTTTTTTTTTGTAAAAGTATTTTTAGATAATAGTTCGATTTTTTCTTCTTCAATTTTTGAATAATTGAATAATAAGTTTTTGTGTTGTGTAAAATATTTTTTAAATCATTGCATGTGTGAAAAAATATGTCTTTTTTTTTTTAAAAGAGATATTGAATAGATAAAAAAAAAAACAAATAAAATACACAGTTACACAATTTTAAATTAAAAATTAATATAACGATTCGATGAATTCAAATTTTCTAAAAGAGAAAAATATGTAACTTTATTTTCTAAAATATGACAAGACATGTGACAAAAATCGTATGTTATTATATTTTATTAAATTGTTATTGCATGGTTATTATTTTATTAAACTAAGTGAAAAAAGGAGTTAAAAAGGTACAGGGACCGATAGTACAGATTAATTATCGACAAAGCTAAAAAACTTTTAGAACTGTTATTATTCATTTTTTTTTTTAAATTTAAATGGTTTTCAGTCAAAAAATTAATTTTTCAATAAAACATGGATTTTCCGTACAGCTATCCCTTAATTTGTTTTTTTTCTTTTTTAACTCAGGATAGTTAAAATAAAATTCGAAACACTTATAAGCTCTTTAACTAGATAGATATTTTATCCTATTTGAATTTCAATTTAGTTTTTTTTTTTTTTTAATTTTCAAAAAGTCACAAAATGTAGATAGAAAGTAGAAACATTTCTAAATTAAAATAGAATAAATTTTAGTATATATTTTTTCAATTAGATAGTTAAATCCTTCAAAGGTATAAAACTAAATTGTATGTAGAATCTAATTATAATAGATCTATATAGGTATGTAGGTATGTAGTTTATAAAAAGCACATTGTTATTTGAAAATTTTCAAAATAAAAAGCTCATTATAAATGTGAGAATATAAAATGAATTCATTATTAGTTTATAATATTTTTTGTTTTTTATTTTCATCAAGGTTATTTGCTAGGAAAAAAAAATTCATATTTTAGATGAAATCAATTTTAACACAAATTCATTAAAAAAAAGGAAAGAATAAGCTTTGGATTCTTGAGGGAAAACAAAAATTAATTCATCTATAAGAAAATAATAAAAAAAAAGGTAGTTAAATTGGTAAAAACATTTTCTTGCTTTCATGTACTTATATTTAATACTTTTGTTATTGCGCCACAAATGAGAATATAGATTTTCTTTGTTATCATAATCATTTTGTACTTAAAGTAGTATTTCAGGAAAATGAAAAAAAAAAAAAAATTATAAAGTTCAATTTATGAAATGCATAAAAAATTGATTTCAGAAATTTTTTTCTTTTATATAAAAAAAAAAAATATTCATCATCAAAATTCGTTGAAAAAATATTTTTTTTATGAAACAATTTTGTTTTTTTGTTCTTTTTTAAAAAAAAAAAAAATATTTTCCTTTTAATTTATTCTTTTCACTCATATTTTTTTTTTCTCAAATTTTTGTTTTTTAGATAATAAATTCTTTTGAGATAAATTTGTAAGCTATTATGAAAATTATTTTCTTTGTTTGAAGTTTTTTATAGGTGAATATTTTTTTGTTTTTCGCAATAGAAAAAAAATATTACAAAGGAACTCGTACTGTTATATTTATTATTTTATTTTTTTTTTTTCACAAATCCTAAACAATAGCCAGGAAAATTATATATAAAAAAATAGTGATTTAAAATAAATTGAAATTTGTTTTATTGAAAATTACATTTTATTAAATTTTTATTGCCATCTATTGTCGTTATTTTAATTTTTCATTTCAAGTGATTTTTTCTTGTATTTTTTTTTTTTTTTTTTGTGACGGGAAGGTTTTTTTTGTTTTTGGCCAATTGACATCAATTTCTTTTTGATTTTTATCTTTGTTCTCAAATCAATT
This sequence comes from Bombylius discolor, assembly GCA_939192795.1. NCBI lineage: Eukaryota > Metazoa > Arthropoda > Insecta > Diptera > Bombyliidae > Bombylius > Bombylius discolor. Next base: position 40,408,697 of record OW584241.1, read on the forward strand.
TTTGTTGTTTTAAGAAAAGAAAAATAAATAAAAAATATTTTTGTCTAAAAACAAGACTTTTCAAATAAAAAGTTCAAATTATTGAATTAATGAATTATACAAACAAATATTATTCGTTTAAACATTTAAACAGTAATTTTACAAAAACATAAAAATTTACAGGTAAATAAATGTGTTAGTACTATTTGTTTATTTTTCAGTTTTATTTTTTTTTTATCGTGGATGAGTTAAAAAATTGAATTTTGTTTTTAAATGTCGAACATTAAAAACAAGGTTTTTATTTTCATAAAAAAAAAAAAAATTTGGTCTTTTTCAGGACTAATGATTTTTAAATTGTTTCAAAATCAGAACGTGAATTGTGAAAAAGTTGTGAAGTATTTAATATTCTGAAATTCATTTTTATTGACTCGAATTTTTGTGTGTTCTTATTATTAACCTATTTCAATTGAATAAATCTTATTTATAAAAAATATTCAGATATTCAGAAAAATCCTTTAAAAATAACAGTGAACAATTTAATGAACATAATTTATAGTTTCCTTCGTATTACATAAGCATCTCTTAACCTTTCTCAAATTCTATATTAGCTTTATTATTTTATTTAGCTTATTCCTATTCAGGAATTTTAATCATCATCATTTTTAGGACAAGTAATTTTCATAATACATACATAACAAATAATTATAGAACTTCAAACCAGGCAAATGACTACTATTATTTATGTCCTTAATAAAGATTTAGTATACAGTATAGTATTGAAAAACTGGTAATCTTATTTCAATTTCAGAAAATGCCCTTTTTTAATGGTACTATCAAGTTATGACCCTTTATAGTTTTAAATAAATACTAAGCACTTTTATAATTTTTAAATAAGTATTTTTTAGGTCCAATTAAATTACATTTTTAAACAAACAAAAAAAAAATGTCTTTTAAATTTTTATTATTTTCTTTTTTTTCTTTTCTAGTAGTCGGTTTTCAATTTCAGATTATAAAAGATTTTGTTTTTTTGAACTTTTTGTTAATAAAAAAAATAATTAAATCAAATTGATTTTTAGAAAGGGTTAAGGATCAATTATAAGATAAAATTTTGATTTAATTGATGTGAAAAAATTTATCAAGTCCTTTTTTTTTTCGTGTTTATATACATTTTTATTATTTTTTTTATTTATAGATTTAAGAAATATTTCCCCCTTTTAAGTTTTCAAAAGTGTTTCATGTTGATTTTGACACAGGTGTAAAATTAAACGAAATAATAAAATTGTTTATTGTATAAGTGAAAAAATAAAAAAAAATAAAAATAAATAAACATCAATTTTATGTTTCAATATTTATATTTAAATTACGATGATGAGCATATACTCGTATACAAATACACGAATACAGTCTATGTGTAGACACATCGAAAAATTTTTTAAATCCTTGCATTTACGCTTAGTTAAGGATGCATATAAGAATAAAATAACATACATGTATATTCAATGTATGTATATTTTATTTTTTCACTATATATATATGTACGTTGGTATATTTGGTATACTTCATTTATTTAAATGAAAAATGTAAGCATAAGTTTTTTTCAAACAAACTTTCATCTTTTGCTGAATCAGAAAAATATGTTTAATATACATCACCCCCAAAAACATCTCCCTTTTAAGATGCATACAGTACTTGAGTTACACAAGGTCTCCTTTTTTTTTAAACTTTTTTCTTCATTTTTTTTTTTCATCTTGCAGAAAAAAAAGGACGAAAATGTGTAGTATATTTAGTATTGTAAGTATATACATATATAATATATGTATATGTATGTATAAAAAAAAATAAAATAAGTACCGTAAAGAATTTATGTAACAAAATACACCTAAGATCGACATTTACGACGATGGTACGTATACAATTTAAAGTATATGTACTCTTATGTAGTTTTTTTTTTCCTAACGAAAAAAGGAACAACTGAAGGATGTTGTTATTAAAATTGCCATGTTATAATTTTATTTTTTATTTTTTGAATGTTTATTGTTTTTCTCAATTTTTTGTTTTTCTAAACTATTTTAAATAATGATGAAATTATTGTTGGCATAAAAGGACACAAAATTTTATTCATATTTTAAGTACTTTTGTAAAAAAAAAGGAGGAAATTTCAAAAAAAAAAAAAACAGGTTAAGAATCTATTTAACATTCACCGTTTAGTGAAATTAAAAACAATTTTGTCTATTAGCTCGAAAAAACTTTTTATTTAAGTTATTTTATTATTTTTTTAGTTTTTTTGTTGTTAATTTTTCATGTATGCATTTTTGAAGTACCTACATATTTTGTGTTGAAATGTGTAACATTTTTTTTTTACTTTTTATTGTTTTAGGAAGTATATTGCACTGTTATTTATAAAAAATTCGTTTTCTATGTTAATTTCACATGTTTTTTTTTTTTAAAGTTGAAAATAATTTAAATTCTATTCAGTTTATAAAACTATTTTTAGAGAAAAACTATATGCATTTTTATCTAGAAAGAATTTTAAAATCTGTTTTCCACAAACAAAATAGCCAAATTTTTCACTTTGAATATGTTTTATTTTTTCAAATATTTTTAAAAATTTCTATTAAAATTGTCCAAAAAAAAATTACAATAAACAAATGTGAAAATAACTTGAAAACACTTCTTTAGTTAAGATATATAGATATGTATAGAATAAGCCTCGTGGAAGAAATCTGAAAGATAGATACAGATAACTATTATAACATACATTCATACAAAAATAATATAAAGTTTAGCTATTTATTATAAAATTTATGATAATCAAAAATAACAGTTACTGTTATTAAAAAGATTTTTTTGTAAATGCTTTGAGGTTTGTCAAGAAGTAGGTCAGATTTTTTAGAGGGTGTTTACATTTGAATTGTTGATTAATGTAATAGTTAATTACATTTTTTTTATATATTTTATATACTAATAAGTTATAGCCTTAAACCTTTCCAGAGATTGAAAAGAGCATGAAACGACAAAGGTAAGATTCAAAACTTTAAAAATTAAAATAATTGTGTTAAAAACTACTTTGAATTTTCGTAGTTTTGGAAGGTTAGAAGTAAGATTTAATTTTGAAAGGCTTGGTTAATGAAAAAATTCGCCAAATTAATGAACATTTAAACGGTTTTGGAATTAAAAATTATTCGCAAGAATTGATACACGAATAAAATAAGAAGCAGATTTTTTTTGTAAGTACTAGAAGACTAGAAAAAAGTATTTTCCTTTCAAAAATAAGATGTTTAAGTTATTTTGTTTTCCTTTATTTATTGTTTTTATTAAATTTTCAACATTAATCACTTAATTACAAAAAAAATGGGGAAAAAACTATGTGATTTTTCTTAAAATTGCTTTTAAATAAAATTTGGCATGAACAAATTTTCCTCCCATATTTAAAAAAAAAAAAATTTTCAAGCATAAGAAACTTTCAATATTTTATCTAATTTAAAAATAAGCTTAATTTTTAAATTTAATCACAAATTCAAATAAACTCAAACAATTTATACTTAAAAAAAAACAAAAATCAATTTTAATTTTTAATTTCCATATTGCACATTTATGAGAAGAAGAAGCATAAAATATCGAAAAAAATATAATACTTTTTTTCTTCTTTTTGGCAAAAATGCTGATATCGTAAATTTTAAATTTTATATTTAATTCACTTTAGATCTGAATATGTATATAGATAGAAAATATTTTTTCCTCTGATAATTGGATTGTTACTGATTACAATCGATTTTAAATTATGTAATTGAAAAAATACTTGTATTTCATTTGTTTTTAAAGCACTTTAAATTTATTATGTTTACATTGAAATTTTTCTAAATTATTTGAAATTTCATTGATTTTTAATATTTTAAATTTTAAATTTGTGCAACTCATTTAAACGATGATAAATATTTAAGAGGAGTTTTTTTTACACTATACGAAGCATAAGTATCACATAATTTTTCGAATATTTTTGTAGATTTTTTTGTTGTTGTTTTAGTCTCAATAAAAAAATAATAAAAACAATTTTATTACAAAATCTTGTTTTCTTTTAACAAAATCAAAACAATACAAAGCATAAAAATACAAAAAAAAAATATTTAGACACAATTTTAAGTCATTCAGGATATCCTTTTATGAAGTATTATTCATTATATTCAATTCATACTCCACTAATTTCTTTTTCTTTTAAATTGTTTTTTTTTTGCTTTACTTCATTTTTTCTTATTTTTTGCCTTCGTTCCAATTTTTTTTTTTACGCTTTTATTTTTACTAAATAAAAATTATAATTATTCACAATATTGCACACTCAAGCAAAAACCACTTGATTTACATTCATTTCTCCTTCTCAATCAATAGACTTCCTTTTTTTTTTTTTTCTTTTTTTTTTTTTAAACACAAGATTTATTTCATAATTTTTTCATATCTTCAAACACAATTATTTTTTTTTTATTTTTATTTTTAAGAATTCTTTTTCTCACACCTGACATATATATATATATTTTTAAATTTCAATTTATTATTATTTTTTTTTTTTTTATGATGATTTGTACAAGGACATTATGGTGATTTTCTTAGTACTTCATATTAATGATAATACTTCATATTAAGAGAAAGAGAATGCTAAAAAAAAAAAAAAAAAAATTCATATAAGAAAAATAAAAAAACCATTCAAGACAAAAAGTACATAATAAGGATATAACGATGAAAAAAGAAAAATTTCATTTATATTATGCCGCACATAATTCAAGTATATAAGATGAAAGAAAAGAAAAAAAAAAACCAAGATAAATCTAGAATAAAATAAAATTATTTTAAATATTTGGTTATTAATAAGTAAATGTTAGAACATTATTATGATGGTTGTCAAGGACATGTTATATGAACCACATTAAATAGAATAAAAAAAAAATGAATGAAAAAAAAAATAAAAAAAAAGAATAATAAATAAATTATATCACATTAGATCTAGAATGAGGATAAAATTTTCACATTTCTTTTCTTTTTGGTTTAATTAATAACAAAGGATAAATATTGTATATATTTTCAAATCATACATCATTTTTTCTTCTTCTTTTGTTTTTATTATTATTTTTTTTTTTAATTTTAGATTTTCTAATTGTGTGCGTTTCTCCACAAATATGAAAGATTGTTGAACTTTTGATTAATTAATTTTTTTTTTCCGTTTTCATTTAAAACTAATTGCATGTATATGATTTTTTTTTTGTATATGAATCACAACTTTAAAGAATATATTTTTTTAACTTGTTTTTTTTTTTTAATTTTTTTTTTTTTATAATTGTAAATTGAAGATTAGATTTTCTATTTAAAAAAATTAATAAAACATAAACTTTTGTAAAATATTTATGAAGACTTATTCACTATTCTTTATTTTATCTGTTTTTTTTTTTTTTTTTTAAATTAATATTTTGAAAAACATCCTTTTTTCTTTAAATATGTATTTTTATGAATTTCAAGAAAACACGTCCTGTTTTTTAAAAAAATTTTCACTTAAATCTCTTAATTATTCTTCAAAATATTCGAAAAATTAGTTAAATTTTTAAATAAAAAAAAAATTATAAATAATTTATTTGTAACTGTTAAACTGTTATCCTTTTTATTTGGAAATTTCAAAAATATTAATTTTATTAAAAATTTACCTAATTTATTTTTTGATGTATTTTTTCATTTGAACGTCTCAAAATGCAGAAAGTTCACGTAAAACTAAGTTAACGTACAATCTTTAACGGTCCTTTTAAGATGAATTTTTGAAATTTTATGTCTGTATTACATTGCTAGTATATATTTTTGTTTTTTTTTTATTTTTTGTTTTGTCTTTCTTTCTTTTTTGTCAAAAAAAAAAAATAATATTATTTCTGAAAATTACTGTTTTTAAAAAAAAGAGGAGATTCTGTAGAAGGGATATAAGTTTGCTGAAAATATGCGTAGGCGCACCATGTGCTTTTCATTCAATATTACATATTAATCAAGTTCAAAGTGGGTGTGAGTATGTATAAATTCATATGTTATAAACTATAATAGACTATATAATTATAAGGAAAAGGATTAAAATATTATGTATTAATATAATGATTATTAACTGTTTATGATTTTATATTTAATAATTACGGATTATATTGTGAAGATATTTTTTTCCTTGTTGAGGAGAAAATTTCAAATTTTAAACTTGATTTTTTTTTTTTTTTTTTTAAACTTGTACGTTTTAATGAGTACTCTTCTGATGAATTAATTTGAAATAGTTATGAACTCTACAAAATTTTGAAGGATTTTTTTAAAATATGTTACGGAATAAAAATGCCTAATATAATTAAGAGTATACTAATTTTGAATTAAATTTATATAATTTATGTTAAAATTATGAAATTATAATGTTGATTAGGATGAATTTGTTGGTTTGTGATTTGAGCAGTTTTAAATTTACAAGAAAAGAAAGAAAAAATCTATATATTGAAATATATTACAAAAATTATATATATCAAACAGTTTAAGTTCTAGTCATTTATATAATTCATATAATAAATCAGTTTAACTGATGACTTGTAGTTCAACATTCACGTAAAACTATTAAACTGATATATGTATCAATCGAAATCAAGCTATCATCTTACTAAGTCAAGAGCCAAGGCCCAATATAAACTTTTTTGCATTTCTAAAAAGAAGAAATACTACCACGTACGAGTATGTAGGTATGTATTTTAACTAATTTAATATAAAAACTTTTTTGCATAACAATTATTTAATCATACAGATACAAGTGATGTAAGTATGTATGTTGAATGATATTATATAAAATAATATAATTATTATTAAAATATCCATCACAAATACTTTTGGTTTTTATGTAACATCGTATACACATCACATGCCTGTATGTCTCATTTTTATATAATGGTCTTTATGTATATAATGGCCCTGATATTTGAGTGTCATAGATATATTTATCTTAAGACATAGGATGTGATTTTGAAAAAGAAAGGATAATATCTCTTCAAACAGTACGTATTCTAAGTATAATCGCAAGTATAATATGTATACGTATATGTATATACTCGTATAAAGTAAATCTTTACATATATATATACGTACCATCAGCAATGAAATGGTAATGGTTATTTTTTGTTTTCCTATTACTTGAGGAGTAAATACGTGTGCACTAACAAAAAAATATGTGAATAATATACTTTCATTACTACTTATGTTGTATACATTGTTCTTTATAGAAAATTTGGTATTGTTATTTGCGTTATGAATTTTTTATGAAAATATATTTGATGCGTTCTATAATACAAAAAAAAAAAAAAAACAAAACAGAAACAGTATTGTAAGCCTTTTCAATTTCTTTTTTCTTATGAGTTTTTTTTTTCCATACATTTTGTTAGCCATATTGAGTTCTATTACATCAGATGTATAAAATAATAGAAGAAAAATAAAAGTATTTTTCTCTCTCTCTTTTTTTTTTTTAAATTTTTGTGTGGTTTTTTTTTACGTATACAGGATGTCACATTTATTTAGATTCTTAAAATCATTTCCAGGAGATTTACATTTTAATAAAAAAAATGTTATTTACTTTTTGTTGTTAATAAGACAAAAATATCGTAAAATAAGATTTTAAGGTTTATTTAAAAAAATATATATATGCCCTCCTTGTTCTGGAATTCTAGGTAAAAAAATGTCACTTAAGTGAAGTAATTTTAATAATATTACAAATTCGCTGGAATAATTTTATTTGTATAAAAAAATTTCAATTGAAGTGTGGGTTTAGCTTTTCCTAAGATTTCTTTAGAATACATTAAAGTAATTGGAAACGTCTTTTACGACGAAGTTTGAACTTTTTGAATATAAGGAATCTTGTATAATTGTTTTAATAAAAGATTTCACAGCCCAAATTTTCTTGACCTTTTTTTTGTACTGCAATCCATGCATCTGCAGTTTTAACTAAAGTGCGAACCACTAAATTTTGTTGTTAGAGAATGAATATTGTTCGCAAATTGTAATGCCATCTAAAAAACAGAAAAGAATAGAAGGATTTCATATTCAAAGCCAAAATTTCAAAACTCACTATAGAATAAAATTTCATGTTTGAAAACACTTCAGCGTTTAACTTCACCTACATCAAAAATTCATCCAGTGTCATACAACAGATATTCAAATTTTATTTTTTTTTTTTTTTGAATTTATTTTACATCCTGTGTAACATATTGAAAATATGACAATAAAAAAGTAAATTTTTTCTTTATTTTTTTCTATATTTTAACCAAACAAGTATGCATTAAGAGTGAACATTTTTATGTGCAAAATTTTATTGTATATAAAAAAAAAAACAACATTGTAATGCATGAAAAATAAAAAAATATAAAATCATAAAACAATTTTTATACAAATTTCAAAAAAAAAAATTACATATTGCGTGCTTGAGATTTTATTATTTACATATGTATATGTATATATGAAATATTTTTGCATATGATAAATATGAAAAATGAAAAGTTTACTCAACGTCCTTAAATGGTTCCCTTTTTTTTTTTTAATAAACTTATTTATAAATTTTTTTTCTTACAGCTTTTTTTTTCAATTTTGAAAAATAACAGGTAGGTATAATATTAAAATAACTTGCATTTTTGAATTTTTAATAAGTGTGTGTGTGTGTGTGTTTTTTTTTTTTTTTGTGATTAAATTATAATACTGAAAAATTTATAATTAAAATACTTTTCTCAAAAAAAAAAAACAACTTTGTGAAGTAAAAGCGCATTTATGTATATGAAATTTTCCAAAGCTTCTTAAGATGAATTTTAAAAGGATTATTTAAATAAAATTTAATAAAATCTTTAATTTTAATTAAAAACGTTAATTAAAAAACAATAATTTTTATTAAATGTCATTTTTTCTGTTTTTTTTTTTTTTTTCAGATGTAAAAGTGAGATATTTTTTAAGTGTAAGAGGTGTAAGAAATAAATTTATGGTTAAAATTTAAACTTGCGTGTTTGTGAAATTTATTTATTATTTTTTTTTTTTCATAACCGTGGGAACTAAAAAATATGAAATTTATAGAAAAACACGCTATTATTTCTTTTTTAAATAAAATTTAATTTTTCATTCCTTTGAAAAAAAAAAAAAAAAAAAAAAAAAAAAAAATGATTTTTGTCAATCAAAATTGTTAACTTGTCACATATTATGAAATTTTTACATGTAATAATTTCTTTCTTAAATTGAATAATCTATCAAAATAATTGACAATTTATAAAAAAAGACATTAAGTTCATATTTTATTTAAGAGAATTCTAAGTATATAAAAGCGAATAATAAGTTAAATAAATTCTCAAAATTAAAATGTATTTTATTAATATTTTTACATTTTTGATATCTTTTTGTGTTGAAAAACACATTACGCATCTTTCAGTATTCAACTGCTGGAATTTTCAAGGTATTTTGGAAGAAATAAAAAATGTGAAATTGTAAATTAGAGTTATTTTATATTTTTCAAAACTTGTTTTTATAGATAAAATTGAATTTTTGAAATATGCAAACGAGAAATCTTTATTTGTGAATTTTGTGAATTTAAATGAACGTATCAGAAATATTTCATTGTTTCAAATAGAAAAAATATGTTTAAATCGAGAACAATCATTATTTGGAATTATTCTTGATTATAACTGTAAAAATAGTTACGAAATTGTTGAGAAGGTAAATTTAAATTTTAAGTTGGTAAAATAATAATGATATTTTTTTTTTTTAGGCGAATAAAAACAGATGTTACAATTCATTTTTCTATTGGATGATCATTGATAATTTAGATAGCTTGAAAAGAATTGAGAATTTTGTTGAAAAATTTCAAAATTTCAATCTTAATATTGACACACAAATTTCTTATACAAAATACTCATATGGTATAAATATTACCATGAGTCCACCTTCATATATACAATAAGCTTTTTCATTGATTTCTTTGTATGTTTGTATATATGAAAGTGGTCGTGGTAAATTTTGAAATTTAAATTTAAAACATTGAAGTTGAAGTCTTAATTTTGTTTATGATCGAAATAAAAAAGAGGTCTTTTTTCAATCTTCAAATTATATAAAATTTACAAAAAAAACATAAATTTTAAAATTGATTAAAAATAAATTAAATACTCATATTTCAATGTTTTAAAAGTGATCCTTATTTCTTTTTATTTTTGAGGATATCTTTATTATGACAACTTGAGTATAAGACATAAGATTATATACTTATTTCCAAATTAATTCATTATCCTTACAGATCAAAATATAATTTAAGCTTTTGATATTTATAACAATGGTAAAATATTGGGAGGTAAATTTAATATGACATTGGAAAGATATGTTCAATGTTCAAAAATAATAGAACGGTGTTATATTGAAAAGACATTAACGTATTTACAATCAAAATATGAAAATCGACGTACAATGAACGATATAACTATGAGAATTGCGACAGTTGTAAGACAAAAAAAAAGTTATTTTTTAAATTTATAATTAAAGATTATTAAAATTACAAATCTTTCATCTTTCAATTAATAGTTAACTGCAGTACCTAAAAATGCATCTGAGGAAACTCGTTTGAAACATTTACAATCCACTAATAACACACACATTGATACATTTGGCAGACTAGGATATGCAATGATAGTACATTTAAAGGATATGCTTAATTATACGTATAATTTTTTTGATTTTTAAGTTTAAAACCAAAAAAAAAAAAAAACAAAAAAAAATTCTTCTTCTTACAGCATTAAATGGCGTCATCATAGCATGTGGTCATATAATTTAACACATGGCGGAGCTTATGGTGATTTAATTAATGAAAATGTTGAACAAATTGTTAGTCCATTATTTGTTGTATTACAACGTGCACAAAATATTACATATTCATTACAATATGCTGATTTTAAATCAGTTTTTATGTTTCGTACACCACATTCTGAAGATATTCTTGGAAGTGTATTTTTACGACCATTTGGTACAAAAGTTTGGATTTGTTTTGGAATTTTAATAATTTTAATTAGTTTATCATTAAAATTAATTTATCAATTTGAAATTCAAATTAATTACAATGAATCAATAATTCGATTTTATCCATCATGGTTATTAACATTTGTTGAATCATTAGGTGCTGCTTGTCAACAAGGATTTAATTTAAGAACAACATTTTTAAGTGGTCGAGTTATTATTATTGCATTATTATTTTCGACATTTGTTTTATATAATTTTTATACATCAATTATTGTTTCATCATTAATTGGTTCACCAATTAAAACAAAAATAAAAACATTACGACAATTAGCTGATAGTAAATTAGAAATTGGAATTGAAAATATCCCATATACAATAACTTATCTTTATGTAACCAAAAAAAAAAAAAAATGTTATTTTAATCTTTTAATGTCATTTAATTTTTTAGGGTTCAAATATTTCAGATGTTAAATATTTTTTGAAGAAAAAAGTTAAACCAAATGAAAAATCACCAACTTTATGGTTGGATGCTAAAAAAGGAATAGAACGTGTTAAAAAAGGTGAATATGCATATCATTCAGAAATATCAACTGCATACAATTATATAGAGAAATTATATGAACCACATGAAATTTGTGATATTAATGAAGTTCATTTGAGATCTGAAACTCGTGCAGGTTATTTAGTAAAAAAGGATTCTCCGTATAAGGAATTGTATAAAATGAAGTAAAATATTAAATAACTGATAATCTTTGATAGTTTTTAATTTTGTTGTGAAAGCTCTTGTAAATCTTTAAATTGGTATTTTCATTCATCTACATGGCATGCAACGGCAAAATTAAAAAAAAATATGGAGATTATCCTTTTTAGATACGAACAAAATAAAAAAGAAACTGTTTATTATTAAATTATTTCATGTATATATGTATATTTTTTTTAGATTTTTATGGATGGTTGAAACTGGCATAACTTCAAAGCAAAGAAGATATTGGTTAAAAAAGAAATTAACATGTTTATCAAATAACATTATAATTAATGTTGGCTTAGAGTATACAGCACCACTTTTTATTTTATTACTTTTCAGTGTAATACTTTCAATATTGATTCTTTGTTTAGAAATTATTTATATGAGGTGTTTTTAACAAATTCGGAATTAGAAAATTTTTCTGAAAGAGAAAAACGTCGTATAAACTTCAAAAAATATTTTGAAAATTTATAATGTACTTCTTCTGGAACATTTTGAAAATATTGCACTATCAATTTTAGAAATTTAAATAAAGTAAACAAAATATTTAGAAAAGCTTACAAGAAACTTATTTTTATTTTTTGTTTTTTTTTAGAACAAAATAGTAATAAAAAATTAGTATTCAGAACTCAAGTTAACTTGACTGCGTCAAAATTGTAAATAGACTGTAGCGACCTAAAGATTTTAGTCCACATAATGCGAAGTTCTTCTTGTCGTTTAAAAATACCATTATGAAGTCTTTTTCGAGTATCCAAAATTTTCACCAGATCTTACCTTTGAAGGATTAAAGTTTTACGTAAATTGCAAACCACAATTTATTCATTAACCAGTGCTTTTATATCACTGAGTTTTAATTTAGTTTTTCGTTATCCTTTTTTTCACCTATACGTAACTTTTTGCTGACTTTTTCATATTTACATTCATCCGTTATGTAATCTTATATTGTGCTGCTGTATCAACTCGTCATCATTATTGTCATTTCAATCATCATAAAATTTGATTTTTTATGATTTTTTTATATACATATATTTTTCTTCAATTAAATACTTCAAATGCATTTTGATTATAGTGATATGTATGTATGTATCCTATATATTCATAATATAATATAAGAATATATTATCACATTATGTAGGTTGATTTAAAATATATTTTTTACTTAGGTTATATTATATATGTATGTATATATGTATAGTCGTATTTGACCTTGTTCCTTTTGGACAAATAAAGGATCAACATCAAGTATATTGACATCATCATGAATTGCATATCGATAGTGCTGTGATAAGTGTTTGTCTTTTTATAGTTTTTCATTGAATATTATCAACTTACATGTATAATACTTATAAAGTGAATATATTACATAACATACATACATATATTCAAATCATTGTTGTTGATGATGATGATGACGATAGATGAAATTCAGTGAATGAGAATAGGATGATGATGATGATGACGACGACGTTAGCTAATGCTGATGATGATATAATGAAGGTAAATGAAATCAGTGCAGTGCAGTGCAGTATGAATGCACAACTAACAGTACAATGTATGTGGTTAATGAGATCAATAATTGAGGTTAAGTAGTTGAAGAAGAATTTTAAAATGTACATCATCATGCATCGTTCATGATGATGTATGATGTTTGTAACCATGAATTATGATGTACGTGATTTTTCTTCTTTATATGCAATTTAAAATACATACTTTCTTTTTTTTTCTCTTCTACTTTTTCTTCTTACTGATTGAATATCCAGTTTTAAATTGAATATGTGTAAGGTATAAAGAAAAGGATTGAACAGAAAAACAAAAAAACAAAAAAGAAATATGTATTGTGAAGAAATGATACTATGTATGTATAAGCCCTAAAAATTCATGTATCTATGTAGAACACATATCTTATGTAGAGATAGGTGGTATTATAAAGTTGATTTGATTTTTGGTATAATAAAGAAACTATTTAAAAAAAAAACAACCATGAAAAAGACTTTTTTTTATTTTTATTTTTACAGAGTATGCAAGAAATTGAGATTGTTTGTTAATTTTCAATTTAATGAGAAAAGTTTTATATTATGTATATTCCAAGAAAATGTTTTTTTTTCTTCTTTTTATTTTATTTTTTTTTTCTTTTTAATGAAAGTAAATAAATTTTATATGTATGCAGCAAATAGAAAAAAAAAATTGAAGTAAAAGTAAAGAATATTATATTAAAATTTTTTGGTATATTTAATTAAATTTTTTTTTCAATATATTGTACGTATGTATGTACATATAATAATTGTATGTGTATTAACTTTGAATGATTTTGTAATTTTTATAATGGATTTTGAAAAAATAATGAGGAAAAAGATTTTTTACAAGATAAATAAAAAAAAATACATACATTGAAAGTAGAGAAATATTTTTAATTCATTTTGTTATTGGCTTGGATTTTTATTTTTATTTTGACTTTGATTTTTGTAAAAGAGCGTTAAATTTTTTTTTACCATGAATTCCATTGTTTTTGAAATTCTTCTCTTCATTTGTGATATTTTTCTACTTTAGAAAAGAAAAATTAATATTTTTGTCTAACACTTTGAAAGAAACTAAGAACATAAAAAAATTTGAAATATTTTTGTATCTTTTGATGAGATATGAAGGTGAATTGTTAGAACCTAGGACTTCAGTTCAATTTGTGAAGACTTTTTATGGAAGATTAGTAATAGATTCAAAAATCTAAAAAAGTTGAAATTTAAATTGAATAGAATTTTGCGTAGTACCGTTTTTCGTTTTCTAACTAATAACTTGTAAAAATAAAAATAACTGTAATAGATGATGATGCGAAGTGCCTTTAAAATTTCAAATCTTTCTTTACATTTGATTATCCTTACATATAATGATTCTAAAACAATTGTAATTGTTTATGGAAATTCTATTTTAAATTATTTTAAAAATAAATTAATGTTTGAAGCCAAGAAAATTTGTTTTTTATATTTTAATGATTTATAAAAATATACAATTTTTGAAATGATTTTTAAAATAGAACAGGCTCTTTGTAAAATAAAGAAAATATTGTATCATATTAAGTGAATGAGAAAAGAAAAATTTAAAAAATATACTTGAAATTTCATTTTAAAGTGTTAAATATTTAATCGAAACTGAACCACATCCAAAAATAGAAACAGAAATTTAATTTTAATAAATTCTATATATAACAATTATTTTACTTTTATAAGACGGTAAGATACAAATGCAGAATATGAATTTTTTATAAAAAAAAAAATATTGAAAAATAAAATGTATAAAAAAAAGTCAATAAAATATGTATTTTATAAATTTAAATTTAAAAATAAAATTTTGATATTTTTCCTTTTTTTTTTTCGTTTGTTAACATTTTTTTCTGCAATTAATTTGTTTTTTTTTTTCTTTCTAGTATCATTCAAAAAAATGTTTTTTTGCTTTTTTTCTCTTTTTTTTTTTAATGTTTTTCTTCAAAGAAATCAGTTTTATGCTTAAATGATTTATGTGTACAGAGGATGTACTTGCAATAATGAATTCAATTTCTAAGTGGATGATCTCCTTTAGTCAACTTTAAAAGGATATACTATTATAATAGCATATCACACAAAGATTATTATGTATGTATATTGTACTTAAAAGGATATACACGTAGGTACATCAAGGAAATATAAACAACAAAAAAAAAGTATTCTTTGGAGGTCGAGATTTTATTTTATTTTTGAAGAAATGTAAGTTTAAAATAATATTAGTTGTTTTTCTAAGAACTGATAAAATGTAACTGAAAACTGATTTTGTTTATATATCATTGTTTGTAGTTTCATTAGTTTGATGTTAGTTAAAAGTATGAGGCTGAATATTTGCGTTGCGCATCCATATGTTGAAATGTCATATAATATGTATACCTAAATAAATCAGAATAAATTTAACAATAATAATAAAAACAAACACGTGACTTTATGTTAACATATCATTTCCGTTTGTAATATGTGTTTAATAGATCTTGTTTCTTTCCTCGAATGAGGTCTTAATAGATTAAATATTTTTTCAACTAATTTTTCTCTTTATTTATTGCTTAAAAATTTATTTATAAACTTAGAAATTTAAGTAATAGAAAATTTCAAATTTTCTAAAAAATTCAATTATTTTTTTTTAAACATTATTGAAAAATATCTGTCTGTAAGATACTCATTCAAATTAAATAAAATCAATTTTAAGTTTGATTACAAATGAATAATGAAAAAAGGTAAAAAGCTTCGAAAAATTATTGAAGTGTCATCTTGTTGATTTAAAAAAAAAATTAGTTATACTGTTGTATAGCTGTAAAAAATTTTTTTAAAAAAAAGGAAAATCAGCTTATTTTTTCCTTGAATTTTTCTTCAGATTTAAAGTAGTTTTTTTTTCTTCTTTTTTTATTGCTTTACAGGTGTAATAAGAATTTACAAATTTAAAAAAATATCCTTTTTTCTTGAATGAGGAATTTAATTTACTATTTTTTTTTCAATGTAAAGTGATTTTCGTATTTATATTTATATATTTAATTTTAAAAGATTAAAAAAAAAAACTTTTGAAGATTTTCTTATGTATTTTAAATATTAAAATGCTTTAGAATTAATCTTCAAATAAGTAATTAATTTTTTCTGCACCTGCAATCATAACACAAAACAACATTTAATTTTATCGTCATTATCATCACCATAATCACATAATTAAATCCAATGTCATATAAAATGAACCAAAAAAAATCTGTGTACAAACTTTTGTAAATAGAAAAATGACATAAAAGTCATCACTTCATCATTAATACATGTATGTATGTACATATGTATGTAGTTTACACAATAAGTATATCACCCTTTAGGAAATCGAAATTTCAATTGACATACATACATTAAGAAAAGGTAAGACAGGTAAAAGTATTCCTATATAACAATTTATACATATGTAATATTTCATGATTATTATCCATCATCATTATTATCATCTTCGTCATTACCGCTCACACTATCCACCCACTAAATCCATTTTCATACTATACTTATTTTGTTCGTTAAATGTTTTATTGTTATTACATGAGGAAATCTTTTTCCTGCATATAATTTTACTAGAATTTAATTTGATGTTGCTATATATACGTATATTATGTACATTAGTATGTGTTTTGTATTTATATTTATTGGCTTGTATATGTAGTATCAGTATATTTGGTGCAAAAAGCGGATATGTATGGCGTTTTTTTTTCTTTTCTTTTTTTCTCTTTCAATTTGCCTTCTTTATCGTATTTTCAAACGAATATAATGAATAAATAAGCACACAAAAATAATATTGATCGATCAATATCTCTTTTAATCGTAATTCATCAATTCCCTTTTAAATTGAATACACTCGATAATTGAAATCAATTTCATGTTTTTTTTTTTTTTTTTTCATCATTTATTTATTCCTTTTTTTATTTTATTTTTATATTATGATGTAAATTGGAAAGATTAAGGAAATTTCTTAACCATTTCATTAGTAGAAATGTATAAACGTGTATGTAAGCGAAAATTATATACAAAATTGGATTTTAAATAGACTATAAAATCGCATTAACATACCAATCACAAGAAAAGATAGAAAGAAAAAAAATTTAAGATGATAGACTTTTTTTTTTTAATTTTAAATTTGTATTCATTTTTTTTTTCTCAAGTACGTAACGTTTTTAAATCATCAGTAATTGAATATATTCTTATACATATTTTTTTTATAGATAACTTTTGCGCGGTCTCAAGTGGATTTTGTTTAAATTAAAAATAAAAGTATTTTAAAAAGATTAAATTTTGAAAAAAAAAAAAAAAAATTAATTACATATGGTGTAATGGTTTACATATATGAAAATAGTGATAGATTCATTAAGAAAAAATAATAGAATTTAAAAATATGTATGGTAAAAAGAGAAAAGTGAATGTTTTGATTTTAAAAAAATTAAGATGAAAATTCGTATAATTTAAAAAAAATTTTAAAATACATGTCAATAAAGTACTCTCAGCTATTGACTTTTTTTTGTTTGTTTAAAATTAAGTGTGTTTTAGAAATAAAGCGACTAAAAATTCATAAATTTATCTCATTATTATTATTGAATTCGATATGTACTTTAAATACAACTTGTAATTATTTTCAAAATTTGTTTTGATGTAATTGTCACTACACAAAAAAATTCAATTCATAATTCATATTAAGCATCTTTTGAACATGATACACTTTGTGAAAATTATATGAACGTTTTTTTTTTATGTATCACATACATATGTACCTATAATAATATAATCATTATAACTCTGTTGCTCAGAAATTTAAAACTTGTAACCTAATGTGAAAAAAAAAATAAATAAATATTGTAGTAATAAAATAATATAAAGAATGGTAAATTAGAACAATTCCATGATGATGCGCTTTATATGTAACAATTGTAACATTTTATTACTATTTCATTTACAAATGTTTTAATCCACAATATTATAGATTCCTTTGGGATAAGTTCATTTAAAAACAACAACAAAAGAAAAAAAAAGAAAAAAGAAAGGCAGGATTCCATTTACAATGGTTTTTGTATATTTTTTGTATACATGTTTGAGCATTTGTAGCATTTTAAGCATAAAACATTATACATTTGTGACTTTTACGTATAATAAAAAGAAAATTCTTATATGTATTCATATAAAATCTCTTCATTGAGAAAATTTGCATACAAATAAATTGAATATGTGATACAACAATATAAAATTTATAAAAAAAAAAACTTTTGTAGATATTTTCATGTATACAATATGTACAACAACAACAATAACAACAAAAACTAAATATGTACATATATTTATAAATATCATCTTGGGATATTATTATTGACGGTATTTTAATGTAATATACGAAAGAGTATAGTAAAATAGCATATAAAATACAGTGTTTAAAATTCAATTTTAAATGTTAGAAATATAATAGGAGTAACATACATCAGTTGCTATATATATTCATTAGAATTGTACTATATGATTTATTTTTTCAGGATGTACGAGTATATGTATGTACAAAATTTCATAATTACTCCTATTATTTGTCTATACAAAACAAATACATATAGGTGTGCGTATATGTGTATGTAGGTACATCATATGAAACATATGAGGCTTAAATTAAATTGAAATTAAAAAAAAAACAATACGAATACATTTAATTTTAACAAAGGATAAAATATTATATTTTATATACAATTAAATAAAATTTTTGCAATTAAGTCGAAATGTTTTCATTCGTGCTTAAAAATGAAGTTGTAAAAAGTTTTCGTAAAAAAATACTTTAAAGTTATTTCGTATATCGAAAATTTAAAAATCCTTTAATATATGTATATTTTGTTTTTTGTCACATGAACTAATATCACCCAGGGAGAACCTTAAGTGATTCTTATAACGTTCGTCAAAATACGTATGTGCTTTTAGAAGAAAAATAGACGAATTTTTCTTCCTTTGGAGTATTTACACGCTGGAAACTATTGGAAGAATTCTAAATTTCAAAGATGATAGGAATGTTTGTTTAAGAAAAACTAATTTAAATTTCTTTAAAATTTTTCATTTCGAAAAAAATCCGTTAATATATCTGCGTCCTTGCACGCACAAAATAAAATATAGATTTTTAAGTTTTTTTTTCTTCTCTTCATAAATTTGTTTTTTGATTTCTTTATTTTTTGAAAATTTTTCGATATTAATCTGAGTGTTTTTCTTTTGTTATTTTGTTATAAAACAAAAGAATGATTCAAGTTAGAAACAAAAAAAAAAGAAAAAGAATACAATAGAAACATTTAAATGTAAAAATGAAAAATAAAATAATTTTCTAAAACTATATTTCCTTGAATTTCTCACATTTATGTGTTTTTCAATCTTTCTCAATCTACCTACAATTTATATAATTTTTTTCCATTACGTGTTTAATAGCTTGAAGCAACCACAGAAAAAAAAAAGTTTATTTTAGTTTCCTTTTCAAAATTTCTTAAAGAAATAAAAAAAAAAAAAAAACGGAGGTGTTTGAAATACGGATGCACTTTATATCTATTTTTTTGTTTTTTTTTTATTTTTCTTAATTCAAAAGAATAAAATAAATCAGTAATGTGTCAAGGACATGCGTTTATTTTTATGTTTTTAGGTTAATGAAAGTGAATTCTTTTTTAAACTTATCCTTTGGGGGGGTTTTTTTTTTTTGATTTTTGTTTATCTTTCTGACTTTTATTTAAGTATCGTTACATTACACAGCTAAAAACTAAAAAACCATAATAAATAAATAACAAAAAAAAAAAATAAAAATAAAAAAATAAAAAAAAAAATAAATAAAACAATTCTCACAGGTTTAAGTTTAAGGATAATAATTTTTTCTTCTTGTTTATCGTTTACATTTACATCTATATCATTTAATATGATTTCATATTACGTGTTTATTCATAAAAAAATTCATAAAAAAAATTAATTATAATGAGGATATGTGAACAGGCAGTTAGAAACAACTTAAGCTTTAAAATGTTATTTCAAATTGTTATGCTGCAACACATGTGTGGTGTGCACAGAAATAATGTTGTATGAACTTGAGAGCCCTAGTCTTTGTATGTTGAATAGTTGTGTTTTTTTATTTTATTTATTTTTCAATAGGAAACCATGAAAATGCTAAAGGGATTTCATTAAAGAATTAAAAAGAAACTTTTCATTTTATAAGAATTTTAATGATAGAATTGATGATGAAAATGATGATAATGGTTGACCTCAATTATAAACTTTATTTAAATTTAAATGTTGTACAAATTGAGAATAAAAAGTTTGATGATGTGATGTTAGATTTTTGTAAAGGGTATCTTTCTTTGTACAATAAAAAAAATTTAAAACTAAATTTTAACTAAAAGGAAAAAAGTTTTTTTTTTTTTTTTAAATTGAGTAAAATTATTTATTGTGAGATCAGACTCTATTCAATGTTGTTTCAGATTCCATCATCTTTGGTAAAAGTAAACTTTGATATATTTTTTTTTGAAAAATATAAAGAATGGTGTAGGTTTGTTTTCTGTCAAATTAAGAACAATTTTTTTTAAAAATAATTTTTTCCTACAAAAGAAACGATGAAAAACGAAAAAAACTTTTCCACATACTTTAATTTAAGGAAATAATATCCTGAAACTAAATATGTATATCATTCAAACATTCTTTCCATTCCTTTTGTTTATCAGACACATCCTGTTTTTAGTTACATTTTACACATGATCAATATTATGTTCTTGTTTCTTGTATAACAGGAAATTAAAAATTCAATAAAAATTTTAAGTACAATGTAAAAATTTTAAATTTCTTTATATCTGGTATAGGATAAATTAAAATTTTGGGTATGACAAATATTTATTGTTTTCCAGGAAATTCATGTCCTTAAATAAATTAAAAACAGTATTTAGTTTATTTTTACATAAATGAATTTATATAGAAATAACAGGATTCTCTTTTAAATTTATTAAAAATTTTCTTTTAAACTATATTTCAAATCCTATTAAAAAAAAAAGTAAATCAGCCCAAAGACAAAAACTGCACAATTCTATAAAATCCACTTAATTTCACTTATTTGTTTATTAATTTAATAATAAAAAATTTAAAACTAAATTTATGTTTGTTCTTTTTAAATATATTTTTTCCTATTTGTAAACCACAGTAAAAAATGTTTTTTCTTTAATTTCATTTGGACGGAAAAACTTTGTTTTTAAAAATACTTTTGAATGAAAAATGAAATGAAGGATAATTTTTTTAAAAAAATAGTAACAACAAAATTAATTATTCATTTATTATTAAATCAATTTTTTCACCAATCTGAGAAAAAAAAAAATTAAGTAACAATTTGACTGTAAAATTTCGTGAAATAAAAAAGTTATCTTTTTCCAACTACTGTTTTTTAAATATTAAATTGAATAAAAACTAGAAAAGAACTGGTACTACAAAAAAAAGTTGAGGAAATTTATTGTAAAATAAGTAAAAAAGCTTCTTTTTTCTACTAAAAAAAAAAAAAATATTTTTTTCATGCTTAATTGTTGTAGAAAATTTTTATTTAATATTTTTATCTTTTGTTGAATTTTTTTCTAATAGTATAGGTGTACTTTACCTGGTTGAAAAATAATGATATGAACTTCCTTACCGCTTACAATTATGCTCTAATTGCATTTAAATATACTATACTTTATGGGCACTTTTGAAAGGACTAAGTAAAAAAGGGTTCCTCAAAATTGCTTTTGAATTTTATTTATATTCTTATTTTTTATTTAAATGCTTGATTGCACTTGAGAACAAACAAAAAAAATGCTCATTGTGTTCATGTTAAAATTATAAAAATTTATGAAATATAAAAGAAATATAAAAAAACGGATTTGAAGTTGTGCTTGTTTTATTTTAAAGTTAAAGTGACTTATGTGAGTAAGTACTTGTTCCTTCGTCATAAAAAAAAAGTTCTTGTTGCGGAAACGAGGTACAAACAAGACAAAAAAGAACAATGTTATATATAATATATGCAATGCGTATACAATACATATTCAAATATAGTATATTTGTAGAATTGCTAAATAGAATGAATTAGTTTGAAATTAAAGACTAAAACTTATTTCTCAAAGTCTTGTTACTTTTCTAGAACCCAAGCCACTAATTCGTCTTTTACCTTATTCTGAAAAGTGAAAACTTTCCGGTTTTATTCTTTTTTTAAGTAAATGTCTTACGTTTACGTATGTTACTCTGGAAAATTTAAACAATTTTTCTTCCACAATTTTCAAAATTAATTTCAATTACCTATTTCTCACCTTTGAAAAAAATTTACTTATCAAACATTTTGTATACAATAAAGGATAGTGTCACATCACTAAATTGCAAATTTTTTATTCAAAATAACTCTTCCACATATAAACATCTTTATTGTCATGGAAAATAAATGGTTTATGTATGCTTTTTTATTCCTATACATATAAAATTGCTCTATTGTTGATGATGATCGAGCCAATCAGTATTTACCTATGCGGAAATCTTTTATCTGTGATATGAAAAAAATAAAAGAAGAAAAGAAAAGCATCACTAGAAAAACTTTGAAAAGACTTGAAATATGTATGTATGTACTTAAATTGTTGTAGGTATACATATGAAAAAATCATTCGAAAATTTACATATAATAAAATTTAGTTTAGACCATTTAAACATAGTGTTTTGTGGTGTTTTTTAATCCGAGAGGAAAAAAGGATATACTCGTATGTAGTTTTAATTTTTTTTTTCTTCTGTTGAAAAAAAAATGTTAAAATTTAGGTGTGATACTGTCACCTGAAAAAAAAAGAAGTAAAATAGAGAAAAAAAAAACTATTTAGGTGTGATACTGTCACCTGAAAAAAAAAGAAGTAAAATAGAGAAAAAAAAAACTATTTGTATATAAAAGAGGAATTTTTGTAAACGATATATAAAAATAATTCAACAACAAGAATACGACAATATGTTGTATACAGAAAAATATAAAAATATAAATTGGCTTTAGAAAATATAAAATTCCTTGAAGGAATTTTTATTAGTCTCTTTTTCATATGACAAATGATTCTCATGATAATGTTTTTGTTTTTTTTTTCTTTCTTGATGATGAGTATAACAGTTCGTCATTTCCAATGAGAAGAGAATTTATCATTTAGAATGAAATATAAAGAAAATTGAGAAAAATGATTTTCAAGGATAATTTGAATATTTTTATTATGAAAAAAAAGTTTATATTTTTAAGTTATTTCTTTGTTATTGTTGGATTTTTTTTTTCATGATGAATAAACTCGAATAAAGTAATTGTTTATTATGTTACATCAAAAAGGATATTTTCATATTGTTAACAATTTGTTAAAAGAAAAAAAAAAATTCTATTATGAGGATTTATATTTAGAAGAATGATTAAAAAAATATGATGAGTAATATGGCTACGTGATATATTTACATCGAATTTTGCTCTTATTTATTTTTTAATAAAAATATAATCTTTTTTTGCTTATTTTCGAGGATCATAATAAAAATTCAATTATGTTAATAACCAGAATTCGAGGAATTATTTAAAAAAAAGGAATTCAAGATTTAATCAGTTACTAGTAAAAAATAAATTGGTTAATAAAATTGGAATTTAGTTAAATTTGTTGTGTAAGAATTTATTTTGTTCTTCTTTTCCAGAATTCGATGTCCTAAAGTGAGCCCGTATCTTTTTCATTTCTTTATTGTCTTTTTTGTTTTAAATTTCAACACGACTTTAAAAGCATGTTTTGAGTTATAAATTTTGAAAATTACCAATTAGGTACCTAAAAAATAAAGATAATGAAGAAAATACAGTTAAAAATCCTTGTAGTGGCTTTATGAAGGAAGGATTTGGTTATGAACAAATATGTATATAAAATTCTTGTTTATAATTGACTCTATGATGAAATTTATTATTTCATGTTATAAATAAGAAATAAAATGAGCAAAATAAAACATTTTTAATCTATGTTAGATGACAAGTGATTTCTCAATGGAATTGTCCTATCTAATATTTCAACAAGAATTTTTTTTTTTTCAAGTAATAGAAAATTTAAGTCTATCAACTTTAATATCTATATCTACGACATATAGTCAACAAAAATCCGTTTTGTTCCTTTAAGTAAAATTCTATTAGTAACAAAATAAAATCTATACTATAAAAATTCAAAAATTCAGCAATTACTTAATCGATAAGAACAGGTGTCACTGTAGTCTTGTTTTTATCTTATTTTTTTTTTGTCCTTAAAATCCATTGTGACATTTGTTTTACATAATCTAAAACATAACCATAAAATCATTTTATGGTTTTTTCGTGTTCTTTTCATTCCACAAGAAAAATGAAAAAAAAAAACAAATGATTCTATCAATATTTTTAAAATTCAAATTTTTTGTTCTTTTTTTTTTATTCTTGTAAAACATCATTTTTATCTGGCGTTTACTTATGGAATAAATATATTGTAACCATAAAAGATTATTGAATTAAATTGCGAAAAAATATTTGTGTTTGTTGAAAATGAATAATATAATCGAATTAAATACATAAAAAAAAAAAAAAAATTAAATATGATATCCTTATTGATATCAGAAAAAGGAGAGATTAGATTATAAAACGTAAAAGAAAAAAGAAAAGGAAAAAATAAATATGTTAAAATATACTTTTCAAGAAGTAGACGAATTTTATAAGACTTTTAAAGTTGTACGATGAAAAACAAAAAAACATGTTCTAAAGAAGAAAAAAAAACTACTATGTAAAAAATGGTAAAATATTTATGTCGTTTCACATCAATGAATATCGATGAATATTTCATGAAAATGTTTTTTTTCTCTCTCTGTTTACTTTTTTTTTTTTTGGCTATTTGTTATGTTAAAAAGTAAATAAGATTTTATGTAAAAAATAAGAACCATAATATGAGAAAGTTTGGAAGTTTATAAATGATACATATACAATGATTAAATGTGTATGAAACATGAATTGATTTTTTTGTAGGAGTTTATTTCAATTTAATCAGTTTTATGTTTTTCATTAACATTACTTGCGGCTTAATGAAGTGTTTTATTTACGTTTTAAAAGTAAATAATTTTTATTATGAGACTTTTGAATATTTAGGTGTCTACTGAAAGATTTAAAAAGCTTAAATCATAGATGGTGTTTCTCAAGGTTCAGTTCTTTCTCGCATACTTTTTCTTGTATTATTTTTATCAATATATGTAGCTTCGTAAATTATGAAAATTTTGTTTCTTCTTCCTACTGTTTTTTTTCGATCGATGAGACAAGAATGTCCTTAGTGTCGTATAAAAAGCCCGAAATTTTTAATTATTTAAATATCGACATCAGTAAAATTTTCCGTAGTAGGATTCTAATAATTTTGAAAATTGTTTATACGTATCTGTATTCTATTTTTTTTTTTCGACTATAAAACTTTATTTTTCTGCCTGTCAATCTATTTAGCAGGGCTGTGCTTATTAAACGTGTAGTAAAAAAAAATAACCTTAATCATTTATTAAAAATGAACCATTTAAATAAGAAAGAATAACACTTGAAAATATTCAATAAAATAAAAAAAAGTTTGTCACCTTTGTACTTATAACCTTTTTTTTGTTGTTTTTAATAAATATTTGTGTTTTTTTTTTTGTTTTAAGAAGAAAAAAAAAAACTCCATGATTTCTACGATAAAAAATTTTTAAGTACCTACATTTTTATTTGCCCATTATTATTATTTCATTTTGTTGTTTAACAATAATAAGGCCAATAACGTTTATTACACTTTAAAGACAAGTACTTTAGCAAAACATTTTTTAATCGCATTGTCAATAAATAATAAATAATTTATTTTCAAATTTCATCATACATAGGTATATCTATTTTTTTTTTTTAATAATTTAATCGGATTATAATTTCACACGTTTTTCTATCACAATTATGTATTATTGTTTGTACATTTTATATTAACAAACAGATTTTTTAAATAATAAATTTTTTTGTTATCAGCATTTATTATTATTTTTTTTTTTAAAATTCCTGTTATCATATTTTCATATTTTTCAAACAGATAATTCGACATTTGTACATATTATTATAATTTGATTGCCATCATCATCATCATCATCATGATATCAATAATTTCCTTTATTGTTTTTTTTCTTTTGATTTTTATAATTTTTTATTGAACGGATTTATTATTGCTTTTTGGAAAAATCACAAATGATTAATAAAAAAAACAATATGGTCGTGCATATGTAATCAGAATTATTATTTTTTTTAATTGATGTATGACGATTATCTGATTATTATTATTTTTATCATGATTTATTTTTGATGTAATGTATTTTTTTTTAAGTATGATGAAGAGAATACGTTCAAAATTTAAAATTTTTTTTTTTTTATAACATCAAGAATTGACGTAAACTTGAATACGTAAAACAAATTTGGAAATTATTATTATTGGTGTTTTTTCGACATTTTTTTTTTTTCAATTTCACTTTTATAGAAAATAGAAATTTTGTGGAATTTTATCAATTTTTGATTTCTGTTAAGTGATATATGCTGTGTTTTATTTTGAAGGAGAAATAGAATTTTATTGAAGGTATGCGATTATATTACGTTAGCTAATACAAGTAATTAGAAAGATCTTTAAGTATATGAGCTTTAATATTTGTACATTTAAAGGGACGATTCCCAAAAATTACGAACCTGTTGAATTTGTCAAATAAGTGGAACGTTATTTATTTTTTTTTTTTTTTGCAGAAGAGGGGTTTATTTTTTTTATCACAATGTTGGTATCCCTTCTATATCAGTTCTTAAGGACCTATTATATCAACTGAAAAAGTTGAAATCATTTCTCGAGACAAATTGAACTTTTTTCAAAATTTTAAAGATAACAACAGAAAAGTACAAAACCACAAAAAAAAAAAGAAGGAAAATTAAAATAAAAAATAAAATAAATGTTAATCGATAAAATAAAAATATATAAAATTTTTTTTTTATTAAGAAAAATTATGTTTAATAGTTTCATTGATTTATATTCGTATTTTATGTTCTTTTGAGTTAACTTCTTTTTAAATTTCGATTGAATAGAAAAAAACAAAATCAAATTTTTACTGGTAAAAAAAAATGTTTTTTTTTTTTTGCATTTAAAAAATGATACACCTTACTTAATTATTTAAATAATTTTGCTTTTATTTTTCTGGTATATTTAAAGTAATATTAAATTACATTTTATAAACAAAAAATAAAGATAATGTATGTATCATAAAATTTGTATAGTCAACAATGTTTTATTGAACACACTGTTATACATGTACATATGTACATAAATGTATATGTCCTAATTGTACCTGACATAAAGTTTCAAATTTAAATTATATCTTATATCAAAATATTTACACATTTGCTTAAATTGAAATGTGATAAGTATAGAAAACAAAAAAAATTTGCTTAGTAAATAAAAATAAAAATTTTTTTTTTCCAGCAAAACAAAGAAAATTACTCAAAAATATTTCAATTTTTATTTTTTTTTGGAATTATTTTTTTTTTTTTTTTTGAATTTCTTACGAATCATATTGTACATCATAAATGTATGTATGTATGTATGTACATATATTTATTTGAAATTTTCTAGAACTTTATTTCCTGAGGTAGACAGTATAATAAATGTATATTGAACCCCACGAGGATTAGGTGTGCATAAATTATTGCACTTTTTAGTTATGTTAACCTGTTAAATGAAGGTTAAAACAAAAAATTTGTACAAAATTTAAAATATTTTCAAGATAATTCAACTACATATTTTTAGTTCAAGTATGATTTCATCATTATAAGTAGCTATGAACCAAACATTTTTATTTTTTTATTTCATCTGTTTTTTTTTTTTTTTTTTTTTTTAAATATGTGTTTACTTATTCACGTGAATGTCTCGTGATACTGAATTGTTAATTTTTTTTTTTTTTTTTTTTTTTGTGGAATAATTCAAATTATGTATATTTTATTTTTTAATTATTTTGTTAAAAACCACGTTAAAAAATTAATTTAAAAATAATAAAAGGTTATTCCAATTAATTCTAGTTAATTTAATTGTTTAAATTAAAAAAATAATTCTGATCATTAATGGCAAATTTTGAAATAATTAAATTAGAAACTAATATGTCTTATTCCAGTAACAGAAGTTGAAAAATTTCTTATTAAATAATTAAATATTATATATTTTATTAGAACATTTTTTTATTTTCTATGAATTTTGAGCTATCAGAAAAAAAATTAAAAAATCTAAGATTTTTCACATAACACTTTTTATACATTATTTTGAAATTTTATTTTTTTTATCAAAACCACCCTGTATAATCAAACATACTAGACATAGCGCCGCGTCAGCATAATTGTACTTTATTTTTTTTTTTAAATTGTTATGTAAAATCACACTGAGTACGTCATGTGTCTAGAACATTTATTTTAGTGAGTGAATGTTTAAATTTTCTATTTTTTGTTTAATAAATTTGAAGATACATTTGCGTGAATGTTTTATTAAATGATTATACTATTTGATAAATTTTCCCTCTTCATTTTTTTTTTTATTTAAATAATCTTTTATTATTTTCTTTAATTGTTTATTATCACCTGCATGTATTCTCATTTTCAATGAGATATTCATGAGGTTATTCACTTTGACAACAACATATACTGAAAAAACAATAACATCACATCAATTTGAACACAAAAATAAAGAACATTCTTTTATAAATATAGATTGTATAGTTTGTACAAATGTACATATTTTATTATTTAGGTTACTTGTCTTCGATTTGTATATATTTTTTCATTTGAGTTTTCTATTTTTTCTTTGATGGGAAAATAAAAGAAAAAAAGAAAAAAAAAATCACAGAAAATGAAGTATATTGCTACAGAAATGAATGATCACTTTTATTTTTTCAATTTTCATTTTTATTTTTGAAAATTCTTTAAATTTTTAATAGATTTTTGGGCCAATTTTTGAATAAGTATCTAAATTTGTATAAAGTTTATCGATTTTCTTCATATTGAATTATTTCAATATGTTCATGAATATTTTTAATTTTTATTATTAAATATGAAATGTGATGTTTCCAAGGTTTTAAAATGGATAAAATAAACAGTGTTCTCGTTAAAATAGTTCTTTTTTTTTTTTTTTTTTTTTTTTTTTTTAATTTTCAAGTTATAATTTTTGTTTTTTAATTCCAGATATCAAACTTTATAGTTTCCTTTATTTGTCATACGTAGAAAAAAGTCATAAAAATATGTTTTTCGTCATTTATGTGATTTTATCAAAATTTTTAAGGTCAATTTTTTATTATACATATAATTTTTTTTTTAAATTATTTATTTTTATAAAATAATAAGAATGATTTGCAAACATTCATTTCATACTTCGTGTTTTTTCGCAACAAATGAAAAATAGGTGTAAGTTATAAAAAAAAATTATTACTTAATTACAATGTAAATATTATTTATTTTTATTTCTCATACATGATGATATACTAAAAAAATAAATTCATAAAAAAATAATTTTAATAAATGTTTCATACTGATTACACAGATTGTACAAAGTTGCTAAGATTTTTCGTATTTTATTTGTTAATAAAAGATAACACGATAAAAATATGAAAATAAAAGTATTTAATTTTTATTATTTGACTTTAAATATATTTTTAAAAACAAATTAAAAAAATAACAGAAATTATTCACGTTTTTCTAAATGATTTATAAATTACTGTCTACAACACTGTATTTAATTTTAAAAAAAATTAATCATTTTTGTTTGATTTAAATGACATTTTAATACATTGTGACGTAAATGACGAACCGTACGTTATTCTTAAAAAATTAGCAAAAAAAAAATCATTTTTTGAAAATATGAAATTTAGATAGAAATTTGTACAAACTAAGAAATTCCAAAAGAAAACAATTTGTACTTTTGTCCATCACTGATTAAAAAATGAGGGTGAACGTGTTACCATACAAAAAATTTCATCCTATTTGAAAAAAAATTTCGGCTATAATAATGAAAAATATTTATTTTATTAATTCAATACGAGATTTAAAAATGATCATTAAAAATAAGAATATGTATTTAAAAATTGCTTTCCTGTTCTTTATCCATTTTAAATATGTAAGTAAGGACATGTAAAATTTCAATAAAAAAAAAACATATTTATCTTCCGTTTTAATTTCAATTAATTATTCTTTCATTTGCAGTCAGATCTCATTATTCAAAATTAAAATAAATTTCATATAGATTTTTTTTTCAATGTGAAATAACGAATTAAAATTATGTTCATGTTTTACATGTTGTTTACTTTTTATATAAAAGTACATAAGAGTACATATGTACATATATGATTGTGTACTTGATAGTTGCACGAGAGTTACGTGTGAATTTTTAATTCCGGTCGGCTTTTTTTTTTTTTTTTTTTTTTACAAATTTTCTTTTATTCACATAATTTATAAAGCAATAAAAATGTAAATAAGAAATTAATTAATTTATATAAATAAATAAAATAAGTATTCAACTCGTTGTTCATTTACCTATACACTTTATTAAATGTAAGTAATATGAATAATGTATACGAGTATACTTGTGAATTTTAGTATAATTCTGAGAATAATTAACCTTCAATTAAATATATAAAAAAAAGGTTTTTTTATTTTTATTTTTATTTTTTAAATTACAATTCTTTTATGGCGTCAAAATAAAATATTACTCATTGGAAATTTTTTCTTATTTCAAATAAAATTTAAGGTTTGAAGAAGAACTTTTAGGCCTTTTGAAAAAGCTCTTAATTACTGGTACTTGTAGTACTTTAAAAAAAATGCGTTTCTAAATATAAATTTTGGAAATTTATTCTTAATGTTCGAAAGAAATTTATGGATGTTTTCCAAAATTTACCCTTGAATGTATCCTTTGTACCCTTTTATTTAAAAGTTCTATAAGTTCTATTTGATAGTCAGAATAATGTCTTTCGCATTGCAATGAATCATGACTGCATAAAAATGTTTTGGTAGCTAAGAGCTGACATGTACGACCGGAAAGGGTTAAAAACTCATACTTAAAAATATTTAAATTTATATTTATAGTTACAAAAAAATTATAATTTTAAAATGTCGTATCAAAAAATTGATATTTGTACTTTTTTTTTTAAAACATTAAAATTAAATTACAGAATTTACAAAATAATTTTATTTAATTGAGAAAAAAATTGTTTTTGTATGAAATTATTTTAATTGAATATAATTAGATCATTTTCATATAGTGTTAGAATGTAGAATAAATTTAAATTGCAAAAATTTTAAAACAAATTTCATAAATTATTACATTTAATTTTTTGTTTTTATTTTTTTTTTAGTTTATTTAATTTTTTTTTCTCATTTTTTTTTTTATAATTAAATTCTACCAGTATGAACGATATTTCCGTGTATATCTTTCTTTTTTAATTTTTGTTTCAACAAAATGATAAAATTTATAAAAAATGAACTAGGAAAATTTTCTTAAAATTTAAATAATATTTATTGTGTGTCGTCTGAGACGAAAAAAAAAATATATTTGTAGAATTTGTATTTGAATTTAATTTTAAATTCTTTTTTATTATTATTTTTTTTTTGTTTGGTTAACAAATAGTTTATAAAGCAGGTCTGTTCAAATTTTTAGTACAAAAAGTATGTTTTCACAATACAAAAATAGAAAATGTATTTTATTTCGTTTCTTTAAAAAAAATGTACGTGTGAATACGTAAATTTTGTATCAGAAGCTTTTCATTTGGAATATATTTCAAACTATATAGAATGTATTTATGTGTATTTTTTTCAGTCACCGTAAGTTAACATTCTTGTAAGAATTTTTAATGAGTTGTTGAAAGTTTTAAAAATTGAAGAAAATTTCAAAACAAAAAAATAAAAAATAAACATCACCCTGTTTAAGTATTATCACATACTTAATCTCAATTGTAATGAATTTGTTTGAAATACAAAAATATCAACAATAATCAACATCAGATTAAAAATTTTTTTTATTTAAGAACTTTTTTTGAAAAATTTGTTGATAAGCTTTCAAAATTATTTAGAAACAGTCAAGCACCACAGAATTCCTACAACTAGATTACTTAATTCATAAATGTATATATGTATGTATGTATGTACATATGGATACGAAACTTCTATAATCACAAAATTATTGTTGAAAATATTTTTCAACTCGACAATGTAGCAACATTAAATCAACAACAGAAACATGACAACAAATTTTGTTTTTTTTTTTCTTAGCAACAAAATAATTTTCTTACACTTAAACGTTGTTTTTGTTGTTTTTTGTTTTCTTTGTGATAATGTATTTTTGTTTTTTTGATAATATTTATTGAGGAAAATATATCTGATTTTCAGTACAGAGAAAGAAAAACAAAGTGACGTAGTAAAAAAAAATTTTTTTGTTAATTTTAATTAGCCCTATCTGATTTGAATTATCTTTTGTTTTTGTATTTGTGAATTACTTTTTCTATATATATACCAGTTGTTAGATTATCTGTGCTTGAGTTTGTTATAACGTTTCATATTATATGACTTTCTACTAAAAAAAATGATCCACGACAATCAATCAAGTCATTCGATCGACAGTCACAGATGGATACGGACACCGTTAAAAATTTAGTAAATGTTCTCTGTTTTTTTTTTTAATTTACCGGTGATTTATTTTTACGATCACATTAAAAAAATTTTCTTTTGATCTTAGAACCTTGGAATGCAAAAAAAAAAAAACGAGTGGAAAAATTTTTAACAGTAGAAATTAAAAACAAAAACATTGAAATTTTCTTCAATTTGAAAGTTTAAAAATTTGGAAAAAAAAATTGAATAAAAGTGTTTCTTTTTAATTATTTTGATTAAATGTAACAGAATGTGAATTAATTTGAATTATTTATTACTTAAGAATTTAAAAAAAAAAAACAAGTGTTTATTATTTTTATGTTTTTATGATTGTAATTAAATTGGTTAAGATTTATGATCCTTTTAATTTGAACAATTTACGTAATAGAGTTTGTAAAAACAAAAATTATCAAATAAAAAAATAAACGCTTTAAAATACAAGTGTGAATAACAAAAAAAAAAAACAAAAAACAAAAAAAAAACTACAATAACTCATTAAAAAATATTATCGAAATACTTTTTTGCTGTTATTATTTGTTATCAACTGCTGTGAAGGTATGTATGTTAAAAAATTTATTTAGCAATTCTATTCTTGTTTAAAATTTTTAAGTAGAATATTCTATTTTTTTTTAAAGAATAATCTAAAAATAATTGTTCTGAATTTGAACTCAATATTTTGTGCATTGTGAACGCATTTTAGAAATTCATGTATCATTTGATATTTTTTGTAAAAAGAGAAAATACTCAGTTAATTTACTTGTATGCGATTAGTTAATTTTTTTTTAAAATAAAATATTTAAATCTACATATGTTTAAAAATGATAAAGTTTTAAGTTTAAGTTTATTTCTTGTGTGTAAAATTTCAGACTGTCGTAAAATTGATTTTTATGGTTATCTAAAATAGAAAAATTGTAAAAGTCATTCAATAGTTGTATAAAAATTTGCTAACTTTGTAATTCAATTATAATAGCTATCAAGATTTTCAATATTTCGTTACAATTTTGTTACAGTTATGGTCTCAATAAAATAAATTAGTTTCAATAAGAAAATTAATCAATTTTGTCCACAGGTTATATTTGAAATAAAGTGTTAAAAAAAAAAAAAATTTTAAGATGACCTTACTTATTTTTTTTTTTTAAATAATGGAAATATTCTTTCTGAGAAATCAATAAGATCTAATTTAATTAACACTTTTATTCTAGATATTTTATATTATAAATATTGACATAGAAATCATCTAAAATTGTCAATAAATTTATTTTTCTTTAAAAGAATAATTTACATTTATTATATTGATAAAGAAAGTTAGTTGAAAAAAAAAAAATAAATAAAAATTTAATACAAAAATAAATTTTGCGATTTCATCATAGGAATTTTGTTTTAAAATTTTATATTCGACAAATAAAATTGAATCGAGGTAAAGAATCAATTAAAATAAATTTCATTTTAATAAAAAAAAATTAAAATGATTTTTTCTC
Source organism: Bombylius discolor (assembly GCA_939192795.1). Lineage (NCBI taxonomy): Eukaryota > Metazoa > Arthropoda > Insecta > Diptera > Bombyliidae > Bombylius > Bombylius discolor. The sequence continues at coordinate 40,443,131 of OW584241.1, forward strand.
AAATCACATGTTTCTTAATATTTTAGCACGTGAATTATATTGTTATTGTTATTAGATAACAAATGAAATACGAAATGCTAAATAGAGTTATTGTAGAATTTACCAAAATCGTATTCAATTGAGAAGAAAGTCTCAATAACTTGTAAAATTCCTTTGATCTGATTTTTGGATTAATTTCCTTAAAAATTAAATGATTTTAAAATAAACTACATTAACATTTTTCTTAAGATCTAATTTTTAAAAAATTATTTAAAAATAATGCGTTAGTACTAACAGAATTGAATAAAAAGAAAAAAAAAAATTATTTAAATTTAATTTTTTCTCTAAAAAAGAATTTAAAAAAAAAATAAATAAAAAAAACAAACAAACAAACAAAAAATTATTATAATTGAAATTTGTCTACAATTTTAATTATAAAAGAAAGAAAAAAACAACTTTTCTCATAATTAATTCTTTATTAAATTTTTTTAACAAAGAAAAATTTAAATAAATATTTATAATAAAATATTAAATTAAAATTTCATTAAATTCCACTTAAAAATTTCAAGTTCAATTTTTACTTTAATGTTTTTTTTTTTTTTAAATTTTTAAATAAGTGCTTTAATTAAATTTAATTTAAATATGACATTAATTGTGATGAGCGATCATATAAATTGAATTATATGTTATTTTATTCATTATATATGTATGTATGTGTGTAGGTAGCATAATTTATATAATTTTATTTATTTATTTTTTTTGCATAATAGCTGTTAAAGTAACTTATTTTTGGACTGTTACATTAAGAAAAATGATAATAATATAAATAAAATGTTGAATATATTTATTTAGTATTACATAATTTAAGCAACATTATATAATGTTACTACAATAGCTTTTGCATATTTATTTTATTTTGCAACAAAAGGACAATACAATAAAGAACACATATATGTAGATAAATTTATTACATATTTACCATTGTAACACCTTTTTTTTAACTAGATGTAATTTATGTGTTTTTTCCTTTTCTTTATAGCTTTTTTAATTTTTTTTTTAAATTTGGGTTTTTTTTTTTATTTCATGAAATAGATCTGTACGTATATTCATAAATAGATAAAATATTTGACGTCAATTCTTATCTAAACATCATTTAATCTATATTTTATAATCTATTTTAATCAAAAGAATAAAAAAACAACATAATAATCAATTATTTTATTAAGTACTAGATGTTTTTTTTTTTTTTTAGATGTATGTGGGTGTGTATGTGTTACACGTAAAATGAAATGTAAAATTACAATTTGTCATAACAAATTATGTAGTTTTTATTTAAGTGAAAATGATGAGAAATAAATCTTTTAAGATCAATCTTTTTAAATAAAACTATGTATTTCTAATCTGAAGAATTAAAAAAATAAATAAATTACTTAATTAAATAGAGTACAAAAAAAAAAAAAATAGTAATGTCAGCGTTAGATTTCAAGGATAAAATTTATAATTTAAATATAAAAATAGAAAATATTCTAATAAATTGTGATTTACAATTATCTTAACATTTAAAAAGATTTAAAACCATAGACAATTAAAAAACAAGTGTATATATTTGTTTATAGATTTTAATTTAATATGAAATTATTTGCAATCACAAAAAAATAATAAATTGAATAAATTGCATTGCGTATATAAAAAGAAATAAACATTTAATTAGAAAATAACAACAACAGAGTTTTTTTTTTTTTCAAATCGAAGGTTAATTGAAGAATATCAAAAAAATATCGTTGAATTTATTTATGGAATAAATCAGAGTCTGATTAAATAAATAAATAGAAATCTTAATGTTTTAATGCCTCTATAGACACATTTATAAGTCTGCAGGTCATAAATAGATAGAAAATTTTTTTTTTTTTAATTTTTAACGTTTCTAATTTATTATTTGTTTTTAATTAAATAGCAAAGGTTAAAAAAAAATTTCTTTTAATTTGTATGAAGGATCATAGTGTTTTTCAAATATGTGATGTTTTAGCCAAGGACTCCAGTAATCCTTCTCATATGAGTAAACAATTTGAAAAAATATTTTCAGCTATTAAAAATCGATACGTCGAGCTTAGAAATATAAAAGCATTGTGTCACTTACACTTTTCTCGTTCCTGGGAACCAAATTCTAAAAAAAAAAACACACACGTGGAAAATATATTATCTTTTTTATAATTTAAACATTTATTTTTGTTAATTGTCAAAAATCTAAAAAAAAAAATTCAACTGAATTTTGAATCAAATTCAATCATTTCTCAATAGCAATAACATTCATTGAATTGAACATTCAAAAAAAAACAACAATTATTAATTTAATCTATTTAAACGTAAGTACCTAATTAATCAATAAAATTCAAGATAAACCATATTTTAATGACTTTCACTTGATAGAATTTAAAAAAATATATTTAAAATAACGAAAAAGTACAAAATGAATAATTTAAAAAAAAAACATTACATCACATTAAAAATATAATCAATAATAGCGCGTTTCTATCAATCAGTTCAAAAAAAAAAAAAAAAAAAATTCAACGAATTAATTGTTGAAATCAATTTTTTTTTTTAAAATTAAATTTACAATTCACGTAATTTTCCATTAATTTTCAATGTCACCAACATTTTCATTCAAACATTCACGCTTCTGATTTGTTCTTTCATTTATTTTTATTTTAGATTTTTTTTTTTAGAATATTTTGAATCCAGGGGTTGGTAGGTCTCTCATTAATTTCATTTTTATTAAAAAATTAAAGATTCAATACAAATCTTTGTTGCTGTATGAGCTATCTGATGCTATTCGTGCAGTATTATGAATAAATATTAGATTTTTCCTATTTTTAACAAAATTTTAAATAAATTATTTTTACAATACTATAAGGTTTTTTTCTACCCAATTGAAAATTAATTCATGTGAAAATTTGAATGTACTTTTATTATATGTCACAAGAAAAATAAAAATAAAAATATTACCTAAATAATAATGTTGAATTTTATTAATTTTTCGATGAAAAAAAAAATACCGTTTTAGGGTTATCAACGATATATACATACATACATAGATTCCACATTATAGAAAAATGTAAAATGAATTTTACACGTTTTATAACATTTTTTAATCACGTTTTGAATTCAAAAATAGCTACAAAGTATAAATACAAGCATTTTTTTTTTATTGTTTAGTTATTTTAAAAAGTTAGATACTATAAGATGACAATTCATTTATATGTATAATATACTTTTTTCATATTTTATTATTGTAATCACTTCAGATACCATGTATAACTAAGTAAAATGTTTAATAGATTTCGCTGAAAACCAGTCAAAATTGGTTCTGATTTGATGAGAATAAAATTTTTTTTTTTTTGTCTGTTATTGTTATTTATTTACATTTTATTAAAAAATGTGTGTTATATATAATTATCATTATATGAATGTCAATAATCTTTTATTTACAAAATATATGTTAATTACATTAAAGAATAAAATTATGTAATATATATTTATTTTGTTTTGTATGAAAATGATAAGTCAAAGAACTTAACATATGACAGAGAAAATGAAATTTTTATTGCCAGTTCAAGCTGGTTTCTTTAATTTATTTAACATATAAGATTAGTGAATTTTGACACAGAAAATAAAACAAAAATAAATTAGACCCGATAATAGAAGTTTAAATTGGAATTTAATTTAATTTTTTTTTTTGTGAATAATTTATATAAAAAAATGAAAAGTTTTCTAGAGGTTTTAAAATGGAATAAAAATAGAATAAATGAGTGATAATCACAGAAAATATTTTCAAGGATGAAAAATCACGTTAGAAATTAAGAAAGAATCTGATTGAAATTTTTTATTATTATGTACTTCATCAATATTTCTATTTCTATCACTATTTTTTTTAATATTCTCGAATTGACTTTTGAAGGTCCTTTTCATCCTTAAAATGTTTTTTAATGTAAACCTATACATCACAAACCATACATACGCGTACAAATACATGAATGGTTTTTTGTGCTTATCAATTCAATATCTTAAGAAGACATCCTTTACAAGATATTAAAATCAGAAGGACATTTTTTAGAGGTTTTTTTAATTAAAACAATAAATAAATCATGCAAACTTGATTCATTAGGAAACACAAAGAACTCTCTTAAACTTTTACATCTCAAATCCCGCTGCATTGAAGTTCAAAGAACATAAAAAGCTGATTAGAAGCTTTAAATCTTTTTTTTTTTCAATTAAGTTATATCTTTTTGATAAGGAAGATTTTTTACAACTCTTCTATAAAATAAAATTGTAAATTTGTTCAAACACACTTAAAAAATTGGCTTTTGTTTAAAATAAATTAACCTTCTATTGTAGAATCTAAGCTACTAAATAAATAAAGAAAAATGATATTTTCTTAAGGAATATTACTCAATATTCATATTATGCAAATATTATGTGAATGTCTATAAACTATTTTGCAAAAAAAACTTCCTGTTTCTCACGGAAATAAATTTTCTTTAATAAATGTACATATGTAAATTTGTTTTTTTTCTTTGCACAAAAAAAAACCTATCTTGTCGCTGTCTAGAATCTAATTAACTTTAATAAATGTAGCTATGTAGTTGCGCCTTATGTAATTGACATTTATTTATAGTACGAATAATTAATTATTAATCATTTGAATTATAATTTTAAACTTTATATAATAATTATAGTAATTTTATACATCCACTATAAAAAAAAGTGGGGAAAAACACGATTATTGAGTAAGTTTTTCTCAATGTATCTACTATAACAATGATAATAAAACAATAAAAATCATAATTGAAGGTTAAAAGAAAGTTGTAAAATGCATTGCACGTTTCACGGGCAATTACTTGAAGAAAAAAAAAACGAGAAAATAGTACCTAAAAGCAAAAAAACAGTAATAACAAGTCATAACACACGTTGTAAACTTATGGTTTTATTGTCACACAAATGTTTTATTGTTTAAGATTTACGTTACAGGTAAATTAATAGTAGAAATATACATTCGTATGTACATGTATGTATGTAAATTATTTATTAATTTTTTAATAGGTAATTATGGACTTCACGGTTTAATGATCATTTAAGAAATTTTTTTTTGTAGATAAATAACTTGCTAATGTATAGATACTACAAAATGTGAGAGAAAAAAAACTATATGAGTAACAATACTTATTGTTGACTGTTGTGCCAAATAGAACGCCATGGAAAGAGGATGACGGAGAAAGGTGGAATAATATAACAAAAAAATAAATAAATAAATTTTAAATAAAACACTACTACTATGTTTTTTGCACCTCAGCTATACAAATTAATTTGTTGCTCAGTGTTATATTTTAAAATTATTGCATATTTATTGGCTTTAAAGTTGAACGTTTTTTTTTCACACAAAAAAGTTCAATTACCTGTAAACAACAGTTTTCAAGTGCATTTATACCTGTCGTCAATAATTTTGACTATTAGAATTTTTTTAAATATACCATTGCTCGAATTTTGAAAAATTTGTTACGTTTAGTTTGATTATAATTTCATAATTCATTCACAATAAATTGAATTAAGTAATTAATTTCTGTAATTTTTATAAAAATATTCTTATCGATATTCAAGCATACATTTTTACGACATCAACACAAGAGGGCAATGAATTTTAGAGTTAATTTTGAAATTGATTTTTTTTTTAATTTTTATGTTTATATTGAATATTGAATAAAAGCGAAAAAGTGAAGGTTTATCAGTATAGTGAAGCAAATATTTAATAATATTTTTTTTTTCAGATCATTGATTTTTTTTTTAACTTTCACATATGTTTTGTGTATTTTCATATGTGTGTTATCACTTCATAACAACACATACATACATATGTATACAAGACTCAATTTGTTTAATTATGCGAGTATTATTTTTTCATTTGATTGAATATTTTCTAAACATGTTTTTTTTTTTTAATTTGAATTCTAGCAAAGGATAAGGATAAGAGGATTAACAAAAAAGACAAATACAAGTGAAATCAATCAATTAATTAAAAATGTTAATATAGGTCAAATTTCATATTATTCAATTTCTAAGCAAATTCAAACAAAAAAATAATTTTTAATTAATATTCAACGTAAATAACGTTATAATCATACATTCATATTTGTTTTGTTTTTTTTTCATAAGAAAATCGTACCTTGAATGTCCTATAGAAATTTTAAAACAATAAAACTACAGAAAACGTGTTATGTGGGTGAAATGAAATTGAAATTTGAATGATATACATACATTCATATAGATAGATATACTATATAAATATATGTAAATTATTGAATAATAATAATATACATAACTAGTTTTGAAAAAGTAATCGCCATTTAAATTCAGCGTTATTTAAAAAAAAAATAAATAAAGAACAAAAAATAGACATGTGCCATATGAAAAACAAGTATCATATAATAATGACAAAGTCATTCATCTATCCAAGAAAGAATTGATAATGATGATGATGACTGTTTGTCTGGAAATATAAAAGATAAAAAATCTAGAAATTTCTAAATATATGTATACATCCACCCCCTTGTATAATATAAAAAATGAGGTAATATTTGCATATAGTATATTTTATTTTATTTGTATTTGTTGAATATCAGAATCGCATATATACAATTTTTACAAAATAAGAATTATTAAAAATTTTCCGTTCGTAGAATATTTACACAATTGTTAATTTCTCACCTGTATTTTTAATCATTTGAAAAAAAAAAAAGAAAAAAAAATTAGGTATCATGAAAATTTGCAAATACAAAAATATGTAATATTTACATAATACAACAAAATATTTTATGAAAAAACTACAAACTCAAATACATACATATCTGTAGGTCATATAAAATCGTGTATGTTTTGTGTTTTATGTATGTATGTATTCATTTTTATATAGGGTGTTCCAATAGAATAATGCATTTCAAATTTCACTTAAAAGATTAGCAATTTCATTTCAATTACGGCAATTTTCGTCATAAAGCGTTTTCAACGTTAATCATCCGAAAACTCAGTGCTGCATTTAATATACATATGTGTAGTAAAGGGATATCCTTACGTCATGGCTCATTAAATAAAAATAAAAAAAATTAAGAATGTTTAAGAATTTCGTGAAATTTTCAAATTTTCAAATTGCCAAATTTCAGTACACCCTACGATAAATTCATATAAAAACACTGTGTTAGGAAAAAGTAAATAGAATATAATCACATTTGCTTATATACTAAACCATTATCAAAACATTCAAGATAATAAAATTTCAATTTAAATTGCTTGTTTAAGAGGCTCATTTTCACACATTTGAACACAATATAAAAACATACATTAAATATTTTAATTCTTGCATTTATCACACAAACACAAACTCACACACACGTATTATTATAACACAAATGTTTCTTATAGATTTTTAATTTATCTCTTTAACTTTATTGTTTCGAGCTCAGTAATAATTTTACCGTCGTAAGCTTTATGTTGTTTTTTAGAAATTTAATTTATTCAAAATTAATTTTTCCTTTCAGTTCCGTATCTAAATTTTTTTCTCTTTTCAAATTTTATATTTCCATTAATTGTAACAAACGGTCTTGTGTTTTATTTATTTTATAAAATTAAAAATATTTTAGAACGTAAATAAGAGAATTAAAAAAAAAAATAAATAAAATATGTCAAAAATGGAAAATAAAGATCCTCAACTTGAGGTTAGCCGGCCGCTTATCGTAAAGTATGTTTTTTTATTTTAATTATAATTTTTTTTTTTGTTAACAAGAAAAAAAAAAGTTTATGTTATCTGTTCACAATTTAAATGGTCCTTGCTTAAAAAAAAATTGTGTTGTTTGTTTTATAGTTTATTTCTAAAAATAGATTGTTCTCATTACTATTTTTCATATGCATACAAAATAAATTTATTGTAGGTACCTATGAGTATTTTTTTTTGTTTGTTTGTATTTTTGTTCAATAGATTTATTTAATAATTATTTTTTATTGTTCCAAAGGATTTATATCGATTAAGTATGTTTTGTGTTAATGAACTCTAACATCAATTATATAAATTTTATTTTAATTTTTTTTTTTTTCTAAATTACCTTGACCATATTTTGTAATAATAATTTTTAATAATTTTTTAAATTATTTACAGTTATGCATTTTGTATCGTTTTGTGATATTTAAATTTAAGCTCATTTTTATTTTAATCTTTAAACTCATATTTTAGCCTTGAAAGAAAGTGTTTTTATATTTTAAAACGCTATGTGAAGCAATTTTTTTTTATATTAATGAATTTATAGTTTTGAAAAGATATTGATAACAAGACATTGAATTGATAAGAGAACTGATATTTACGTACTACATATATGGGTAATATATGAATAGTCTAAAAATATTTAATAAGCCATTAAAAAGGTGTACGTACACACATATGTATACCTAATATATTCTATGTATATAAATAATATATATATTCGTTTCAAGTTCAATGATAATGTGAAGTTAAAAATCTTGATTCTTTAAGAGAACCACTTAATGATAATTTTTAAAAAAAGATGTACAGTTTATTTATTTATTTATTTTACTTAAAGATTTTAAATTATTTTTGCTAATTAGAGATTTGTTTTCATTTATAAATAATTGAAGTACATATACAATATTCCTTATTTTCTTCAAAGAAGGATATTGAAATACTTACACATAATTTAAACAAAATTCAGGCCTAATTTAAATGAAATTTATTTCATATGAAAATTTTTATTCTTGTTAAAAAAAAAAACTTTTTTGAATTTACATATGGCATGTTTTTTTTTTTCTTTTTTTCTTTTTTTACTGGTGAATTTTTTCTATGGCCGATTTTAAATCAAATAAAAACTATTAGACTTAAAATTCTTAGTTCCAACACTAAAATTCCAACACTAAATATTGCGATAGTTACTTACTTAAATTAATTATTTGGGATTTGTGTTTTATGAAATTTTCCATGATTTAAAAATTATATGCAAATTCTTATACATACATACTTTCCATTTGTTATCAAATCATGGTATGGTAATACGGGCGTCACTATTGAAACACACATAAATACATATGTTTTTTGAATTACACTTGTTTTAACAAAAGATATATTTTTGCGTAAATAAATATTTAAAAAATATGATAGATTTGTTATTAATCATTGTCGTCAATTGGATATGAAATGACAATAAAAAAAAATCATATGACATTCATTTATTCGTGTTAACTATATTTACAGTTTTTATCAAAGGAAATATGTAATTGAAATTTCATGAAATTAGATTCCGTTATACATAGTATTAAAAAGTGGAAAATTGTATTCTTTTAGAAAATATTTTCAGTTTAAAATGAAAAATGAAAGTAAATCGTATTCAAAATGAACATTTTAAAAAAAAAAAAATAAATTCGAATTTATGTATAAATTTAGTAAAACCAGTTTTCTATTGATATTTATAAAATTGCCTTGACGATAGAATTAACGAATTAATTAATTAAATATTCTTTATTTCTTTGTGTTAGAATATTTCTCTAATATTTATTGAATGATTGAAAAAAGTTAATACATATAAGAATTGGGGGAGGATTTTATATACATTGATATTTAACAACATGAATCTAGTTTTTAAATAAATTGTAGTAGAAAAAAGAATATACTCGTATGTACATAAAATAAAAATTGTAGTTCATATGAAAAAATACTGAAATAAAAAAAACAATGAATTGTATGTGTTATTTGAAATTAACAAAGAAAAAATCAATCTGAAAAATTTTAACATATGAAAATTTAATATTTTCTATTATTTTCATTCTCAACACTAATTAAATTTTATTGACCTTTTTCGACAGTGTTTTCTTGCTGACTCACAGAAAGCAAATACTTTGTTTGTATTTTCTGTTACCGAGAAAATTTAAAAATAATATAATATGAATCTACATTTTTTTTGCAATTTTGCAATAACTAAATGGAATTATGCTAAAATATCACTGGAAGAGAAAAATTTTTGTTTTTAAAATATAAAACAAAATTCAATATCTTTTAGAAGAACTATGATTTACATACAAAAAGAAGATTTATCGATTGATTGTAATTTGTATGATAAATCGGGTGAAATGTGGGCCAAATATTATTTAAAATATATTTTAGAAAAAAAAAAAATTAGGGTAAAAAATAGAAATTCAAATGAAATTTTTACTCAATACTCAACTCTTGAAAACATCATTTTTTCTTTAAAAATGTTAAAATGAATTGCTTTCAAATTTTTAATATTTAAAGATTTTGCTATTAGTTTCGACATTAAAAAAATAACATTGTTATTTTAATTACTCCTATTATTTTATAATTTCAGAAAACGTGATATTACTGTGACCAACAATATGGCTAAAATAACCAAAGATATTGCTAATACTTTGGCTGAAGAGGTGGAAAAACAACCCCATCATAGTCATACAAACTATGTAAGTATTTTAAAATAAAAACTTTTTCTTTTTTTAAAACGTAAAATAAGTTTGAAAATATTGACTGGAGAATTTAAATAAAATTCATTATTTTCTCGATAATAATTTTTTTTTTCAAGAAAAATTTTCCATACAAAACAATTCATATTTTTTTTTGCACAAAAAAGGGTAAATACTTTTATAAAAACACAAAGAAAAAAAAAACACGAATCTGTTTTTGTTATTTGGATCACGCTAAAATTTGTTCTGGTACAATTAAATAAATAAGAATAATTAAAAACTTACTAAAAGTAGAATTGATATTGGAGATAGCAACAGTTTGTTATGAAAATAAATGATTCTTAGAAAATTTCGTATTATGTAAGTATTTACCAAATTGAATTCAATAAATTTATAAATGGAATGAAAAAAAAAGCGATAGATGAATAAAAAAAAAAGAAATTAGTTGCAAAAAGTGTGATTTAACGAATTACGTAGAAACTTTTAGCACCTTTAAATTAAATTTATTATGCAAATTCAAAATAAATTTTTTATAAAATTAGAAAAATACTTCTCAGATTTATTTAATTGAACAAAAATTCTTTTAAGTTATTGCATTTAACTCATTAAGAAAGTAGAAAAGAAATTATATACTCACAAGCTATACAAGTAGTGTTTTTTTTTCTTCTTCTAAAAATTGAAATAAAAATTCTAAAATTTTAATTTAATTTCAAATTGAAGAAAAAAAAATTAAAAAATATGTTTTTTTTCTTTAAAAGGGCTATTGGAGTCAATCAAGTCTTGATCCAGGTGCAAAAATGGTATCAAAAAAAGAGGCTAAAAAACAAAAATTACCAATTGTTGGAAATGATGGAAATAAACCAAAAGATACACAAATATGGCGTGATTTAGCTGCATATTGGATATTAGGATTGTGCAATAATTATGGTTATGTAGTTATGTTAAGTGCTGCTCATGATATCATCGATAAATTTAATCATAAGGAAAAAGTAAGTTGTATAAAAATTTATTGTATACACGTGTGTCTTATATTGTTTTAAAGATATTCCTTTGAAATTTTATTGTGGAAAATTTATAAAATGAATAATTGGTATATGTACATATTTGGTAGAGAATTTACGTATATTATTTAGAAATTTTAATAAATTTGTGTTTGTTTTATTTTTCTTTTAATTTATTATAATTTTTATCTTTTCCAAAAGATTCTTTAAAAATAGATTTTGTTAATTCAGAAAAAAAGATTTATCTACAAGAAATAGATACGATATTCATGTAATTTAGATAAGAATTTCATAATAGATTTGAATTTTTTTTTTTTTTTTGACTTATCTGAACAAGTGAATTAACAAAAGTCATTAAATTTTATCATATTGATGACATTTTTACAACAAAATTTTTAATGACGTCAAAAGTTTTATTATCTTAAGAATAAAACTTAAAATATCTTTTTCAAATATAAAGTCTAATTCTTTGGCAAAAAAATTTTCCACTTGGAAAAAATGAGTTTGTTTTACATAATTTTCTCGGAAACTATTTTTATTTTTGAGACTATAACACAGCTGTTATAATATTAGAAAGTATTTACAATTTTCTAATCGTGTTGAGAAAATGGAAAATTTCTCTTGATAATTTCAAAATACTTTCTTGAGATTGGAAATTTTAATTTTGTTTTTCCAAATATATTTTCACAAAATGTTTAAACAAAAATTAATTTAGTTTCAGCATTTAAACTTTGAAAGTATAATTCTTCTTGATTTAAGATTCAATATTAAAATATGTAATCTATTCTGAGGGATTTCAACTCTTCCATTCATAACACTTATATACTCTTTAGGATTCACCCCATTATTATTCGTTTTTTTTTTTTTAAATATTTAATATTAGATTTAAATTATTTTTTTTAAAATTATTTCTTGATTTAAATAAATTCTATTATCTTTTTTTATTTATAAAAAAAAAAAAATCAAAAATATAAATAAAAATTTTTGAAGAATTTTCTTTCAAAGTGCGTTAATGCAACAAAAAAAAAATGAACCAACACAGGGGCATTATGTTATCTTGAAGGTGACAATTAATAATCTGTGCTACGGTTAACGTAAAAAAATAATATTTTTAAAATTAATTTAGATCTGTGTTTTGTTAATACGAAAATTTTTTTTAGCAATCGATTGATGAACCATCACTAGCTGATTCTGGAAGAATATGTCATGTCGTTTCAACTGGTACAATTCTATTAGCTGATATAATACCATCGATGATTGCAAAGATAACAGCACCATTTTTTCCGTTATGGATTCAGTAAGTATTGAATTTTTTTTTTTTTTAATTTTTTATGAATGCAAAAGGAAATTTTTCAATATTTAATTATTATGTAAATATTTCAGTTTCAGAGTATTTGTCTCAATTACTTTAGCTGCTGCTGGTTTCCTTTTGGTAGCATATGCAAATTCTGAATTGGTGGCTATTCTTGGTGTAATAGCAACATCATTCAGTTGTGGTATAGGTGAAACAACATTTCTTGCATATTCATCACATTTTAATAAGTAAGATTAAGCAGAAATTTTTAATTTAAATGTAATTTGATTTTATTTTGTTGATATAATTTTTTTTTTTTTTTTAAATAGAAATGTAGTTTCAACATGGTCATCTGGTACTGGTGGAGCGGGAGTAATTGGTTCATTATCGTATGCTGCATTGACTTCTTTAAATATTGGTCCAGCAAATACAATGCTTTTAATGTTAATATTTCCAGCTATTGAAGCAGTATCATTTTGGATTTTATTAAGACGACCATCAATAAATTTTGATGATTTATCGAATGAATCATTATCTGATGAAATTGTTGATGATGAGAAACCATTAGTTTCAATTAAAGAGAAAATACGTTATACAATTAGTCTTATGAAATACATGATGCCATTAACTTTGGTATATTTCTTTGAATATTTCATTAATCAAGGATTGGTAAGGATAAACACATTATTTTATTTTTATTTTTTCTTCAAGAATATTCTAATTTACACTTTTTTTTTATTTTTTATTTATCATTATTTACAGTTTGAATTAATTTATTTTGAAAATACATTCCTTAATAAAGCTGAACAATATCGTTGGTTAAATTTTGATTATCAAGTTGGTGTATTCATATCACGTTCATCAGTAAATTTTTTTACATTAAACAAAATATATTTAATGGCAATATTTCAATTTATAAATGTTATATACTTTTTATCTGAAGTTATATTTTATGTAACACCAAATTTATGGATTGTATTCATAATTGTATTATGGGAAGGTCTTTTAGGTGGTGGTGCATATGTTAATACATTTTATCGTATGTCAAAAGAAATATCACCAACTAGACGTATATTCGCTATGGGTATTGTAGCACAAGCAGATTCATATGGTATTGCATTAGCTGGATTCTTAGCTATACCAGTACATAATGCAATTTGTAGTTTACCATTACCACATCGTCTTTATACATTTTAAAAATGAGGCAATAAATATATTTTGTTTATAGGGGGATTATTTTTTAATGTTTTGTTTTCTGAGAAGATAAGATAAAATTACAAAATCTTAAAAGGATAATGTATACCACCCAAACAGGCAGAATGTTATATTATGAATATTATGAATAACGTATTGAAAAAAGTATAAATTAATTGCTTATTTTGATATTTTTCTTTAAAAAAAAATAAGACGGTATAAAGCTTTAAGACTGAATAATCAGTAATTTCTTTATATATGAAAGAAAAATATTAAGAAAAAAAAATTAATACGAGAAAATTAAAGTAAAAACAAATATGTAATAAAAAAAAAAGTTTTAAAAACATTTTTAATGTTCAAGAAGAAATTCCATTGTGAATTTTGTATTTTGTTTTTATATAATTAAGTGAAAATAAAGTTGTAATATATTTTATTATTATTATAAGTTAATTATTTTTACTTTAAAAAAATGCGTAATTGTGTAAGATTTTAGGAAATAAGTAAAACAAAAAATGATATATTGAACGTTTTATTTCTTGTTTTTTTTTAATTAATTGTTATGTATTTTTTTAAATGTTGAAATTAATTTTAAAAATAAATTCTTAAGAAATATTAAGTGATAATAATTTATATGTAAATTGAAGAAAAAAGGAAGTTTTATTTCTATGAATTTTTTTTTTTTTTTTATTGTAAATAAAATAATTATGATGCTTGAAATAAAGATGATTTTTTTTTAAATCAGAAAAATTTGTTGTTTTTTTTAAAATTATTTATTTTATTATTATTTTTTCTAATTATGTAACGTCAGACGACCTATCAACTGAGAGGAGTGATTTTGAAGTTTTTCCAACAAAAACCTTTCTCCTATTTGAAAATGGAATAGTGTCACTTTCCTAGCATTTTTTTGTCTTAAATTTATTTTTTATTATTCTAAAATTTAGACGTCTAGGTAGTAAAAATAATAAAATTAAAAGATTAAAACTTACTTAGCTGATTACCTAATCGACATCGTTTTAGTCAAAACATCACAAGTAACTATTTAATTATTAAAGAATTTACGGAACCGACAAATTTTAATCATTTAAGAAAAAAAACTATCATAAAATGCCAAATATTTCCCCAAATTCAAAATATTGCAAAAGCGCGCCAAACTTTCCACCTTCACCTACAAAATTACTTTTACAGCATTGCCAAAAAAATATTTTCAATTTCTTAAAATTTTTAACTTTACTCTTTTTCACCAAGTTGTGTCATCGTTATTTGTTTCGCCTAGAAATATGCAATTAGTATTGTTGATTTTTATCCAATTTTTGATTGTTATTTTTTTTTTTCAACTACAAAATTTTTCGTTTCAAAAGGTAGGAAGCAAGGTTTTTATTTTCAATTTAAAGTGAAAAATATCCACGGTTTAATAAGCCTTAACGGCATATTTTGATTACATTCATTGAACAAATGACTGAAAATTTCAAATGTCAAATTGTTTGAAATATATTTTTTATAAACTCATGTTTAAAAATTTTTAATGATTCAAAATTTTCAATTTTTTTTACATTAAATAGAAAAAACGATAAAAATCTAAATTTTTTTTATATAAAATTTCAAATGATTAATTTGGATAACAATCATGGGATAGATTCTCATCGATGGAGAGATTTTATAGGTTTTTGGGTTCTTGGATTCTGTTCTTATTTTGGTTATATTGTAATGTTAAGTGCTGCACATGATATTTTAACTGAATACAATACAAATACAACGGTAAATAATTGTGAAAAAGTAATTTTTGTTTTTATAAAAAATTTCATTTATTTTTTATTTTTAGAAAATTCAATTAGACAAAAATAATCGCAATTGTAATGAACAATCAACTGGTTTAATACTTTTAGCTGATATTCTACCCTCAGTGATTGCAAAATTACTATCACCTTTTATGCCACTTTGGATAGAGTAAGTGGAAAAGAAATAGATAAATAAACAAGCAAATTAAATTAAATAATTTTTAAAATTCACATTTTAGTTTTCGTTTAGGTTTCATAATTATTCAACAATTTGCTGGTTTTCTTCTAGTATCTTTAGCTACATCAAAATGGCAAGCATATTTAGGAATTATTTTTGTATCATTTAGTTCTGGTTTATCAGAAGCAAGTCTTTTGGGTTACACAACATATTTTATACAGTAAGTACGATAGGAAATTTTAATTCAGTGATTTAGAGAAATTTATGTGAAATTAAGAAAATTTCATGTGATTTATTTTGTAACTACACGAAAATGGAATCTTGAAAATTGTTTTATCAAATCTTTATTTTCATTTTAGTAATGTTCTTTCAACTTGGGCATCTGGTACTGGAACAGCTTGTCTAATTGCTGCTGGTTATTATGCTTTATTTTGTCTAGTTTTAGAACCTTGGATAGTTATTTTAACATGTCTTTGGGTTCCTTTATTACAATCAATTACATTTTGGATTTTAATTCGTAGACCAAAACAATCTTTACGACAATTAGTTCAAAGACAGTCAATTTTACGTTCTCAAATGATAACAGAAGATGAATATCATCTTGAAACATTTAAAGATCGTTTTAAATATAGTTGTAAAGTTTTATTACCAAAATATATGTTACCATTAACAACTGTTTATTTTTTTGAATACTTTATAAATCAGGGATTGGTAAGTTTTTAAAAAAAAAAAATTAAAAAAAAAATTATATTTTTTTCTTAATCAAGTTCTTCAGATACATTTTTTTCTCATGTTTTTTCATAGACTGAATTGATAACTTTCGATAACACTTTTATAAATGTTCATTCACAATATCGTTGGTATAATTTCTTTTATCAATTTGGTGTATTCATATCAAGATCATCGATACGTTGGATAAATTTTAATAATTTATATTTAATGTCAATTTTACAAGCAATTAATACTGTTTATTTTCTTATAGAATCAATATATTTTATAACACCATCAATATTTATTGTATTTGTAATATCATTTTGGGAAGGATTATTAGGTGGAACTGCATATGTAAATACATTTAATAAAATGACAAATAAAATATTACCAACTAGACGTATATTTGCAATGGGTATTGTTAATCAAGCTGATTCATATGGTATTTCATTAGCTGGATTAGCAACAATACCAGTACATCGTGCAATTTGTAATTTACCAAAACCTGAACGTTTTAAATTTTAGAAAGAAAATAAAAATTTGTTATAATTTTATTAATTTAGTGAAAATATAAACATTTATTTAGTATACATTTTTAATTTTTATTAAATTATTGATAAATTATATCTTTTATTTATTTTATAACGAGTACCAATACATACACCTATACATAAAAAAATGATTAAAATACCTACAATAATTGTTATTACGTATAAATTATAATTGTTAGAATCTTTAATAATATCATCTTGCCACCAAGTCCAAGTGTAATTATGTAAACGTGGATCAGATTTTGGATCTAATGGTCGTCGAACTGATGGAAATGCTGTTTTTCGAAGTTCTTCAACTTCTAATTTAAGTTGTTCTAAGATATTTGGATATTTCCATCCTAAATTGTAATTTTCACAAGGATCTTCTTCAATATTAAACAAACATGGAGACTGTAAAAGATTACACTGATATTTTATACTATTTTCGGTATCTACATTAATTTTTGGACAAATAATTGTTGCATTTTTACGTAAAGCTTCAATTTTTTTAGTAGTAAGATAATTCGAGACAGATAATAATTTTTGTAAAATTTGTGATACTTGAGATTTGAGAATTGTTTCTGCATAATCAAAGGCTCTGGAATCTGTTTCATTTTCAGCAATTTGTCCTAACCAAGTGTCATAAATTCCATTTTCAGTAGTTCCATTGATGTATTTCCAAGCACCATTCATATACGCACTGTATCCGATGATTTCGTCAATATTATGAAGAATTTGTCTTTTGTTTTTCTTTGATTCATTTTCGTCTGACTGTGATGATGATAGTTGATCCCAAATGTTATGGCCATCCAATTTAAGTTCAGGATCCAATTTAATACCAGCTGCTGATGCTAAAGTTGGTAACCAGTCCGTTGTATACATTGGCTGATGATAAATTCTTTCTTTTTGTTTAAAATGTGAGCTCCAAATAACCGCTGGAGTCCGTATACCACCTTCCCAAGGAGTTTCTTTTTGCTAGATACAAGAAAGAAATTAACACTAAATTATTAAAAATAAACTAGAAATAAATAAAAAAATCTTACTCCGCGAAGTGGATAATTTGAACCTTTATTTGCATGCATTCCTACTGTAGGTGCTCCATTATCCGAATAGAAAATCACGATGGAATTGTTTAACATTCGAGCCTCAGCAAGAGCTGTAATTACTTTTCCAATACCTTCGTCAAGCTTGGAGATCATTGCTAGAATTAGAACTTAGATTAAATAATAAATTTGAAGGATTTTACACAATACAAACCTGCATATATTCTCCTCTCAATGTCTGAAATATGACCGTGTTTTTCTATTTCTTCTTGTGGAGCTTGCATTGGATTATTTTCATTGCCGGTATGTGGTGCTAAATGATTCAAGAATAACAATAAAGGCTTTGATTGATCATGATTTTTAATTATCCTAACTGCTTCATCGTTAAATAAATCCGTTGCATAAGTTCCATTTGTCTCATAGGCGATGTTCATATTTTTACGCATATCAAAACCTCGACTATAATTTTTATCCTATATGAAAATAGAAAGAATTTTACGAATCAATTCAACTGATGTAAATTAATTTTAAACCTCACAAGCATAATTAAACTATGATCATAGTAATCAACATATCCTCCATAGTATCCAAAATGATAGTCAAATCCTCTTTGTGTCGGCGTAAATCCACGTTTAAAGAAACCTAAATGCCATTTACCAACAAGATTTGTTGAATAGCCAGCATCACGAAATATTTCTGGTAATATTGTGAAATTTAATGGAAGACCCCAAGGTTCATCAGATGGTATTACATAATGTTGCATACCTAAAGAGAATTCAGTCTAAATTACTTCGTAGGATTAAACAATCAAGAAGTTATTGAATTTTTTCTGTACCAGTATGAATTGGATGTTTCCCTGTTAAAATTGCTGCACGAGATGGAGTACATAATGCTGGAACATAGAAACGATCTAATATGATACCATGATATCCTAAAGCATCAATATTTGGGGTCAAAATTTGATTTGATCCTCGAAAACTCACATCATTAATTCCCTATTTATTGTTAAGAAAAAATAATTAAAAATTGGTTAAAAAATAAAAATAATCACGTACTTACCAAGTCATCAGCCATAATTATAACAATATTCGGTTTCTGGCCAACAACTTTATAAAGGAATAATAAGTTCAATAAACAATAAATTATTTCGAATTTTATTATTACCTGTTGCATTTTGTCCTGTGAAATGAAAACCATAATTTTAAAAAATTCTTATTTCGTTTAACGGTTATAAAAAAATAAATACTAAAAAAATAAATTTATTTTTGCATACTTATTGGCGAAATAAAAATAAGTCAATGATAATCGAATTGTTGTGAGGTGAAGGTGAAAATAATTTGACAAATGTTTTTTTCTTGCAATAATGGCGGGAAATTTGACATTCACTTTTTAGTTTTTGTAGTGTAATTTTTTCGTAAGGATTAAAATATGTTCTCTGCGAAGTTTTTAATAATTAATTGTTTTGTAGTGATTTGTTAAGTGTAATTATTTATGTGTTTTGCTATTTAAGTAATATTAAGTATTAAGTATAAGAAATAGTTTCCGAAATCTCATGAAAAACAATAACAAAAGTCAAAAAGAAAAGAAAGGGATATCGTTGTTGGAGTCTGTCTAGTTTGCTCAGTAAGTTTAAGTTTCATTTTATTTTTTAAATACACAACAATTCTTCTATGACATAATTTTTAATAACCATCACTTACTACTCAATGGATAACTATAAAATTTTTCAAAATTTACAGATGAAAAATTTTTCCACATTTGAAAAATATTTTTAAAATTGAAAAAAAAATTAGAATATATGAGTGAAATATCCATATCCTGAAATTAATTTAAGTTGAAAGATTTTGGTCGTAAAACATGAATTTTTAAATAGGTATTTTGTTCGGTACTATTGCACTCACAAAGTAAATCTTTGACCTTGTAATACCTTGTAATATTATCTTAATTTTTAAAAAATAACATAGAATATTAAAAAAGCTAACAAGTTATTGTATTTTTTGTTCTAATCAAAAGTGAATGAAATCGATTTTGAATCAAAAAAGAGAAAATTTATAAAATTTTTGAATATATTCAAAATTTCGAAAACTTTAACACTTTTTTTTTTTCGTGAATGAAAATCAACAAAATTACAATTACTAATATTTTTTTTTTTTTTTTGATAATTTCCACTATGAATAAACTCATCGAAGCTTAAAACATGACTAATTACATACCAAAAAAAAAAACATTCACTTACACTTTGGTTATTTTTTCAGCTACCGTTAAAATAATTTAAAAAAAAAAAAAGACAATAAAAAAGCTCGGAAATATCTAGATATCACCTGTGCAAATTACAATTAAAATTTTTTGTTGTTGTCTTTTAACAGAAGTTATCACACTAAGTGTTGGAATTATTTTTGTTCTACAAATTATTGTCACTTTTAAAATTATTTCAATTCCAAAAATTTGGAAATACCTTAAGAACTATATTAACCACTTTTTTTTTTTTTTTAAATTATTAGTTCACTTCAGTGAACTTTAGTTTTTTTCTGAGTTTTAAATTGTTTCCTTTATATTTAATTATTTTTAAATGATTAAAATTTCTTAATATTTAATTTTTTATGTCTTTTGTTAATTGAAATTGCACTTTTCAAGATTTTTTTTTTATCATTAAATTTTACACAGTTTTAAGATTTTATTTTTTCTTAAAAAAAAAAAAATTAATTCCAAGTGATTCGTGCGATTGTCATGATATCGCGTGTATTTTCCATATAAAGAATAGTTTTACTTTGTTTGTTTGTAATTTAATATTTTGAATGTCAAATTAAAAATAATATTTTTTTTTTTTTGAAAGTATGTATGTATATACATAATACGGAAGCTAATACGAGTACAAACAAAGATAATTAAAATATTATACACATTATTTTATTATAAACAAGTTTTAATTGAACATTTTTTTTTTTTATATAAAATCTTATCAAATTTGATTAGATCTTGAATTTATATGTGATGACGATTAATTAGTGTCTTAACTGATTAAATTGAAAAAAAAAAAATTTAAAAAAAATAAAAATACAGAAACTAGTTAATATTAATTTAGTTGAATAGTCATGTACTGTCATATGATTATTATCACATAAATATATTTTTTTTCTATCTATCTAAAATTACGTCACACTCGTTTGTTCACCTTATTCGCACATAAATGAAATGCTTTTCTTTCTATTTTTATTTTTTATTTTTATTTTATTTTATTTTTTTTTTGTTATTTATTTTGTCTTCAATTTTCCTTCTTTTGTTTATATAATTTGCAGTCGAAATGATAACAAATAAAGTACATATAACAATTTCACTTGATTTTAATACAAACTAATAAATGAGTGATGATAATTTGAATTGTATAATTGGTGCATTCAGCTATTTTTTAAAGATTGTTATATAAGAATTAACTTTAACTCTTTTGTCTTTTGTATATTAATTTTTCATCTTTTCAAGAAAAAATTATATAAAAACGAAAAAATGGATTTTTTTTATTTCTTGTTTCTTGTTTCTTTCAGTTTAAGGAAATTGAATTAAGTTTTTGTCATTTTAATACAAACTGAATTGACATCAACTTTATGTTTTTAGTTTTTTATTATTTTATTTTAATTTTTCTTAAATTTTTCACTTTTTTTTGCTTAAAAAGAAAAAAAAAAAACCTTCAACGTTTTAATAGTTTCTCTGATTTTTCTTAATAAAACGAAAAATCAGTTTTCTTTTGTATTTTTTTTTTTTAATGTGGACTGTAAAAACTCTAAAGAAAAACTGAAAACTTGTCAAGACCAACTTCCTTTTATCAGAGCACCACTATAGAGCTCTATAACTTTATAGCTGACAAAAATACCGACATCAGAGTAATTAAAGTAAAAATAAAGCATTATTATATATTATTATATTTTATTTATCTGTAGATATGTATATGAAGATAGAACGGAAGGTGAGATGTTTTGTTTTTTTTGTATTGTTTATTATATATTGTGTTTGAAAAAATGTTCTTTATCAAGGTATGAGAATAAGAATATAGGTGTGTGCAATTTTATTGTGCTTTATTAATTATGCAATTTTTTGTTTATTATTTTTTTTTTTGAATCTTTTTGTTTTTCTTTCTTTAAATATCTATACATATAATTTTCTGTGCTGTTTTTTAATGCTTCAATGGATTCATTTTACTTATTTTATGGAAAAATCTTAAAGCGAAAAATTTAAATTAAAACGTGACGTGAAATTATGCACAGATTTATTAATTTTATAAATGTTTATGATTTATTTTTTATTTATTTATTTTTTTTTTTTGCTTTTGAAAGTAGATGTTATTTTATTTATTTAAAATAAAATTATAAGTAAAGAAGTGCTTTAAAAATAAAAATTAAAAATTTAATAAGGTCTAGGCTATTAGCACATATATAATACAAATACATCATATGTATGTACATTTTTCTGGTTTTATTTAAAACAAGTATTTATGTTGCAAATTGAACTTTCCTAATGTTCTCAAAAAAATAAAATAAGTATATTTGGATGAATGTCATTCAGGTTTTCTATTTCATTCTGATAATCTCTTTATGAAGAAATAATTTTTTTTGTGTTATTTTAAATTTATAAAAACTTATCAAAAAAACCATAGCTCAACAAGTTTAGATATAAAAATGACCAATTTGGCCAAAAAAATTAAAATTAACTCGATTGTTTATACATATTATAATATGTATGTAGCTTTGTTTTAATGTTTTGAAAAACTTGTCAAAAATTTCGCTCAATATTGTGTAGGTGTTGTAAGATTATGGAGGTCAAAGGTCACTAAAATTTTTTCATGAATTTCCAGTTTTCTGTGGGTCGAACTTCGATAATTGTTAATAGAAAAATTTTATATCTTAAAATTCTATAGAAAAAATTTGTTATACATTTTTTTTTCGAAAAAAAAAAAAACGTGCAAATGAAATTTAAAATTTTAAAAACGGTTAGTTTTTGAAAAATTAAAAAGTAAACTAATCAAAAAAAATCTTTCCTGCTGTACTATTGTCCTTAAAAATTTTTGAAACTTTAAACAGCAACCAATTTACAAATGATTTTTTTGTTCAACGTAAAATTTAAAGTCCAAACTTTATTTTCACAATAACTAAAAAAAAAAACTTTTAAAAATATTCTAAAAAAACATTCTGGAAAAGTGAGTTTAATATTTCGTATCAAATTTTTGACTAAAACTAGAAGTTTGTCGGTTAAGCTAAAATTTGGTAAATTTTACCTACATATAGGTATATCCCGCCCTTCTACTTCTACTTTTTAAAACCTCGATTAAATTCATAAAACTGGGTTTATAATTGTTAAACGTGTTTTCGATAATATTTATATGATAAAAAAAATTTTTTCACGATTATTTTTAAAAAGTAAGTAAATTTTAAAAAATACAACAAAGACTCAGACACATCCGAGATAATATTTGAAATTTTGTGACGTCTTTTTGATTGTTAGAATTCAATTTATTTAAAGTAATAATTTTTCTATCAATCTTATCTTTTTTTCTTATAACATGTAATTTTTAAATTAATTTATTTATTAGACAAAAAGATTGTTAAAGGCTATTGACTTTTCATTTAAAAATGTAAACAAACATAATTACGTACGCTTTATTTGATCCAAACTCAAATTAATAAATTTTATTGCATATTTTCAGCAATACAAAATAATTAAAATTTTATTTGAAACAAAATGGAATTTTCACAATAATTACATTTACCTAGCTATTGTTTGTCAGACGTCTTAATTATGTTTATATGAACATTTTTAAATACATAGGGTGAATATAAAGTAAATAAGAAGATTACAATTCAAACTTGCGGAAGATAAAATTCTCTTAAAATGGTTAGGAGATCATTTAAAATAGACTTTTTAGAAATTTATTCGTTTATTCTGTACTGACTGATGCAAAACAGATGTATTAAGTTGTAAAATATAAAAATAATAATAATAACAATTCAAAACAAAAAAAAAAACAAAAAAACAAAAAAATTATTACAATAATACGATAAATTTAAACCAATCTCAAAGTCATAAAAATTTTTCTATGAAATCAGAAATATAAGACCTTTAAAATTTTAATTTGTTGACTTTTTTATGTGTTTTTTTAATAATAAAAAAAAAAATTCATGCCAATAATATAATCTCAAAATAAATCTTATTTTGTTTTTTATCATTTAAAATATCATTATCTTATCAGTCTGAAACAATAAACCCTATCACAAAAAAGTAATTAGAAATATAAAGCGGTACAAATATATAAATTTAACTAATTTGCGAAAAAAGTATATTTTAATAACAGTGTTTTTCTAATTGTATTTTGAAGAAAAATACAATAAAGCTTTGAAAATAAAAATTTATTAATTAAAAAAAATTTCAAAGAATTTATTTAATTTTAAAACAATTCAAAAAATATTTATTTGTAAACCCCTCAAATTTGATTTAATTTTTATGATAACAAATATTAAGAGACCGGTATTATCTTCATGGGCTTTTCTTTCTCTTAATTCGAAGCTTTTAACAAACTTTAAATTCTCTTTGTCAAAAAAAAAAAAAAAAAAAAAAAAAAAAAAAAAAAAAAAAAAAAAAAAAAAAAAAAAAAAAAAAAAAAAAAAAAAAACATGAATGAAAATTGGATATTTCCAAGCTAAATTAAATTTTTCACAAGGATCATTTTTCATTTTTTATATCGAATAAACATGGTGAATTATTTGGATAACATTGATATCGTTGATCAAATAAACAAACAATTGAGTATGTTAATATACTCACATGTGATAAATAAATATTTACTTTCAGAAAAGTACAATATAATTATATAACACATGCGATAATAAATTTTTATAATGTCGCTTTATCAGAATAAAATCAAAACTGTCAGTTTTTTGGAATTTTAAAATCATCTTCAAATAAAAACAAAATTTATTGTGATACTCATGTCCTTGGCCTTTTTCAATAAATAAAAAAAAATGGTTTAAAATAAAATTAAGTCAGCTTCTTAAGTAATTGAAATGTTAATGTACATTTGTATATACATATGTATGAAAAATGTTTAAAGAGAAAAATCAAAAATAAAAATTATAAATATTTTATTGCAAAATACAAAAACTTAGAAAACGTAATATGTGTAATTTTTTGCTATTCAAACCTAACTACTTTTGATATTTTTATTACTTATCACTTAAAAAAGGAAAGTACTTACACATCCTGAATTGAAGAGCATATAAATTTAGGCAACCATAATTCAAAAAATCGTTATTTTTTAGAATGCTGGTTAGATGTAAAGTTGAAGGAAAGATTTGAATTTTCTTATCTCCATGAAATTTCACTAAGTAAGAATCTTGAGTTTTTAGTTGTTTTTGAATTTAGGCTTTGTATTTATCAACTTAAAAAACAAATACAACATTGATTTATGTTTGAAATGAGTAAAAATATTTATTTATGATATTTTAGATTTTTGTGTTTTACACATGATCTGAAAATAAAAACAAGCAATTTGTTTTTTTTTTTCTCATTTCTTAACTTATTTTATTTTCTTAATAAAATACACTTGTTTTTTTTTTTTAAACTATACAAAAGCACATATAAATAAAGTTTACAAAAAAAAAAAAAGTTGAAAAAATAAGAGAAAAAAACTAATTACAAAATGTGTTAGTAAATGTTGAAGCTTAATGAAGAAATACAAAAAAAAAAAAAGTTATAAAGATCATAAAAATTTTGTATTCGAAAAAAGTAATTTACATTTAAAAAATAATATACATATATTTGAATACTTTTGATTGATTCTTAATTCTATACAAAAAAAAAAAAAAAATACATTGACTGGGACATTTTTATATAAAAAAATAAATTCTTTGATTAATTTCTCATATTCTTTTTCTTTTCTATATTTTACAAATTCCAAACATTTTAAAATACATATATTAGAATTGTTTATGATTTGTGTTCAATTTTCATTAGACAATTTAAAATTACATTAAATGCTATTGGACGGATGATCTTTTGTTCTAAAATGTATCCTTTTTTTTTCTTCAACACAAATCATGAATACTTCCTTTAATATTACAAACTATTATATTTTTTCTTATTAACAAACGAATAAGTCCACACACAATTAAAAATTATAATAATAAAATAAAAATATAAAAATTAAGTAATTAATTTAAAAAAAAAACATAATTTGCACATTCTTTTAAAAAACAAATATCTTTTTAAATTATGTGATGTGAAACTTTTTTACAAGTATCTTTTTTTTTCAATATCGCATTTTATTCAATCATTTTGAAAAGTAAGCCCGAGAATATCATTCCGAAAATCTAAAAAAAAAGAAGAAGAAGAAGAAAAAGTAAGAATATATGAAAATTAAAAACACTGTTAACATTTTTATAAATTAATTTACCATTATAACTGCAACACCAATTCCAGTTCCACCAATTATTGATGCATGACCACGTATAAAATCTTTTGTTACTTCATAACATCCTTGTGAATGTAAATTTGTAATTGATGGATAAATTACACATTGTTTTTTTTGTCCATCAAATGTTTCTTGACAGCATGATTCTGGTATTGAACCATAACGATGCCAATCATGCCATGTATCAACACCACAACATTTCAAACGTTCTTGTGTTAAATCCCATGATTGTGTTACTTCACGACGTGTACCATAGAATTTAATAGAAGATCTCATTTCCTATTTAAAAAAAAAAATAGTAATAATTATGATAATTAATTTGTTAAATAAATTTTGTAGTTTAAAATTTTCTAATAAATGAGATTAAAAATTAAACTTTCTGATTATAACGATTACCAAGAAGTTCCTTAGAAAATTTTTTAAAGTAAAAAATCTTTTAAAAATCAAATAGGCAAAGTTTAAATTTTGATCAGAAATTTCAATTTCAAACTCACTTCAGTCAATTCATTAAATTACGATTGATAAAATCTTACTATTGAAAGTTGATGGTTGTGGGTGCTATGGGTTTTTTAAAAAAAAACCTCAACCTCAAATTAATGATTTTCAATAGTTCAAGATAATTTATGAATTTTTACTTGTTAAAAAATGATTAAAGATATATATTTCTTTTTAGAAATTCAATATTCACAATCAGATAAACCTTGATATGTATCGGAAATTTAAAGGTAATTTGTTGTTTGAATGACATGCTTAGAGCATCAGATACAAAAAAAAAAAAAAAAAAAAAAGTAATAATCAATGTAATGATTAATTTTATTGCTATGGTTCTTGAATAATTACATCTTTTATTGCGTCTTTTTTTTTAAATTTATTTTAAAAATAAAATAAAAATTGGAAGAAAAAAATTAAATAAATAAAAAGAGACATACAGCACAAGCTGAAAAGGTGTTCTCAGAAAATTTGTGATAATTGAAGATATTTAAATAATAATAAATTTTTTCACTTGCGCTTCAAAAATGTGAACTCAAATTCAAGGTTAAATTTCAAGAAGAAGAAAAAAAATGACAAAAATAAAAGTTTTTTGTAACAACTTAATAAAAAAAGAAATTACTTGAATTTTTTTTAATAAATACAGACCGTACAGGTAGACAAAACAAAAAAAAATTATTGTTTTTTTTTTCTATTCTTAATTCGAGTTAAATCTTCTATTTATTTTTTTGAAAGATACAAAAAAAAAATTATTTAACATATTAAAAACACTTTGAGTAGCTAAATGTCATATATGTATTTGTATATTAAATATGTGTAAAGAAAAAAGTAATTGAGAAAAAAAAAAAATAGGAGAATTATAATGCTTTTTTATGGTTAATGATTTCATTTAGTTTTTTTATTTAAATTTTTTTTAATGTTTTTTAACTTTTTTTTTTAAATTTTTATTTTTATTTTTTTCCCAACTGGAACTAATTATATTTGTGGTGAGATACTACAAGCTTGTCTTACAATTAGTGACATAATATGGAACAAGGTGTTGTTTTGCTATTGTTAAATATATTTATTTGTTTTTTAATTAAACTAAAGAAAAAAAAAACTAATTTTGTCAAGCTTTTTTTAAATAGATTTTATTTTCTATAAATTAAATTGATTTAGTTGAGAAGCTAAGGAATAAAAAACAAAACTTCAATAAGATGATTTTAAATAATTAATTGATTTAAATTAAAGCAGGGAAGTAATTGAAATTCAAACTTTTATAAATGAAGAACAAAATATTTTCAGTCTTCCTAGTTTAATTTTGAAGCCTATAAGCTGCGCTTTTATGAAAA
This sequence comes from Bombylius discolor, assembly GCA_939192795.1. Lineage (NCBI taxonomy): Eukaryota > Metazoa > Arthropoda > Insecta > Diptera > Bombyliidae > Bombylius > Bombylius discolor. The sequence goes on from OW584241.1 coordinate 40,471,626, forward strand.
TTTAGATTTTTTTTTTTAGATTTTTAACCATATCATCATTTTACATGCAGTTTTTTTTTTAATTTAAATATATGTAATTACCTGTTTCATTGTCTGTACAACTTTCTCTCTAAACACATAACCAAGAATTCCTCCAATTAACATTGTCACAAATATTAAAAACAGAATTATGAAGTACTGTGCAAATAAAAAAAAAAAAAAAAAAAACAGGATTAAAAATAAAAAATTAATTAAAAGAAAAAAATAAATTTACCGTCAATAATAAGCATTTAACTTCTTTTGCCGCTCCCACACATCCAACAAATGACAGAATACAAACGATTAATGATGTCACAAGTAAAACATAAACAGCTCCAGAAAATAGATTTGTACCTAATAATTCATTGACAAAACTTCGATCAACTAATGTCCATATGCTAAGAATAAATACTGCAAGACCACCAACCTGTATGAAAAATTATTAAAAGAAAAAGAAATTTGGAAATTTTATTTTTTTTTCAACCTGAAATATAAACCGAAATTTTTTTTTCAAAATACTTACAAATATTACAAAATTTGAAATGAATAAACTGTATTTAACGAACTGCCCACAGCAGTCCATACGCCCACTAAAGCCCATTTCTGTGATCTTTAAAAAAAAAAAAAAGTTGCATTAAAAATTAAACATTGTAAATTTTTTACAAAAAAAAAAAAAAAAACTTTTAAAAGCAGTATGGTGTTTATATCCAATGAAGCAGGACGAGAACCATTATGATAAAAATATAAGGTGTACCTAAATGTGTAATAACATAGTTCGTTGACCCAACTTCCTTTTAAAATTCTTAACAACATTCCAATGGTTTGTAAGCGCTTTTGTGACTTTTCAAAAAATTTTAAATTTCTATCTAAATAATTCAAGAGTGTGGTGTTTATTATAGGTAGCTTTCTTTCTCCTTTAAATCTATAACTCAAAATATGCTTACTTTTTTCCTATGTCAGTAATCACTTTCCGAAATTTTCTTTGTATACAAAAATTTAAAATTTATAATTTACTTTTCACATATTCCAATAAATAAACAAAAATATTTTCGAATATGTGTTAGGTATGTGTTGAAGATAATTTTACAAAAACATTGCTTTTAATGCTATCACAGGTATTTCCAAATTCCAAGAAAAAAAATTATTCATATAACTAAAAGTAAATTTGTTATGAAAATAAAAAAAAATTAAATAAATAATAAACACAATTTTATGTGTACTTTAAATAGTTGAGTAATTTGTTTTTCTCTCATTTGAATAAAGTAGATATATTGTTTTCTTTAGCAAATACTTTTTTTTTCTTGTTTGAAAAATGATTAAATTCAATATTTGCATTTTTTCATGAAATAAATGAATACTTTTATTATTTAATTGAAATACAAAAAATTGTATTGTATTTTGGGTTTGAAATTCAAAAAAGTAGTTTAGAAAAACTTTTAATTATCTTCTCAAAAGGATCAACAAAAAAAAAAAAAAAAAAAAAACTAATCGATGTCCTTGGAACTGATTATTCTCCATATATATAGAAAAATCATTTACTTCATCTAACAAATGTTTGGTCAACCCATTAACATGATTATCTTATACATAATAACCTTGTTTTTTTTGTTTTATAATGAATTTAATGTTATAGGTGAAACTATATATGATCATCTTTATTTTATTTCCTTTTTGTACAGGTCAGATAGATTTATACTAGTAGTTGTATCTATTACTATTACTATTGTTATATCGTTAGACCACCAACAAATTCTAAAAAAAAATTCTCCATAGAAGAAAATATTTTTAAAAAAAAATCAATTTAACATGACCAACACATTTAATAAGAACGGACACTCACTATGTATGTAGGTACATATTATACGATATATTTGTCATTGTGACCAAAAAATTATACACACATAATGTTATGACTTTTTATCAACCCACTAGAAATATAATCTGAACAAGTACTTGATGTGGTTTTATCTTTTACTTTTCATTTTCATTTTCAAGTACTTATTCTATTCTTCTATAAAAATCATTCTAATATATACCAGAAATTTTTCGCGTTAACTATACTTTCATTCATTCACCTGTTATAAGTACCTACAAATATGTACATGTGTATAACATCTGATGTCTACTAAACTACATACTATAAACTTAATTGAAATCTCAATTCAATAGTTGGCAAAATTCCAAAAACCAAAATACAAAAAAAAAAAAAAAAAATAACTGTAGAAGAAAATAATTTATATAGATGTGAAATATGTAGAAAAAAATAATTTCACTAACATTTCACCTTTTTTGGAGTAAAAGAGGATTTGTTTTTTGTTATTTCTTTTTTTTTTTTTTATTTTTTTTCATATATTAAATGAGATTCATTTCCTTTCACATTTATTTTACAATGTGTAATAAGGATCAGAAAAGGTTATAACGAATAATACAGAAGAGTATCTACATACTTAAAAAAAAAAAAAACAACAAAATGAAATAAAACACGAAAACTTCATTTTATGATCATAAATTCAAGTTTGTCTGATATACAATTTTTATTTAAGACACAAAAATATACGAGTATGTATATATGTTTGAATTCATGTATACATTTTAAAATTGTCCTTTTAGAGTATGTATTCGTGAAAAAAGAAAAATTAAAAAAAGAAAACATAATATGCATGATAATAAACAGAAAAACAAAGTGAAAAAAATAAATATTGTTATAAACTATAAGACCACGAATGCTGTTTTAAAAGTATTTAATTTCCATTTTAATTAAAAATTCTCTTCATTAAGCTTTTGAATTAATTCAAGTTTTTTCATTTTATTTGTAATAAATGTATTTTTTAGTTAATATTTTGTTTTTTTTTTCAAGTTTTGTGGTCATTACAAAAACAAAAAAAAAAAAAAACAAAACAAAAAAGGAATTTCATTTTAATTTTTGATTATAACTTGTGAGAAAAATAAAATATGAAAAATATGTATAAGAAGAAGAAGAAGAAGAAGTGGATAAAAAACAAAGATTAAAGCTTAAAAGTAGTTTAAATTTGATTCAAAGTTAGAATATTTATTTTATTAAGGATTATGAAAAAAATTAAAATTCATATGGTATTTTTAGTTCAAGAAGATAAGAAAATATGTATAACTTAAAAAATGAGAAAAGAATTTAAGGATGTTTTTTTTTTAAATTCTAAAGAAGTTTTTCATTATTAAAAAAGAACGATTTAAAAATTTCATTTCGTAATTAAATAAAATTTAACAAATTATTTACATAAAAAAAATTAAATTAAATTCAAAAAATTATAATGATGAGAAATTTTAGCTTTTTAAAGTTTTGAAGTAGTTTGAAAATATGTCAGAAACAGAAAAGAATTGAAGATTCTGAGAAAAAAAATTTTATTCAGTTTTATAACACACCATGCTTTCACAGAAGAATTAGAAAATTTTTAAAAAATCATTATTGTGTATTTCTACACTAAAAAAATTTCCATTTCAAATGACATAAATTATAACAAGCACCGCCATTTGTTGTTTCAAAAGCGTAAAGTGTAAAACAAAAAATTTAAAACGACAAGAAATTGATAATTAAATTAAACTTTTAGTTTGTCATATCTCTAATGGATCTTCTGAGTGAGCTTTAAAGGGTTAAAATTTAAATTAAAAAATAAAATTATTTTTCCAACACGTGATATGGGAATCACAATAAAATCCTTATTAAAGTTATTGAAATTATTCACTTTTTTTCTATTATTTGTGTTTTTAATTAAGAAATTGACAGACGAAGTGCAAAACCTTGATGTGAATAATATTGCTGTACCACAAAACAAAAAGAAAACAACAAAAAATTATGGGAATATTCTGTTTCATTTAAAAAAAAAAAAATATAATGATGGTCAGCAAAATGACCACAATAAAATTTGTTGTTGTTGTTTCATCTTTTGTCATTATTGTGCATGGTTTCGTAATTTTACATTTTACGTGCTTTTATAATATGTCATATATACGTATGTAAGTAATGTTATATACCTGATAAAGTGAAGTACGTATATACTATGCTACCTTTATTTTCTACTGAGATAGGTACACCTGTCGTCGATATGAATTTTTTTTTTTTTTATTAAATTTTATTGGTTTCAATTCATTTTTGTCTCATCATCAAAATTCATAAAAAATTGTGATTTAATAATATCATACTTATAGGTACAAATATCTACCTGTAGATGTAACTGTATAGATGTAACTGTATAGATGTAAGCTGCAAGTAAGGTACATATACTAAGGTAATACATACATATATGGAAAGAAAAAATTTTTTTTAAAATACAAAAACAAACAAATTTAAAAGCTAAAAAATTTGTTTGTTGTCAAGAAAAATGAGAGTTATTTATTTTGTTGTTTTACGTTTGAGTTTGATTGTGAATTCCAGTGCCGGCGATTGTATTTTAACCGTGACCTACTTTTTTTTTTTATTTTTATTTATATTTTTTAAATCCATAGCACGTATGTAATTCTGATGTAAAAAATTAATAAAACGAATAATTATTTTATGAAGAAAAAAATATATATATAATAATTGTCAGTTTCTCTTTTAATTGTTAATAACATATTTAGGAAAAAAAAAATTTAAATAAATACAAATTATTATTTACATGCAAGAATACATTATTATCGTTGAACATGATCTATGAAAAATGAGAAATAAGTGGAATTTTATTTGAAATTTTGCCTTAAAAATAAGATTTTTTTGATCATTTTTTTTTTGGTACTATTTGAAATTTACAACAATGAACAATTGAATATAATTTTAAGATACACCGAGACGAGGTTAACTTGATAATTATCATGAAATACGCACGTTTTTAAATAAACTCAAGATTTTATGTTCAAAAGTGCACCATTTAGTCTACCCAATAAATTAAAAATATTAGACGCAGATAGTTGAATTATAATAATTAATTTTGAGAAACAAACTAAATTCTAATGACCCCAAGAGCGTGTGACTGATTACACCATGATCCTACGAATTAAACCAAACTGAACGCAAAAATCGAATCAAGGAAGTCTTCACAAATTTTTTTTAAAAAATAAAGTGACTATTTTAGTAGTGGTAAAAAAATGGCTATCATGATGATCTTTTAATTTTTTCTGGTCACTACGCGCTTCAGGATACATTAATTATAAGATTAAAAAAAAATGATAACCATTTAATTATTAATTAAATCTATAATACATACACTTTATTATTATAACATCTCTACGACATACAAATATTATGCTATATGGCACTTTCCCTTTTAACAATTTTTAATTTACTTCAATTTCCCATAAGAGAAGAAGAAAACACATTTCCAAACATAAACAACAAGATTTCATACAAAAATTTCTAAAATATTTACAAAAATAAGATACCACGATTTAAGTATATATGACCTCATCGAAAAAAAAAAGACGATTATTAGATTAGGCCTTCTTATAAGTTTTAATAAAATTTAACTCTATTTATGAATTGATCATCATATGGTATTATTGAATGAATGTTTTTTTTTTTTTATGTATCTCAATAACATGTCTAGTCTCTAAGATTTGTGTTGAGAAAGTTAAAGTAAAAAAAAAATGTAAATACATTTTTTTCTTTTTAATTTTTTGTATCTCTTATAGTGCAACATCATACATGTATCTTCTATGGATTCCTATAAACACACATATGTGTTCAAGCATTATTGCACTTTCATTTTGAAATTTAAATCACGTATAATAATGATATAAAGAAATTTTACTTTTCATGAAGATATTTTCTCAGGTATTCTTTATTACAATGACTATCTTGTATACCTGTTATATACATATATGTATGGTATGTAAATCTTTGAAAATGTTTAATACGAGAGAATGTTTTATGCTCGGTACTTAGAACATGTATATAGAAAAATTTAATGATTTCATTGAACTTTTGACATTTCATCACAAGTAATTTTCAAATGAAATCGTCCTTAAAATCATTAAAAAATTATCTGAAACCAAACAGTTATAGAAAACTGAACTCTTATAAAAATTTTTTTTTTAATTATTTAATTTTTTTTTCTTAACATTGTACAAAACGTACTCCTAAATTATGAATTTCCAATTACAAAAAAAAAAAAAAGTGAGATTTCCTTTAATTATCTTTTTTTTTTTTCAAGTAAAATTTCATATAAAGATTTAATTTCAAGACTTCATAATCTGATATCCGTAATTTTCATCTCGACCCGCATCAAATTAAAATAATTATAATAATTTTCATGATTTCGATGAAACATAATATTAATCTCGTTCATCATCATCATTCACATGAGATAAAAAAATAATAATAATGTATTGTACACAAAATATTCGATATGAGGAAAAATAAAATTTAAAAAAAAAATTAAAACACTCATGAAATAAAATAAAATTAATAGTTTAGCTAGACTTTTTTTCATCGAAACTGAATCATTCTATGTAATTGAATTTTTAAGATGATGATCATGATCTTGACTCATTATATGACCCTGAATTGAATGTTAAAAATTATAATAAATGTGCATTATTTTCAGTCACATTTACGAAAGTGTTGTATTCTATAATATCGTATGTGATACTAATTTTTATTGTTTAACGATATAATAAGGTGTGTAAATTGCAAAACGTTGTGGAAAATAACAATTTTGATAAAAATTGTTCACGTTGTTTAACTTTTGAATTTTTTTTCTTTTCTGTTTTTAAATTTAGTTTAGAACTTTATATAATTTTTTTATTTTTTTAAGTTTCTGGGTACATGTGGGGTATTTTTTTTCTAACCCCGAAATTTTTATAACATTATCTAATTACTTTTATAAATAAACTTTATTGAGTTTTGTAGAGACGTAATTGAATTTAAAAAATATATACATAGGGTATAACAACACTCACCACCCATGGCCCTTTTGAGTACCAGGTAAATTTTCTATATGGATAGGATAATTTTATACCCCAGGTATACCATAAAGGGTTAAGATAACACTAGTTGAACTTTTTACATACTCGTAATATTCTTTTCTTAAAGTATAAAATTAATATATTTTTTTTTTCTAAATTCTAATTCTCAACTTAATAAAAAATTTGTAAGTAATTAAAATCTATTCAAACTATATTATGTTCTCAATCTCATTATGAACTAAATACCTTGTATTTCAACTATTTTTTTTTTTTAACAGTAATTAAAATCAGGAAATATTTGATTAATTTATTTTTAACAAGAAATTATGTAGGCATATAATTAAAAACTTTTTTACATAAGTATTTCTTATCATGTAAGAAAATTAAAAATAAATTAATGCAAGCTTAGTCATTCAACATAGTAACATACAATGATACAAGATGTGTGTGTGTGTGTGTGGTTTTCTTCTAATTTTGGTATAACGTAAAATTCGAATAGAAAAAACAAAAAGCATAAAATGTGATTTTCCCGTCTTATGTACAAAAAAAAAACGTTGTTTACACAAAAATATTGAATTTCGATCGATATTTTGATTACTATCTATACGTAAGTTGTAATTTCCGGTATGTGTTAGTGTTGAAAAATTGTTAGTAAGAAACTCTCTGTGAAATTAAAATTTTTAAAGAAATGCGTTTTAGAAAAATTAAAACGCATAAAAAACCAATTTCCCATTTATTAAAATTAGTACAATGAGAGTATTTTATTGTCTTCTTTTTCAAAAATAATCTCCAAATACAATTAAAAAGGGTCAATTTTTGCGTTGCAATAACAATAATACACCCTTTTGAAGTTCTTGAATTACTTATACGTCTCAGGAATAATTGTGCAATTACGTACATATTTCTTATTTACTGTTAAAATATGATTTTTTTTTTATATTTTATCAATAATGTGGCATATGAAAAACTTGATATACAAAATTTACATTAAATATTTAAAAAAAAAAAAAAAACAAATAAAAAAAAAAACAACTTTTTAGAATGTCCTTCAAAACACCTTCTTAATAAATTATTATATTTACAACGAAATTTTTTATGCTTTTTATCAGTAAGAAATCATGCGTGTAATATGTTTTTTTTTCTTTCTTTTTTGTCTTTAAATTCTAATAGAACGTTCTATTTCATGGCACCCAAAATAAACATAACAAAAATTGTTTTTTTGTTTTAAATATTAAAAAATTTTCCAGCCATGTACTTATTTATTTAAAAATTTAAACACTATACGAGATCAATATCATGTTTAATTGATTGAAATAATTGATTATTTAAATATTGTTTTTTTTTTCTTTGAATCTCACACATCATCATTTTATAATTTTACTAAGATTATTTTTCTACAGTCGTTTTTTAATTACAAAATAAAAACAAAATGATTCACAAATCAAAAATGCTACAAGATAATTAAAAATGAAAAAAAAAAAATATATATATATATACATATGTATATAATAAATTATTTAATCATAACATGCGTTAAAAATTTACAATGTGTGTAAAAAAAAATTTTACGCACAAACACCCGATGATGAATATTATAAAATTAAGAGAAAACAAGTTATTGTCATTTAAAATTTGATAGAAAAAAAGAAACAATTACGAAAACAAAATAATTAGAAAAAATCATAAAATTCATTATAAATTTATTATGAATCATTTTTCATGTTTATTTATGTGTAAAAAAAATATTATAGATCCTATTTCCTGTTTTAGTATCAAATTCTAAGAAAATCTTAGGAAATTCCACTTAAAATTACAAATCTAATAAATTATTTTGAATTTCCAACTAAAAACAAAAATTAATTAACATAATTTTTTCCCATAATCAAGAGGAAAGAATACTGCAACAAAATCAAATCTGAGATCACAATTCAAAGTCGTTTTCTCACAAAAAAAAAATATATATCAAGGAAGAATAGAAAAAAATGCATCAGAGATAGAAAAAAAAAATGAAATAGATTTAGATATTGGAAAACTTGTATTTTAACAACAACAACAAAAATAATAAAAAGATTGGAAAGTGAGATAAAAAAAACCAACAAAAAACGTTCTAAATATGCCTGCCACGAGAGTATACCGTGTGATTATGCACAAGGTATTCCAAAATTTTCAACACTTACGAAAAGCATAAAAAAATAATTTTATATATTTTTTTTTTTTTGAGTTTGAGATTGAGATTGACAAGAAAAAAGAAAAACAGGTATTCCCAAAATAACTAACATAGTTAACTTACTTACCTTCTTATTTCGTTCAAGATCAAAAGATGTTTTCGTAAAACGACCAATTTTGAAGGGTTTTATTTAAAAACAAATCTGTGTTGAAAAATTGAATATAAAAAAAATATTTAAAAAAAAAACACAAATCAGGAAAAAACAAAAATTAATTTTGTTGTATTTTAATCACAAAATTCACACAAAATAATAAAAAAAACTTCTTCCTAGTTTGTGAATAAATTTAAAAAAAAAAATTATTATCTGTTGTTTTTTTTTTCTCTCTCACGAATAACTTATTCAATTATTATTACAATTTTTTTCTTTAATACACAAATGATCTCTAATACACGACGTTTTATAATAAACTGTGATCATAAACAGAAAATTCAGTTGAATATTAGAGATTTTAAAAAAGTATATGTTTTTAATTTTTAATTTTGTTTTTTTTTTTTTATTATTCACACAAACAGTGTGTAAAATACATTTATAAATTTTTGTATTTGTGTGTTTTTTTTTTTTGATTAAAATGTTGTTTGTTTTTTTTTTCTCTATATTTTTTTACTTAACAATATTTCTACTATGATGGAATACCTTCCATATACAATTATTACAATATGTTACACTGTGTCTATTATTATTGCATAATTTTTCTTCTATAACAAAAAAAAAACAAAAACAAAAACAAAAAGCAAAAAAATAAATGAGAAATACAATTTTTTAATCAACTCGTTATATTGACAAGACAACTCAACTCTACTCTACAAAAGTAACGACTAAAAATGAAAATATCAGTTTTATATAGTTCCCTCTTGTAAGATACCATTATGACTTCACAAGTCGTCCACAATATACAGTTGATTGTATTGTTTTTAATAAAAAATTAAATATGTAATGGTAACTTAAAACGTGGTTAACGTTAATAATGTTTTCATATGGAATAAAACTTTTTTGAAAAATAAAATCTTGGCTTTGGATCTATGTATATAGTGGGTCATACATGATCAAATAAAACTGTCACTATGTGTTTTTTTAAGCAAAATAAGCCAGGTTGTCATGAAAGTAGTCCGAGTCTTAGAAAAAATAAGTAATTCTATGGTCGAGTTTTCCGATTTCTTTTCAATTCTGTTTTGAAATCTTTTCAGTTCCAATGATTTATTTATGACCATCATATTACATTTTTAAAGAGTTGATTAATCAAGATGATGTACAGATGTAATGAAGTATGATTAAATGCTTTTTTCTTTTTTAAAAATCGAGTAAAAGATATATGTATGTTTCTTTTTTTTTTTTCAATTAAAATTTAAATATATCGTTAAAGAAAGTTTCATTCTTTCATAATTTTTCCTTCATCTTATAACCTGTAAAAATTCAATAACATTCAATAACATAATTTTCTTTGTATTTTTCCGTGCGAGTCCTGAATAGAATAAAAAAATGTAGGTAAAAAAAAATCATACTAAAGTTTATCAATGTTGAAACTTTCTGCTGTTTGGTTTCGATAATTTAAATTGATTGTGTATGACTTCCTTTATCATTTAAGCAAAGTCACTTCACTTCACACACTTCATGCTGCCAACTTAGGCTTGAATTAAATGAAAGTAAAATTTATAAAACTACATAATATTGTCTTATGTGTTTATTGGTATTTGTATTTATAAGAAAACAAGCTAAAATATAAGTAAATAAAATTTATATATAGATAATATTTCTGTTATATGTATAGATTTTACAATAAAAAGAAAAGTAATAATAAAAATAAAGATAAACATTTTCATGAAATTTATAATATAAAAAAAAAAAATACATAAAAATGGCGCGCATATTTTAATTTTGTTTGTAGAAGAATTTGAGAATTTTTCCACTTATTGAAAATAAATACACTATAAGACTGGTTCGTGATGTTTATATTAATTGTAGGTGGTATTTATGTATGTGTTAATACAGGTGATCAACAGATCAATACGTTTATCATTAATAACATATCGAAAATGGATAATAAAAAAAGCTAGTGGAACTGGTAAATAAAACAAGTTATACATACTATATGTGTATAAAGATAAGAAAAGAAGTCACTGGAAAACTGGGACTAAAACTGTATTTAGTTTCCGTATATAAAATTATTTTGCAGTATGTCGGTATGTAAAAAGTGCATATAATATACACATATGTAGTAAATGTAGTTAAATGTAAAGGTGTAAAAAAAGCTTAAGATCAAGTAAAATTTATTAAGTATTCAACATATCTTTTATAACTTTAGAGAAAATTGGAATCAATTGGAGCAATTTTTTTCATGTATGTATGTAGGTATATATGTATATTAATATTTCTATATGAAATGAAAAAGGAACTCGAAAAAGATATTTTTTTAAATAGAAGAAAATTAAACAATGAAAAAGACGGTTTTACTTTTCTATAAAAGCCTCCTTAAATGTCTATGGTACATATATGTATATGCATTTTTTCAAAGTAAAAATCAAACAAATAAAACAACAGATTTTGCATCACAAAAGATTATAATTACATCTTGTTACTACTCCATTGTATTTTAATAAATGAATAAATAAAAAAAAACATTTTAATTAAACGAAAAATAAAGCTATAAGAAATTGTTTAAAAGTAAATTTCTTTTGGAACACAAACATATAACGTTAATATTTAAATTTTATAAAAATGTTGGTAATTCAGAAAAAGTTAGTTTTCCTTATGAAATGTGAACACCTTATTTTAATGGGAAAATGGGAAAACTTTAAAAGCTTTTATTTCTACAATTTTGATAACAACCACGTTCAAGTTAAAAACCCAATTTCAGTTCACAATAGAAAAGAGCTTAAATTTAAAAATTTTAAATTTTATTTTTTACAAAATGAAAAATTTTTGTGTACAGAAATATACAGAAAAACAGGATAAAGCCAACTTTTGCTTTAACAATATGGTAAACAAGAAAAATTATTAATAATTAAATTAAATAATTTATTTTTAATTTTTTATAAATCAAAATTGTACAAAAACAAAACAAAAAAAATACAACAAAATATACACATAATTTACTCAAAAATATTTAAAATACCGAATAAATATATCTATGAAAAATATTTATGACTGATGTTAGTACTATAAGAAAACGAATATACTGGAACATAATTTCTGATCTGTAATTAAAATTTAAAATAAAAATAAAATGTATTTCTTAAATGTTAATTGATAAATTCAGATTTAAAAAAAATATATATATATGTAAATTTAAATACCCATCAGAACATATATTATGTTGCACAAATTCATCTATCCATTTAAGATAATGATATATTCTAAGAAATCCAATAGTATTTAAGTCATCCTCCACAAAAATAGACGTGACAATACCTTCAAATTTACCATCACAAAATAATGGACTTCCAACTTCCGCCTATTTATACAAGAAATAAAAAGTATAAAAAAAAAGTTTGGATGATCATGAAAATTTTTCTAATTGTTTTTTCATATTTTTGGTTCTATGATATTTTTTTTTTATCTAACTCTAACCTTATAAGTAATGTTGTGTCCCTCTGTACATATTTGATATTTTTTATTGAATATGTGTCGATGTTGTTTTTTACATTTCCAATAATGCAAAATTTTAACTTCAGATTCTTTCAAAGTTAATGGTTTTAAAGTTTGATTCTAAATGAAATTTAATTAAAAATAATTTTAGAAAGATTACATATATAATTTGAATGTTGATAAATCATTTACTTTATAGTTGCCATATCCATATCCAAATAAAGAACAATCCGATCCTATTACAGAGTGTTCATCATGATGAATTTTATCTGCGATATCACATGTCTCTGTCATGTTAAATGGTTTAGATAGCTTAAATTTAAATTATACAATTTTTTTTTTTTAAATTTATTAATTTGAAATAATTTTTTAAATTAAATAATACATTTACACACATGTAAAATAGCAATATCATTCTCAAATTTTGAAAATGCTATGTGTGAACAGATTACATCGACAATTCGTTTTTGTAAAGAGCTTCTTTCTTTTACATATTGAATATCTCCAGCAAAAACAATTATCTGAAAAGTAATCAGTATTAAAAAATTTGTAATTTTTTAGTTTATAAAAATTTAAAGATTAATAAGATTACTTTAGACCATTGTTGTAATTTGACGCAACTAGCAGAAGTTAGAACATAACTTTCTTCAATAATTGTACCTCCACAAAAACTAATTGTTTCATTACTATGATTTTTGAATTGAATTAAAGCCTATTTAAAAATTATGAAAGAAAAAAAAAATTTTTATTCAGTTTTGGTTATTGAATATTATAAAATTTGTTTAAAAATAATGTGAACACTTGAAACTAATATAATTTAATTTCAAAATATGGTACATAATTCCTCATATGTGGATGATCTGGTCCAATAATATTTTCAGGAGGCTCATCAATTTCTCCTGTACTATTTTCTTCACAATTAATCATTTTTTTATAAAAATTTAAATTTATAAATAAAACAAAAATTTTTAGAAAAAAATTCATAACAAAAAAAAAATGAAAATACGAAAATTTTAAAATAATTAATTTAATTTAAATACAATAAATTTATTTAATTAAACCATTTAAATTTATGTTTTTCAATGATTTTTGAATGATAGTTAACTTAGATGAATTTTAAATATGTATGTATGTATGTATATTTTATTAATTTTTCCCTCACATAAATTATATATCTCGATAGAACTGACAAATTCCATATTTTTTAATTTTTCCTCAGAGGTTCTTAAAATCACTGAGAACAAATTGGATTACCGAAAAATTTTTCAAAGTATTATTATTTTGAAATAACTTTAAAATTTGAACGACATAAATTCACTCAGCAAATATCATTGACGCTATATTTGAGGTTATGCAAATGATATAAATCAAAAGTTTTGCCAGTATATAAGGAGTGAAAAGAAAACACCCTAATGAATTGTCACTTGATCAAATGACAGAAATAATTTTGATAATTTATCAAATTTTCAATGATCAATTGACATTTCCAAACACAGCCTAACTTATAATTCATAAAGTAATTTTTTGTTTATAGTATTTCATTTAATTATATAAAAAAAATTCACAATGACCTTACAATAATTAGAATATGAATATTTCGAATTTCATTTTGATTTAAAAAAATAGTTCAAATTTTTTTCAGTTTTTCCAAATATCCTTCTTTTTTTTTTTCTTTTTTTTTCAAAATCTGACGCTAAATGTATGTATTGGCTACATTGAATTACTTTATACGTGCTATAGAAGGTAAATTCATACCTAATGTTGGAATAATGTAGTCAACACATACATTGGAAGTTCACTTTTTTTATGTGTCGAATAAATCTCAAAATGTATGAAAAAAATAAATATTATGTGAACGTAAAATTAAAAATTTTATAAACAAAAAATTTATCATTAAAGTTAATTTTATAAGTAGATCAATATTTTCGAATTTTATGTCTGAACTGAAACACAGAAAATAATTTTATTTAAGTATTTTGGCGTTAACATTTTTAATTAAAAATTATCACCTCGAACATACACCAGTATTTATGTATTTATCTATAAAACTACGATAAAAAGACACTCTAACGTAAACACTATCAAGCAGCTCTTGTATGTGTATTGCATAAGAAACAATACCTTCTAATTTTCCTTTACAAAATAATGGTCCACCAGCATCACCCTTGAATACATAACAAAAAAAAATAAATAAATTAAATTTTAGTTGCTAAAATTTTTATCAATTTCCTATAGAAAAATTCTAATGAAAAGTAAGTAGATGGTGATTATTTTCTTTAATAGCTAACCTTAGAAGAAGAGCTTATACCAGGACTACCAGCACATATTTGGCTTTTTGTCTGAAATCCATAATTAAGAAATTGTAATTTACACTTTAAAGGTTTCACGATTCTAATTTCCGAATATTGTAAAATATTTGTTTCTTTATTTATATCCTGGAAAATTTATGAGCCTGTTAATCTTGAAAAAAAAAAAATTTTTTTTTTTGAAATATATTTTGTACAAAAAGGTCACTTAATCCCCATCCAACTATTTCACATTTAGTTCCAGATGGTGATGTTTCTCTTCTATTTGTCATTTTTACAACACCACAGGTTTTTGTTTTGTTAAATGGCTTAGACACCTGAAAAAGTTTTCATAATCATGAAACTCACATTCAATGAAATTGATAAAAAATATTTGAGTGGCTCCAGAATCTCAGAAAAGCCAATGTGATTAAATCCACTTTTTGATGTTTTTCTGTTTTTTTATGAACTTAACTGATTCCGTTCCACTCATTTGTATTTTTCCATATAATTTTAGGTATAGTCAAATTTAAAAAAAAAAAAAAATTATACATGTAAGATAGCAATATCATTGTTGAGAGGTTTATCACTAGTATACTTCGGATGTATGCATTGTTTATCTACCTCTCTTAATTGAAGACGTTCTGTTTTGTTAGAATATTGAATGTCACCAGCAAAAATAGTAATCTGGAAAATCATGAGAAATTGTATACATATTTTAAAACTCGCATTAACTTTAAAAATTATTACTGTAGCATTAGGTTTCCCTGAAAGGCAATGAGCAGAAGTAAGAATAAAACTCTCTGCAACAAGTGTTCCTCCACAAAAAGGTGTTAGCTTATTACTATCATTGGCTTTGGTTGCAAGTCCAGCCTGACGAATTAAATATCAAAAAAATTTGCAGAAACAATAATCGATTTTAAATAAAAAAATTAAAATAAAAAATTATTTATAAATTTTCAATGAATCTTTTTATTGTAATGAAGTTAGCTATAAATTTACTTGTCCAGGAAATTGACCAGGTTTTGCATTTTCTCCTCCGTATACTCGATTTTCTACACTAGAATATGCTCTATTTTCAAAATAATTTACAATTGATATTGAAAATAAAATTATCATTAAAAATTTCATATTTAAATTATATTTGAAACGAAAAACATACGTAAAAAATTTTTCAGATACAAAATAAAAATTTCATTATTTAAAAACCAACCATAACTATTGAAGTATTGAAATTAATAAATCACAACCTACTACAAATTTTTGAAATTCTTCTTTTAATAATTAAAGAAAAATTCTCAGCTTAAAGCAACACAATTTAAATAAGTTTAAAAATGTAATATGAAATAAATTTAAATATAAAGATTATACACGACGAGAATTGTATTAGCGCAACTGCATATTGAAATTTAATGTCATTGGTGCTGGAAAACAAAACAAAACAAAGAATTATTGTTTAAATTATTTAAGACTATATAAAACTACTGACATATATTAACGACTAGGAGATAAATATTAATCTTCATTCTCAATTGAGATAATTCTCAATTTTCGTTATTATATTTCAACGGATTCTTTACCTAGAACATCGACCAGTATCCATATATTTTATTGCCCAATTTCGATAACATCTTACTCTGGTATACATTATTGGAGAAGATCGTTCATTATATCCGTCTACTGTTCTTCCAAAAGAGACAATACCTTCAAGTTTATTTTTACAAAGTAGTGCACTACCAGCATCGCCCTATAATTATAATAAAAATTTAATTTTACGTACTTATATACATAAAGTCTATTGTACATTACGCCGTAAACATAATATTGTAAAAGCGAAATGCATGTAAAACCTGTAATCTAATCAATCTGAATGTAAATAATGGCACAATGTAAAATTCAAATTTTGCACCTTCGATTAAATTTTGATCACACTAATCCTTTTAAAAATAAAAAATTCAGAAAAATAACCAGATTCATTAAACAATATACAATATTACAAACAATATATGCATTTTTCAATTAAGCTATAATTATTTCCTAAACCATTTAATCACAGTCTCAAATCAAGAATTACCGGACCATTATTAGTTGTTGGTGGATCTCCAGCACATATTTGTTTTGCTCTTTTGTAAGCGTCTCCATATTTTTGTTTGCACAGATCATGATGACGAATTGGTACAACTGAAAATTGTAAAACGTCTGGATAAACTGATGGATCCTATGTAAGACAAAATAGAACAGTTGAAATTGGAAATCCAATAGGTGATTGGTTAAAAGAAGCAGTAAAAACATACGTAACGATGACTTTGTCCCCAACCCATTATAGTGCATCTTGTGTCCATTTCGGAATCTACAGTCGCCATTTCTACTATATTAATATTTTGTGTCATATTAAAAGGTCTCGCAAGCTATGTTGAAATGAAAATAGAATTTGCCTTTAAGTTTATTATTTCTAAAAGTCTAAAGTATCATATATTTACACGTATGATAGAAATATCATTGATTACACCATCTCTGTTTAATTTCTTGTCCTTTATATAATTAAAATATTTAGGATGTTCACATATATCGTTAACCATTCTTCCTTCTTTATGAAATATTTCTGTGAGATGAACATCACCAGCAAAAACATTAAACTATAATTTTATAATTTTAAGGATATATTTATATATTTATTAAAATTATATAAACAAAAAAATATCACCTTATATTTATCTATACCGTGGGTACAGTGAGCAGCAGTAAGTACATATTTTTCTCGAATAAGACTTCCTGCACAAAATTCCCACCCACCTTCTTTTCGAATATGAAGAAGTACCTACATATGAATAGGAAATTTAGAAATAAACCATCATAATAATCGTTTTTTTTTTTGTGAAAGAAATAGTTCTAAAA
The DNA here is from genome assembly GCA_939192795.1 of Bombylius discolor. Classification (NCBI taxonomy): domain Eukaryota; kingdom Metazoa; phylum Arthropoda; class Insecta; order Diptera; family Bombyliidae; genus Bombylius; species Bombylius discolor. The sequence goes on from OW584241.1 coordinate 40,489,549, forward strand.
TAGTGGTTAGTTTGATTCTAAGTGAAGTTAATAAGTGTGATTAGTGTGTGTTTTTTTTTTACATTTGCAGGAAATTGACCAATTGTTGCATTAGATCCTCCATAGACCCTGTTTTCATATTCACAATTCACATATTTTTTCAGAAAATTCAAATTTAAAAATAATATAAAAGTTCTTATAAAAAATTTCATTGCTAATATTTAACTAGAATTTATTTAAAAAAAAAAAATGTTAAAAAAAAATCTATACATATGTATGTAACATATATCAAAAACTAAAATCAAACAAAATGATTCTAGATTAAAAATTATCAATTTTTCAATATACATAGGTTTATTCAATGAAATGTGACAGTTACAACTAAATCTTCAACGATTTTAAATAACAGAAACATTTTTCAAAGTAATTTTAAAAATACCTTTCTAAAAATTATTATATTCTTGATATTCTCCAAATTCTTGTAGTAATTTTATTTTTTACTGAAATATCTATTATTTCATTTGTAGAAAATTGAATTGTCAAAAATGCAGAAGATACCATTGACACAGAGTAATTATCTGTCTGTTATAGAATTAGATTGCCTTTGTACACACTTTTCAATCAAATATACATTTTAGATTGAACAAAATTGAAAAATCATATTTCTAGAGTATTGTAAATAATTAAAAGAAACAAATTCGAAAACTCGTTGGGGTTATTACTGGGACATTGCCTAATATAATGACCAATAAACATGGCATACCGAATGTCCAACTCTAAAATAACGAAGGCTCGCTTGTTCGAAAGCAAAGTCTGGTCTAGACGACGTAGCTGGAATCGGGATGGTTTTAGGATAAGGCCAAGCCTTCTTACTCCCTTTGACAAATCGAAGGGCATTTACAATGGATTTTTAGGCGTTCGAGTTGATTTGCTTCTCATAAGCAAACAGCTCGATATACTGTACCATACCATACCAAATAATTAAACAAAAAATATTGATTTGACAGCTGCCAAATTTATTTATTAAAGATATATAATACATACAAGAATATTTATGATATAAATATGTTTTTATTATAATTTTATTTTAATAACATTAAATTCATATATTATAAATATATTTTGTATAAATTCTTATTTTTATTTTATTTTATTTTATTTTTTTATTAATTTTATATTAAGGCACTTAAATCACATAAAAGTAAATTTTCTATAATCTAAATTTTGTTTTCTTATTAACATACAACAATTAATTTGTTTTTATTTTTATTTTTTAAATTGTGTTTGTAGTATTTGTAACCCAAAATAAAACTATTATTAAATGAATTAAAATTGAAGTAAAAAAAAAAGATAACAAAAATTACTAAATTAAATTACAGAAAATAATAATTACATCAAAACTGTCATAGTAATTAAAATGAATCTTTCTCCTTAGAAATTTTATTACAAATTTCTTCAATATTAAAGATAAATTTTTTCTTTAATTAATAAAACAACTTTTGGAAATAAATTCATTTTAATTACAAAATAATCTCTTTGAAAATCTTTAAAACAATCATTTTATATCAAGAAAAAAAAAAAATCCCTTCACCCTTTGTGTGTTACATTGAAAATTTATGCTCTTATAAAAACTATAAAAATTAAATTATTAAATTCTTAAAATTAAATTAAAAAAAAACTTATCAATTGAATTAACGATATATGATTTGCTGAAGAAAAAAAAAAACAAATATTTAAATTATAAATGAGCTCAATTTTATAATTTTGTTTTTTCCTCTTTTTTTTCGAAAATATTTCTTTTTTCTTCAGTAAACCTTATCATTTGTTTAGCTACAATTGTGAAAAAAAATTGAAAAAAAAAAATTAAAAAGATACAATTGTATCAAAAGGTATCTTTTTAATTTTTCTGATTTATTATTTTTTTTTTTTTCATTTTAGATTTATTATTTTTCATTTAATTTTTAACTTAATAAATACATTAAATTTTTTATTCTTAATATTACAAAATATGTATAAATATATTTTTATTATAATTTTATTAAGATATTATGTGTATTATGTATTTTATTTTATTTTATTTATTTTTTTTTAAATTTTGTTCATAGAACTTACTTATAAATATATCATAGATATATGGGACCAAAATTACCGCATTTTACCTTTCGAATAGGAGCCAAATACAACAAGAAAAAAAAAATTATTTTTCATATATCAAAGTTAATACCACTTCAATGTGTGTGTTTTTTTTCCTTTCAATGTATAAGATCTCAACTATTCTACTTTGGTTTTTATTATTTTTTTTTTTTTATAAAATTGCGGTAAATCAAAAAAATTATTTTTATTTATTTTTTTTTTAAATAAAAACTAAAATTTAAAAACAAAAAAAAAAACAATATTAAAAAAAATTATAAGAAAAAAAAAAATTAAATAAAATAACTAAATTACAAAAAAATTATCGTTTTTCAAAAATAAAAAACATAAATGAAACAAAAATTATAATAATAACAATAGAAATGAATAAAAGGAAAATAAAATAATAATGAAAAATAAAAATCCTTAAAACTATTATATTTGTATTAATTAATTAACGATTATATTCATTTTCCAAAAATAAAAAATAATTAAAATTGAAATTCAGAAATTACCTTCTGAAAATCATTTTTATTATTGATTGAATAAAAAAAAAAAAAAACGTGAAAAAGAAAAAAACATCCAAAATGTGAAAAAAAAAAAATTAAGAAATTAAAATTATTGAACTTTTTTTCAATAATTAATTATTTTTGTTGTTTTTGCTTCATTACTTTATTTTTATGTTTGCTTTTGAAAGTGGAAACTTGAAAAAAAAAAAATGTATATTTTGCAATATAAATTTTTTGTTTTTTTTTTTTTCTTGGTGGTTTAATAACTTGGTGGTTATGTTTTTTTTTAAATCTTTTTAATTTTTACAATTTTATTCTTTTTAAAGAATTTTATCAATCACAATCCATTAACATTTTTCACTAAAAAAAATGTTAACGAGTGATTAAAATTATCTTATTTTTTTTTTGCTTTTTATTTTGTTTTTATAATGTTCTGTTATGTTATCTCTTAAATAAATAATATTTACAAAAGAATTAATTATAATAATTAAATTAGTAAATAATGAAAATTAATTAATTGAAAGAAAAAAGAAAAATTAAATAAAATTATATGGAAAACGTAAAAGAACGTAATTATGTGATTAATTTGAAAAATAATAAGAACAAGAAGAATTTTCTATCATAATACAAAAATAAAAAAATAATATTGAATTTATAAATAATTGAATTGTTTTTCTTAATTTCATAAATAATTATTTCTTTAAAAATTAATGAGTTATAAAATAAAAATAAATAAATTAGAAAAAAAAAAAATAGAAAATGTTGTGCATATTTTGATTTTTTTTTTTTTTAAAGACAATATGGATGACAAAATTGATAAACTAAACGTTGTGATCTTTCGGTTTTTTTCATTATACCTTTTTTATAATATTGACGTATTGATCTTGATAATTTATCATAATTCATAGCTGGACGATTTTTACGACGTCCCCATAATTTTGCAACACGTACTGAATCTTCAATTTTAAAAACACCCTTATTACGATCCAACCAACGTATTGCTGTACCATGAATTTGTGGTGTTGATAATAATTCTTTTAAAAATTGCCATAAATGTATATGTGAACTACCTGGACGAGTACCTGGACCAGATTTTGTTATATTTCCAGTACCAGTAGTTCCAGTAGTATTAACAATATTTTTTGTTGATGATTTTACTGTTACTGTTGATGTACCACTGATCCCATTTTCAATTGTTGTTGCAACTGAAACTGTTACAATTGCTGATAATGATGATGATGGTGATGTTGATGATGATGATGGTGGTTGTGGTGGTGGTGGTATTGATGCTTTAGTTGCTGATGTTGGAATCATTTCTTCATCTTCATCTTCAAAAAATAAAAAAAAAATGTTATAGAAAAAAAAACAATTATAAAAGAAAAATTCTCGTTAATAAATTGATGATAATGATGACGGTGATGGTTATGTGGGGTATGTCAAGAGATTAACAATTTATTTATTACATATATTTTTTTTCTATTTACATTTTCCTTTAAATACTTTGTTTGTTTGCTTTTTACTTCGTTGATGATGGATTTTATTTTTATTTAATTTTTGTTTTTTTTTTTCAAAGTGATTCACCTGAATTAAATAAAAGCTATTTTTTTTCCAATTCATGTATCTTTTAAATATGTTTAAAAATTTTTTTATCATTAATTACATATTTGTTAGAATGAAAAATTTTCCATGATAAGGTCTAGATTTATTACATTTAATGAATACTTTAACCATATTTGGTTTATATGAACTTATTTTGCAGTGTAACAACACACAATATGGTTAATACCATTTTACAAATATAGAAAACAATGAATGTTTTATTTTTTTATTTATTTTATTTTTATTTTTTTTTTTGCTTTGATTGACTTAACATACATTAAATAAATAAGTAAAACAAACAAATGAAGAAAAAAAAAATTGCGTGAATGAGAATTCTAGTTCATTCAGAAAAACAGAAAGTGATACATTTTTGAAGCAGAAAAAAAAAAAAAATTTTTTTTTTTAATTTAATTAAATAAAAGAAACGAGTAAATAAATAAATTGAAAAGATTTTTTCTGATGATGTATGAATTTGAAGATTGTAGCATTTTTTATTCCGAATATTTAACTTTCATCTAATAATTTCATAATATTATGTTACCATGTGACATCTTAATAAGAAAAAAAAAAACAAAAAAACTATTTTAGGTCAAAATTTACGTAAGAGGTTGTTTTTGATTTGATGCATTAAAAGACTTAAAATTTTCGTCGAAATATGATTTTGAATATTTGCATGCATTCATTGTACATATACTTTTATTTTTCTTTTTTGTATCTTATCTTAGCTTGTTTATGAGAAAACGAAAATAAAAAAATATTTTGTTTTGTGATTATTGAGAAAAAAAAAAACAATAATACATATATATAATATTTTTCATGTTTTTATTCACGTATTGAAATGAATCACATAATTTTGTGATTGTTTTTCTTTCGTGAAATTGCTTATAAATTTAATATACAAGGTAAATATGAATATTTTACACCCCATACAAATAAAATAGGTATTTAATTTGTATCACTTTGTATATGCGTAGGTTGAGAAAATATATACATACATATATACATATTTAAAATAATATAAGTATACATATGTATACTCAAATGTATAAATGAAAGTGACAAAGAAATTGTTAAGTGAAATCGAATTAATTATGATTATACTTACCATCACTTATGTCCATATTTTGTGAACAATTATTTGAATTCCAATTTGTTGTACTTGTTGATGGTACAATTTGTGTTGTTAAATCAATTATTGATGTAGATGATGAAATTGTTGTTTGAAAATTTTCAGAACAAGCTAATTTCCATATTTCTAATTGAGCATGTATTGTACTGCCAGCCTTTAAAAACAAAACAAACAAATAAATAAAGAAAAACAAAAGTTTAGTATGTAATTAAATAAAATTTAAAAAAAAAAAATAAAAGTTAAATAAAATACAATTTTGGGTCAGAAAAGAGAGTGTAATTAAAATTAGACACACCTTTTAAAGGACAACAATTTACTAAGACCAGAATGATCCAATACATTTTTTATATATTTTTTCTGTTCAATAATTTGAGCCTTATATTATTGAAAATATTTAAAATTACAAAAAAAAAAAAAATAGTTTTTCTCTTGAAAAGTTTTTTTTTTTTTTTTTTTTAAATTTAATGTGGAACACCTACATACTTTAATTTCATTTTCATTTCAACATATAAAAATTAGAACGTATAAGTACCAATAAAGGCTTTTGTTTATTCAAATATTTTTCAACACCATAAGAGTTTTTTTTTTTTTTTCTTTTTCAACATCCTACTTAAAATTCTTGACAATATTTTGTTATCAATAACCATAAAATGTAGACAAATACATTAAACACATTGTCAAAATTTGATTCTTTGGAATTTACCACATATGTAATGTACATAAGTACATATTATGTATGTACACCAGTCTATATTATAATTAAAATAACAATACAAAAAAAAAAAACAACAACTTGTTAAAAAATCATGACAATGTTGACCTCAAAAAATATTTATTTTTTTTTATTTTACAAAATCTTTGTCATGAAGATTGCCATTTTCTTTTTCTGTTTTGTATTTTTTTTTCTTCTAATCATGGTAAATTGTTGCAAATTTCAAAAGAAACATAAAAAAACGACAAATTAATTTCATAACTCATGCAATACAGGATTATAAATTGTCACGAAACTATATCGAAATTTCAAAAAAAAAAAAAAAAATATATTTTAAAGAAAAAGAAATCGAATATAAAAATTTTAATTAAAAAAAAAAATGAAAATATAAATACTCAACGCACCTTAATGAGTAAATTTTGCATAAGTAAAAATTTGTAAAAAAAACAATCTTATATGTAATTAAAATAAGTGGGAGTCAAGTACACTCGTTTTATTGCATTTGAATAAAATTACATTTTTTTTTTTGTTTTGGTTTTTTTTTTTTGTAAATAAACCTTTTCAAGATAAATATTTTTTTAATATTTGTGCACTTTGATTTTATAGTTTTCTTTCCTCTTTAAAAAAAAAAAAAGAAGAAGAAGTTATAATTGAAATGATAAGCAGGTAATACCAGCAGCACCATACAGTAAAAATAAAGAAAGAAAAATTAAAATAAAAAAATAAAAAACACATTAAGTGATTTGAATGAAGAAAAAAAAAAATTTACCGTCGAAAATAACCACATATCGAGGTGAAAGTGACGATGACTATACAAAGTCAAAGAAACTAATAAAAAAAAACAACAGTCAAGGTAAATCTTCGTATATGTAGTGGCGAATGAACGATAATAATAATACCACAATCTTCGTCATGGTACCATGTAATGATACCTTCATGATGATGATGAAGAAACCTACTTTCTTTGAAGAATTGTGATGGAATAAAAATACAAAAAAAAAAAAAAGCAAAAAAATGTATTGTATGACGTCAAATTATTGCTACTTGATTTGATTGCTTTTAACATTTTCAGTTAAAAAAAAAAATAAAAGAAACAAAACATGAACGTAATTTAACATAATATAATATCTTATAAATTGCCGTATTTTTTTTTATATCGCCATCATTAAAATAACATGGACATGAAAATTTAAAGGAAAAAAAAAAGTTAAAAAAGAAAAATTCGTTTAACAAATTATATTAAGACTTTGAAATATAACCAAATTTATATTACATGAGTAAATGAGTATAGTATTCAACTGTTAAACAGTATTCTTGGAGGATTTCTTTTGTAAAAGTTTAAATTACGAAATAAATAATCATTAGAATTGATTTCTTTAGTGTTACTGTTGTGTATGAAATCAATTTTTCAGTACTTTTTATGTTTATTGTTGATCATTTATTTTTTGTCATCAACATAGGATTTTATAGGATAATGGAATTCTGACGTGATGAGAATGGAAGACATCAACCCTAGACAAGATCCTCTCGTTTACTAGGAAAATGAGAAGATTTTACTAAAGACGGGGTACAATGGACTTTTCTGTCTGAGTGCTCGTGCATGTATCCATCAGCCCCAAAAAGCCCACAAACCAAACCAATCAAACCAAATATGCACAAGTAAAAGGATTCAAATCAATTCAGTTTCCAAAGAAAATAAACTGTACTCGGTTATACACCGAAATCAGTCGAAAACTTAAATACCACAACAAAAAGTGTTAAAAAAAAATACTTTTATCTATTATCTGTGATAAAATTGATCTAATTTCAATATTATAGATATAATTGAAAAGAAAAAAAGAGCATAATTTATATTCAAAACTTACCTCTGGTATTCTTCTTTGAAATTCTTCTTCAGTTAAACATATCAAAGCTGAACCATCTTCAGGAAATTTCATTTCAACATTATCAATTTGTGGTAATTTAAATTGTTCAATGGTGGATCGAATCCATGCATGTACTTGAGATGTTGTCCATTGTTGAGGATCTGATAATAAAAGAAGAAAAAAAAAAAATTAAGGAAAAGTAAAAAAAAGTGATAAAATTTTCAACATTTTTTCTTTTATTACTTGTTTTTTTTTTATATCGATAAAACTAAAAAACATTTTTAAATTTACTCAAAACATGAATAAATTAACAAAAGTGAAATATAAAAAAAAAACAAAATTATTGTTGCATTTTTCTGTTTTTTTATCTACCTTTTTTTTTTATTTTTATTATTTTTTATATTCAGTAAAAAAGAGGAAAAAAAAACTTTGATAAATTGTTTTATTAGTTTTCCGTTCGTTATAAGTTGTAAATTTTTGTTTTTTTTTTTTGTATACTGTTATTATTATTTTATTGTCACATATATTATAAGTTCAAAAGCCCTCATCTTGATTTTTTGTTTTGTTTTTTTTTTTTCAATTTTTCTGCTTTTAAATCAAAAAAAAAAAAAAAAAAAAGAAACAAAGAAGAAAAAAAATAATAATAAAACAGTCACATACCAATTTACAACAGAATCGAATCAATGATAAATTTTATTATAAGATATTGTATTGTATAAGATAAATCTTTCGTGCAATAGTTTCACTTTCGAAACATATGTATGTATATTAATATGTACATATATATATATTATTATAAAAAGACCTTGACTACCACTCACCTGAGCTTTAGGTTAATTATGCGCTGATATATTGTAATATGAGAAATATAAAGGTTTTTTTATTTATATATATGTATGTATTATAAAAGTAATGGTACGAGGCTATTTGCACGTTTTTTTTTTTTTTTCAAAAATAAAAAAAAAGATACAACGCTTAAAGGTTGGATAATGTATGTATATTAAAGGTATATTGAATAAACGATAAACGCGTATGTTAAATTATTATTGGAAGTATAGAACAAATTAAATGATTTCTCATTTATAATGAGAAATACGATAGTTATTGAGTAAAATTAATCAATAAAAGAAGAGAAAGGAAAAATATGTATGTACATATAAATATTCTGTCGGTCGATGGGGGTGTATGGTAAATGACAAAAAAAAATATTACTACATATTATTGTATCAAATCGAGACAGATTTTTCTTTTATTTCAATTGAGCTTTTTTTTTTTTAACCTTTATGATAAAAGTGTTTAAATATAAAAATATCTTTTATTGACGTAAATAATATTAACTATGTATGTATAATGTCTCATATATATCTGATCGAAGATTAATATTTCAGTAATTTATATATAATTTTATTTTTTCATGTTTGCATTGTATGTTTGTATCTTATTACACTTAAATAAATAAATGGGTGTGTTAAATTATAATTATTATTGTACATAATTTAAATAAAATCTAAAACAAAGATTAAAAAAACAAAAAAGAAGTATGTATAGTGTTTTAGTACACTCATCTACAACCTCACATTTCATCAAGCATGTATCAAAGTAATTTTCACTTATGTTTCATGTCAAGAAACAAAAAGAAAAAAAAAACTTTAGCATAAGAAAATTTCATATAAATGTGATTTAAATTAACGCATGAAGGTTACAAGGAAATTATTAATTTTTTTTTTTAAAATTTTTTTATTATTATTGATTGGTTTTATATTTCCTGAAATGTTGTAATATAAGTAAAATAACAGTAATAGCTATATAAATGAATAAATTAAGATAAATCTATATTCTTTTTTTTTTTGTTTTGAATTTTATTGAAGGGTTAATTAAAAATATTATTATTCAGAGAAGAAGAAAAATTAAAAGAGAAGAAATGAAGATAAGAAACCGATTTATTTTGTTTCTGAGGGGTATTTTTTTTTTTTTGGATTAAAATGTAAAATTTAAAAATAAAAAAAAATAAAAACTAAAGAAAAAACTGGGAAATCACATGTGTAAATCATAATCAAATTTAATTTAAAAAAATAAAATATAAAAATAAGATACAAATCTTATAGAATTCATATTGATTGTAATTTTAAAGCTAATCTCCAAGACTAAAAAAAAAAAAAATGAAAACAGGTCAAATATATTTTTTTTTTAAAATGCAAAATAATTTCAGCAGAAAAAAGAAACTTATAAATTCAATAAAAATGAATAAAAACAAGAAAAGAAAAAAAAATTAAATCATAAAAATTCTCAACTCACCTGGTGATATTTTAAGAATAGCACAAGTTGCTTGAGCATCTCTTTTAGCATATTCTAATGCTAAAGAAATGACTGGCTCAATATCGCCACGTACACCTAGACCACCGATCAACGACTCCAGTGCCAATGGTTTCAAATTATGTTTCTTTTGAAATGAAGTATCCTGAAGGTATTCACGTAGTAATTGATGATCCTGTACTGGTTTTTTAATATTTTGTTGTTGTTGTTGTTGTTGCTGATTTTGTTGTGATGATGATGATGATTGATTAGATGATTGTAATGGTGATAATGGAGATTGTGGAGATGATGATAATGATTGTGATGATTGTAAAGATTTTTCCAATAATGAATCAATATCAATCAATGCTTCTGTATCTGTTTCTGGTTCACTTTTAATATCAACACAAGCTGGTGATGGTGCACCACTTGATTCTGGTGGTGACGGTGGTAAAATATGAAATTCTTGTTTAATTGGAAAATTTTGAAATGTTTGTTCAATTGTAGAACAAGGAGATGGTGGATAAATTCCAGTACCTGTAATTGATGGTACTGGTGATGCTAAAGAAAAGTCCTGTGGTGGACTTGGTAATGGTGATGGATAAAATTGATATTGTTTTTGAAGTTGTTGTAAAAGAATTGATGTATCGGTAGTTTGTGATGATATTGCTGTAGTTATTGGTGGTGTATTTGTTCTGCTGTTATTATAATTATTCGTGTTGTTGTTATTATTATTTGTATCTTCTTGATTCCAAGGTTTTTCAATTTTTATCGGTTGATCATTATAAATTGTTGTTGGAATGTAATCAAGTGACACTAATTGTGATTGTGATGATGTCGATATTAAAGATGCTGATGATGATGGTAATATTATTGAAGAAAGTTCAGATTGTGGACTCAATGGAACTTCACCATCATTTGTTGTTGCTGTTGTTACTGCTGTTACTGATGCTGATGATGATGATGATGGTAACAATGATAAATCAAAGCTGTCAGCATATGCTGCGTATGGATCTGGTATGTAACAATTTCCAGTTGGCACAGTTTGTGACATCTATAAATTATAAAATATACAGCAAAAAGAAAAAAAAACGTTGATGTATAAAAAAAGAATTGTTATAAAACTTCATTTTATTTATAAATATATAAGAATGAATTCAATATAAAGGAAATAATGTTTTTTCTAAAAAATGTATTTATTTTATTGGACTCATTTTAAAATAAATAATAACCAGTTAGAGTTTTTTTTTTTTATTATTCAGAAAATATAAGTACATATATGAATTATACGTATTAGTACATAAACTACATTTTTGTTAATTTAATTCTTAGTTTAGTTTTTCTTGTTATTTAACTGTTTCCTCAATTACATTTTCTTACTTTTTTTTTATTTTACAAAATGTATTCAAACGTAATACTTCTTGAAAAAATTTCTTATATTTGAGTTAAATTTATATATCTAATTGTTGAAGTAATATTAGTAAAAGGAATTCTAGAAATTTCCTGTGAAATTCTAAACTTGTTAATCTAAAAAGCAAAATCTGAAAAAAAAAAAAAATGGAATAATAGAGCATTTATTGTATGTAACAATTAAGTACTTGGTAATCTTCGCTTAAATTTTATTATGCTGTAGATTTCTTTGAATTTTAAATTATTTTATTTTTATAACAGATTGAAATCACCAAGTAAAATATTGCACAAAAAAACACCTTTATTCAAAAAATTTCAACTTCAACCCTCCCACCCAAAACAACTTTTAAAGAACACATTATTTATTTTGATTTCTTAATCCGTTTTGTAGACAACAAAATTCAAAGCTGTATGATTTTAAAATTTAATTTTTGTTTTTTTCTGTGAAAGATTTAAATTTCTTTAAGAAAACAAAACAGTTGGTATGTTGAGATGCTTAATATATACTTTTTCTAAAAACATTATTTTCTCTTCCACGAATATTAAACTTTTTGTTTCATTCCATTTTTTTTTTATTGTTTTATTTAATTTTAATTAATTCTAAAATATTTTTAAATTTTTGCAGTTTTCTTAATTCATTCATTATAATTAATTTATTCATTTATACAATTCATAAAAACAAAAAGTAAGGATTAAATATTTATCAAAAACAAAAAAAAAAAAACAAAAAAATTAAAAACCGGTTAATTAGAATTTAAGACTATGTATGACTTTCACAAAAACAAAATGCAAATTATAAAATTTGTTTTTTTTTTTTTTTTTGATTAAGATTTCCAAAAAAAAAATTGATTAAAAAAACAAGAAAAATAACTCTAAAATCCTATTTAAAAAAAAATCTATAAAATTTTTACTGATATAATAATTCTAAAAAATATCATATTTGATTAATTTTCACATTATCATATAATTAAGCAAAACAAAAAAAAAAAATCATCTACTCTTTTTGTATATAAATTCATTTATATTACAATTAGTAAATAGTATCTGTTAAAACAAAATAAATGAAAGAGCTAAATTTAGTTAAAACTACAGTTAGTGATCGAAAAAATTAAGTACAACAAAAAGCAAATCAAAATAAAAACTGATATTTAAAAAAAAAAAAAAAATAATTTGAAAAAAAAAAAAAGCAAACTCTACAATCTTGCACAACAAACCAAAACTCATGATATCCAAATTACAAGTGTTATTAATTAATTTCAAGTTTTTTTTTTTTCGGTTTCAAAAAAAAAACATCAATATTTCTACGAAAAATAAATTTCGACAAACACAAAATAAACTTACAAGGCTTAAGGCCAATAATTCATCTGCCATATTTTTTTTACGATTTTTTATCTGATAATGTTTTTTGTTTCACTTAGTTATAAATCACTTTTTTCCCACTTTCTTCTGTATTTTTTTTAATTTTTTTTTGTAATTTATACTATTTTTCAAACTTCATAAAATATATATTCTATAACACGAATTTTGATTTGTACATTTATTTTTTGTTTTTTTTTTTTTCAATTTTCAAGGAAAAATTTTCAACTATGAAAAACTAATAGGAGTATTTATAATATTTCGCATAATGATGATGATGATTAATTTGATTACCTACCAACTGGAAAATATTATTATTTCATTATTCTAAACACAAACAAAAATTATTTTTCTTTTTGTTTTTTACTTTTCACAAAAAAAAAAAAAAAATAAAATAAAAAAAATATCTAATTGTTTTCAAATCACGTAAAACAATTTTAATCCGTATGTCCTAATTATATGAGAATCCTTTTTTCTTCATTTGTATTTCGTTTATTTTTAAGAAAATCGTTTTGTTTTTTTTTTTTTTTCTATTTCTAAGTACGTGTTATTTAACAAAATAAATTTTAAAATTTAATAAATTTTAATTCGCGCACCGCAACTAAATATTGAAGTTCTAAAAATGCGCGCTCGTTTTTACCAAGACAACAGATAGATCAATAATGAATCAAATGATAATTCTGAGTGATCGTAAAAATGATCAAATCATGATTCTAATATTCATAGATTTTTTTTTTTTTTGTTTTTCTAAAATATTTATCTTAGTTTGAAAATCATAAATAGATACATATATGTACGTTATTTTATGTATATATTTGAATATCATAGAGATACATAAATTCAATATTAGAAAAATATATTATATACATACAAATATACTTTATGATATTTTTTTACTGGAGAGATCAAGATAAATTCTAAATTACGTCAAAACGTTCTTTATCTCAATTTAACATGATTAATCTGAAATATATTCTATCTCATTCGAAAATACAAATACAAAATAATAATAATAATACTAAAACACCTTTACGAAAATAAAAAATAAAAAAACACCTGGCTGAATCTAGATTGGATGCTAAGTATAAAAACAACTTAGAGATATATTATACTTTAGTATGCTTGATCTGCAGTAATTTTCATAAAATGAAAAACAAAAAACAAAAAACATCAATAATTTACTATCTTTTTTAATATTATAAAAGAATGAGATAGCAGTTTAAAAAAACTTGACAAGATATTCATTTAATTTTTTTTTTCGTTTTTGCAACAAAAACAATTTTTTTTTTTGTTTCTTTCCAAAGACGTTTTCATGGAATTTCCAACATTTTATAAGCTAGCACCTACCACACATTCAATTTACGAAATACAAAAAAAAAAAAAAAAACAAATGATGAAAAGCATTATTTTAAGAGAATTGGAGAGAAAAAAAAAACAACTTAGAAAAGGTAGAAAAAAATCCTTCAAATATGGCATGTCACGGAATCGTTTGATTATAGTAATACTTTGCTTTTATTTAAAATTTTCTTATGTATATGTACCTTTGTAGGAGAATATAATATATGTATGTATGTACAAAGGTAAATGAATTTTCTTAATATTTATAATTGGGATTTTTTTTTTTTTTAATTTAAACTTATTTAAAATATTTTCTTTGTTTTTCTTATGAAATAAAGATTTTTCATTAAAAAAATTGAATGCATATTGTTTATTTCGTGACGTACTAAATTCGTTTGTTTTAACAAATAGATATTTTTGTATTTACAAATGAATATTGAATTGATCATAGATTTTTTTTTGTTTTATTAATTTTTTTTTTTTCTTATTAAACGTAAACATTAAAACACAATATAATGGAAAAATTGTTAAAATTTAAATAATTTGTTAAATCAACTAAGATTCAAATTTAAAAAAAAAAAAAAAAAAGGAAAGAAAAAAAAAACAGCAGCAAAATAAACTTATGGGGTATTGTTCTCCATTGTCTCAGCTACAGGTGGTAAACACAGATAATCTGTATAATATATTTTTGTTATATTGTAAATACTTTAGAGTATGATGTAAAATAATTTACGGAAAATACGCAATGATTAGTGTAATAATTTTAAATTGATTTATTTAATAAATTTTCTATAATATGTATATGTACATACACACATTATTCTATTTATAGAGATTTATTAGTATCTGAATTGAATGTACATACATATATTTTATTTATGATCTCAATGATTTGTAATTGTTTTTTTTTTTTTTTCAAATGATTTAAAGGTGTTTTTTTTTTTGTTATGACATAAATAATTAGAGATACACTTTTTTTTTTTTTCGTTCAAAGGAAAATTAAAGAGGAATTGGAAAAATTTCACTCTAAATCAAATGTGTCAATCTATTACAGATGATTTAAGATTATGACACATAGTTACCTTTTACTTAGTTTTTAGTTAATTAAAATTTTACTAAGAAATGTCAAAGGATAAATGCTTATGTTTATGGGAAAGTTCAAATGATCTGTACACACAGATAGATGTATGTACATATGTATGTATGATATATCAGAAATGATGTCATACAACAAAATAATTTTTAATGAATCTTGTTTTATCACAGACATAAAAATACAAAGAAAGTAAGGTGTAATTTATTACGTATTGCTTGGGGCATTTCTTAATTGGAAGAGAAAAAAAAAACATTTATTATTATTTAATTTTTTCAATAATTATTATTAATTGTAAATAAAAGTTCACTTTTTCCTACAAAAATAAAAAATAAAAAATTTCAGTGATGGTGGACTTGGGAAAATACTCATTTTTAAATTTTTATTTGTGAAAAAATTTTTTTTTTTAAAGATTTTAGAAATTTTAATATGTAAAAAATTAAAAATAGATTAGTTTTTTAGAAGAGAAACTGATCTTTTTCATCCATCGTAAATTCGGTGTGTAAAGTGTGTAAACACTTTACGTTTTTACATTATCACATAACCAGAATTGCCCCCCCACCAGAAATCTAAAAAAGTTACAAACTACATAATTTTAAGAATTATTTTTTAAAATTTATTTAATTTTCTTGTTTTTTTCCTATGAAATTTTAACAAAACAAAATTGGAACATTGTTTCACGTAATTTTTATTAATTTATATTTAATTATGTTTTCATCTCTTCTAGATAAATTTTATTGTTTATATCTTCTCTTTTGTATATTTGTTTATTTTCCATTGAAAAATAATAGTTGATCTCAAAATGTTCGATTAAATGTTGCTTAATAATTGGAAAAGTTTTTTTGAAAATACATTTTTTTTTAACACATTACGATCCGCACTGTTTACTCAAAAATTGATTCATATAGCCGGTACTTCTAAGGTTTTTCAATATGTTGCATCGTCTTACAAAAGTGGTCATTAATTTCCAAATAGCAAGAAAACTTTTATCAAATTTGAAAGAATTTTAACTTACTATAGCCAAGTCATAGAATGCTAATGTAATGATGTAACGCATAAAACCCTACTTATATACCATACATATGTATCTCCGGCATTTCACGATCAGTCAACAAAACCCATACTTTCATATCTCTGCAGGACATTAATGTGTTAAAAGTAAAAACTTTTTCACACATTTTTTGAATGAATTTTTTAAACATATTTTTTCCAATTAAAATTAAAAATACCCTGTATTTCATTTTTTTTTCTTCTTCTTCTTAAAAACATTAAAATCTCAATTAATAGCAATATTAATATTTATATGTATTAATTTTTGACCCTCAATCTTTACCTGTTTAAACAAAAGATGAAGCAAATAATATAATTATTAAGAAAATTCTATTTTAAAATAATTTTTCAAGTGTAAAATATCATAAAGAACTATATAGCTATAGATATTTTAAACAAGATTCAATGAATTTCTTGGTTATGGCTTTTTTTTTTTTTCTTTATTAAATTGTAAATATTTCATATGTTATGTGATCAATAAATAGAATGATGACGTCAATTTTTATGCGCGCGATGTACAAGTGTATATTATAGATAAATTGTGAATCTTTTTACAAAATAAAATTTAAAAAGAAAAAAAAAAATTATAATTATATATTTAAATAGACATTAAGTGAAAAATAAAAAAAGAGAGGAAAAGGAAAAGAAAAATATTAAGGAAGATACTTATTGGTATTTTGTTGATATTTATCGTTTAAATAATGACAGTAGTTGAGAATTATTGAATATTAATCGCAGTAATAAAATATGTATAGTTAGTAGAAAAAAAAATTTTATGAAAATATTCAATGTATCATTTTTATTCTGAAGAAAAAGAAAAAAACATAAATAATTTTAATATACTAATAAAAAACAAAGCATATGAGAAAGAAGCACATTATTCATGTTTGGTATTTTAATAATGATAAATTATTTTTTCTAGTCATATTTTTTATGTTTTTTTTTTTTTTTTAAGTTATGAAACTCTAAGAAAAATTATAATGAAAGCAAAAGCATTTAATTGAAATTAATCAGATATTTCTGGATTAAGAATATGTACAGTCAAGTAATTAACCAAACTGCTTACTGAACATAAACAAAGAAACTACACAAAGGAACTATACAAATATCAGTTTCGATAAAAACTAATTGAACAATAATAATCAAAGAACATAATTATTCTAATTTGCCTACACAAACAAATTTTTAAATACATATTTAATACTTGAATCTTTTTTTTTTTTTAAAAAAAACATTGCATAATCGGCATAATGATTTCCATTTATTATAATTTTTAATTTTCGATCATTTTAATTTTTTTTTTTAAACTTCAAAAATTACATGTGTTGAATCAGATAACAGATATTTACATATAATATATATGTATGTATTTATTTGTTTATTTAAAAAAAATCTTTAAGAATTAAAAGATATTATTTAACTTATTATTCAATAAAATGAACTGGTTTTTAATTCTATTGTATTGTTTTTTTTTTAATAAACTAATTTTTTCCTAGAAATACAAAAACCATATCAATGTAATTAATCGGGATCTGCCCACAAACATAATTGAAAGTGAAACAATTTATATATTATTAATATATATTTTTTAAATTTATTGTAACACTAAACAACGATCTAGAAATATATCCCATCTTAAGTAATATTAATAAAAAAAAATTTTAAAAAAAATGCCGTTCACCACCTTAACACATTTTATCTATATTTTTATTTAATTTATTTTTTCATGAATTATACAACAATCAAAGTCTCGTGCATTAAATTATTGAAATTATAAAAAAAAAGAAAAAAAAAATGAAAAAACGAAAAATAAGAACAAAAATAAAATTAACCTGGAAAATACGCGCCACCCCTTCATAATCAATAATTACTACATATATACATAAAAATTATACGTCTAAAATACATGGGATTTTAGAGTTTTTGGGTGTGGACAAATGCAAAATAAGAGCACCTTAACATATTCTTAAGATTTGCATTGAATTATAATCTTTATTCGTATTGTTGTTGTTGTTGTTAAGGTATTACTTGTTTTTTTATTACACTTTGAAATTTTGATTTCAAAATATTCTTTTACAAAAAATAAAAAAAAAATAAAAAAAAATAGAACTTTTGAATAATAGAGGGAAGACGGAAATATTATATCTAGATTATTTAAAAATGTCAATCTTCGAGACGCTATAAATTATATAAAATTTATTTAATCGAAAGATAGTAGCTATTGTATTATTATTTTTAATAGTCGTTTGGAGATTCCAATTTGGAATTTCTAAATTAAGAATAATAATTGTAAATTACAAAAATATAGAAATTATCTTATTGTTTGCATTCCGTATTGCATTTTAAATTTTTTATTATAAAATGATCTAATTTCTATGTTTTTGTTCACTTTATCCGTTTATTGGGAATTTTTGAAATGATGTCAATTAATAAATAAAAATGTATATATTCACATATGTGCTAAAATTTGTAAACGTTCTAAAACCAATCGAACGGAAATTGTTTCAATTAAAAAAAAAACAATAAATTGTATGTAAAATTTGGATAAATGATAATCACGATTATTGATTTTTTTTTAATGATTTGCATTTCATTTTTTTTTATAATATTTACAAATTTCCAAAATGCAAATGATTATAAAAATGTAAATTCAAATGACGCTACAATAATAATTAATGCTATATATATTCAAGTTGGAAAATTTCTTTTTGTTTTGTTGTTAATAAGCGATAAAATAAAATTAAATGAATGCCCCTGTATTTAAAAAAGAATAATTAACATGTAAATTAATTCTAATATGTAATTAATCACAATATTTTGTGATTGTTAACATCAATAGACGCTTTTTCATGACTCATAAATTCTTCCTTCAGTCATAAGTTTGTCAATTAGGTAAATTACTTATAAGTTTCAATTAATATAATTCAACTTGAATTTTTGAAAGTAAAATGTGTCATAAAGGATTTTTTTTTTCTCTTATTTAAAAAAAAAACGTAAGGAGTTTCTTATGAGTGTAAGTGTGAAAATCGTATAATTATAGAAACTTGCTTGTAACAATCTAATTTAAATATTAAATATGGGAAAGTTGTGGGAGAGTAAAGAAAGAAAGTGTTGATGGGTGTTCACTTGAACTTCTGTAGATGATAAGAAGAAGGAAATACACAAGATGAAAACAATGCCACAATTGAAGAGTTCTATTTGTGAAAGATTGACCATATTCCAATGTACGCTCAATGTAACCATATAATATGTTTGTACATATGTTATACATTAATATGTATTATTAATAGAAAAAGAGTATTAAATATGTTTCTTAATCAAAACTATTGTATCTATCTACCTGAAAGCACCTAAAGCACCAGGTATTTTAAACTCAAATAGACCAACATATGAACAAAACTATCAACTGTATTTAACTTTTGTTTTTCACTTAATTTATTTTTATATTTAAGCATATTTTACTCATTAATCGTGAGAATTTTTTCTCCGAAATTGAAATTTTTTTACACAAAAATCAAATACAAGGTAAAAATCATACTTTATGATTGTTTTCTCGTAAAATATCTTATTTACTTAATAAAATCAAAAATTAATTTTCTTATGTCACATAAAAAACTTTAAAGATTTTGTATAAAATATGATACATATGGTACCTGGTACACACTCAATACAGCACATAATCGCATATTTAGAGAAAAATCACATAAAAAATCATCTTATCATAAACTAAAAGTTATTTTTTATATTTAAAAAAAAATAATAAATAAAAATATTAAAAATATACAACAACAAATTAAATAGAAAAGAAGAAAAAAAGAATTAAAGAAAAAAAAAAAACTATAAAATGCGAAAAATATGTAAATAACCTTTTCTGAAAATCAAGAAAAAAAAACAACTTGAAAGTTATGACTATATAAAAAAATGTATCTTTTTCTCTTTTTATATACATATTTGGTTTTCTACAAATTTACAAATTTTTGTTGAAAATATTTTCATACTATAAACTTTTTAAAAATAGAAAAAAATTTTTATTAAAAAACAGAAGATGATCTAAAGCAAATTATTTGAATAAAAAATAATAGGAGTATCTAGTATCTGAAAAACACACATCTGATGCAAATTTTTAATCATGTTTTGCACAAAATATTTTTGTTTTTTTTTTTTTTTTTTTTTTCAATTTTCTATTTTATTTTCTTAATTTTATTTATTTCATAAAAATTTTTTATGAAAAAACTTTTTAATATTGTTGTTGTTGTTTTATTGTTGTCCAAAAATTTATAAGTAAAAAAAAAAAAAAAGTTAAATAAAATAAATTAAATTAAAAAGTAAAAATAAAAAAATAAAAAAAAAAGATAAAATGACAAGATAATTTGTTTTTTTTTTTTTTCTCTTCTTGAACATGTTTTTAATGTGGTTTACCTTCAAGGTCGTTATGGTTCACCAAAAAACCAGAAATTTAAGTTTTCTCGCGCAACAAAAATTTACACAGAGCAACAGCAATAAAAATACTGTTGATTTTTGTGCTTTTTTTTTTGTTGTTTTGTTTTTTTGGTTTGTTCATTATTTTAAGATGACAAAAACGAAGGTGAGGGAACATTTAAATTGAAAAGATAATTTTTGTTTTTTTTTTTTTGTTTTATATTTTCGTTGATCATATCTGAAAATATTTCCTACATATGATTTTTTTTCTTTTTTTTTTTATAAAGTTTAAGATTCATACGTATATATAGTATAAAGAAATTTAATTCAAACAACATCCTTTGAATTATTTTGCACGCATCATGTCCTAGTTTACAGTAATATACTCGTACTCTAAGGTATTTATTTCAAAAGAACTCTAAAAAAAAGTGAAATTATGCCCTCTGAATGATTGGATTGATGTTTTTTAAATATACGTTTTAAGGTTTTATCAAAATGAAAAAAAAAAAAAATAATCAAAAAATAATCAAAAAAAAAAAAAGAAAAAAAGAGATAAAAATTACAAAAATGTGAAAGTTATTTTGGTATTTTTATTTATTTTTTTTGCTATATTAATTCTTTTTTTTTTTCTTCAAACAATTAATGTATTTAATTTTTAATAATACATTTTTTTTTTTTGCTTTTTTGCTTTCTACTCTACAATCTACACTATTATTTGGTTTCTTATTATTATTTTTTTTTTCAATTTGATCGGTAACAACGGCCAATAAATTTTCATGCTTTGTTTATTTTATAGGAAATTAAAAAATATCGTTTTTTTTAAACTCTTTCATATTTATTTTTTTTTTTATTATTACTGGGAAAGGTATAAGTATTTTATATGTTTTTTTTTTTTTGCTTCAGTGACAGTTCAATGAGTATAGTAACTATATAAGCATATGTATAATAGATATACAAAAAATTTCAGAGTTGAATAATATTCGAGTATTAGTCATTTTTTGGGATTTTTTGTTTTTTTGATAGTTAATTTTTTTTATATATTGAAAATTCAAATAAAATGTGATAGTTTTCGGAAGGAATTTTTTTTTTCTGCCATTAAAATTGTAAATTCTTTTATGATGAGTGTTCATGAAAATGCATATTTCTTCTACATAATACAACAGCGCATTAAAAGCCTTGACCTACTTAAACCTTAGGGATTTTATGAAAAATACAAATCACAAAATTCGGACTGAATAGAGGACGGAAGTTGAACCTAAGACATTGGAAGATTCTCTATAGAAATGGCATCAAATCCTGTTTTCTTAGAGTAAAACCTTATAAGGAATGAGCTCAAAACCATCACAGAGCCTTCTATGAGACTATCAGAAATCAGTTCGACCATTTGCCAACTTCTTAGAATATTTAAGAATCTTTAACGCGTCAAAATGTGATATAACTTTTAAGTAAGATTTTAATCTTAACATCCAATGAAAAGTGAAAATTAAATCCGAATCCTTTACTTTCATGTTACTACCCAACAAAACAAAAACAAAAAAATGGTTTCTAAGATGCCTTCACATGCTGCTTCTGTTTAAAAATTCAAATTTCTATCTCCTGCTGATATTTGATTGATATACAGATTTGTATATTTTCTTTTCTTTTTTTGAAATTAATAACACTTAAACTAACGTGTGAATCAATCAAAATACGAATAACATTCAATTTCAAAAGAAATTTGTATATTTATCTTTTTCATTTAAATTTGATATACATATTAGGCTTTTTTTTATTAATTCTCTAAATGTGGCGTTAACAAAAAAATATTCAAAGCGAATTTTAAAATGAAATAAATTTAAAATTATAAAAAAAAAAAAAATTGTTGTTACTAGGCTGTAAATTTTTAAAATAATAAATTGATTCGAAAAAAGGTAAATAAATTAATAAATTGAAATATATAACAATCACGTGCACATAAAATTTACAGATCTAATAGAAAAAAGAAAAAAAAACAGGAAAAATAAAAAATCCTGATTGACAAACATATGCGTTGGAGTTTATTTAAAAGAATATTATGGTTATCATTGATTTTGACCATTTTTGAGATAAATATTTCATTACAAAATTTTTTTCAAATAAATCAGGTTTATTTATTCAAATAAAAATTTCAAAATTAATAAATATACAATAGCTTCCTTGAAATAATATTATGACCCATATTACAAAATATTTTACGGTTTTCAGTCTTTGATTGTTTTTCTTTCTTTCTTTTTTTGTTTTTTAAATACATATGTATAAAGTCGGACAAAAAATTTGTTTTTTGAATTGAAAGGAAAAACAAATGAATCAATTAATAAGACCTTCGGTTATTTCTTAGAAGAAAAAAATAGCAACATTTGAAGTGTTATTTTATTAATTTATGTCCGGAATAAATTATATAGTTAAATATTATGACAGTTAGATTGGAAGTAAAAAATAACAATTGAATGTCACATTCAGTTTTATTTAAATTTTGTAAATTTCACAATAAAATTGTATTTTGATGAATATTTCTGATCAATCATATTTCAAGTTCGCGACATGGAAAAAATATTTGGAACATGTCACTGATTTAGATCATAATTCTTTTATTAACTAAACTCTCCAGCAGTGCAGAGAGAACTTAGCGCTTCTTTCAACATCCACATATTTTAAGTTTTTCTTAAAATTCTAAAAAATTTCTTTTTATACTTTTTTAAAAGTCCAACTTTTTCATTTCTCTTCTTTCATAATACATTTCTAACACAGCCAAAATAAATTTTTCAAAAAAAAAAAAATGTTGAAAAAAAAAAAAATTCAGGAAAACAATTATCACAACAATCGCATAGAAACAATGCTACAAATAAAATTAAATTAAAAATAACAACAAGAAAACTTAATGAGAATAATATTTCAGATAAAAAAGACATGACATGTGCAAGGTTAAAGATAAAATAATTTTTTTTTTTTTAATAAAATATTTAAAGACAAAAAAAGAAAAAAACAAAAGATTGCAATGAATTAAAATCAGTAACTTGTTTAATGAAAAATTTATCTTTTATACTCAGATAAAGAAAATATGTTGTATTTCACATTGTATTTATTTATGACCGTAGGCTAGGGCAGGGCACTATTACTTTTTTTTTCACTTCTTACTTATTGTTTTATTTTAAATGATTAAATGACGTTTGCAAACGGTTTTTTTTATTATTCTTTGTTTAAAATTGATCAATAAGATAACATTTATTGTGTACTCAGGGTGCTATTTTATTATGTTGTTTAAATAGCCTAAAGTCACAATAGATATACAAAAAATACATTAAATTCTGATGAATATCTATTTAAGCTTTACATCATATATTCTCTGTATGTATGTATGTATTTTACCATTCAAAAAATATCAAATATATAAATCATACAATGAACTAAATTGTATCTGCATTAGAAAAGAATAATTTTAAAATATTTATCGTATTTAAATCAAGGTTGACAACAATTGTTTTATGTATGTAATATGTATGCTGAAATATGTAATTTTCCAGCTTTTTATTTTACTGTTTTTTTTTTTTTTGTTCTAATACTGTTGTATGAATTTAAATTGCATTACCTTATATAATTGTTAAAGATACTGACTAACGATAGAAGATACTGTAATAGGTTTTATATATATATACATATATACATATATATACATATATGTATGTAATTCCTTAAAGAAAAAATAAAAATTTTTCAAGAATGTTGTATGTTATTTGAATTTTGAAATATATTTTATATGAAAAATATCTAAATAATATTAAATTTATGTGTGTTTTAATGTGAGTACTTGTAATTCAAAAAGATTGAATTATGTGTTTTATGCTATTTTATTTATTGTAAAAAATTATTATTTAATTTTCTTCACTTAATATAATTTTAAAATCGTGATATTGGTTTTATGATGTTTTTTTTTAATGTATCTTATTTAAAAATTTAATTGAAAACTTGTTGTATAAAATACTTACTTAAACAAGAATAAACATATTTTAATTTTTTTTTAAAATTATATGTAATTTAATTAAATGCGTGCTGTGCAGTTATTTATACGTGTTAAACAGGACCATAATATGTCTTGTAATGTAGGAGAAAAAAAAACTAATGGAAAAAAACAAGAAACAAAAATTTCAGTTACGCTCGTGCGTTTTATGATAACTGAAAAAAAAAAGACTGATTTATAAGAAAAAAAAAAAGATTTATTACATATTAAATTAGATAAATTTGAATATTCTATTCTGGAATTTCAAGTTAATATTTATATATATATAAAATACATAATAAATACAATGTGTTGGATTATTTTTTTATAGAATTTTACATAATATGTATTTCTTAAAGTAACCATAGTGTATCCTACTCTTAACGTATACGGAATTATTTGGAAGATTAAATATTCATTTTTCTTTGGAATTTTTACTTTTAATTTATACTCATTAACGTTGACATTAAAAAATCCAAAATAAAACTATATTAAAGGAAATTTACAGAAAAAAGTAATTTAAAATAATAAATACAGAATCAAATACATAGTAAAAAAAATGAAACTATTTTATTTCGACACTCCCAAACGTTTAAGATAAAATGTAAACGATTTATAGCTATCTAGAAACCACTTAGCCTAAAACAAAAAATAAATCACACACACATACATGAAACGTTAGAGTCATTTGGTTAATTCAATAGCAAAAAAGAAGATGTTGACGAAATCTGAACTTAATTATTTTACATGATTTTCTAATTAAAATCATGATATGTGATCCTTTTAACATTTTGCAAATTCATTTGAATAAACCTTTTAATTTAAATGATTTTGAGCATAAAGTACATAAAATATATAACTTTTGAATATACATATTATAATTGAATAGATTATAAAAATCCTTTTTTTATTCCGTTAAAGTTTTTTTTTTTAATTTTAACTAATTTCATTTTAAACAATATAAAGTAATATTTACAGAGTTCAACTACAAATGAATTTTAATGAATCTCCATATCATTTTTTTTTTTTTTTGCCTGTATTTTCATGTGATTCATTTTTATTCAATTTATAATTTTGTATTCTAGTTTTTAATTAATTTTTTATTTATATTGTTTCTTTTATTTTTTTTTTATAAACAATATTAAATACTCTAATAATGTGCAAGCAATAAATTAAATATCTTTAATAGCCAACAAACATATCAAGTACATGGACACACAACACATAATCACTACCCTATACTGACTACTGCAAATTTATTATAATGTATACATACATATGTACATCATGAATATACTCAAAAAACAACAAATCATCAACTATATAGCAACTTGGCAAAAACATCTCTTAAAGAAAAGTGGGCCACAATAATATGAATTAATATACTCAAGAAAAATGCGTACAATGTGAATGTATTTGTTTGTATTGCATTTTATTCGATGATGCATTGTAAATGTTAAAATAATTCATTTAAAAAAAAAAAAAAAAATAACAACAAATAATTCTTTCGTCTTCACCGCAACAACATCTCTACTACCAACAACAAATATAAGATACATACATAGTCTTCGTTTATATTGGCAACATAAAATGTACAAATACGACATGTTAAATCAAAAGATTTAAGCAAGAAACTTTATATTCTTAGATGCAAAGAGAAAAAAAAACAACGTAAATATAAAAATAAAATATGATATAAATTTATTTTTTTTTTATTGTAAATTTCATGTTAGTTTAGTTAACTTTTAAAATCAGCATGCAAGAAAATTAATGATAAAGAAGAAAACTAAGAAAGAAAAGATTAAAACAAAAAAATAAAAAAATAAAATTTTCAATAAAGATTGAAAAGAAAGTAAACAAAAAAGAATTTTAAAATAAAAAATAAAAATAAAAAACAAAACAGACGATATAATAATGCAAAATTTAACAAACATTATGAAAAACTAAAAGAGACATACAAATATAACAAAATAACATGATTTTAAATATACAAGAAAGTTTAACCGGTTATAAATTGTAATATACGAAGCCACACATCTTTCTCAAGTTGTCATTATTTCAACAAACAAAAACAAAAAAAAAAAAAATGTTAAAAATTAAAGAAAAATAAAACATAAAGACAAAAACCTTTTACCATAATCATATTTTGCTTTTTTTTTTTTTTTTTTTTTTTCATATTTTTTAATATTTCTATGGAATAAACTGAGATTTTTTTTTCTATGTTTTTCTTTTATATTCTTTTTTATTCTTTGTAATTTTTATTAAATTTCAAATATGTACAAGATACAGTGTACATATAATGTACATGTTACTGTAACACAATTTATACTACTTCTTCTTTTCTTTTTCATTATTATTATTATTGTTGCAGCAGAGATTTTATAATTGCGTGTACTGTATATAATGCGTTTTATTGTTGTTTTTTTACCATTAAAATGCGCTCATTTCTTTAAAAGTTTTATATTTCTTCTTTTAGATTCTTTTTTTTTTTTGTTTTTGTTTTTTTGTTTTTTTACAAATTCAAAATACCATAAAGGTTTGACTTTTTTATTATTTTTCTTTTATTGTGTGTAGAGTTACATTGTTATTATAATAAAGAGATACTTTTAGCTTAACTTATGCTATTTTTAAATTTAGTCATGAACTTCTGCAAAAAAAAAGATACGTTTTTTATTTTATTTTAGTTTTGTCTTTAATACTTAAGTTTATTTTTAAAAAACTCAAGAAAAAACAAAAAAAAAAAACACAGAGAAGAATTTCATACAGGAAAGGTGTGGTAGATTCTCAAAGTGAATGTGATTCGAATTAAAAATTAATTTCGAAAATTGTTTATTTTTCGCTTTTCGTTTTTTTTTTTTCTGTTTTTGTTTTTCTTTTTTACCTTAATGTTATATGAATGTACTTTATATGAAAGTAAAGTGTACATATTATTGTATTACAAATTTCTAAGAAAAAAATTTTTTTTGTTTTTTAAATTTTATTACATTTTAATTTAAAAGTTTATAAACCTTATTTAATTTAAAATGTTATTTATTTGTATATTTGTGTGTATGTGTGCATTTGTAAAACAAAATATGTGTGTGAAGAATATATAAAAACAAAACGCAAAACAAACAGAAAAGAAAAAAAAAATTCATTTTCATATGTTAAACATATTTAAATTAATTTTGTTTTTTTATAAAAAATAAATAACTTTCTCTAGTGAATTTTCAATTTATATTTTTTTTTTCTTCAAAGATTGTTGATTTTCACATATTATGCCTTGCACAAATTAAATAGATTCATTATATTGAAAAATAAATTTTAAAAAATCAATCTGTAGGAAGATTTACTAAAAAAGTTCTAAAAACAAAACTACATAAAATCGAACTGCAATATTTTCATTTAATTTTTTCAATATGACTTATCTTTTTCATATGGTGCTACAGATACAGCTAGGGTATTGACCACATCAATTATACATATGTATAACTTATATATATGTAAATTAATATGTATTTATAATTGATACTTTCGGTAACGTTATTGTAGGACCTCTTTTTGAATTTTTTTTAAACGTATATCATAGTATAGAATTTTTCCTTCACTACTTTACCTTAGAACTTAAAAATAAAAAAGGGATTGGGTAATAAATTTGAACGTAGAGAATAATAAATACACGGACTTTAAAATATTGGGTTTTTTGAATAGAAATGAAATAAATGCATTCAAAATGACGTCATTATTTTATTATGAGTCAACGAGTTTTTTATTCAAGACGGTAGGATCAACTACATTTCATTTCAATTCGTATTGTAGTTTAAATACGTTTTGAATGACTTTACTTTTAAATGTGCATTGAAAATATTTGTGTAAACTGTTTACTGTGAATGAAAGTGATGCATAAAGAAGGCAATTTTGAAATGCAAACATGGCTATTTAGCAGATTACTAACATTGAAAACTAAAAATTAAAAGTAAAATATTTTAAAAGCTTTATGCAAGGCCCTAAGTCCACCTACACGATAAAATCACGATACGATAACGATTTGATATCATGAATATTTGTTTTTTTATGAGATTTTTACACTATTTATCATGTATGTTCAGCCATCTCATGACTTTTTATGTTTATGGTGTTGACTGTTGATGGATGCGAAAGACCAGAAGAGTATTATGAAATTAATCGTTATCATATCGTGATCTCATTATAAAAATGTACAAGGGACATACTATACGATATTCATATGATACTACCAAAAATATCGAATCGTATTATCATGAGTTATCGTGTAGGTGTAAGTGAATACAGAACCTAAGTCAGAGAAATTCTACATTAAAATATATGGTCTGTCTTTCGTCCACCAAATACTCAAATTATGAAATCTGCGAAAACTCAAAAGGGGCTTCAAACTATCCGCCCCTTCCCTCTACGATTTTCTACCCCGTATTTTACTTTATATATGCGTCAACGCAATACTTCTAAGTAATAATATATTTGAAGGGGTTTTTACAAAGAACAATTAAAAAACAAAAAACAATATCTCTATAAAATATACAAAGATAATAAAAAAATCGTTTAAATGAAAAAAATATAAATTATATTTGTTATATTTTGTGTTAAGAAAAAAACTTAATTACGCAAATTAATTTTTTGAAGTATGTAATAATAAAATTAATGATTTTATTTTTATTAATGAATCGCAAATATATAAAAAATCAAAGCAATTAAAGAGTAAATTTTTTTAAAAGCTTTATAACATGTGGCTAAAAATTTTTTATTATTTTTTAAATTATTCACAAATTTAACTTGTGAAAAAAAAAAACAAACAGTGGAAAACTTTTTAGAAGAATATTACATCATAGTATTCATTTTTCTTAATTTTCTTACCACCCTATAGTCATATAATTTTTTTTTCAGATTTTACAATTAAAATTGTATTTCGTTTATTTTTATTTATACTTATGATTTGGCTTTGTGCAAAAAATATTCAAAAGTTTATGTTTTTTATTTTACTTTCAAACATACATGCGTATGTATGAATATATGTAGTATATTTTTGCTGACATTTTTACTTGATAAATTATGATATGTTGCAATGTTTTTTTTTTTTTTTGTCGAAGAAAATAGAAAATCACAAAGAAAATTTAAAAAATTTCATTTTTCTGTCAATTGCTTCACAAAAAGCATCAATAAAAACGTCTTCTGCAGTTGAAAAAGACAGTTTGAAAGTTTGTAAACTGGTATTTAGATTCCGTTATTTTCATGTAATTTTAAAATGATTTATATCTAAGTATCTAATTAAAATTTGTCAATAGATTTTATCTATACAAAAATTGCCATAATTCCGTTGATTTTTAATAATTTCAGTGAATAAATTTTTTTTTTTTTAAACTAGAAAACATAACCTAGAAATTATAAGGAATATGCGAAGTAGTAAGAAGAAAAATAAAAATAATTTTACAAACTTACCTCAACTTTTGAAAAGTACATGTTTTCATAATCCATTTTTTTTGTTCTATTGTTTGTTTTATTTGAGTATATTTTCTTTGAAAAATAAAAAAATTTTACAGGATAATTGAATTTTCCTTTTTTCAGTTTACAAAAAAAATACGAAATACAAATAAGTTATTTATCTTCTGTTCTATTATTTAAAACAATTTACATATAACGGTTTTATTTTTATAAATTATACAATCATAATTTCTGAATATTATTCATAGTTTTCATTCAAGAAACACAGTCATTTGAGTCTGTTTTATATATGTATATTTTTTTTAATTAAATTTTTTTTTATTTTTTTAGTATGAAAATTTATTAGTCTGATAAATATTTCAAACTATCATTTAGACAAAAACAAAAATCTTCATGAAAAACTTGCTTGTAAATTGCGTTTTACAAAAAAAAACAAATATTTTTTTTTCCTATTTTCTCTTACAAATTTACAATTCGTTTTAATTTTTTTTACACACTAAAAGTTTTTCAATTTTAATAAATTTTCATTTATTATTTTTATTTTTTCTTACAAATTATAAAATCATTTAAAAATAATCTTTTTATTTGAGATTTATTATATTTTTCCAAGAATTAACATGAGCATTATTCATAATTCAACAGTTCCATAGAGATAACAAAAAATTTTTTTTTTCTCAATTGATAATTTTTTTTTTTCTAAATTTAATTTAATTTTTTTTTTTTGTTATTTTCTGTTTTTTATCACATAATTAATATACAACAACAAAAAAAAAGTAATAATATAAATAAAATCATACACGTATAACAATTAAAAACAAAAAAAAAAAAATATTTGTCTTTTGTATTTTTATACTTTATCAAATTTTGAAAATAACATGTAAAAAAAATAATGAAAATCAAATTTTGCTTCATAAAACAGATTTATTTTTTTTTAAATGTTTTTGTTATTGTTGTTATGCATTTTTTTGCTAACTTTGTTTGTTCTATCAGTTCAATGTATTTTTTATTTTTTCATATTTTTTGTTATGTTTTCAATATTTCGATGATAATTATATATATTTTTTTTATATTTTAATTGCTCATCCATACAATTTAAACACATTTATAGTTTTGTTGTTTTTTTTTCTGGGTTTTTGAAAATTTTTTTTAATAAATAAATTTGATTAAATAGAACGTCATTAAGCTAAAGTTCAATTTGTTTTTTTTTTTTTTTCAAATCACTTTTATATAAAGAAAAATTTAACAGTAATTATATTTTGATTTTGTATACAAAAATTTTTACAAACAAAAAAAAAAAATTATTTAAATCTTATCAAATAATGTATATATTTTTGTTGTTGTTGCTTTTTTTTTTTTTTAAATAAATAAATTAATCTACATTTATATTCAACCGTTCACTTCAGCTTTCTACTCAAGATTAAGTTAAAATCTGAGAAAAAGCTGAGTAGAGTGGTAGTGGAGGCTCTAAAAACAAAAAAAAAAAAGTTGTTTGTTTGTGAAAAATTGAAAATGTGAAACTTGAAGTTTTCTCTGTTAGAAAAAATTGTATGTAAGTATATGTACATACATATATCAATTGGTTCAGTATCTTTGCTGATTGCTAAGAAAAAACATAACAATATAGGGTGGTAATATAAAGTATAAAATTTTCAAATTCAAAAATATATTATCAAAAGGTTAGTTTATTAGTTTAGTAGTTACCGTATACGAAGATCTTAGTTTGTAGCTTTTTTTTATGGATCCATTTAATCAAAAAAAAAAAAAAAAAATTTTAAAAAAAGCCTTAAATTTTGTACAATAGATGAATACAAAAAAAAAAACCGTGCTGATACTAATTTGAGATAAAGTAAAGGAAAACGGCAGATTGCAAAACGTCATTCTATTGGAAAATTTCAAATTTTATGGTTGATTACCAAATGTTCCAACATAACTAACACAAACTTTTAAGCACAATTTTAACTTCAACAGAAGAAACAAAAAAAGACGACTAATTGTAACACCCTATATTTGAACAAACAAACACAAATATGTTGTAAATTAAAATATATAAGATACTTGTAAGTAAACACAAGATATCAAAAGAAATAATTTAAATGATGAATAAGAAAGATGAAAAATCGAACCCCACTCAAAGCTACTTGCTGGGCTGGTTTTTTTATACATCGAGCATTAAATTTTTTTATTTCACTTTTTTTTTTTATATTTGAAATTCATGGAATAAAAATAATTATTATGGGGTGTTCGATAAAGTAATGTCTTTTTAAAATTATTCTAAATTTTGAGTAGGAGAACTTCTAAGCTTGTAACTTTCAGAAGACCTAGTTGATCTCTTGAAATTTAAAAAGTTTCTCTTAAAAAATTCTACAAATTATTGATGAATCCCCTAAGATTAGTTTTATCTACAGTAGGTTCTTATGAAAAAATTTTAAAAATCCTCTAAAAAACAAATTTTAGTATACTAAACTTTCGGAAACACCTTTAAAATTGCTTTTACAAAAATGAAAGCTTACCATATCACACATATGTATACATGTACATACATATGTATGTATGTACGAGTATGTAGGTACAATATATATGAACGAATGAATATAAGTATCTGTCTGGTTGAATGACTAAATCAAGCATGAAAAAAGAAGCCTGTTTTAAAAAGTTACTTATCATCATCATAGTTACATACAAAATAACACAAATATTAAATACATACATTTCTTAGCTTTTTCTTTTTAAATTATAAACAACAATTTAAATGCACTTAATAAATGAAATTTAGATAATTTTTGATCTCGTCAGACGCTTATATTTATATTACAGATATTCTCATGTATTATTCGTTGAATACAAAAAATAATGCAAAAAAAAAAAAAATTGTTCAAAATTAATTCATGAACTAAGAAAAAATAAAAAAAAAAATAAAAAACATATAACCCCTAGAATAAAAATTTTTAAAATGTTAAATGTTGTATTTTAAAGCTTGCGTAATTTAAACGTGGATCACGAATTTTTATTATTATAGATAGTTTTTTTTTCTTTTTTTATTATAAAAATGACAAAGAATGAATTTTTTTTTCGTATCTTTAATGTATGTATGTACAATATATACTTACTAGGTACACCATATGGTACGAATACATTTTTATTTTCTAATGTAAACATTTTTTTTAATGTGCTATATGCAAGAATATATTATATAAGATATAAAATCGAAATAAGATTTTTGTGTTTTCAAATTAATCATGATTTTCAAATAAAATTTTTACAAATTAAGGTGCAGCAAAATCATATATGTATGTATGTTTATTACAGACTTTAATATAGACACGGTCTTTCTATTGTTTCGATTATGAAACACATAACACAATTATATGAAAAAAAAAAAAATAAAAAAATAAAAAGTTAATTTAACAATATTAAATATGTGGTTGATATCTTGTCATAGGTCATGTTCAAAGATAGATAATTATATATATTTAATTTTATCAAGATTATAATTATTCTCCTTTAAACTGTGGGTACCTTATGTGAAAATGAAATGAAAAATTATTACTGCAATTATTGCAAATTATATACTTTTGAAGACTGATTTGTAAAAAAAAAAAAAAAAGTAGCATTTATTAAGTTTATTTTGTTAAGTAAAAAATTTTAACAATTTTCATATACATACGAATGTAAATGAACCTCCTTGACAAGTTTTTAGTATATGTTTTGTTTTGTTCATTATAAAATAAAGAATTTCGGCTATTTTGCTATACAAGATTTTTTTAAAATGTACGAGTATATCCTCGATTAAATCAATGAACCTGACCTTAACTACCAGAGTTATGTAGTAGTTTCTGATTATTTATGGATCTATTATACAGATACTATCATAGAACATCTAAAGAAATAAATATCATTATACTCTTTACTCATATGTTTTTTACAAGAAATTTGCTTTAATTCCACAATTTTTTTCTAAATTCATCTGCCGAAAAGCTATAAGGACCTTCTTTTCTTTCACTTTTCTTTCAATACAAAATGTTATCAGATGTAAAAGAAAAGTAAAGGAAAAGCTATAAAGAATTGCAAGATATTTCACGAAATTTGTAGAAAAAAAAAAAAAAAAACACTATACAAATATTTTAAATTACAACGAAATATAAAATACCGTTATATTTTTATGTAATCGTGATCAAGGTGAAATTTTTATAAATATTTTCTTAATATAAGTACCACCTATTTACAATAAAATTTAAAAATCAACTATCATTTTCAATTTGTTTTCGTTTATGATAAATTTTTACCAGAAAACGTGATTAGAAAAATTTATATTATTTGGACATAAAATCAATGGTATGTTACACACACACACATATATATAAAAAAAAAATGTTACACAAATTTTAGCATACACGTGCTCTACATATTTTCTATCGAATATATACAGTTTTATGATATATGTAAAAAAAAAATATATATAATCAAATTTGCTAACTTTTATTATTTTCAAATATTTCAATTTGATCAATTTAAGATTTTCACACCTGATTAGTAATTCATATTCTTATACGTTATTTAAACGACCTTGCAATTCATGATCGTATTATTCTATATAATTTAAAAGATATAATATTTTCTACGTCTTATTTATTAGAAAATTCTTAAGATAAAATTGTTTAAAAAAAAAAAATAATAATAAAAAATAGCCAACTAAACAAATGCTCATTGTTATACGAAAAAATGCAAAATAACATGAATTTTATAGCTTTAAAAAAATATTTTTATAATATCGTATATAAAAAATAACAAGAAAAAACATGGATTAAATTCTAAAAATATAAAAAAAAACAACAAAAATAAACTCTTAAATAAAATATGTAAATAAATAAATAAACAGATACAATATTTTATTTTATTTTTTTGTTATATAGAGTGTCAAACTCTAAGTCAAATAAATAAATTTTATGGAACAAAACAAAAAACAACCAAGCAAACGATTATATTATTTTTTTTTGAAGGCCGCAAGTTAAGAGTAATTCAGTGAAAGAAAATATATAATTCGTGATCAGTATTTTAAAATTAATTTAACCGCAATTCAAGAAATTTGTTACATGAGTGTGAAACTGTAGAAGTAAAAATAAAAGGTAGAGAAAAAAAATATGAAACAAATTCTGCATATACGATCACAAAAACAAAATATAGCAATTTATAATAAAAATTTGTGTATAAAAAAAATTGACAGTTTACAAGAACTTTTATTAGAAAAAGCAAATAAAAAAAAATGGTTATGTTGATTTAGTATATATTGAATAATAGTTCATAGAATAATTTTGTAACAGATACTTTTCATAGTAAAAAAAAAGTTTTCGTTTAGCGTTTATTTAAAAAAAATAATAATAGAATAACAACATTTTAATTGAAAAATTATCGACATTAATTTGTTCATTTTGTTTTTTCTTAAGAGATTAAAAACAAAAAAATAAACATTAATAACGAACATGTGCGACTAATAATACCTACTTTTTAAAAAATGTTGAAAAAAAACAAAATTATAAATATATACAAATTCGCATGAATTAAATTTTGAAAGTATGTAATACTTATACACCGTAAACAAGATCAAAGATACGTTACAATGTAATTAAAGAAAAAACAACCACAAGATACATATAATAATTAAAAAATTAAAAAAAAAAAATACAATAATAAAAAAAATAACACAAAATTTAATGTAATACTGAAAGATTGTGTTGTATATGGTGGATAAAAACAAAAGATTTCAACGCCAACCATCAATAATACAAGTAGGAAACTTTAAATGTAAAAATATTTTTCAATTAACCAAAAAGTCAAAGAGTTATTGTTATACGGTTCATATTTAATTTAACAAAAGAAAGAGAAGAAAAGAAAAAAAAACAAATATATTATATACTTATAATGGAATTTTTGCATTCAAGAAAAATAAAATCAAAAATAATATTAACAACTAAAATAATAAAATATAATAATAATTACACACACATTATATGTTCATTCTGAAAATTTTAATGAGTAGGTTTTGATCTCTGACTCATATAATATTTAAAATAGTTGGGGCGTAAAATTGTGGTCAAGATTATAATATTATATGAATAAAAATTTTTAAAATGAATGAAATATAATTTTTATATTTTGTATGGTTGGTTTTTTTTTTCGCAAAAAGATTTCTTTAAAAAAGATATGGTATTTAAGATGTAGCACGATTTTTTCATCAGTGTACACGATATACTCTATGGAAAGTTTTCAAAGATAATATGTAACCAATGATATTACAAGTCTCCCTCGAGTTTAACGGTACTTGAGTTACACGATTTTCCAGTTAAACATACATATACATACCTTCGAATTACAACGGTACCAATCCAATCTAACAATCATGCAACTCAAAAGAGACTTATATGTTCATGGAGCTACCACTGAGAGTAAGAACACAACGTAGGTCTAAATTCTAAGCAAAATCATTTTCAGCGCTTTAGATCCTTCTAAAAAGAAGTAATGTATTCAACAAAAAAAAAACCAAGACATGTCAAAACCAACAAAGCAAAAATAAGAAAAAAATCCTTATCTATAAGAGCATTTTCATCATCACAAATTGCCCACATCAAAGAAAAATCCTTAATTTTAATACCAAAATAAAAATAAAAAAAATTCAAAATTTCTTTTATAAAATCTTTTTATAAAATTTTTGATTTATTACATTCAATGACAGTATTTGCTCAAATAAAATTTATTTACATAAAAAAAAAAAAAAAAAATTCTATATATAATTTTTCCCACACATTATACCACCACACACGAAACCACAAAATCATCATATGTAGCATCATTGATACTTATCATACATATATATAAATTTATAAACATCTTCATGTCAACGTTTTATTTTATTCTTCTTTATTTTTTATTTATTTTTTTTTTTTTTTGCTTCTTCTGCATAATTAATTTGCAAAATAAATATTCTGAATTTGAATTCATTCATCATAATTTTCATCATCATATTTGCAATAAAACAAAAAAAAATATAAATAAATACGTTATATGTGTATGCAAATGCACTTTTTTTCCCCCCCTTTTCAAATGAATGAAATTATTTTCACATGAATTTGTCATTATTTTTTTTTTCTTTACTTTTCAATTTCAAAAAAAAAAAAAAAAAAAAATTGTGACATTTTGTAATATTTATTTGCATTTATTATTTTTTTTTCTTAAATGTTGATGATGATTAAAGTCAACAAAATTCAAAAACATATGGTACTATGATTTTTATTTTTAAATATTTTATTACATAGTATGTATGTACGTTCATAATTTATATCTCAAGTTCAAATTTTTCTCAAAGTTTTATTTTAATTTAATTGCAAAAAAAAAAAAAAAAAAATTGAATAAACAAAATATCAAAACACCGAAAAGTGAGTTGTGGGAAGAAACCAATTTAATTCTGAAGTAAAAAAAAAAACAAATAGGTAAACAATAATTTTTATGATTTTTTTCAAATTTTGAATGATAAAGTAATTATAGAGAAAATTCGAGTACATATCTTTAAACTCACTCAAATATTTGCAGAAATTTCCAAAATTTTTTTTTAGTTTATTCTGTGAACAAATCATTGATCATCGTACACAAAAACATTTTAGACTTTTTAGACTTTAGACGTTTTTACTTGTTTAACTTTTCTCTCATTAGTCGAATTTTTGTACACTATATCGAATAATCCAAATTTCAAAAAAAAATTCATATTTTCAATTTTTTGTTCCCGAAAATTTTAAAACTTATTTATTTTGCATATTTCCAGGTGTATATTGAAATATATTTCACAATTTCAATTTCGCCTGTTGATATACAATAAATGATTTTCCCTTAATTTTGTCTAATTTTAGGTAAATTTAGAATTTCGTAGATTTTTTAAATTCATTTTCGGTGAAACAATTGCAATTTTGTTGTTCGAAAATTATGAAATGTTGAAGATTAATTATTTTATAAAAATCTGCCGTAAACTAGGTGAAAAATTTCAATTTTCCTCCCGATCGAGGAATAGAATGGCAACAATGATAAAACAAAAAAGGATTTAATGTGTGTGTTCAAGGGTTCAAGATAGTAGCTTTAATTCAAAATAAATTTTCAAGTATGCTTTTTTTTTTTTAAATTTTTGAGATAGTTACTCTGGACGCAGATTTCAATTTTCATGAAGTATGGATATTCTACAAGAACCTTTTCAACTGAGAATTGAGTTGTAGTTTACTTACTAAGTGCCTTTTGTTTTTTATTCTTCCTTTTAAATTAAGTAAATCTTATAATTGAAAGCCACCTTCAATTTCAGAACTTAACATTTTTTAAATTATAAATGAATAAAATAAAATACAATAACTTTTTTTTTTTCTAAAACGAAAATTTTACATTTTCGTATAATTTATTATTTCTTCTTCTTTTAAATTCTATTGTGTCAACTTATATGTTGAAAACATTTAATAAAGTTCATAAATATATATTTCCTTAAAATAATTGTAAAATATTGTGATTTTTTAAAAAAAAAAAAAACAAAACATTAAAAAGATAAACAAAAATTTACATATGTATAATTTGTAAATATTTTTTTCTCTGGTATAAATAAATCTGAAATAAAACATTTTGTTTTTCACTTGTTAAAAATTATTATTTTCTTAAAACATAGCTTATTTAATTCGTTTTATTTTATACAAATTTCTATTATTATTTTTTTTTTTATTTTTGTCTCTGTTTTTTTATAAAAAAAGAAAATTTTGCCTCAAACACAGCCTTTTTTAATTACATACATTATTCATATTTTTTTTTTATTTAAAATATTTAAAAATTTTATTTTTATAAATTTTATTTCAAAATAAACAAGTATGAAATAAATTTGATAACATTTTTTTTTTTTCGAAATTAATTTGTGCATTTTAATTTTGTGCTCAAGGGATTTTTTTTGAAAAATTGTATGAGTTTATATAAATTGCTGATTTTCGAAATTAAAAGCGAATGTACATATTACTTATGACATTATTCTTTCAAAGCAATATAATTCACAAATTAATTTCATATTTTTATTATTTTTTTTCTTCTTAATTTTCTATGTTGTTCGTGTAAAATAAAAACTCAGCAAGAAAAAAATAAAAATCAAGTTAAAATGCTTTTTGAAACGAAAAAAAAAAAAAAATTTAATGATATAACGAAATTCGTTTTTAAAATCAAAATTCTTTTAAAATAATTTCATTTAAAAATCCGAAATTACAACAAATTTTTTACGAATAAAAATTTTAAAATATTTTCGAAGAATAAAATTTAAAAAAATTAAATCATAATCTTTAAAGCTACTTTTTTTTTGTATTTTTCTTTCTCCTAAAAAACCTAAAATCACAACAACTTTCTGTACAATTCGACTTTTCATCATTTGTACTTGTATAACTCTTTAACGAATGCGACTCACATTTCAATCCATTAAGCGCATTATCCTATTCTTTTTGTACTTTTCCCGTAAAAAACAAAACAGACCTCACATTTTCATAAATTTTTTCTTAATTCTGTGTCTTTCACTGTTCCGTGGATTTTATTTGTTATCTATTATTTTTATTTAATAAAATTTTTTTAACTTAAAATATAAAACATCGAAAAATGCTTTTAATTAAAATAAGATGATTTTGGTAACAATTTGTGGAATAATAAACAAGTCGGATGCATCGGATTGCATTATCATCATCAACTCACATTTTTTAGTTACAGTTTTAACTACACAATATCAGGTGTTCCTGCTGATATTTTAATATTATAATGTCCTTCATTATTTTTAATTTGTTCTAATACATGATGATCAACTTCTGGATCACTTGAAATCTCTTCAATTTCAATAGCTGAATAATTATTATAATCATCAGAATAATAATCATTTGTACAATTGCTATTGTTGTTATTTTTTTCAATTAA
This sequence comes from Bombylius discolor, assembly GCA_939192795.1. Lineage (NCBI taxonomy): Eukaryota > Metazoa > Arthropoda > Insecta > Diptera > Bombyliidae > Bombylius > Bombylius discolor. The sequence continues at coordinate 40,529,850 of OW584241.1, forward strand.
TGTACTACTATAAATATCATCTGAACTGATTCCAAGAAGAAGATCTAGAAAAGATAAATAGACAAAAAAATTTAGAAAATTTTCAATTTTAAAAATCAAAGTGCAAAGAAACATTCTGTGCTATATGTACATATATTTGAAAAGTGCAATTTTAAAGAAAGAAAGTAATCAAAGAGAGAAAGTTCTTTGGAGCTAAATAAATCTTTTTCTAAAACTAAGATCAATGTAGAAATTCATTCTAAATCTTAATAAATTTTTATACATTTACTTTAAATCATGCTTTGGTGCTTTATAAATTTACAGAATACAGAAATCAAAAGAAAAACGTGCATAAATTTTCAGCATAATTTAATTAAATTCATGCTTAGAATTATTAAATTTTTAGTTCTAAAGTACCTTTCTTTTCACTTTCATATTTTTTTTATAGTGTATTTTCATAATTTCTGTTTTTTATTTTTTCGTTTTTCTTTTTTTAATTTTTCATGTAATAAATTTTGTGTTATACTTTTTTCATCTAGATTCTAGAATCTAGAATATTATTGGAGTAGGATTATCAGATGGCATAATTTTGACTGAAAAAAGGTTTAAAATTTTATCTAAAACGAAAAGGTTTCCAAAATCTACTAAATTTTAATAAAATTGTATTTTTATTTAATTTCTATTTTAGAAATCATCAATTAACAATATTTAACACCAAATTATGTGTAAATATTATCAAATGATGACTTTTTGTTGAATTTTTCTTTTCTATTTAATATTTGTTTTTCTTCTTACCTGATTCAATACCATTCCATTCATTTTCAATATGTAAATTCTCAAATGAACTATTATCCAGAATATTATTTAATTCTGGTGGTAAATGATCACTTTCAGTCATATCGAAAATTTCAGTTATTTTAACCTGAAAAATATTTTTGAAAAATAAAAAACAATAGAATTTAGAAATATATACTAATTAATTTTTTTTAAAAAACTACTGTTTTAAGATTATTTACCTTATTTGATTCATCAGTATAATAATAAGCATACAATGCATCATGATGTGTTGTAACTTTCAATATGTGATCGAATGTATCATCTCCTTCTGTATCTCTTGAATGTGATCTGTTAAAAAAATTTAAAAAAAATTTATATTTATAAGTATTTTATTAAATTTCCAAATAATTTGTTTTTTTTTTTTTAGTTTTTATTTTTGTGTATACTTACTTTTCATCAATTAAAATTGCAACTTTAGCACCATGATGTTTATCATCTTCTAAATTTCCAATTGGTTCAATTTTTGAACTTATTATTGCCCTTGACCTTTTACCCAGTCGTAATTTAAGATATTGATGAATTTGTTTCAAAATGAATTTTATCAAATTTTGAATTTGTTCTTTCAAGGTTGGAGTAAGTTTTGATAATCTATAAGAAAATAGATAAATAAAAAATATTTTTTTGATTTTGTTTTAATTATTTTTAAATAATAAGTTTTGTAAAAAAAAAAAAAGAAAATCACAAGTATTTTAATACTCTCCCAGATAGATTTAAAAATATTTTTTTAATTTAATTGAACTTTGAATAACAAAAACAAATAATCAAAACGAAAATTATTTATTTAATCAGAAAAAAATGCTAAAAATTAAAAATACATAATCTTTAATTTGTCACCGAAAAAAAAAAATACACGCTGTTGAATAACAACAAAAAGTCGTTTTTTTTTTATATCACATATCAAACCGTTAATACCCCTTTTGCATTATTGTAAAACAGTCGAAAGTTCAAGTATTTTAATTTTATGATAATTTTATAATAATGGAAATTATATTATATATAAAAAAATTTAGTCTAAAGGTTGCTAATTACATGATATATAATTTACTTTTAATTTTTTTTTTTTTTTTTTTTTTTTAAATTTTATTTTGATCAGGTTAGTGCCACAGAATAAAATTTCTCTTATATCACAAAGTGAATTTTTAAATTCATTTGTAAAGATTTTTAATGAATTTTATTTAAAAAATGAATCTGTATTTTGTATTGAAAGAGATAACAAATAATTTTCCAATACAATCTAATTAGACAGTCAGTAGCTGAATGGACCCAAAAACAAACAAAATATCCTTTCGATTGAACATAAAAACTTTCAATCAAACAATCTCAACCACGTGTCATGCAAATAAATTCGTCCTCAGCCGACAAACTTTGTAGTTTGCATTTCACATAAAACTATAGGTAGAGAGATGTACATTACCTTTTCTATTTATAATTTTTTTTAAAAAAACAAGTGTGAATGAAAAATCATAAAATAACAAAAAAAAATAATAAAAACAAAAAATGGTAAATTCACAAGTCGAGAATCAATTTTCAAAAATCAGTTGTTTTAAATTTTGAAGAAAAAAAATTTTTTTTTAAAAAAAAAAACATTTGCAAAACAAAAAACAAAATTTGGCACCCAAAAATAAATAATATTTTTTATATTTCACGACTCGTGAATAAAATTATAGACAAAATATATTTGGAATATTATAAAAATTCATTTTTTTTTTTTTTATGTAAAAAAAATAATTTCTTTTATTAAATAATAAAAAAAAAATTAATAATTTTATAAAATATATCATTTCTAATAAATAAATACATTAAAAAATAGTAATTTTTAAATTATTGTCCATGAGTTATATTAATTTATTTGATTTTTTTCTTCTTATTATGTAATTTTTATTTTTTAAATTTATACATAAAAAAAAAATCAAAAAAAAAAAAATTTCTTGTAAGTCGTTAATGTTAAAAATTAATAAATTTTTTTCATTCGAGATTCAACTTTTTAATGATTTTTTAATCAAACTAAATTGGTTGACAATTATCAGGACCTTGACAATTTTTTTTTTTTTTTTCAAATTTTACAAGAACAATAAACAACTATATAATCAATTTCATTATTATTATTATTTATTTTTTTTTAAGAATTTTTTTTTCTTCCTAAAATACTTTGGTACCACTAGATAAATTATTTTCTCATTAGGTTGCAACTAAACACATTAGACAACAGGAAATTTTGAAAATTTCTCATTAAAACACAAAAAAACAAATTCTATATATTTAATAAAAAAAAAAAAAAATTTTAAAAAAAAGTATAAATTACCTAAATTACTATTAATTAAATATTATTTACAAAATATATTTCTTCTATTTTTTTTATACTTAAACAACCCACTTTAATAAGACGTACGGAATGAAATCATTTTGTATTTTTTTTATTTAGGTACTTTTTTTTAAAAATTTAATTTAAGTAAAAATTCTGGGTGCCATCATGCTGTTGCAAATGTTTTTCCAAATGGTAAGGGAAATTTTGTTCTGTAAACAGAGAAAAAAAAAATAGAAATTGTATAATTTAATAATTTTAATTTTACACAAATTTTTATATTTAGGAAAAAAAAAAAACTTGTGATATGAGAAATAATTTAGAAATTTCCCAAGAAAAGAAAAAAAAAAGATGAACAAAGAAGTTAGTCATATGTAAATCCAATTATTAAATGGTTTAAAATTTAAATTCAAATTAGTTTTATGTTTCAAATTAAAGTCGAATCCATAATAAATTAATAAAGAAATTTTAAAAGTGTTGGAAAAAAAGGAAAAAAAAAAATAATTGTGAGTTCAAGTTAAATTGATAAAATATTAATAAGCACTAAAAAATAATTTACTTACTTTGATAATGTCGCAATTAGGAAATCTGCAGGTACTGTTGCTGGTAATGATAATAATTTAATTCCTTTATGTTTGAACAACCAATTAGCAAGACCTTTATTTGCTGAATCAATATAATCTTGAATAACTGTCAGAACTGTTTCAGGCATATTTGCCAGTAAAGCGTCCTTTAAATAAAAATAATAAAAATTAATTATTTCAAAATTAATAGTACTTTAATTTCATTGGGAGAAAAAGATAAATTAAAAATAATAATTTTCTTACCTTTCTATGCTTTTTACATTCTTTACATTCTGGATCATAATCTTGTGAATTAGATAATGTTTCTGATATAACAAATGTTGATTGTACAGCAACACAACGTCTACAGCTAATTAAATTGTTACGATGTAAAAATTGTAATGCATCATCAAATCCTTGTTGGCATAAACTTGATAATAATTCTGGTTTTGGTGGAAATAATATACGAATAAAACGGCTTATATTTTGTCTTGATATTTCAATACTTGTATTTGCCCAATTTAAATGAAATAATTGTGAACTTTGATCACGTGGACATATATCACTTTCACCACAAAATGGACTAACTGTTACAGTATGATCATCTAATATTGGTAAATTATCAGAAAAACCACCATCCATATAACGTACACCATGAAATTTTGGTGGTAAGATTCCAGAGAAACCAGGTATAAAACATGCACATAATAATGCTTGAAGTACATCTTCTCTACTATTAAATTCTGATACAATAACATTTTTACCATCATAAACTCTTGTCAATGAAATATGTAAACGACCACTGACTCTTTTATGTGCATCAGGTGGTAAATGTTTTTGTAAACCTTCTAGTAGGCATTGTTGAATGCTAAACGATGGACTAAATGGTCCTAATGAATGTTTTCTAGCTTCTCTAACAATACGGAAAAAATCTGATGTCATTTCACCTACAAAAAAAAAAAGTTTTAGTCTTATTATCAATTTCTTCATGATTTTTCTAGAATATTCAAGATAAAAATTCCATTCAGTGATTGTAATTTTTTTTTTTCTTATCTTTTATACAAAACTTATTATTCAACAAAATGGTGATGAAAGCTTTGATAAGAACAAGAAAAGTCATTCACAGGCAATTACGTTTTCGCAACTTCGCTTAAACGCGTGGGGTAATTATTTTGTTTTTATTTTATCCTGCTTATCACTTCCAAAGCACGCTTATTTATTTTTTTATTTTATCTGTTTTTTTTTTCAATTCAATAAAACGCATTTTAGTAAGTTTTAATTTTTTTCTGATTCGTTTGAAATTTTATCAATAAAAAAAAAAGAAGAAAAAAAATCCAAGAAATAAATCATGGTAAACAAGGTTAAGAATTTATAGATAAAATTTGAACTTATGAAAGATGAAAATCTGTTATGATTCTCCTAGAAGTTAAGTTAAAGGACTTATACTGTAAAGTGTTATTAAAAGACCATATAGGATCCTTACTCAATATTTATTTAAAATTCAAAATATTCATTTTTTTTTTTTCTAAAACTGAAAATATTTTTAGTTAAATCATAAATACTCAATCACTTTTTTCTATTTCTATTCAAAGAAAATAATAATACTTAATTCATTATTTATTGTTTTTTTTTCTTTACGGAAAAATTTAGATACTTTCAAATCTTGTTTTTCCACAAAATTTAATCTTATCAAAATTTGATATTACTTTTACTATGTTTTCCCATCTACTTAATTTATTTTTATTTTTTCAGGTATACTTCAAAAGTTGAAAATGATCTCATTTTTAATTTTTGTAAGCTTTTATAATTCAAATTAAAAACAATTATTTAAAAAAAAAAAACAAAAGATTGTGTAATGTACAAACAAATTATTCATTTCATACCTTTTGACTTAGACGAATTCTTTATAAGCTCGTGTAAATTTTAAAAATTTGTTACACTACTGATATGTTAAGAAATAAATTTTGTTTTTTTCACATTAAAAAAAAAAAAAGTATAACCTTGTTTATTAGATTAATATTACACTTTTGTTGACAATTTCTATTCATTTGTTTATTACATTTTATTACGTTGCAGGCGTGTAAACGAAGCGCCATTTATTTTATATAAATGTGCATTCTTTGCATAAACAACTATTGTTTTTTTTTATTTTGAATGAAATAAATTCTATACACATTGTGTCTGCCATGACCTTCATTATTTTGTTGAGTGAGTTCTACAAAACATTTTCAACTGAAAGATTGATGAGATGCCAAAGTGAAAAACTAACCTATAATTTTTTTTCTAGTCATTTTTTTTTTTTTTTTTTTTTGAAAATAAATGTGCCAGATTTTCAATCTAAACTATAGCCCCAATTTTCTTTTAAAAATAAAATATTGTCCTAATCTTAAGTTTTCCATATGGATTTTTTTTTTTTTGAATGAACAACAAGCGTTTATATCAATTTAATTACTTCATGGATGTATTTTTTTTTGTTAAAATTGCGATATTTTATGTTTATTATTTCCTTATTTGCAAATTACTTATCAACTTTCGAAAAATTGTTTTTTTTTTCTTCAAAATCATACACACGTTTCAAATCACGTCATATTTAATGATTGATAACAACACTTTATCACTACTATCAGCTTTCACTCATTTTTAATTTGAAACACAAAATTTCTAATTTCATTTTAATCAGAAATATTTGATTATGCGTAACACACTTTTAATAATTCAGTATAAATATATATTATGTTGTTTTTCAATTATACGATAAAGAAGGTTATAAATGTGAAGGATCCTTTACGTTTTCAAGAAATTCACGTAATTATGATACTCATTTTAATTATGACATATGACGTACAGAAATTTATTACTTTTTTAATCATCAACAATATAATTATTCAATTAATGTGCAAAAACTAACGACTTATTTATTTTGAATGAACAGTAAAAAATTTTTAATAATTAATTGAATTGTCCAAATAATTTTGAAGAAAATTAAATTAAGATCTTTTTATCAATCCTTGGCATGCTTTACAAGATTTCTTCTAACAACCCTCAAATGTGCTAGAAAAAAGCTTGTGAAAGTCTTAATACTTTTAAAAGTGGACGCAAAAAAAAAAAAGAAGACTTTGTTAACACTCTGTTGTCGGTCAATGCATTTTTTAATATTTTCACAGAAATTCCAAAGCCTTATAAACATCCTTCATTTTTTTTTTAACATTAAAAAATAATATTTGTTGTAAAACACATATTGAAAAAGTTCCTTTATAACCTCAATTTGTTCAACAAGCATTTTATGAATAAAATTAAATGATCCATAAAATGAGACATCTTTATCGATGATGTAGTTTCTAAATTTAATGATGAATTTTTTTAAAAAAAAAACATTGCTTCACAACCTTTTTTTTTTCTTTTTTTTTTAAATTATAATTGATATTTCTTCTTATCGGAATTTTTTTGCGAAAAGTACTTTTGAGTTCATGTAAATTTTTTGTTTTCTTTTCTTTCTGAATTTTTTTTTTCTCCTCTTAAGAAAATTTATAAAAACAATATACATAATATAAATGTCAATGACCTATATTTTTGTACTTCGTTATTTCTGACGTATCATACTTATTTACATTTATGAATAAAAAAAAATCATGTACTGGTGGTAATGTTTGGTAATAAAAAAAATGGCAAAAAATGTGTAAAATAGTCATATATTTTTATTCTTCTTCTATTATTCTTAAAAGGTTGAAATTATGAAATCTTCAAACTTATTTTATTAGATAGGTCAACTTATAAGTAGCCTTCGAAGAGAAAATGTCAATTAAACGCGGTCACAGAGCTGAAAAAACTCAAAAATAATATTTTAGCGGCGAAAAACCTTTTGATGTAGCATTACACAAAAAGACATGTTTGATGCAAACACACAAAAAAAGCTATGTGAGTAATTAAAAACGTTAAACGATTATCATAAGTTATGAGGTTTATGTTGTGGTTTTTCAATCGAACTTATCTTTTCTATATTATATGATAAAGTATCATAACTTTATTATTTTTAATTAATGATTTGAAACAATCGATATTGGAAAATAAAAAGATAAATATTTACTTATTGTTGTCAACATTTCGACCTTGGATTTTTTTTCTTCTTATTTTAAATTAAATTCAGTAAACATGTAGGTAGATTCCTTTTGCACTACACACACAATTGTGGTTTGAAAAATAAAATATATTTTTTGTTTTTCAATACGCACAAATAATCTTGATAAACAATATTTGATTACATCATTTTATTTACTGAATCATAATTTTAATAAATAAGAAAATAAAAAAAAACTATGTGTCATATTTTTTTGTTTTCCTATGAAAAATAAGAATGGAAAATATCGATTTAAAAGAAAAATTTGAAAATTAAAAAAGGAAGGAATAAATCATGAATTGAAATATCAGATAAGTATCTTGTTTTTACAAATATATAATTGAATTTTATCGATTTCACATACTTTGTCAATTATTTACAAAATATCTATGTGATTATTCAATTCAAGAACAAGAAAAAAGTGTAAATAGCTTTTTGATGTTATCGAAAAATAAAATATTATTTCAATTAATTTTCCAATATTGTACGTTTGAGGGGGTAAAAAAAAAAAAAGATATGAGGATGACAAACAAATGTCATCTTTGATATGATAAGCGTGTGTGTATTAAGTATTTAAGATCATATGTCAAGCTTGAAACAATAAAATTCCTATATAAAATAACTATTTAAAAAAAAAACGAGAATCTTTTTATTCTTTGTGTTATAAGAATGTACTTAATTTTATTATTTATTTAAAAATAATAATATTCAATTTGACCTTGATGTTAACGCAATATGCATCAATTTTAAATTAAGTCATTTTATTTATTATACTGTAAATATTTTTTTTGTTCAATTATTATTTGACGTCAATACAATTTTTTTTTCAAATGAAATATAAAAACTGATAATAAGTTTTTTTTTTTTTCGTAAAAAAAAAATTTTGTAAATATAAAACTCTTATGTTATCTTTATCAGAGAAAATGAAAAAAACAAGACGAAGTAAATGATTAATTACATAAATTAAGAAAAATAAAACTTATTATGCATATTACACAGAATGATCTTAATTAGATACAAAATCAACCCTTTGTCTATAAAATAACAATTCTAATTTCTTTATTCGAACTGAGAATTTCAATTTTTTTGTTAACTGAAAATTTTCAACGTTTTTAAATGAAAAGTTTTTTTTTTTTTCAATGTTTTTCTCAGTTTCTGGACTCTCGAGAAAGAAATCAATGAAAACATTGTACTGACTTCTGAAATTTTAGGTCTGAGATTCAATTTAAATTCGCCCAAGTTCATTTAGCTTTGAATTAGTACCAAATTCATTTGATGTGGATATGTGTCCGGTAGTTAAGAATGTAGTTTGATGGCTCTACTTACTGACCATTAACACTTTCATACTTTCACTTTTTTTTTTGAAATTTTTGAATGTCTTGCAAAATTTCTCAACTCTACTCAAACAAAACAAATTTCAAATTTTTTTTAACCTAATTAATATCAATCAATTTCAATTGATTCAGCATTTTTTTTTTTTTCTTTCAATACAATCAATTTTATCGTATGTGTGATTGCATGCCTAACAATTTTTTATTATTGCATTTATTTATCTGTTATTTATAATACTTAGTAATGAAAAAAAAAAGAATCTTTGGAATCGCATATTACATCACATTGAGTTACTTCAAACATAGTTAATATAAAATGGGTTACGCAACTTCAATTTACTTAATATCTGTTTTGTTGAGAACATGATAAATTTTTATACCTACATATAGTTTTTTTTATTTATGCTGAGTTTTCAATATCACTACAATACATATGCTTAAACAGTAATAAATAAATATGTATATATATACATATTTAAATTGGAACGACAAATTTACGTAATTTTATTTTAAAATTTTTTAAGGTCTTCATAAACTTAACTTGGACAATCAATCAAACTTTCAAATTAAATTATCAATTAAATGAATGTAGTACACCAAAATTTTATTTTTAAAGTTCATATCAATCAAATCCTCATGTTTTTATCTTATAATGTATAATGTATTTCAAGCGTACTTCTCACACTTTCACTGCATACTATATTTTCGGAAGAACAACATAAGAGAATCGTAATATCTTTTTATTGAACAATTTTAATTTTAACTTTGAAGACAGATGTGGTACATATTTATTTTTTATTTTAGTATGTATATAAAAATTTTATATCTGCAATAAAACTCAGAAGAAAAAAAACATATTTTTGTATCTATTTAATTTTATTTCACAATTTTTTGCTAAATTTAAAAATAGCTCACAGCAGTATGTAATAAGCGCCTACATACATTTTTTTACTTTATATATATTTACTGAAATTACCCTTTTTTTTTTGTTGTCAAACAAAAGAAAACAAATAAAACATGAAAAATCTGAAAATAAGATAAAAATACATTATACATATATACATACAATTTTCATTATATATGTACATATAGATATAAAGACGAGCCCCCTAAATTTACAACCACAAAGAAGAAAATTATTTACACATTGTACGTGTGTAGCTATATATTTTATATCATCTTGATTTCCATATTATCAGGTTTTACTGGTATTTTTTTTTATATTAATTGTATTATAGAGGCAATCACTACAGTTAAAAAATACATACTTTATTTATAGATAGCAGATATAGATACTCTCTATCAAATATCAATAATCATAAATTGTATGAAAAATCATAGTTAGACTAGACAAATAATAGCTTCTATTGATAATTTATCTATGCCAAACTGGTTTTACCGATATAAAAGTTGTAAAAATATCTAATTCACATATTAAATATATCTGTAGCATAATGTTTTAAATATTCAGATAGTTTTAGTTATCATATTTATAATAAAATGACTTCAAATACGTATGTGATAAAAACTTATCTTCTGAAACATACGATATTATTTAAAGGATAGATTTTAAGTTTTAGACTTTATCGTAATTAAAATTTGTGAAAATCACTAAATATCTTGTTAGTTCATGAAAGTAATCAGGTTCCACGTAAAACGACCTTTACCACAAGAACTGCTAGATTCGACAAGTAGTTAATTAAAAGAAAAGTAAAAGAAAATGTTTCACTTTCAATAACAAGTATAAAATATATAATAATCGAATTAGTGTGAAAACTATAACAAATAAACTGATTCACAACCAAATCTATTCCAATTATTCCCTGATTTGTGAATTTTATAACTTGAAAGATACTTTTAATACATTACATTGCCCATAGTAACGCACTGATTAATTTCCTTTTTTTTCTAGAAGTACTTGTGAACAACGTAAAAAAAACTTCAATCATTAGAATATGTACTGTTAATACATTTTATTATATAGACACACTACTTTCTAAATTAATGCTCTTACATGTAATCAAAGCACATACTTTCAACCATTAAGAACGTATAATGACGAACACGACGATTAAAATAATGCTTATGTTGTACATAAGCGTGAAGAAAATTAAAAGAATTTTCTAGATATTTCTAAAAAACTACGAGAATTCCTATAATTTTTAGTTGTAAATTCTAGAAAATTGCAGAAAATAAAATCAAATCTATTTTTGTTTCGAAAATATCATATTCAGTTGGAGATTTTTATGTGGTCTAGTCAATTTTAAAATAAATTGTCAAAAAAGAAAAATTATGATACACCGAAAGTAAATTTATCGAAGACTACAACATTTTTTTTTTTATTGATACTTAAGAATTTTTAAAGATTTCGGTATTTGGAGATTTTTTTTTGGAAACAACATGAAATAAACATAACTCTCCTATCTCTCCCCCAATTAAAATTATTAATAATGATTTAGTACAAGGAAAAGAAATTATGATAAATTTTCGTAATTTTTACTGTAATCAAATATTTCTTTTCAAAAAACAAAATATTACTTAACTATAAATTGTTCATCTAATCATTAAAATTTTATTTTCAGCACAATTAAAAATTTACAAAATAAAAATGTAATATTAATTACATTATTTTATGCAAAAAATGCAAAACAAAAAAATACATATGTATATACATATATACATATAAGTATGTGATATGTGACGTGACATAATTTTACATACAGATACTATATACATACTTATGTGTGCTAAATTATATTTGCTCTAGTTTTAATTTTCAAAATGAACAAATTTTATAAAATAACCTATTTTTGTTTGTCATACGTATAACAAGTATTGTATATTACATGATAATGTGACAGATACTTTATTGAATAGAAGTATCTTTTTTTAAAGTTTAAATGAATAAAATTTCTGAATTATTTTATTGTAATATTTTTATTAGAATAATTTGAATTTTAAATAATATTTAATTGTATATATATTTATAAAGAATTGTACAATTTAAATAAAATGTAAGTTTATCAAAATAAAATAAAAAAAAACAATCGACATATTAAATATCAATTTAGTTAATTAAATTCATGTCAAGTTGTCTAATTTAATGATGATTTAGAGAAATATAGAAATAATCATGTCAGTCAGTCAAATCTTATATATAGTAATATAGTTATTTGTGTATTGTGATTGTGTCATTGTTATTTGATTGAAGGATTTAATCTAAAACAAAAGAATAAGAAAAAAAAACACATCTTCATAAAATTAACATCTGTCATAGGAAAATGATAAGACAATTTGCATTGCAAATTGTTACAATGAAACTATTCTTTTTTTTTATGAAATAAATTCCATCAACGCATCAAATTTCAAAAAAATTTTCACACTGTGAAACATAATGAAGCCATTTTCTAGCCAAGTCTCAATTTTTCCAAGAAAATTTACAAAATTCTGTGAAAATCTGAGCCAAGCCAAAACGAGATACAAAGGGAAGAAGAGGGTGAGTTTTTTGGGTTTGTGAGTTTGTCCTTTGATTACATGGCCTTATCTTATTTTTATGGAAAATTTCATATTAGTACGATTTTTAGTTTGGTCTGTGAATTTATTGTCAGCCATTCAGTCATCAAGCACAACCGACAAATAAGAACGTTTGATATTTCCTAAAATCAAAATTTTACTTTAAAATAAATTATAAATGAGAAATCTTAAAAAGAACATAATGTAGCTATAAAATATAATTGATTAGGCTGACGGCATACTGTACGAATAACAAGGATTTTTTCTAAATTTAATCATTCTAACGTATTCTCTTGTTGTGATTACGTAAATTCATTTTACAAAATTGTACAAAACAAGATGAAAACCACGCAAAAATACATAATTTTGTAGTCTAGTGTTGTTACATATGTATACCTATGTAAACAATGGCAAAAAAAACAAATTAATCACAATTCAACTATATTTTCAAGAATTTTCTTATATGTATTGTATAAAATTGTATTCATACTCGTAGACTCAGAACAACAAAGTTTTACATACTTAATAATATTTCATTTGACGAATGTAATATTTTTATGCTTACGTCATTACAAGATCAAATAATATTTTGATATTTTTGTTTAATTTGTTTCATTTCATTTCAGCAAATTCTGATAATAAATGTGCATTGTAAATTGATTTTAAAAACTTACGTAAACTATAAAAATGTATATGGAGGAGAATGAAAGCTCAATGGAGTACATATACTCACATATCTTACATTTTGTATTTTTATACAACTTAAAATACATACATACATATATGTAACTATACTGTAAAAAAAATAATAGTATAAAATTCTGATTCATATATGATTTGATTGACATCACTTTATCTCTGATATATGTATTATAACAATAAATCTTTTATCCAAAATAAACAAAAAAAAAAAAAAGTGTATTTTGCCATTTAAAAAAGTATGATTACATAATGTGTTCAAAGTTCATTCAATGTACCTAAATTTATTTAAAATTCAAAATTCACATTGAAAATTCTTAAGTCGTTTTATTTCATTCATTTATTCCAATATTAATTATTATTCACCAATTTGAATTTTTTTTAAACATCTCATTCTAAATTAAAAGAGATTCTTAACTGTACTTATATTTCAAATAGAACAAATCTGTCTATAAATTTTGATTTACAAAAAAAGCTATCCGGATACTCATTTAAAATGTGCTTTCAAAATATCTTTAATTTTTGTTTTTTTTATCGAAATTAAACATTTAAAGTGATCAAAATATTTTTTTATTCATAAGACCAAAGTTCTTTTGGCTCAATTTGAAATGACGTGAATTCGAATTTATTTTTAAGAGAATTTTCTTAAAAGCAAACAAAAAAAAAAACATTATTTATTACTCAAAACACGCAAAAAAGAAAATTAAAATTTTATAAAAAAAACAATACTTTCGAAAGCACACAAAAAATTTAAATATACATAATTATAGAAGAAAATCAACAATTTCTCAAAGAGAAAAAAAATTTCTTTTTTATGTTCTACTCATACGTAACATATGTATGTATTAATTTTATTTTAGATTAAAAAAAAAAGTATAAATAAAATACTTTTTTTTTTGTTTTTAATTTGTAAAGTTTATAATGAAACACGTGCGGACGATTATTACAGCAAGAGGCAGAGGAAGTGAAAATGAAACCGAATGAGATCACCTTTCTTTTTTTTAAAAAAAAAATAAAAATATTTATAAACTATTAAAAAATCAACTCTTTTATTTTATTAAGATCTTCAAAAAATACATACATTGCTGGTAAGAAACTCTATTTTTCGAAAAAAACCAAATTTATATAGTGATGCCAATTCGAATAATTTTTAGGTTCAAATGAAATATTCACACTAATATTTAAAAAAAAGGACAAAAAATCCTTTAAATCTTCAATAAATATTTTCTAAGTTTAATAATTAGACTTATTTAAATTTGCTATTAAAATTTTACAAAAAATTTCAAAATCTAATTAAATACCACCCTACACAATTTTTAGATATAATCCTTTCATCCTGTTCTAATAATCATATTTCAATTTAAATTACTTCATTATGTCAACTCTATTATAGTTTCATTTTCGAATTTTCAAAACAAATCAAAAAACAGTTTTTAAATTCTGTAAATAATGTTGATATTAAAAAAAAAATGAGTCATAATTATCAAATCAATAAATTTTGTTTTTTTCATCTTTCCGAAATAAAATGAAGAGATTTCTCGAACATATGAAAATATTTGTATTTCATATCTCACATAATTTCGACCTCCATCGATTTTCAAATTTTATTTAGAACACAAGAACTTATTTTTTTGTTATTTATTGATAATTTTTTTTTTTTTTAAATTGTAAACAATGTGTTGTTATTCTTATACACAGGAAGTTACATTCTCATCGCATATTTAAACAATGCCATCGCATCACCACACTTTTATTTATTATTCTCATGGTCAATGTAAATATTATGCATTATGAATAATTTGAATCATAATTATAATAAAAATTAATGCTGTGCATTTCGATAAGTCATAAAATTAGAAAAACGTTTTAGACTTTTGAAAATTTCAATAAAAGAAAATTTACAAAATTTAGGACGAGTAAATACAGTATCTTACGATTTTTAAGAGTAATAATTTAAAAACAAAATTTAGATTTTGAAAGTCTTGAGATAGTGAAATCTTTTGCACATAGAAGATAGAAGTTTTAGAGCTACTTAACAATTGAGATTTCATTGGAATGGATTCATGTGTATCGTAACTATTTAGGTAACCTACACCGATTGTGAAGCTTACAATAAACCATTGCAGTACAAGCACTATTGTTAATATTTGCATTAAAATTCTTTAACAACGCAATCACAAACTACCAAGAATGACAAGATTCAAAACAAGTCCGCGCGTTTATGTAAATATTTTCTATGAATTTTCTTTCTAAATTCATTGTGTAAATGTTTACTTTCAAAAAATCTTTTCTAATTTTATTGCTTGTTGTGCTTTTATTTCATATCAATTGATTATTATTATTATTATTTTTTTTTTTTTTTTTTTTTTTCTTGGCATATAAATATTTTTTTTATTGTTTTTAATCATCTGATTTTTATTTAAAAATTGATAATAAATTTAAAATTATTATCTCTCTTTGTTGCTATCATTGTATAAACTTATTTATAATATGTTTTTTTTTTTATATACGATTGATGAATAATTTTAATGAATTAAATTGAATTGTTTTTTTATAGCACCTAATAAAAAGCTAATTAAAATGATAAGAGAAATTTACTATGTAAGGAAACCTTTGTTTTTAAATCGTCCACAAAAAAAATATTACTTATTGTATATTTTTAATTTAAAATTGAAATAATAATTTGCATTATTAAAATGAATGGTTTCAAAGAACAAAAAGGAAATCACACACGATGATTATTTGCATTTTGATCTATGATCATTATTATTATATAAATTTGAGATAATATTTTCAAATTTTTCATTTATTATTAAAATAATAAATAGAAATTATTATTATTCCGAAATTTCAAGTACCTAGCTAATTCAACTTTAGTATAAAAAAATATGATAACACAAAAATTGCTTTGAATTTAATAATTAATATATTGTTTCATAATTTGTTTTTGTTTTTATCAAATTACTATCTCATTATTTAAAAAAAAAAAAAAAATTGCTATGACCACATTTATCAATTTAATGAATGTGGTGTGATCGTAAAATTTTTACAAAATTTTCATCAGTTTTATTTTTTTTTTTTAAATAACATAAAAAATTATTGAAAAAATTTTATGAAAAAAAAAAAAAAACTAAATAAATTATATAAATTGAAATTTTCATTGATAAATTTTTAAATTGAAGCCTGTAAAAAAATTTTAACAGATAAATTAAATATGATTTTCATTTTTCATAATTAGAAATTTAAATCTATCTGTTTAATGACAAATTTATTGATAATATTCTTTCCCAAAATCCCAGTGATAACAAGAGCTGTTTTTCAACGATACACATCAAGTAACCAGTTCACATTCCTAGGATTTTACAAAAACAGCATGTTGTCAAGTAGGTATTTTTGGTATCGTATGACTGAATCATACGATATTTTACCTGATCTCTAGTAAAAAATATAAGTATCATAATACTATACGACTGCATCAGCTGTAAACTGTATTTGTTCATAAGGTGTTTCTTTATAGAACATTTTATTATAATTTGAACAAAAAATGAAAATTCACGGACTGTTCAGGGATTTTTATTTTATTTTTAAAAACCTTAAATATCTAACAACAAAAATATTTTATGTTGTAGAAAGAATATGTTTAATTACATTCAAAATAGGACAGATCCTTAAAATCCTACTAATTCTAATAGTCAAAGTCATAAATACTACTTTATTTATCAAACACAAAGTTATAACAAATCCCTTTTTTTTTCATAATATTTTATGTCGGCTACGTTTTAATTTTTTTCCTGGTTCTAGAATTCTTGGAACACTAGAATCAATGACCTGTCCTAACAAATACTTTTTTTTAAAAAAAAAAATTTCAATACTAATTTTTTATTCCCCTCTTGCTTACATTTTGTAATACCCTATATTCACTTTGATTTCTTCCTGGAAATTACATAAATATTTAAGACAAGTATGTATATAAGAAAAAGTAGACAATTTCTACCTGTTGTAACGGTTAATCCATCAATATGTAAAATAAAAAAAATGTCTAGAAATCTAAAAACTAATGAAAATATTCTGAAAAAAAAAAAATATATATATATGTAAGTCGTAAATGTATGTAAGTAAAATGGAAACAAATTTAAAAAAAAAATACTCAAATACTTGTATGTCAGTTTTTCGACTTTTAAAATTTAACTTAATATAAAATTAATTAAATTTTCTGGATCTGAGCAACTATGTATGTATTTAATCATTTTAGTTAACGAGATTACAAGACAACGTTATATTTTATAAAAATATAAAAGAAAATTTCTCTTATATGATTGAATTGAATGAAGTAAAAGAAAACCAGTTAAGAAGCCGGTAAAAGAAAACTTGTTGGTCCGAAATATAATTGAATAGATTGTTTAAATATTTGAGCGCTTTCAATGTTTAATTTTCATAAAATAAAATATTCATATGTACGCATATATACATATACATATGTGTATTTTTGGACATCATTGATCAGTGAAAGACTAAAAAATTAAAAAGCACATTATTTTTTTCTTTAATTTTCTGAACAATTTTTTAAAAATAGCCAAACTATAATATTTACGTCAATTTATACTTCGACGCATTATTTTCTCAAAAAATGTGAAAAAATTTTCACATTATATTGTTTTTTGTTTTTTAAAATTGGAAAATTAAATTAATATGTAAACATAGATGGTGGAGTGGGTGTGGTTTTGATGATAATAACTAAAGCAATAAACAACAAACTCTAGCTTTTCGATAGCTAAAATATAAATATAAAAAACTAAAATCACATTTTTCATTCATCGAATTAAATATTTATTTTTTTTTTTTTTTGTATTTAAATTCAACATATGTATGTGTAAGCAAATAAGTATAAAGAATTTATCAATGAGAAAATACAATTTGTGATAATTTTTCTTCTTTCATTTTGTTTATTTGAGCAATTTCCTTTCTTTTATTCTTCCTTTTTATCAATCAATACAAAATCCGAAAAAAATACATTTATATTTCTTGACACACATACATATACATACAATAATTATTTTATTTTTTAAAAAAAATAAATGCTAGTGACCTTTTTCAATATAAATAAAATAAAATACATACATAAATACTATATATAATTTCTTATGAAATTGATACCGATTTTTATTCAAATAGAACGGTTTTAATTTATTTTTTATTTTTTTGAACATTAGATTAAAATTATAATGTGAGAAAATTAAATATAATCAAAGAAAAATTTTTAAAAAATAAAAATTATCTAAGATTTTTATTTTTATTTTTTTATTTTTCAACTTCTTTTAAATGATAAGTTGTAATTAGTCAATAAATTGTTTTTGTTTGCAGTTCATCGAAGAAAAAAACACATCTGGAAGTTAAAACTGAATCTTCATGAAATTTCCATTACTAAATAAAAAAGTAATGGATTTAATGAATGAACCATGACAAAAATTTAATACATGATTACCTTTAGGTACTCATTTTAAAAGTGTGATTTAAAAAAAAATTATTAACCATAGTTTGTTTTCCTATAAATAAATTAAAAAACCAATGAATTCTTTTCTTATCATTAATTTGGGAGATTCTTTTGGAAATTTTCACCTGACCTATGGTTAGATTTTTCTGATTTTAAATTTTTTTTTAAAGTCTGACAATATCAAATGTTCTCTTTTCTCTACTGAAAATGAATTTTTGATTTAATGCATTTAATTTTAACCTACTTTTCATTTTATTGAACCTACTTAAATAGAAAAAAAAATTATTACAATTGCACTCAATTCCTTCAATTAAAATTACTCATTTTTTTTTTTTTTTTGCAGTAACAACAAATTTTGTACTTACTTCGAATTGTCATGCATTCGCCATTTGTACATACATACATACGATTCTGTTGTAATTCATATTTATTTATTTTTAAAATAATCACGATCAATTTGAGTAGATTGTAGTCACGTTTCATGACACATTTTCTCTTACTTTGTCATAATAAACATATTAAAAGTATTTATTAACGAAAAATTTTTGTGCAATAGTTTCAATTTTTATTCAAGTAGCAACAAAATAATATGAAACTTTTAAAGAAGAAAAAATAATAATAATAATGATAAAAATAAAAAGCTCAATATCTATATCAAAATAAATTGTAAAATATCTGTCTTGATCATCATAATAAACAAATCTACATAATACAAACATTTTTTATAATTCAAATCTCATTATAAAAACTTCCGGAAGGATTTCATAAATTTTAAAATATGACTATGTACATACATATGTACATATATGTATATAAAAAGTGAACTGATTTAGCACGAAAAATCGTATGATCATATTTTTGTTTTGTTTATCTTCTTATTTTTTAAAATGACATAAACATTTTAAACAAAATTTGAGATAATCATTTTAAAATTAGAGATAAAAATTGTTTAGTTTGCATAAAAATATCTAAGAAGATATTTGCAAAAGATAAAAGCAAAAGCAGCAACACATGTATTTCTTAATATTCAATTTAGTGTTTTTTTTTTTTAATTTTCTTAATAAAAAAAATCAGTGTCATTGAATTTTTATCAATACAATTTATTCATTTTTATTTTTTGATTAAAAAGAATATTTGATATAAGTTTGCTAGCTATTTGAAATTTTTCACTCATTGCTTTTACAATATGTAACTATACTTATAGGTATCTATGTATGTATGTATATAAGAAAAAGCATGTTTATACACATGATTGAAAATGTGGCTTTTCACTCATTCCTTTTTTTTTTAAACAAAATTTAAACAATACGAGTATTTATATATGTCATACATATATGTACTTACTTGAACTTTTCTTTAGATATATGTATGTATGGAGTTCGACATTAAGGTTAAATTAAATGAAAGTTTATTGACTTATTATAATTCAAGAATTTCATATTTTTTCTCTCCTTTGAAAAAAAAAAAAACTGTACATTATTACATACATACTTGGTTATTACTTAGTTATCATTTTTGTGAAGTTATTTTTCGTAAAAAATTAAACAAACAAACAACAAAAAACAAGAAAATAATTTTTAAAAAATGTAAATAAATCATTAAAACTTTTATTGATAACAAAAAAAAAAGTAGGTAGGTATGTAATAAAAAATTTATTGTGATTGTGTAAAAATGAGAAATATTTCTTAAGAAAATTAGGGGAGATAAAATTACTCAATTTTCACTGATACATATTAGAATTTTAATTTTTTTTTTTTTAAAAAAATTTATTTAAGGAAAAAATGAAAATGAAAAAAATTTTCAATTACAATTCAACACACAAACGAATCACATTTGAATTTTCTAAAGAAATCAGTAGGTTGCAAAATTAAATTTTTCTAAATTACTCATAAGTATGTATTAGAATAGAATTTGAATTTTAACTTATACTTGCAAATAATAAAGTAACTCATTCTGGAACTACATATAAGATAACTTTGGAATGTTTAAATTCATCTTTACAATATTGTAGAGTATTTTCTTGAACATAGATGTATAATAGAAGCTTTTTATTTAAATCATTGAAATAATTGTTCAATGTACCCAAAACAACGTGACTACCTACATAAATTGTTATCTTTAAAATTACAGTTGCTTAACTCTGTTGAAACAAACAAATCCAGTATGTAATATTTATTACAATCACGTGAATTGGAAAATTTTATTATTTAAATCTAAATTAATTAATGTATGTAATTCTAAGTAGATGTACTTACCAAGTGGTAAATCACATAGCAGACAACATGCTGCCAATGCACCAGCTGATGCTCCACCAATTTTTTCCAGTAATAAATGTGGTGCATATTTTTTAAAACAAACAGCTACACCAACATGATAAATACCCAAAAAACCACAACCAGCAAATGATAGATTCATTATAATTGTTTATTTTTATTATTTTTTTAAATTATAAAATAATGAATTGTTTATTATATACTCGAATTATATCGAATTTTCTTAACTAAAAATTCGACAGTTCAGTGGCAACAACTTTTATAGTTTGTAACAAGTAATTTTTATTTTCTGTTGCCACTAATTGGTATAAAATAAAAATAAATTGTTCACTGTCGCACGACTCAACAATAGACACCTCTCCCAACCGATGCAAAAAAATTTAATAATTGGCAATGAATTTAAATAAATAAATAATTTATTCAAAAATTTCGAAAAAAAAATAGTTATATTTCCTTTTAGTTCTAGGGAAAAATTTCACTTGAAATTGAAAAATTGTTAAATAAAAAATTTCAATTTTTGCAAAGTACAGAAAATAATAAAATTACAAATTAATCGATGATTAATCTGAACAATTCAATTTAAAAATAGAAATTGTAAGGTCACTTTTAAAAAATTACACTTTTAACGAAGTCACGGAAAAAACTAACACTTTCCTTTGAAAAAAATTATTAATATTTAATTATATTTTAATATCGAACAAAATCGAAATAAAGCACTTCCTCACTGAACTATTGCTGAAATCGTTATGTGGCCAACAAAACATATGATCAAACTTATCAATTTGGCAAATGTCAAAAATAAAAAGAGAGGGTAAAATAATTAATAAAATATAAACAATTTAATTTAAGCTCTGGTCTCTGACTGCATTACCTCATCACTTGATGTTGATATACATAGTGTGAAAAAAATATGAAATGAGAAATTGAGTTTGTGTGAGTGAGTGAGTGCAAGTGCAAAAATAAGAATTTTGAAAAGTAAGTGTTAGCAGCACAATTTTTTAAATTACAAATATTTTCAGTCAACAAAAAAAAATTTCACATTAAAAAAATTCACAAACTTTTAAATTTATAATTTCGAATTGAGAAAATTACAGAAATTTCACATTAGCTGATATCAAATATATTCAATTTCATATTTATCTTAATTTAAATATTATATTTATACAAAATTTGTTAATCAAGAAAAAAACTCGCAAGTCGCAGTAGTCTGAATTTTCATCGAACTCATAATTTAGGCTTAGAATGCTCAAACTCAGACAAATTGAATTCGAAAATTTATTTTAACCTTTTCGAATGAAAAACAAAAATTCAAAGTCAGGCAATTAAAATAATCTTGAGTATTGTAATTAAAATATTGGAAAATAAAAACATCGAAATCGAATATATTGCTCATGCAACAGCAAGAAAATAAGAGTTGTACTGGTAACCCATAAATTATGAGCTCAATTTAAAATTAAGCAAATCTTTTTGACGTCTTCATTATTCCAATTTTAATGGTCTCTATAACCTTATTAGAAGTAAAAATGGATATCATTGAAAAATTAAAAGAGCACGGCTGGTAAATAATTAATTTATATGAAATTTATTTGCAAAACATTCAAAATTTTCACATAATTATTTTATTTTAAAGGTATCTGACGGAAGAAGGGTTGAAAAAATTACCTGAAGATGTGGACAAATCAGATCCAAAAAAAATCATTCAGGCTGTCATGGATGTAAACAATTCAAATTAAAAAAAAAATGTCTCATACCCGAGTAAAATTAAAAATATTTTCTTTTTCTTTATTTTTCTTTAGATGGATTTACGAGGAATAGGTGAAGGTGCTATACCAGATTTATCAAGAAAAGATGAATCGATACTTGGTCATCGTGTTTTACAAATAATGAAAATACGTAATATATCAGCACCAAAATCAAATGAGGATTCGCAAGTTGCACCAAAATTTTTTTTAATTGAATTAACTGATGGTGTTAATCAAATATTTGGTCTTGAAATTGAGAACATATCGTCAATTAGCCTTAATACACCGCCAGGAACAAAATTGTATTTACGGTCAGGTAGAATACCATTATTACAAGGTCAATTAGCATTGCGTTCAGATAATGTTCAAATACTTGGTGGTAAGGTTCAACATTTATTTGAAAAATGGGAAATGGCAAGAACAATACAAAAATATACAAAAAGTGGTCATAGAATGGCTATAAGTGGCTCATCTGGTCCACCACCATGGATTGCATTTGGACAACAGATTCAAAAGCAAAATATTACTGGTGGTAATGATATGAATTTCAAAAGTCTCGCTCAAAATAATAATGAGAAAGATAATAAAGAGAAAAATGAATTTGACACAATGCGTAGTGAAGCTATAGCTGAAGCGGCAAAAGCTGGAGCGAAGAAGGTAAGATATATAACATGTTGAATTTTACTTTGTATTTTGTACTTATTTGTAATATTTCAAAGATATTTGGAGGTGGCAATCAAAATTTAGTTGATCATAATGTTAAAAAAATTATGGAAAAAGGTTATACAGAAGAAGAAGCTAGAAATGCTTTGAGAGCAAATCGTAATATTTTAGAGCAAGCACTTTATAATCTTAAAAGGCGTGATGAATTTAGAAATAAAGAATCAGTATCAGGAGGAAGCAGTGGTATAGGAGCAAAACGAGGTGGATTCAAGGATATGAAAAAATCTAAAGCTGACGAACCTGTAGTGTCAACAAAACCAGCAGCAAACGTTTCATTATTTGATTTCCTAACAGATAAATTGCCCACGGTATTTCATTTTCAATTAATAAAATTTTAGCTAAAAGTGAAATAAGTTTGTTTCTTATTTTATTTCAGAATTCTGATGTTAATGATAAACATATTGGAAATAAATCAGAATCTCGACCGAAATCTCTTAATCATGATATGTCGAAATCGACATCATCATCTACATCGTATCATTCAGCACAACAGCAACAATCATATAATCATCATTCTAATGCGCATTATCAATCATCAAATGTTAGCAATAGTGGCCATTCGTCAATGCAAAAGAGTCATTATCAGCAGCAACAATCACAGCAATCTCAATATCATCAACATCATCAACAACAACAACAACAAAATCATGCGAATTACAATCATGCGAGTAGACCAAAATTTGAAAATAATTTATCATCTAGTTTTGCAAACCGAAATTCTTCAACAGATCAACAACATGACATTAATAGCAGCAGCGGTTATAAAAATCGAGGTGGCAATGGCGGAGATAAAAATGTACGAGATGAAAATTCTGCATATTCTAGTAATCGTCAGAAAGATGGAATAGATAAGTACCGAAACAATCAAAGATCTAATACTTATGGTCAAAATCAATCCAAACCTAATGATAGATATTCGGGTTATCAGAAAAGTAATCCAGCTCAACAACAGCAGTCACAGCAGCAGCAGCAACAACAACAACCACAACAACATATTATGCAGCAACAATTACAACATCAACAAGATCATCAACAACAACCACAGAATCAGTATCAAGGAAAAAATGCCTTAGGTAGTGGTAGTACTTCTAGCTATGATACTCGAAATCGTAATGATTATCAGAAAAGAAATGGATACGAAAATACAGGAAAGCCATCATCAAATTCATCAAGATATCATCCAAAAGAAGCTGTTAGTTCATATCAACCGAATGCTAAAACTTATGATAGTCGTCAAACATCCAATGCTAGTGACACTGGAAATAAAATGAATAAATTGATTGAAGAAACATCAAAAATGAAAATTGATTCTTCAACGGCTGCAACATCACGAGTACAACAGCAACAGGGTTCAAGAAATCAATCAAATATTTCTGTTTCACATCATATGAAGACTTATCACCAGCCACCACCACCACCGCCACCACAGGCATCACTTTTACAACATCAACGGATTCCGTCGCATTCACAACATCAAGCATTGCAATCGCAACCTCAGCCACAGCATAATATCCCACCTCATACGACTTATACTCAATTGCCAAATGGATTCACGTATGATCCTAGCAAAATAATGGGTTTTCAGAGTAAAGAAGCTAACGAATATGCAATGACATTGCTCAAGAATCAAGCGGTGGCAGTGAATGCTGCAGCAATGCAACCAATTCAAGTGGCTCCTCATGCAGCATATCCGCAAACAATTCAAATTCCACCAACAGCATTTCCACCTCCGCAATTTGTAATGCAACCAGGACCAGCTGGACATCCACCAGGAGCAGCTGCTGCTTATGGAATACCACCTGGTCAATGTACAGCTGGAGAGAATTGGAATTGGAAAATTGGAGATCGTTGTTTGGCAAAATATTGGGATGATGGAAGGGTGAGTACTTTTGTAAATTCTGATTAGCGACTAAAAAAAAAAAGAAGGAATTTTGCTCTTATTTCCATCTTATTTATTTTAGTATTATGAAGCTGAAGTTACTGGTGTTTCTGATAAAACTTGTGTTGTTCTTTATCTTGGTTATGGAAATCATGAAGAGGTGCTAAAATCAGATTGTATACCTTTAACTGATGCTCAACATCGGCCAATAAATGTTTCAAAATTACATGAAGCTCATATAGCACCACCACCACCGACTGGTCCGGGAATGCCACCAACAGTTGTTGCACAAGGTGTTGCACCTTCTCAGACTATTGCAACGGCAATGCCAACTGTTGGAATTCCTCAGCATGCAATGAATAGGGGAATGCATAATGTTGGTGGACGTTATCGTAGTGAGAGGCAAATGTATGTACCTCCTCCAAAACGTGATGGCTAAATTCATTATAACATTTTCATAGCACATCACATTCATTGATCAATCATATAATTAGTTTCAAAACAAGAAACCATACGAAAAACTTTAAAAAAAAATTTTTTTTGATTCAAAATTTCAATAACTTTCATGTATGAAAAATTTCTTTTTTTTTTTATTTCAATAATTGTTACTTCTTAAATGTATTATTTTTTTTATTTAAAAAGTTTTTTCTTTCTTCTTCATTTAAACACAAAAAAAAAAAATTAATTTAATATTCTCTAATTGGTAATTAAAACACATGACTAAAAAAGATATTAGAAATGAGAAAAAAAATTTGGAAAAATATGAAGAAATTTTTCTGTTTTGTTTTTTATAAGTATAAGCGAAAAATTTATGATATTTGATGATTAAAAAGAAAAAACAAAAACAAAAAATATGATGATTATTGTGTTCAAGTATACAAACAAACAAAAAAAAATAATTTATTAAAAAAGAATAAGAAAAAAGTGAGTGGGCACCTAATTTTTTTTTTTTTTTTTTTTTGATAAAATTTCTAAGGGAATTTTATAATAGGGTCCTAAATGAGTAATTTTGAGGACGATAAATATTGGTTTTTTATTTTAACTTGTATTTCGTTCAGCTAAAAATATCAAAGATACAAGAAATATCTTACAGTTTAATTTTTCAGATATTTCACTATACAATCTTAACATTATTTAAGATCTGTTCTTTACTTTTTAAAATTTATTCGATTTTATTGTTCGATTTTAATTAATTGAAGCTTCAGAACATTTTTTAATCATGAATGACTTTTTCGATAGAACTACTTCCGCTCTTATTTAATTTATATCCTTTCTAAATAAATTTTAAAGGACTATGAACACACAAAAATTATACGTGAAAAAGAAAATAAATATTCAATTAAAATAACTTAATACATGATAAAATTCAAGTAAATTAATTTAAAACAAACAAAAAAAAAATAGTTCCATAGATGTGTGTCAAAAAGGATACGTTTTGTTTTTAATCTTTCCTTTATTTAATTGAATTAAAAGCAGTGTGGTTTTTTTTTTATATTGGTGAGACGCAAAAGATAAGTGAAATGAGAGAAAAAATATAACAAGTGCATTAACGAACAAACTATAAAATAATCTTTTATGTTGGTGCTATTAAATTATCGTAAAGGGAAAATGTAACAACAAAATAACATTATCATCATCATCATGATTTTTTCTTCTTTTACAATTACTTTGAGTATATGCTTTCTTATATACAAATATACTTTTCTTCTATGTTCATAAAATAAGCTTCAAATATAAACTTAGCAATGACCAATAAAGATTATTACCGACCAACATGCATGTTATTCGTAGTATTGCATTATTACACAGGACATGAATTTTCTTTTAACTGTAAAAAAGGATATGACGAGGAAACGAAAAAAAAAAATATGTATACACATGTGTGTGTACATTTATAAAGGAAATTTTATATTTTGGATGGTTGATAGAAGGATAAAAGTTTAAAACAAGAATGAAAAAAAAAAATAAAACAGGAAAAGGATCTTAAAACGTATTAAAGTAAAATTTATAAATAATTGAATCGGTTCGTTTTTTAAATTGTTTTTGTTTAAAATTGAAAAGTGAAAGTTCTTATTTTGACTTCAATTGCCGTTATTAAATTTGTTTTTTATTTTATTTTGGTGGTGGTGTTAAGTATTGTAAATATCATCAATAATAAATTAAGTTAAATATGAGGAGGAGGATATTACTATTAAGCATTACTTAACATGCTTTATATGAACATTATGGGAACGACATGAAATTTTGTTGAACATAAAAATGTAATAACATGCTGTGAAACAATTTAGGACGAACATGAATGGAAAAACTGAAGTTAAATATTAAAAGAAAAGACGAAAAAAATCAGCCATGCGGATGGGGATTTCCCTCAAAATGAAAATTTAGTAGGTAAGCTTAATTCAAATAAAATTGAAATTATTTATGTAAAATATTTATAAATCTTTTGACACATTTCCACAATTCTTGGTAAAAAACGTGGTTCATACAAGGAACATGTATATACGTAAATACTATCTGATATACGAGTACTAAGTGCTACCAGATTATTTTGTGTTTGAGATATTGACAAAGAATCCTGAAAAAAAATATACATTGTTGATTTTACATTTAAAAGATTGTTTTGTGTGGTTGCTTAACCAGAATAAAAGAAACAAGACCACGACGACGCGGAACCAATAACACCCACAATCTCACATGAAAACCATCCCCTCATTTTGGATTGTTAATATGAAGCACACGATATTCATTCATTCGTTTTATGAATGAAATTTGTACTTTTGATGTATCTACACCACGAGAAGGGAATCTTTTGTGTATTGTAAACATACACGAGAAGCAAATTAATAATGTTGCTAAAGTTTGTTTATCTGTTTTATTTTTTTTTTTTCATCTTTGAAACATGTTTATTTTATTTTTCTTATCACTATTTTGTAAAAGTTACCTGTTTTATTATCCAAGTCCAATAAAATTAAACTCCCCTTCAAAGAAAAAATAAATAAAAAAAACGAAAATTTCTATCATCATCAACATCAATCACATCAATCACCATCAGTTAGTATTGCTAAAGCAGAAATCCCCATAACCCCATCATTCGAACACCACAATATGAATCTTTTACAACAAGTGGGTAACTTGTTAAATTGTCTTTGGTATAGAAAGTAAAATTGCTACTGCTACTGAAGTTACTAGTTAGTTTAGTTCTGTCTTTTGGTTGCTCCTTTAGTTTGGATCGCTGCTTGTAAAACCCTGTAGAGTGTTTTTATGTTGCTGATATATTTTCAATTCAATTCAATTTTGTTGAACACATTACTTAGATGTACGTACATAGTATATGAAATGAATAAAATTATATACATATGTATAAAAATGTGCAAAATATTTTTTTCATACATATCTGTACATACATACATATGTACATATTCACTTATATATAGGTATATATTGCCTTAATCGAAACGAAATTGAATTTAGTTATTCCGTTGATTTCAAACTGAACGGTGGTTGTGTTGGAAAGATAAGATTTTAGAAATTCAAAAAACAAAAATCTTATGTATTTTAATTTTTGAAAGTAAAGCACACACATAAACTAAAGATAAAAATTTAAATTTTATTTTTAAATTTTCGCAATAAAAAAAAATAAAAAAATAAAAAAATGAGAAGAAGAAAAAGATAGAAAAAAGTGCAAGTGCATTTTTTTGGTTGTTGTTTTACTTACGTGATTATTTAATTTTCCAATTTTTTTTTTTTTTGTGTTTTTATTTTTAGTAAATTTAAAAAAAAAAAAAATGCAATTTTCATCCTTGATTATCATTTTAATGATGATGTTGTTGTAAATGAATTAAATAAAATAAATTGTATACAAAAGTGATGATGTGATGATGATGATGATGATGTTGTTGTTGATGAATGAAAAAAAAAAGTGAATTGCCTATATTTTATTTTTTATAGAATTTTCATTATAAAAAAAAAAAAAAATTATTATTTACAACAACCGTATGTGGTGTTTGTAAATACATATTATATATTGTCTCTGATTGAATTTTGTAACGTTTTTTTTTTTTTATTTTATTTTTTTCAACACTAAATTATATTACATATTTTTATTTATTTGATGTAAATTTTTTATTCAATTGAATTTCAATTGTAAATTTCAAATTTGGATATTTTCATTTAAATTATTATAAAAAAACAAAAACAAAAAAAGACAAAAATTAAATTATTATTTAAATTTTGCGTAAGTTTTTTTGTTTTTTTTTTTATTTTTATTTTGGCTTTGTAAGGAGAATTTGTGTTTTATTTTTATATTCTTAATGACATGCAATTTTACTTGTTTTTTTTTTTTTGCTAATTAAATTTTTTTATTTGAATAAATAAATTTTATCTAACTTTTGATTGAGGTTGAATTTTTTTGTTTGTTTTTAATATTGAAGGAAAAAAGCTTAGAGAATAAATTACAAAATTAATAAAATATGTATGCAATTGTGTGTAAATTTTTTTAATATCTAAATTTGTACACTTTGTTTTAAGTGAAAGTTAATGTAATAATATAAAAATTTTGAAAATAAAAAAAAAATAAAAAAAAGAATGAATTACATATAAAAAGAAAAAGGCACAAATAAAGTGAATGAATGAAGTATAATATAAAAATAAAAAAATAATATAAAAAAGATATCGTATGATACATAATAATATCTTAATGTCAGTACATACATATACATACATATAAAGTAGGTGAGTATTTTATTTTTAAAGATTTTGTTTTTGTGTTTTTTTTTTTTTTCTTTTAAATATTAAAATGCAATTTTATTACATTCGATCATATTATGTGTAATCATAAAATTCATGTACAAAAAAAACGTTTAAACCAACAACAACAATTTTACAACACACATCTGATCTGATGTTTTTTTTTTCTTCTTTTGAATATACGCACGTCAAGTCCAATTTGTCAAGTATATTTGTACTTATTTCACTTATAAGTTATTTACCATTCTCCAAAAGAAGTATAATTAATAAAATTACGATAAGCGAAAAAAAAAAAAAATACAAATAATGATCCTCATTAAAAATAACACAACAAAAAAATTAATTATAACGAAAAAATAACTATAAATTTTGCTATATCATGACTTTTAAGAAAAAATCCTTTCTCTATAATTGTTTACATTTCAGATTTAATCATTCGTGATTTTCTGATAAGGATAATTTTATTTTTCTAATAACTTCCTTTTTTTTTTCATTAATCGTAATAAAAGACAGGTGTAATCATAAAATACTTACAATTTTTATTTATTTAATTTTTATTTGTTATGTCAGTCAAATTTAAATATTTCGTCTAATAAAAAGTACAATTTGAAATATTTTTTATTATTTTGGCAAGTATTTAAAGAAAAACTCTTTTTAACGGCTTTTAAAAAAAAAAAAATTAGAATGACTTGGACTAAACTCACGTTATGTAATTTTATTTCTAATAATGTTAATTTCTTGTCATATTTTTTTTTTTTAAATTTAATTTTGAGCACATTTCACTTGCATTATCAATAATTATTAGCTTTTAGAAAATAATATGATTTGTTGTATTATAGAATTTTTTAAAAAAAATTGATTTGTAGATCACACTGAGAAACAATGAAAAGAAAGTTACATAACATAAATTAATTATTGTTTTTCCAAGATTTTTAAAAAAAATTATTTTGCAAAATCTTGGCGATATATTTTTATTTTTTAATGCAAAAAAAGCGTTGTCACACAAAAATTGAACGGATGAAAAAATTTGAAAAAAAAAGAAAATAGATACTTCAATAGCTTAGATAATGTTTATGAAATTTAAACTATACTTCAGCTAATTTTGTAAAAGATCATAAACTCTTTTTTAAATTATTCACATTTTTAACATTTTCAAAGTTCAACTACGAATTAAATCTTACTTTAAATTTTACCTATATGTTCCAGAAAAATTTTATTATACAAAATAAATTTTTTTTAAAAATATTTTATGTATCGAAGTCATTTTCCAAAATAAATTTTGTTATTTAGTGTAAAATTCATAGATGCTATCTAATTTTTAAATTTAATATATTGTCTGTTTCTCTTTTAATTAATTTGTTGCTGCCACTTCTATTACACGCTAAAGTGTTTCTTAACAAAATTCATATAAAAATAAGCTATACTTTATTATGTATTATTTTTTAAAATTTTTTAATATGTGACGATGACTAAGCGTAGTATACAGAATGCATTATATATGTATGTAAGTAGTTAAAATTACAGCTTATACATATTATGTTCTTGAGAATTTTCTAATTGGCAACTATTAAATTACTTTAAAGTAATAATTGCAACAACTATACTATACTACATATAAGATCTACAGCTAAACGACTAAGTAGTAAAATGAATGAAATACGATTAAATTATTTTCATTTTATTTAAGTTCACTTGAGAATAATAATAATAATTATAATCATATTAAATTGAATATCATTTACGCTGTATAAAACATAAAAATTCTTGATATTACATTGTGTCTAAAACATTTTTTTTTTTTTTTTAAAGAATGAATTTAAATTGAATATTTAATCAATTTGATTACAATAAAATAAGGCCTTTTTGTTAACCCCATATCAAATTAAAATGAATTTTATCTTTATTTTAAATATTTTGTCACAGTTACATTATTTCAATTGTATATAGATTGAACATAAATTTCATTATTTAAAAAGAAAATAACAAATATAATATTAAAATATGTGTACATATTTATGTATGTATGTACATAAGTAATGTGGCGTCATATTAAAATGCAATTGTCATTGCTTTAAAAGAGATTAACATAATACTTGTCATAATAATTTAAATTTTTAATAAAAGAATTTTTATATATACATATGTGAGTGTGAAAAATGAAAAAAAAAAAATCATGTTTTTACACATGTTTTTTAACACAAATTATTATTACTGTTTTTTTTTTTTTTTATTATGTAGGTAATAAAGTAATGTCAAATGCAAAAAAAAAAAAATATATATGATCTGCATGTGATATCTATTTTATAATTGGATGCAATGTTTGATTGAAGGTGCGTGTGTGGTTTATTTTGATATTTTAATTAATTAAAAAAAAAAACAAGTAATAAAATTAAAATACATAAAGAAAAAGCAAAAAAAATATACAAAAAAATTTTAATTATTAGTTGTCAATAAATCATTAAAATTAATTATGTAAGGATTAAGATTTCAAGTATAAATGTATAATTAGTGAAGGTGTAGAAGGTTTCGAATTAATTAAAAAATTATGTTGTTCGATGCGTTGATCATAGTTTAAAAATTAAAAACTTTAATACTGTAACCTGAGAAAATTCTTTCAAATCTGTCTGAATAATATCTTGAATTTTTACTACTACTTATTTCTTTTTCTTCCGCAGAATCTTATCGCTACATTTTATTTACTCAATCTTAATTGGGCATCTAACTTTACATTACCAATACCACTATCTTGAATTTCTTTTAAACTTTTCTAAAATCTAAAACTCTTTGATCTCGTTTAATTTTTCGACAAATTTTTTAGGAAAAGAATTAAATGTAAAGATATATAAAATCACATTATAACATGGTTCTTGGGAATTTTTTCTTTCCAATACAAGAAAAAATTCATTATACTTTTTATCTGACCAAACACATTCGAAATCATGCTTTTTTACCAATTATTTTTTAGTATTAAGTATTTGACGAATTCTGAAAATTACTTCCATAATTTTCGTCATTTCTAAAATAAAATTTTAATAAAAGAAATAACTTGAATTATTTAAAAATTTCTAAAATATTCACCTATAGCCGAAACATTATAATGAAAATATCCGAACAGCAATACATTCCATAATTATTAAAAAATACATTGCATTTATTCATCTTGTTTATCATAATATATGTACATACATATATGAATGAGTACGTCCATATGTACATTATGTATATGAAAAATTAAAATTCTAAATTACAAATTTCATGTCAACGCATAATTATAATTTATAAAATATATGTATTATAGTATAAAATGTAAAGAAAGATAAAGAGATAGAAATTTGCTAAATATTTGTCGAGAAATATATTTTATGCATTTTATTTTTATTTTTATTTTTATTTTTCAATAAAACTAGCCAAGACCTAATTTTATTCAAATTCTATTCTATATAAATTTTTTTACTTATTGCTTTTTTTTTCTAGTTTTTTTTTCCAAATGTACTCTAAAACAATTATTCTTTTATTTATTAGTATATTTTAGTTGTTGTTGTTTGTTTTTTTATAGTGTTTGATAGTAAATATAATGATAAAACACATACAAAATAAAAATAATGTAATGATTTTTTCTCATATCTGAAACTTTGTTTTTATTGTTTAAAAACAAAATTCAATGTTTTTTTTTTTAAACGTACTTGATATTTGCAATAAAAAACGTTCTCATTTACATTAAATTACTATAAAATTAATTGAACTGTGTTAAAAATTCATTGAAATATTTTCTAGGATTTCATTTTTATTTAAAGGATTCATTTTTTTTTTTTTATATAAATTTTTATTATGCGAAAAAAACAAAACTGGGAAAATATCCACATAAAAATTGAATAAAATATCGTTTGAAATTAAGCCAAAAACTTAAATATTAAGGAAGAAATTTATAACTTTTTATTTTCTGTAATGGAGTTAACGCTTAATTAAAAATATAGTCAGTATTTTGTTGAATTAGTACACAATAAAAACGCAAGAGACATTAATATTTTTTTAAAAAAAATCCTACAATTTTTGTGATTATGCTTTGTTTTTTTTTTTACTTTGTATGTTCTGTTGTGGTATTAAAAATAGAACAATCCAAAAAAAAGTTTTTAACAAACTTTTCGAAAATTTTTGCCAAAATTCTTAACTTACCTTTGTTCCTGAAGAGATATTTCACGTAAAAGTTAACCTCAGAACAACAGGTTGTTTCAAAATTAATTTTTTTCAAAACATGCTCGTAATTAGAATTTTAATGACAAGTAAAAGTTCATGCTCTAAGGAATTTCTTTTATTTAAATTTTGTTGAAAAAGTTAGAAAAGTTCAGTTTCTTTGTACTTTTTTTATTTTAACAAAACAATTTTCAAGTACCTCTCAAACTCATTTGAAAAAAAAAAAAAAACTTTAAAAAAATATACGAACAATGGACAGTACTTTTTTTATTTTCACATCTACCTACATCTAAAGTTTTGTTTTTACCATAAATTAAAAAGTTCGTTGAAAATCACTCATTTTGTGGCTTAATTCTTTTAAACAGAATTTATCTTGTTTTTCATTTTTTTCCTTTGTAATAGTATTTGTAATTATCAGTCCCCTAGTAGTCCCTGAACTGGAATTCCTCTGAAAAATATTTTCCCAAAATAATTTTCTCAAATATATTGTTTTTTTTTCTCTTTTCTGTTTTATAAATAATTAGACTTTTTTCATATTAATAATCATATTTCATCAAAAATTTTAATGAAAAATGAAATTATCTGTAAGGTTGAGTGAATCAAAAAAAAAAAAAAAAAAGTGAAAAAAAAAGAATATTAGAAGCTTGACCTTTTCGTAACTCATTGAATGTCAAAATTAGATTTTTTATTTAAAAGGTTCAAGTTCATTATTTTCTACTCTTAAAGTTAAGCTAAAATTTAGTTAATCAAAACATTTTTTTTTATCATTTTGTTTTTCTATTATAAAATAAATATATTTCTGAAGATTTATTCAATTTTATCCCTGAGGAATTAATCAATTTAAAATTAAATTGAAAATTTAATACTATTTTCTTTCACTGTTATACTTGAAAAAAAAACATTTATATTAATTACCACAAAAAAAAAAAGGATAAAGAATAACAAAAGAAAAACAACTTAAAACTTGTCAAATACACTTTATCTAAACATTTTTTTCATCTTATTATGTTATTGTTCTTAGAAAAAAGTATCTTTTTTCAATTTTATAGTTTTCCTATAATAAAGAGTCCTTTGTTTGTTTTATTATCCTTTTATAATTTTTTTTTATTTTTTCAATTTTTAATACTATTTTAAATACATTTGCTGACGTACATTTCATTCATTGTCACATAATGCACAACAATAGTCCCTCATCGGCATTTTTGACCTAAATAATACCATCATCATCATCATTGTTATCATCACCAGATTTTTTCCTTAATATAAATTGAATCGAATATACATATAAAACGATAGCAATGAAAAGTCTCAATTTGAGATTGTTACACAAGAAAACCATAGCACACAAACCAACTATCAGTTCCATTTAAACACCATCTTCTCAATGTGGATATTAAAGAAGTATTAACAAAGACAACAAAAAATCCTTTATAAAAAAGGATCCGATTACAAAGCAGACCACTATTATGTATATAAAAGAAAATAAAGTTCTTAAAACATAAGGATGGCTGATTTCATTATTAACCAGGATTCAATGGATATTTTATTTTATTTTATTTTTCTCTTACCGTTTGCACTTTTAGTTCTAGAGTTCTGATTAAAAAGTTTAACATTATCTGCTGTAGTTTGTTTGATACTGAGGTAAAAACAAAATCTGTTGTTTTAGTGTTGCATTGATTTGTAGCATCAGAGAAAATTAAGGAAAAAAAAAAAACTAAGATAAAACATAAGATTATTTTGTTTACTATTATTTTTTTTTGATTTCAAGAAAGTCTATAATCTTTATGCATTAACTATTTTTAAATAAAATCTCTATAATACATGATATGTGTGTGTATGTACATACTTCAAGAATACAAACTTATTCAGTCTTATCATTTTCATCAGTATCATCATCCTCATCATCATCCTTGTTATTATATTGTCCGTTCAATATATGTAATGATGTAGCGATCCTTAGGGAATGATTTTTATCACAAATATTATTAAAAATCAGTATAGCTTCCGTTATTATTGTTTTCTTTTCTTTTTAATATATATTTTCCCTAATCATCCGCAGCAACAGTAACCTTTTAGTAAAGAAAAAAAAAAAGGACTAACTTAACTGAATCAATATGTGTTGAGAAAAAAAAATATAACAATGACCATAATTTAATCATGATGATGAGGATAGCAAAAAATACTTTCATTTATTTGTTCTTTTTTTTTTTTTCTTGTATTTTCTGGATTATATGAATTTTTTAAAGGAAATTTTAGTACAAAGAATAAGAGAGAAAAAAAAAAGAAAATTTGGGATTACAGGAAATCTTATACTCTTAAATTTCTTAATCATTTCCGTAAAATATAAATATAAGTCGAATATAATTTCCGTTTTGGATTATAAACTTTTTTTTCTGTGAGTCTGAAAAAAAATTTTTAAGGATAAAAGGTGATTATATAGGATCTTGACTTTAATAGCTTTATGTGTTGTTGAAAAAGAAGTATAAAAATTGAAGCTAATTTTTTAAAAGATTTAATCACTTCATTCGTATAATATTAAAAATTTCTTAAATAGCGTATCCTTTTAATTACGGTTTCAAAGAAGGTTTTTCTTGAAAAAAAACCTAATTATTTTCACTAAAAACAATTTTCATCGTACAATGAAAAATTCTAGTTCTAGTTAAAATAAAATATACATATGGATATGTACATAATGAACCCTTTTATGAGCTTTCATTATTTTAACAGGTGAACAAAAGGTAAACATGCAAGAATTTATTGAACTGTATGAAAATTCAATTTGATTTACATACATTCTGATGTTCATGACCACAAAAATGATTTTTTAATTGACTTTTCACGTTATCATTTTCATTTTTCATACATATGTATGTACATATGTATATGAACAATCAGACATATATACTATTATAATTCATAATTTCACATACATAATATGCCGCTGTATACCACATAATAATCATCATTACAGCTGTGACTATTTTTTATGTGCGGTGCCGTTCACGTATGCGTCATATTTATATAGATGTACATATGTATGTATGTATATAGAGTTATATTGCAACTAGGCATATGTACTATATAACTTTTATTTAAATAAAAACCACAAATTCTACATAATGGTAATTTTTTTTAATGTGGTTTGTGATTTTTTATTCCTTTTGTTTGATAATATTCATTTTGCATTACAAGAATTTCAATAATTTTTAAAGATATTGTTTTTTTATTGTTGTGCCTTTTTTTATGTTTTTATGCAGTATCTACTTTCCAACAAAAAAAAATAATGTTATTGATTTAATATAGGACAGTTTTTTTTATTGTTTACATGTGAATACAAACATACATATTTGAGTGGGTGTAAGGATAATGTCCTTTGAGATGAAATCATGATTTTATGAATATATGAGAATTTTATAGAATTTTTTTGTTATCAAATTTTTTTTGTATGTTTTGTGAAAAATGAAAAAAAATAAGGAATAAAAATACATATAAGTTTTAAATAAAAATTAATAATTTTTTATGAAAACGAATTAAATAGAAGAGGAGAAGGAACATATGAATTTTATAGATTTTTAACTTAAAACTTCAAAGAAATTTGAGATATTTCTAAATTTGACGAATTATTGAAATTTGTTTGCGTTTGTTACCAACGGATTTTTATTGTTCTACATTTTCTGCAATACAATAAAAATACTTTACAATAATACAGTATTTTAGAATACAAGAGATATTTAAATATGTATTTTTAAAATTTCTGATTTGGTTTTCAATAGCTTGATTACATAAAGCAGTATTGTTTTTTTTTTCAATCAACTTCTAGTTATTAAAATTCTACTTTTTTTTTCAAATTTAAAATAACAAATTTTAAGATTTTCAAAATTTCAATACTTACGTAAATATTATATATTTTACATTTTTCTTGAAAACGAAGTAAAGGAATATGCAATAATTGAATAGTCCTTTTTTTTTTACTTCAAATAAAAATAAGAAGATTAAGAAAAAAAGATTATTATTGAAAAAAATTTATTTCATTGAAAATAAATTTTATTTACTCGAAGGTTTTTAAAAATATCCTTTTTTTTATTGAAATTTATTAAAATTCAATATCTATAGACTTCAACGATAAAAAAAAAATTTAATCCTCAGTAGGAAACAAGACATAAAAGAAAAACTAAAAAAAAACGACCAAATTTCCTTTAAAAAAATATGAAAATTTTATAAAATCAACGTATTTTTTTTTTTTAAAAAAAAACTTAAGATGGGGTTTGTGTTCTAATTCACTTGAGAAAGTTTAATAAAAATATATTTTTTGTTTTTTTTTGTTTTTATATAATGAAATTAATTTTTTTCAAGGTTTTATCTTGATTAAAAAAATTTTTTTTGTGGTGTAGTATGAAAAATTTTAATATTAAGAAAAGGGTTCATAAAGTTGTCTAGACAAATTTTTTTTCATATCCTTTGGCTTCTTATAGAAATTAATGTCTAAGTCAAAAATATATGAAATTTGATCTTGAATAATGTTTTTTTTTTTTTCATCTCAATATTATACTTAAATATGACCTATTTTTGTCATTTTCATAAACGACTTATAGTGTCAACAACTCAATAAATGTCTTCTCTTTATAAACGAAAATATCTCAAACCTTGGCATCTAAAAATTTTGAATGAAAAAAAACTCTTCATCATATTTCACTTCGAATAAAATAAATAAGTAAACAAAAAAAAAAAAAAATTATTAAATAAATAATTTCATTGAAATGATTTTAATAAATAATACAGTACGTTCAAAAAGAAAATGTACGCGTATGTTTTCATAGATGTGCACACTTCAGGAATTAGAATTGAGTATTGACATAACTAGTCTGTTTTTATGTAAAATTAAAAGTGATGATTTGTTTAAAGTTGATTTTATTTACATGTACGCAAAAATAAACAAACAAAAAATAAGGTAATCCTGATTATGTCATATTGGATTATGTGTAATTATAAATTATGATTTATAATAAATTATGTATTTAATGTTGAATGCATTTTCAAAATTATACTTTTGTTTCTCGTTCATGTGTATGAATTTTGTTGTTAATGTAAAATTTATGTAAACGTACATATGCATGTAATCGTACATACATATGTTAAACTAAAGATTTTTTCTTGTATTCATTATGTAATTATAACCTAATTTCAATTTGTTTATAAGCATTTTAACATTGAATATAAACTTGTTTATTTATCATAATATTTCCTATACATAATTTGAATTTCTTTTTCTCAATCAATATACTTCTTAATTCTTATGAATAAATTTTATGATTAAATAGGTCAATTTGATCTGAATATGTTTCAAAGTAAATTAGTAATTGGATTATTTAGGATAATTTTCAAATAAATTTTATTTGAAAAAAACTAACTTTAGAACTAAAAACGTGAGTAAAAAATTTTACAAAAATTATGTTAACAACTCATAATTCTCTTATTTTTATGAATTTATTTTTTAATTTTGGTAAAAGAAAAAAAATTAAAAAATTTCAATTCATGATGAATTTGAACTATTTTA
The DNA here is from genome assembly GCA_939192795.1 of Bombylius discolor. Taxonomy (NCBI): domain Eukaryota; kingdom Metazoa; phylum Arthropoda; class Insecta; order Diptera; family Bombyliidae; genus Bombylius; species Bombylius discolor. The sequence goes on from OW584241.1 coordinate 40,569,787, forward strand.
GCATGAATTGTTTTTAAATTGAATTTTTTGTAAGAAGTTTTTTTTACCACTTCATGATCGTTTAATTGCTACATTCTACTAGGAGAACTTTAAAAAAGAATAAAAAATTTGCATTACTATACTTCTAGATTTGAGTGTTAAGTTTGAAGTATACATTTTATTGGCTTCAACAGCTTCTTGTTTGCTGGAATTGTGTTTGAATCTTGTGCTATACATTTAGATTTGTGCTTCAGTACCACAAATATTTCAAAAAAGGATTTTCTAGATAACATTTGAAATGGTTTAAACCAAATTAATCATAGTCACATATTTGAAGTCAAATAAAACAGCGTTGAAATTATTAGAAATGCACCCAATTACATTTAGCATAAACTGACGCATTCCAAATAAGTATAGCATGTACAAAAAATGAAATATATACATATGTGTGTATGTAACATGTACATATGTACCTACATTACTTTTTTGAAAAAGCCGCTTTTTCATACGTTTTTATACTTCTATCAAATAAATATTTGCATTGTTAAATTCAACAATAAATTTAATTTTTCATTTCAAATAAAATGTCATATGAGCTTATTAATGCTACTAGATATTTATGTACGAGTATATTACTCTAATCAACTAATAATTGTTCAAATTACATATTTTCTTAGTCACGAAAACATTAATTAATTTTTCATCATAAAAATTCATAAATTTTCTTTATTTTTGCTTTTTATTTTTTATTTTTTATTTTTCAATAAGTGCTAAATTTCAACTCAACATTTATGAATAACACGACAGGAAAATTCATGTCTAATGTCCGTCATATGATCGGATCAATTTACAAAAATAAAAAAAAGATAAAATAAAATATATATCTTTTGTATAGTTTATATTGTCTGATATTTCAATGGTATCATAAAGCACCTACACTATTTGCTTATAATACGTTCTTGTTTTTTTTTCTTCTCATTTTAATTTGTACATGCAACTCACACCGAAAACTGATTATTTTTGCCCACTTGATGAAAAACGTTTTGAATATAAATTAAATATGAAAAAGTCAATCTAATGCCTTACAACAATTCGAACGTTGTACAACACAGTGTGATTTCTAATGCAAATTCAAATTATTGCGTATACGTTCATTGTTTGATTAATTGCATATGAAATGTGTATTACTCAATTATGCCAATTGAATATAATATTGTTGAAAATAAAAATGAAAAAAACGATCATGTAATAGAGAAGTCATTGGTCAAGTCATTCAACAATTTATGGAGTATATTAGAAAAACAAAAACAACAATAACAAAAAAAAAAAGTAAGCACCTTATAACATTGAAATGAATATTTAACGTCCATTTTTCTCTAATGTCGCCAATTGAACATTTTCTTTAAAGGATTGTTAATGAATTTGCATGCAGAAAAATGGTAAATACTTTTTTTTTTTACAATTTCATTTTATGAGGATAAAAATATAATTATCACCTGTTTTACATACAATTACCGGTAATTGTTTTCACTTTATTAGTTTTTTTTTTTTATCTGTGAATTAGCTAAAGTTTATAAAATTCAGTTTTATTAGCTTAGAAAAAAAAAATCAGCAGTGTATGAGTAATTCATTCGCCTCCTAAATATTAAATAGGAAATATTTGCTTTAAATTGAAATTTGAATTGAAGAATTAAAAAAAAAAAAAAACACAAAAAGATACTAAGAACATCGACAATTTCCAGACAGGTAATATTTTTCTCCCGAAAAGTCTAATTTGCGAATTAATTTTGACGCCAATTAAATCGCATGAGACATATGAGTACGGGTAAAGTTATTTTTAAAATTTTTTTTTTTAAATGCCTAAATTTGTTTATTTTGTTTTTTGTTTTTTTTTCTGTTTTACTACATTGAATTAAAATTTAAATTTTTATTATACCAATTCGATAAAAATTATTCTATTTATAAATACATTCCAGGGGACCCGTATAATAGATAAACATTTAAATTGTATTGAAATAGATATCGCGTTGACTATTGAATGTCATATATGTGTATATATTATGTACATGTATGTACGTTGTATGTATAATAATCCTCATGCTCAGCGATTTTTTTTTTTTGTTTTTTTTTTAGTAATGTAAAAAAAGAGAAGGTTGTGAATACAAACAAAATTTTTGTACATTCACTAAATAAAAATTTAATCAGCTTTTATTTTCTGATATTTATTTATTTATTTTGAAATTTTTTTTTAAACAACATTACCAAAAAGTAATTTATTTATAAATTTTCGATTAAAAAAAAAAAAATTGCACTAATTTTCAAAACAATAAAAGGTCATTTAACATAATCAAAAATAATTCATGCACGCGTGTAATTGATGATAAATTTTCTGTTTTATTTTTACGAAGTTTCTATATATATTTTTTTTTATTTATATTTTGTAAAATGACTTTTGACTTTTTTTGTTTTAAAAAGTAATTTATGGTTGATTGAATGCATTTTATTGCTTTTTTGTTTTCTTATCTAAGAAATTTTGTTTGGTAACATATTTTATCTATAAAACTGTCACGTATTAAATTCTTTGATATATCAATTTTTTGTTGTTGTTTTTTATCTTTTTTCTAAATTTAAAACCGTCATGGTTTTTTCTTATTTAATCTTTTGTATCTAAAGTATAGTATATGTATATTAAAAATTGCAATATTTTTTTTTTTGAAGGATTTTATTAAATTTTTGTTTTATTAAAAAAAAAAAAACAAGCAAGGAACTCTTATGTAAGCCAGAGTACAATAACATTTTTCACATAATATTATTATGATTTAAAAAAAAAATGAAAATTTCACTTATGAATAAAATTAATGTACCTTATGGTAAAAAAGTTCATATTTTATAAATATTATTTTTTCGAAGAAAGGGTTAAACATATTTATAGGTAATTTTTGACACTCTCGTCAGAAGATTTTTATGTGTATCACGTTCAGTTAACAAAAGAGAATAAAAAACCAAATAAAATTTTTGAAAAATGATGTAATTTTCTTGAAGGTTCAATAAATCAGTAGAAACAAAAACTGGTACAATATTTTTTCTATACATATTGTTTATTTCGTTGAACTTCTGATGTGAGAGTGTAATTTTTGTTGAAATATTCTTTACAAAAGAATGATTTTACACTCTTTATATTTTATTTTCTATTATTTTTCAACATCGTATAAATAATGTAAACATTACAATGAAATTTCTGAAAATATCTAAATAAGATATTTTACAAACGAATAAATAATTGCTACTAGACGTCATGTTTTAAACATTTTTTTTACTACTTATATATCTAAATCCTGTCCCATAAAAAAAACAAAAAAAATAATTTATGTGTTAAAACGTGCCAAGATAATTTAAAAACATTCATTTTCTTATATTGTGTTACTAAGCAACTTCGATCAATTATTCTTTTTTTAATCTTTTTCAAAGAATTTTTAATTACATTTCCTATCATCATTAATTACATAAAACTTGCTTAAGTTTATTTATTTACCTTTAATTGTTTTTGTTTTTCCTGTAAAGTAAAAAAAATATATCCTTTTCAATAAAATATGATTTCAATATTTTACTTTACTGTTTTTTTTTTTCCTTTTTCATTGAAACAAAAATATTTCTTTGATTTATTCAAAAATTTAGAACAAATTTGACATAATTGATTAAATCAAACATTTCACACATGAAATTTAACAGATTTTTCAAAATTTCAAATAAACTAAAATTTAAAAAAATTATTTTCATTGAATTTTGATTTTTTTACTTTTCATTTTATTTTTTCACAGATTTTATTGTTGAAAAGATAAAATTTCAAGTGTCAAAATTAATTTGAAAAATGTTGAATTTTCAAAAATTTACAATTGATGACAATGATGCACTCAACAGATTCTGAAATGTTCGTGAGAATAAATATGAAAAAAAAAAAGCTTCAATGAAATTCAGTACTACTTAGTTTACGTGAATTGATTAACATGGTGTTCAAATGTGTTTGATACATTTTCGTAAATTACTCTGGAGGAAGGTAGAAAAGTGTTCAATCCCGTCAAGTATTTAATATAAGGAAAAAATGTTCCATCCCTGAGAATATTGATGCATAAAGAGAATGGGAAAGTAAGAATAAACAAGGATGCAAAAGATTCTTCGACCAATCAATAGTCTACATCCTTTTTGTGAATGAAGAACAGTTTAAAATGATAGCTTTTTTGCGTGTTTGTTTAGTTTTTCTTCGTAATAAAATTTCATTAAATTCTCTTCGATAAAATTGTACACACAATGGATCCTTAATGCATTTTCATTAAAATAACAAACATGACAGTAACTTAAAATAATAAATTTGCTGTAAATAAATTACTCAAGTACTTGATTGACATTACATAAATTTCACATAGTAAAAAGCAAACTACTTATATAAATTTAAAGCAACAAACACTTAAAATCTTTTTGTTGTGTGCTCTATCGTCCTTTTTATATAATTTTTAATTTATTTTGAATTTAATTAAAAAGTTTTTTTTTTTTTTTTTTTTTTAAAGAAAATTCTTATACAATATTTCAAGTCTTTAAAGTTAAATTTTTGAAATTTTCAAAAGAAAAAAGGATTTGTGTTTTTTTATAAGAAAATTCTTGGATAAACTATTTCAATTAAAATTACACAAAACATATAATCAGTTTGTTAGCTTTATTCCTTTCCAGTGGAAGTTTTTTTTTTTCTTTGATATAATTACTTTTAGTTTTCAAATTAAACACAGGAACAAAAAAAAATTAAACCAACACAATAGAAAATAGAAAATATTGCATATGTACTTGTAGTTTTATAAGCAAATATTTTTCTAACGGAAAAACAAGAAGAAGAAAAAATTTTTTTTTATGTAATTTGTAAACATAACACAAGCGATAATTAAATTTAAATTACGACAATAAACAGATGTTAATGTATGTCATAAAATATATTTTGATCCTTTTTATATACCACAGAAAAGAAAAAAAGGAAAACTATTGTACTTATCACAGGTTCTTCAACTATTATACAAAATCCAATATGGAATGTGTAAAATAAGACTTTTCTTCAATGACATATACTGAAATAAATTTAAACGTGCTTAAAAATGTTACAATATCGAAAACAATGACATTTAAATGTCTCCTATATTTTTTAGTCTGTCTGTCTTCCTTTTTACATAATTTTTATTTTATTTTCATTTTGAAATTTTTCCCATACTTCAATAAAATTTTCTATATAAAAACGATGATGAATACTAAAAATAAATAAAAATACACAATGAAATGAAAATTTCCTGTATATTGAATGTTATTTTATTTTATTTGTATTTTTCAATTTTTATTTGCATTTTACACTCTATTTAGTCATGATCAAAAACTCCTTTATTATTATTTTTTATTTTTTTTGTCTTTGCATACGAGTATTGAAGGAAATTGAAAAATTGATAAATATGCACGCAAACATATTTGTGGAGGAGAATGAAAAAAAAAAAAAAAAAAAAAAAAAAAAAAAAAAAAAAAATTTATATTCATGTGACGATGAAAATGAAAGGAAGAACTGATATGAAAGTAAAACAAATCAAATTGAATGTTAATAAAGGATAAGTGATTGAGGCAAAATGCAGTATAAATTATAATATAGTACGTTTGTGTGTATATGTGATGAGGTGTATAAAATTTTCATTTGTTTTTTATTCATTATTTATTATGAAAAAAAGAAGGATTCGCACATAATTTTTTTTTCTTAAACTTTTTTATTTGAATTTAAAAATTTGTGAATGTAATATAATATCGACGAAAGATATAGTTTTTATCTTATTTTAAAGTGACGCATTTAGTGATTTTCAAAGGATGATGATTTGTAGAAATAAAATAAAAAATTGGTAAAAAAAAAGCTTATTTAAATTTAACTTTTAATAATTGGATAGAAACGAAAGGAAAATTTGAATGATTTTAAATCTATACATAAAAAATAATTTAACAAAAATTTACTTAATTAGTATAGATACTTCAACATCACGTTTAATATTACAATAAATTCAATTTCATTTGAATTTTCAATAATATTGAAATTCGATCATCATTACTGATAAATTACAAATTGCTTTATCGACACTTTTATTGAAGCTTTTGAAATTTTGACTGCAAAATATAAACATATAAAAAAAAAATTCAATGTTTGCAATTTTTTCTCCCTCGTATCATGGTGTTATTCATAAATCACAATAGATATTAATATGTGATAACCTTTATATGAAATGTGTGTATGCATTTTTCTGATACCATAATATGTGTAGTTTTTATATAAACAAAAATTAAATTAAATTAAAATTTTCTCTATGTGTCACGCCATATACGAATCCAATAATATCAATGAATCCATAAAAAAAATACTTTAAATACATATGTACATAATAGTTTGTTCTCATCTCATATTACATACATATATATACCTATTTATATTGAGAATGTGTTGCTGATTACTGTTAAATATACATACATACATATGTAATTTGATAAACCCCATTAGATTGTAATTCAAAACTTTGACAGATAACAAATTAAATACAGTATATATTTGTGTACGTAAACACATTATAAAATTTTTAATTAGAATGCAATTACAATAAATATTTTATGAACAATTTAATAAACATTAAAATTAATTCTGACCTACATTAATCCTATTTTAGAATTTTATTTAATTTGTGTGACTGTGTGTTTTTCTTATTTGTATAATGTTGATAATATATTTTAAAAAAAATTCATTATTAATATGTAGATATTATAAATTATTGTTTTATTTTTATCATTTTCAAATTTAGTTTAAAATTCATTAATTGTATTCATAACCGTGTATCTGTATACAATATTTTCTATGTTTGAGTATTAAATTTCCTTCGATTAAAATAAGAAAATTTATAATTTATTTCAATCGATCAAGTACCAACTTACAAGACAAAACAGAAAGATATTCATAAAATTTTCTATTATTGAACGAATTCTTTGTTCTAGTTTCGAAAGAACTGTTGTTTTTTTTTTTCTATAAAAAATCAAGTAGTTGGAATCAGATCGGATATTTAATTTTGCATTTGACTCACGGTTATAGACCCATCAATAAATAAAATTCAATTAATTATTATCTGAATTTACTTAAATTGTTTTTATGAATAAAAATTAAAAAGGAGAAAAAATATGAAAATGAAAATTTAAACTAAAGTGCAAAAAAAAAAAAAAAGAGATAAGATTTATTAAGTTCGAAAAAATATTACTTATTATTTTTATTATTTTAAATTTATAATTTTGTATAAACAAAACGTTTGCAATTTTGATAGTTTTTTTTGTTTTTTTTTTTTTGTTTTAAATATGTGACTGACTAACTCACACTCATTTATTATCAGCCGTATTGTATTTCAGAGTCTTTTTAAATTTTTCTATATACAGCGCACACAAAATAAATAACAAAATAAAACAGAAAAGTGATATAAGTTTTAAAAGAAAGCAAAATAAAGAAATTAAAATTTTAAAAAGAAAACAAAAAAATCACTATTAATTCGAATGTTATAGCTACATTGGAAAGTTGCCCACAAAACACTCTGAATAACAGATTGAAATATGACATGTGTATATATTAAGTTAAATTCTACAAATAAGCTTTTTGTTTTTCGTTTTCTATTATACAATAAACATTAATAAAAAAATCAAAATTATAAGTTTCAATTTTGAATAAATTGAATAAAATAAGAAAATCTATATGTTTACGAAGTTGTATATGTCTTTTTTTATATAGGTATGCATACCTATATATTGAGCCATATCAAGGACGTTTCTTTATTATATTGAAATAAAGCGCTGGAAATATATTTATTATTATCAAAATGTTTTTGTCCTTTTTTCCAAAAAAAAAAAAGTGTCCCTTTTTCAACGAAAAAAATGATAAATAAAATATCATTAAAAGTTCAATGATTTTCTTTAAGTATATATATGTACTTAAAAAAAAATATATTGAAAATTTTATGTTCAATTCATAAAAAAAAGTTTTTGGAATTTTAACAATCGCAGTAATCAAAAGTTTATCAAACTTTTACGAAAAGGAAATGAATTTTTGTATGCATATAATATTTTTCACACGAATTTCCTTTAATAAAACTTTCTTGAAAATTTTTTTATCTTATTACAAATTTCTATAGTACATATATGAATATCATGTGTGAAAATAGTAAAATTCATTTTTAACTTTAATGTCGATTTATGAATATGAAATAAACGAATTATGAAAATGTATTTGTACAGAAAGTATATATTCATAAGTATGTAAGTAAGTATAATAAAACTTAAAAAGTCCGGATATTATACATGGATATCCTTTAAAAATTCTTTTAATAATTCGATTTTAAATAAATCTAAAACATCTTTTATACACTCATCAATCTTGATAGTGATAAAAGACAACTTTATGAAAGGATAAATTATTACATTTTTCTATTTTCATTTTTCTTTATCATTTTTTTTTTTTTTTTTGTAAGTTGTATTTTCATCTTTCTTATATTTTTGTTATTGATGTGAAGTAGTATCGTTTAAAACGATAGCAACAAAACAAATATATATGTATGTTCTTTATCCTTTTTCTGTTAAATAAAAAAAAAAAAAAGAAATTTATATAATTCATATTCCTGTGAATATACATTTTGATCCTTGAAAGTAAATGAAGTGTGTTAAATGATAACGATTACAATGAATGGAAAGAAAGAAAAAAACAAAAAAACATAAAAATGAAATTCTGAAAAGATTAAGAATAAAAAATTTACAAATTATGTTTACACACACATATATGTATGTATGTATAAACATTTTGCAAATTTTCTATATGTAAAATTTAAAATATATACATTTTTCTAAACGGATTATTGAAGAAGAAAATTTTTACAAAAATTTGCAATGCAATATTCAATAGTGAGAATTTGAACAGAAGTTTCAACACCACCAGCATTTATAGTGAAACAAATATTATGTTAAGTGTATGCAGTTAAACGCTTAAAAAGGATGATTTTACATATATGAGAACAAAAAAATTCGATGCATTGTAATATAAAAAACACAACATACTGCATCGTAAAATGGTCTGTATTAAATTGCGAAATAACTATAAAAATCGAACGATGATGCAAGGATAAATTTCATGAAATTTTCACTTGAATAAAAAAAATTCATGTCCTCTATCCTTATTTACTTAAACTTATATATACATATATATATTTTTGATTTATTGAATGCGTTTTTCTACATACTTCAAATTTTAGTTAAAAAATAATAAGAAAAAAAAATCGTTAAGAAAGAGTTATCGCTTCTTCGTATCAAAAATAATTCAAATTTCAACTTTTATCGTAATGGCAGGATAAAAAAAAATTTTTTCTTGAAAGAAGATAATAGAAAATACAAACAAACGAAAAAAAAAAATTTAATTAAAAACTTAATCATTTACCCCATTATGTACTTGACAAAAAAAAAAAAAAAAGGAAAGAACTGTTGAGTGCAAATTATGTGTTTTGATTTCCTTTCTTTATTTTACTTCATGCTGTGTTTTTCATGGTGTCTTGTTATAAGTTTTGTTTTTAAAAAATTAGCTTTTTTAGAATATTCATAATAAGTTTAAAAAAAAGTTTAAAAAATTAAAAGACGAACAAAAAAAAATATATTTATTTGATTTTTGACCTTGTTGATAAAATATTTTAATGAATAGAAAAATTTCAACACTAGAAACCTATCAGATCATTCAAAAACTGTTTAACCTTGACTTTTCTTTATAAAAAAAAAAAAAATTTAATATTTAAAAAAAATCCCATTGATTATTTTTTATTTAATATTTATTTTTTTTATAAATAATATATAATTACCATAATTTACATCTTTTTACAGGATTCATAAACGAACCTAAAGGACAATTAAATACCTTAGCAAATTCAGGTACATTCCTTACAGCGCCAACCATACGAATATTTCCCGGAGTATGTTTATCATCTGCTAAGGCAATTTCCAATGATTCTGGAGTTATTGAAAAACACCAGGATTGTGCATAAGACAAAAAGAATAATTGTGATCCATTTAAATCAATACCCGGTAAATTAATTTCTTCATAATTATCATGTTGTAATAACCAATTTTTATATGCCCTGTATGATTGTATTATTCCTCCATTATCAGCAATATTTTCTCCTAAGGAAAATTCTCCATTAACATGATGTCCTTGAATTTTATAACTATTATATTGTTCAATATAACATTTGGCTCTTTCTATGAAATTTTTTGTGGAATTCTCATTCCACCAATCTTTCATTCTACCCAAATAATCATATTTTCTTCCGACATCATCAAAACCATGTGTCAGTTCATGTCCAATATATGATCCAATTATACCGAATTTAATTGCTTCCGGGAAATCAGGATGATACATTGGAGGCTGTAGTATACCAGCAGGAAATATAATTTGATTTGTTACTTTAACATGATATGCATCCACACTTATCGGATTTACAAGTTGCCATGCATCAAGTATTTTTGATGTAATTAATTCATCAATACCATAAAAACGTTCTGAAACTTTATATTGCCAATAATTATTAAAATATGTATCTTCTTTAAAATCAAATTCTTCAGATGATTGATTAAGTTTAAGATACGAATCTGGATAACCAACTTCAAGTCGTGTATAATTTAATTTTTTAATTGCTAATGATTTAATTTCATCATCTAACCAATCTGATTCTTTTATAATTTCTAAAAAGCTATATTTTAAGTATTCTGTCAATTCAATTAAACCATCACGACTTGTTTCATTAAAATATTTTCGAATGAACATTGTTGTAACTGAACGTTGTGCTACAAACATTGTTTCTCTAACACACCTATACCAATACGGAGAAATAACATTTGTACCATATAATGCACGTTTAAAATTTATAAAGGCATTTTCAAAACGTTTATCAAGACTCAATACAAGATTAGATGTAATTCTCCAACAAATATAATTTGTTATAACTCGCATATCAGTATTCGATATCAATTCAGTAAATGGTCCAATAAATTCTGGATTACAAACAATTACAGTTTGATTTAATTCCACTGATTGTCCAAAATATATTTCAATTAAACGTTTCCAATTAACATCTGAATAATTACTCATTAATTCATCGATTGTTACTTCATGATATTGATCTTCATCATCAATACGTTCATTTGGATCTCTCATAGCTTTAGCTAATTTTTTTTCTAATTCAATTATCTCTTCAGCTGTTTTCAATGAAATATCTTTTGATGCACCTAAAATAGTTAAACAATCAACAATTAGATTTTTATATGCTGTAATTTTATCAGATTTTGATTCATCTATATAATATTTTGCATTAATTAATCCAAGATTTGGTTCATCGATATACATTGCATTATTAAGTGCATTTTTCATATCAACCGTATAATAAACTTCAATAAGTGCAGATGTAAAAATATTTGCAGAAATTGTTAAATTTATCCAATCTAATCCTGTATCATTGTTCCAATGTTCATTTAAAGCTGGCCATCCTCCTAGAACTGTTTCAAAATATTCTAAAAGAGGTTCAACACCGCTTTGTGACAGACATGATTTATAATAGATTTTTGCTTTTTTTCCATCATAAATACTATCTGTATCAGTGTTATTTGTATCATCATTTTCTGTTAATAATTTACGAACTTTTTCTACAATATCAATTTCCATTGTTTTGAAAACAGTTAATTTATGTAAACCTTCTGGTCTAGGATGATATTTATCCCAATTTCCACATGCATATTCATAAAAATCATCACAAGGATCAATTGATGTATTTAAATAATTTTTCATATTTTTTGCATATTTTTCAAGATAATTATCATTATCATTATTTTTTTGTATAATATTTTTTTCATCATTTATCAATAATAATTTAGGTTCAATGAAATTATCATTATCATTTTCCGATGATGTCGTCACTGATATTTCTATTTCATTTGATTTTTCAAAATTTGGAAATGAATCTACTTTATAAATACAAATTAACACTAAAATAATAATTTTTTTAAATATAAAATTATATAATTTTGAAATTTTCATAATGAAATGCGCAAAATTTAAATTTTCATTTAAAAATAGATTTTAAAATTACTTATTAATTTTTTTTTCACACACAAATAAATTATAATAAATTTTTCTTTTAAAATATCTACACAAATTATTTTAAATGATTAAAAATATGTTCTTCACATCAGAAAACTCAATAATAAACTGTTTAAAATATTTAAAAAATTAATTTCCTAAACCTAGAAAACCAAAACCAAAAACCGAAAAAAAAATAAAATAAAAACATATAACAGAATGAATATTATATGTAAAATTTCTTATCCGGGACCGAATAGATAATGAAAGATTTTTACAATTATTGATAATCCCATAGATACTCGTATGTGTGTACGTACTACTTTTTTTTATTTATTTATTTATTTATTTTTTTTTTCAAAATATAAATATAGAAAAAAATTAAATATGAAATTATCTAATGAGAAAAATCAAAAGAGTTGAAGAAAATAAAAATCAGAATCATGTATGAATGTATTCACGGTCGTTTTTTTTTTAAATTTTTTATTTTTATTGGAAGCACAAAATGATCAGAATAAAAAAAAAAATTATTAAAAATCGCGTGCCAAAAAGAATATTTTGATATTTTTAGTAAACGTCACAGTTTATTTTGTTGCGTTGCCATAGGAAGTGTCAATTTAAAATAATAATTATGTTTAATATGTTTTTTTTTTTTGTAGGTAAATTGTTTATAAATTGTAATAATTAATTGAGTATATAATCACATTCATACATACATACATACGGTACATGAAAGTTATTTATGCATGAGATTATTATTTTTTTGTTCATTTAATTTTGCAATAATTAAATATAATTTAATTTTCTTGACACGTGTTTTTTAAATTATTATATTTTATTCATTTTGAACTTTCACTGGCATTTTATAATTATTATCTTGTTACTGGCAACTTTTATCAACGGGTTTTTTTTTTGTTTTTTTTTCTTTTATTTTTTTGTAGACGAAGATATTTGTAGACACAATTTATACGGGTCAATAGAATACGTGGGGTAATAAAATCATAGAAAAAATTATTATCAACACATGAAAGAGAAATTTTAATGAGAAGATGAAGAAAACTATATCAGAATTTTTAATTTAAAATGCGTTTATAATTTAAATAAAATGCCCGGCATTAGGTGTCTCATGATACAACTCTATCTTTATTACTAAATCTAATAGCAAGCTTTTACACAAAAAACTCAGTGTCCTTTCAAATAAATCCTTTATTGCTTCTCTATTATCTTGATCTTGTTTTCGACACAACATTTAAAAAACAAATCATCCTACATATTATTTTCTGTTAGGGATTTAAGATTAAAAGATGATTTTTAATCTTATCGACTTGAGTTTTATTTCACAAGTGAGGTTTTTACAATTCTTATTTCATATAGTATACCTTAATTCATTACATTACAGTAGTATATAATTACAGTTTTAAGTGAGTAAAGAGAGAGAGTAAATTACAATTCAAAGCATTATATACTTATATGCAGTATACATAAGTTGCATATGTATGTATGTACAATATTAGTGTTTCTCAAAATATATTGTGAAGCGGTATCACAATTGGTACAAGTTCAACACTGGCCCTCAATTGAAATACCCTTTCACAATATCAATCCTAATTGTTCTACAAATCTATTATGTTTTTGTTTATTCAAATTTTTAGTTAATATGTCCGCTGTCATGTTTTCAGTTGGGATGAACTTTGTGTCAATTATCCTCTTGTTGAAAATCTCTCTTACGTGATGGACCTTTATATCAATATGTTTGGTGCGGTTGTGAAAAATTGGATTTTTAACCAATTGTTGCGCACTCAAATTGTCACTATTAATGACGGTTGGACCTTTCGCATAATTTTCAAAACCTATGTCGCTGAGCAAGTTCCTCAGGTATATAACTTCTTTAGTCGCTGCTGATATCGCTGTGTATTCAGCCTCAGTACTACTTAGAGCAACGGATTTTTGCTTTTTAGACTCCCAACTTATAGCTGCTCCAGCCATCATAAGTACGTATCCGCTATACGATTTGCGATCGTTTTTATCTCCAGCCCAATCAGCATCGGCGTACGCTACTAAGTCTTTACCTGTTTTGGAGAAAGTTAATTTTAAATCAGTAGTGTTCTTTAAATACCTTAAAATATGTTTGACTGCCACTAAGTGTTCTTTGTGAGGTTCTTTATTGAACTGCGCTAACTTGCACACAGAGTGCATGATGTCAGGTCTCGTAGAGATACTGAGATACATCAACGAACCGATTATTGATTGGTACATTCTGTCGTTTATTTTTACACATGATGGGTTATTACACCTTGATATGTTTTCACCTGGATTCAATGGTGTACTGCAGCCCTTACAATCCTTCATACAATTTTTCTCCAAAAGATCTTTTATTAAGCCTCTCTGTGATATCTTAATAGGTCCACTAATACCTTCTCTTTCTATCTCAATCCCAAGAAATAATTCAATTGGTCCTTTATCAACTGTATCAAAACTGTCTCCAATTTTTCGTTTTACTTCGTACAATGTAGTTTCAGATGAACTTGCCACAATCAAATCATCAACATAAACAACAATGATATTATATTCACCATTGGTATTCATTGTATATACACAATTGTCGATTTTGCATTGTTTGAAACCAATTTCCTTAAGGGTACTATCTAATTTCTGGTTCCATTCACGCCCAGATTGCTTTAGACCATATATGGCTCGTTTCAGTTTGCAGACTTTATTTGGATGATTTTTGTCAACAAAATACTCTGGTTGTTGCATGAAAATGTCTTCATGTAACTCACTATTTAAATAGGCTGATGCTACGTCTATCTGGTGCACAAATAAATCGCATTCAACAGCAAGCGCCAAAACAAGGCGAATTGTTGAATAACGTGCCACTGGTGAAAATGTGTCTCTATAGTCGACACCATACTGCTGGCTACAGCCTTTTGCAACCAATCTGGATTTGTACCTCTCAATTGATCCATCTTTATTTCTTTTTATATTAAAAACCCATTTACATTTTATGGCTTGCCGATCATCAGGAAGGTCTACCAAATCCCACGTATTATTCTTTAAAAGAGATCTATATTCCGATTCCATGGATTTTAACCACATATTTGAATCACCTCTAGACAAGGCTTCTTGAACAGTCAACGGGTTTTGCATATTGATTTGTTGGATTGCGTTTATCGATGCTGTTTGTGCACTTTCTTTACGTGGTCTACCGGGCTTTCCCGTTCGTACGATACGTGGCCTACCTCGGCTTACTTTATCACGTGTTTTATCATTATCGGCGAATTTATTCTGTGGTGATACTACTTCATCTTGCTGATCATTTTTTTCATTAGGTACTTCATCATTTTCCTCTTGAATAACTGAATTTATGTCACTTTGTACATTTTGATCAACAGATAATCCATCTGGCTTCAACTCTATAATAGCATAATCATTATTATTTGTATAATTTTCTAATAATTTACCTGATTCTTCTAAGAATACAATGTCTCTGCTTCTATATAGTTTTCTGGTTGATAGATCGCATAGTCTATATGTTCTTGTATCTTCACAATATCCCACAAGAACACATTCAATACCTCTCGCTTTGAATTTTGACTTTCCAGGACGTTTATCGAGGATGATTGCTCTGCACCCGAAACGTCGAAAGTGTGAAACATTTGGTTTAACACCAGACCAAACTTCTTGCGGAGTGCGGTTGCGTAATAGCTTCGTAGGTGCGCGGTTCCGAATGTACACTGCTGTATTGATTGCCTCGCCCCAAAAACTTTCAGGTAAACCAGAATCTATGAGCATGCATCGTGCCATCTCAACGATGGTTCTATTAGAACGTTCGGCTACACCGTTCTGCTGAGGAGTATACTCAATTGTGAGGTTATGGCGAATCCCGTTTTGTGATAAATATTCACCGAATTCTTTACTCAAATATTCGCGTCCATTATCAGTTTTTATAGCTTTAATTCTTTTTCCGGTATCATTTTCGACTTCAGCTTTAAATGCTTTAAATTTATCAAAAACTTCATTTTTGTGCTTCAAAAAATAAACAAAAACTTTTCGCGAGTAATCATCTATAAATAGCGCAAAATATTTAGCTCCACCATTAGATTCTTTTCTCATTGGACCACATATATCACTATGTACTAATTCTAGTACATCTTTAGTACGAATGGCTGTATACGTCGCGAATGGTGTAGAGTGTATTTTACCTTTAGCACAAATTTCACATGTAATTAAATTTTTGTTTAGATTGTTCAAATTAAGCCCGTAAACCATATTTTCCTTCTGCAATAAATTTAAACTTTTGAAATTTAAATGTCCATAACGAATGTGCCACTTTGAAAGTTGACCATTATCATTTTGTGACTTTGTATAAAACGCACAATTTTTATCAAATTCCGGTTCATATATAAACAAATTATGATGCTTTCTTGCAAAAATAATAGTTTTTTCTTCATCGAGTACTTTCACTCCGTTTTTATTAAAAACAACATGATACCCGTTTTCAACAATTTTACTAATGGATATAAAATTCGCGTTAAATTCCGGCACAAATAATACATTATTTAAAGTAATTTTTATATTTTCTAAATTAATTTCAATCTTACCGATACCTTTTGATAAAGTATGTTTACCATCTGCCATAATAACCTCTTCATCACATTCTTTGATTTCAGCAAACATTTCCTTTTGATAACACATGTGGCTTGTTGCTCCGCTGTCTAAGATCCACTTGTCTCTATAATCATTTACACCAGCTAAATTCAAAATAGAAAAGGACGCATTATTTACCTTCTTCTCTTTATTAAAATTATTCCCATTATTCTTATTAAAGTTATTCCCATTATTTATTTTTTCTTTTTCTTTAACACTATTTAGGTTATTCTGTTTTAATTTGCAGTCGGCAGCAACATGCCCTTTTTTCTTGCATGCATAACAAATTATATCATTTAATTTTGACCTTTGTCTTTCCCTTTCATATTTCTTTTTTGATCTCGCAAAATACATTTGCTCACTATTATTTTCTGCAATTGTGGTCGTTTCTTCTTTTCTTTGACCTTCTTCCATTAATTTAGATTTCAATACATCAAGTTTAGGTAGTTCGTCTCTCGATTCAATTGCAATTACGAACCCTTCAAATGATTTTGGTAAAGAAGATAGCAATATAATTACAAGAAGCTCACTATCACTTTCTTGCAACGATAATCCGATTTCCCTTAATTTTTCAACTACAGTGAAAAAAATTTTTAAATGCTCCGACATACTTTGATTTTCGGCCATCTTTAATTTTAGGAGACTTTTGAACAAGGTGACCTTTCTAGCCGGTCCACGTGGCTGAAAAATTCCTTCTAATTTTTTCCATGCTTCTGCGGAGGTCTTACAATCTTTGATGTGGATAAGTTGTGATGATTTCATACAAAGAGTTATGGATGCTAAAGCCTTTCCATCTTTGTTATCCCACTCAGAAGCACCTGTATCAGAGGGTCTTACCTTTAATCCATTGACATATTCCCATAAGTCACTATACACGAGGATGCCCTTCATCTGGACTTTCCAACTATCATAGTTGTTATCATCCAATTTTTCAATTTGGTACATAGACGATGCCATTTCGTCAATTTTTATTTCACCAAATGTTTTATCACTAAATTCACTTTCCTTTTTAACCGATTCTGTTTCTTTAGTTTTTATTTCAGATTTTTCGACTAATTCACTTTTTACTTTATTATCTATTAAACTCGGACCTTCTCCGTTTTTATTCATTTCCTAAACACATTTTTACTTTTATTTTTAAATCTGTTAAACTCGGATTTTCTCCGTTTTTATTCATTTCCTAAACACGTTTTACTTTTATTTTAAACCTGGGCCCATAACCTTTTGTTAGGGATTTAAGATTAAAAGATGATTTTTAATCTTATCGACTTGAGTTTTATTTCACAAGTGAGGTTTTTACAATTCTTATTTCATATAGTATACCTTAATTCATTACATTACAGTAGTATATAATTACAGTTTTAAGTGAGTAAAGAGAGAGAGTAAATTACAATTCAAAGCATTATATACTTATATGCAGTATACATAAGTTGCATATGTATGTATGTACAATATTAGTGTTTCTCAAAATATATTGTGAAGCGGTATCACAATTGGTACAAGTTCAACATTTTCTTTTTTAGAAAATATTGTCTTTTAAAGCTTGAAAATGTGATGAATTGCAAAAATTGTATAATTTGGTTTATTTAATTAAAAAAAAAAAAAAAAAATAATAACATCCAGATTTACAGGATATTCATCACTTTCTACAAGCTATTAAATTGAAAAAAAATTTTTATTATTTTTCTCTCACTACCATAATGTTTTATATTTGTCCTTTTTTTATACAAGGTAAATATATTACCTTGGATTACCATTTTTGTTGTTGTTTATTTTTACACGTTTAAAATTGCATATTTTCTTATTGATTAAATTTTATAAATTTTCAAAAAATTTCTCATTTAAATTAAACACATCTTCTGCATTTTATTTTTACTTAAATTTCATTGTAAGTTTGAAATACTTATAAATACAGTTACAATTAGATAAAAACGAAAAGTGTTTTCATTTTTTTTTTTTATAACAAATTACTTATTTTAATTAAATTTTTCACTTACAGAAAATATTGCGTCATTCCAATACTAAAAAAAAAATAGAGAAGAAGTTTCATCAATGTAAAATATTTTCTCCTAAATAACAAACTTTAAGGACTTAAGGACGAAGAACTTTTCAAAATAGAAAAGAAAAACACATCGATACATTTTCCAGCAATTACCACTATAACAGAACATAAGAGAAAAATAAAATAAAAATAAAAACTGTTTAAGGACGAATCTCATTAAACATCAATTATTAATTTTGTTCTTTTTTTTTTTTTAATAAAAGGAAATACATAATAAAAACATTATACAAAATTGCAAATAGTAAAAAATAAAAGAAAAAATCAACAAAAATTTGCATGAATCATTTTTGATATCCTGATGCAGCATCAACATCTTCAATAATAATGACATGAATTAAAAAAAATAAAAAAAACACAAACATAAAGTATTTTTGTAACACATCTCAAACTAAATAATTGAAATTCTTTTATTTAACAAACAAAATGAAATTCTCAAAAAATGTAACAGAAATGAAATGCTTTTTATTTTTATCTAATTTTTTTGTTTTTTTTTTTGTATTTATTTCAATTATTTTTTAACAAGATGTTGTTAAAGAATTTATTGAAGTGAAAACGTTTGTTTAAGAAAAAAAATCATTTTAAAAATCACGTTTCTCAAATTTTTCTCAATTTAAATTGAAAATTCATCGAAAACAATCAAAAAAAAAAAAAACTAAAGGAGAAAGCTTTTTCATAATGAAAAACTTTTTAGAATTAAGACTGATGCTTTTGAAATTTCAAATTCTATTATTATTATTTGATATCAAATACCGAGCAACTGCTGAAATTTTTACATTGGGTTATTTAACTGGATCACAAAGACGTCCTGGAAATTTTGATTATCAAAAACCAGGTAAGAATTTTATTTTTTTTTTTTTTACTTACTATATCATCATCAAACAAAATGTGTTTGATTATGCTAAAAAGGAAATCAAGCGTAAATAATTCAATTAGTGCGGAATTGTGTTTTCCTTTTTTTTTTCTTTTTTTTTTTTGTTAATTAGTGATTTTATTCAATTTCAATTTATCGTCCTTTTTGTTGTTTAAATGTTGCTGTTGTTTTTTTAATGATTTTATTTAGGAATTACAATTTCTGGTGCTATTACAATGGCAATTACAAAAATCAATTCGGGTAAACTAAAAGAATTAGGTCATTCATTAGATTTTCTTGTATCTGAAACCTATGGTGAAGAAATAACAAGTATACGACAAACTGCAGCATTATGGACAAAACAAATTTCTGGTTATATTGGACCACAAGAGACTTGTGTTCATGAAGGACGTATGGCTGCTGCTTTTAATTTACCAATGATTTCATATGTAAGTCATTATAATTGTCGATAATATGTACATACCTACATATATGTATATAAAAAATGAATTACAAAGATTCTGGTTGAATTATTGTATCCAACCGAATTTCATTTTCCGTACTTTAATCCTTTAAAATTTAAATAAAAAAAACTTTAAGAAAAAGTTGAATGTTTTTTTTTTCTCTAATTTTCAGTTTTGCACTCATCGTGATACTTCGAATAAAAAAGATTTTCCAACATTTGCACGAACTCGTCCGCCTGATACACAAATTTCAAAATCAGTTGTATCTCTTTTGCTTGCTTTTAATTGGACTCAAGTAAAATATCTATTTTGTTTTATCTTTTAATTTTTATTAAAAAACTGCAAGATTTTCATTTTTATATAGTTTTTTTTATTTCCTTTTTACTCCAAAAAGGTCACATTTCTATATTTAGATACTGTACATGATGGCTATGCTCCTGTTGCAGAGACAATATTATCAATTCTCAAAATATCTGGAGTTCATATACGTGCAACAATAACATGGAATACAATATATCATCATGGATTCAAAACGAATCCTTTTGATTCTATTGTAGAGAATACTTATACAAATACAAGAAGTAAGTGAAATATAATTCTTTTTATTATCCTATAATTTTACTTGATTAATTGTTTGTGGGAAAAAAAAACGGAAGAAAGAAAATGAAAGAGAGGATTACTCGTAAATACAGAGAGTATGTATAAATTATGTGAATTGATGCGTTATATTATTTTCAGTTTGTTGTTTGTGCATTTAGATCTTAAATTTACTTTCTTAGTTTTAATTTACTTTTTCCTTTTCTTGTAAGGATAATATTTAAGTAGATAAAATTACAAATTGAAATTTATTATTTGAAAATTGTTTTCTTCTTCTCTGCTTACTATACGTTTTTATTTTTTTTTTGTTTTTTTTTTTTTGTTTTTCTAGTTTATATAATATTAGGACATTATTATGAGCATATCGGTTTAATGATATCATTAAAACAGAAAGGACTTCTTGATAAAGGAGAATATTTTGTAATTGGTGTTGATATTGAACAATATGATACTGTAACACCAGAAAAATATTTTCATGGTTTATTATTAGAAAATGTTGATAAGATTGCCGAAGATGCATTTCGTTCATATTTAGCGATTTTTCCAAGTGCACCAAACGCATTTAATGAATTTGCCAAAGAAGTAAGTATATAATCGTATAAATATATAAATTTAAAATTTAAAGGATGTTTTTTTTTTTTGAACATTACTAAGAAAAAAGATGATAAATAATTTTTTTTAATATAGAAAATACATAGTTCAAATAAAAAACTTGCCATTAATCTTTTTCATTGTGCGTTTTTTTATTTCAAAAATCTAATTTTCAAAAGTAAACTTCACATATGAAAGTTTCAAGTCAATCAAAAGTAAAACGAATATTTTGATTAAAAAAAAAACACACTTTTTTAAATGAAAATAATACAAAAAATTAAATTAAATTAAGCAATAAATCAAAAGTACTCTTACCAAAAAGATAATACCAAAAAACTGAATAATTTATCTTCAAAAATATTTTCAATATTTTAGAAAATTTCACTGTTTTTCTTAAGTTATTGCGTGTTAAAAGTTTGAACAAGTAACTTTATCACTTTTTCATAATTTTAATTTATCATGTGATAAATAAACATGTAGTCCTGTGCTTTTAGCCACCACCCATTTACAATCAAATCTTTCAAAATCTCATGAATTTTCATTTTATATGAAAATAAAAAAACATGGAATGGAATGAGACAAATAAAATTATTACTATGAACGAAAACTTTTTACATATAAAAGAGATAGAAAAAAAAATTGTTATTTTGACATGTTTTCACACTTTCTATTTATTTTCTACATCCTAGAAATTATCCTTGTAGAAATTGTTGTTACACAGAAATTACAATGATGATAAAAAATTTGGTGAGAAAATTCACTCGTAAAAATTTTTTTTCATTCATATTTTACTCATATCATGTTTTATATTAAAGGACTCAAGAATTATACAAAAATAATGAGTAAAAGTGTTTAACACTTGAAAAATGTAATAAATGAATTTTATTTAATAAAAGACTTACAACACGTGATGAATATCTTTTTTCAGTTTTTGCCTTACAACCGTCTACTATTTGCTTTTATTCCATTTTTCACATAATTTTTGGTAATGAACTTTGATTTTATAACACAACAAATTTCCTTTTTTTATGTGAATTTCTATGATTATCCAGAAGAGTGTACGTTTTTTTTTTTTTTTTTGTGAAATTTTGTGGTTGTTTTTTTTTATATATGACTTTATACTTTGACGTAAAATACGGAAAATAAAATTAAAATCAAATGATTAAATTTTTGTTGAATGGTAGAGTAATAAAAATCGTTTCAATTGTGATGAGAAAATTTTATGCTTCAAGTGATAGCTTTAGAATTTTTTTTTTCTTTTTAAAATTTTTAAGGATTTACTTTTTTGAATTAAATTTCAAATTAGAATCTTAAATAAAATTTCACAAAAATTCATTAAATGTTTTTTTTTCTGTATTTCATAGGTGAATAAATATATGGAACTGCCACCATTTAATTTTCCAAATCCTTTGGGTTATTTTGGAGGAGAAAAACAGGTAAAATTATTTTTATCTTTGTGAAAAAGATTTTTTTTTTTTCATTTGCAGTAAATTATTGAAAAAAAAAATTTTTTTTATTTTAAAATTTTAATGGTGCTACCAACCAAACATATAATCTACCAAAAACTTTTTAATTACAATTAAAAACTAAATACCTAAATGTTCATCTCGTGTAATGCAAATGACATTTACTGTTTGAAAAATTCGAATTTCAAATGAATACTTTACCACTTTTATACAAACAAAAAAAAAAAGGATTTTATAAATCCTCTTTTTAGGTTAAATGCCCAAATTTGTAAATACGAGTATAAAAGAAAATTTTATGTTTACTGAACAAAAAAAAGAAAGTGTAAAAATTAAATTGTTTGTTAAATTGATATATTTTTTAAATACATTAAATCCTTTGAAAATTAAACGGATGAAATGATATAAATATAATTTTATTTGTGTTATTTTTCTCACATTTTTAACGTATACATAGATAAGAGCTGAAGCTGCCTATTTATATGATGCTGTACATTTATATGCAAATGGAATAATTAAAGTTCTGGAATCTGATGGAAATCCAAAAAATGGTACAGCTATAATAAATGCTATTAAAGGATCTCGTTATTTAAGTGCTATGGGGTAAGATTAAATATGAGAAAATTTTTTTAAATTTTTAGAAAATGAATTTAAAATAAAAGATTTTTTATTCTTATGAAAATTTAGAAAAAAAAAAAAAAAAAACTACATTTTCATTCATTCTCAATTAATTGTCCTTTTTAGGATAATTAAAAGATCTTGTCGTAGCTATTTTATGTGATTTAATTTCTCTTTTATTTGTTCGTTGATTTTTTTTTTTCAGCTATTTAGTTTATATAGATGAAAATGGTGATGCTGCTGGTAATTATACACTTTTATCACGTGGAAAAATAATAAAAAAAGGTAAAAATATTTCAACATATGGATTAATACCTGTGGGAACTTTTAGTGCTCCAAACAATGATGTTTTACCAGTAAGTACCTATGTATATATTGTTTTATACAATATTTATGTATATATGTATAACGTTTAATTTTAAAATAAAAAATAATTTAAAAAAAAAATGCTTAATGCTAACACAAGAAAATGTCTTTTTAAAAGCTTTTAATTTTAACAATTCCATCACAATATGTTTTAAAATTAAAATTTTATAGCGTATACGTTTATATTTAAATTATTTTTTTTTTTCAACAAAGCTTTTCCTTTTGTTTTAAAATTTGTTAAACACATTTTATTAATTTGAAAAAATTACAAAAAATGAAAAACGTAAGCTATGAAAATTTTTTTTTTCTAACTCATAAATTGTTCTTCTCTTTTTTTTATCTATTTTCATTTTTCTTTTTCGTGTGCTTTCATCCTGCTGATAAAAAATAAATTTATTATACAGAGTCATATTCAGGTAATAAAAAAATGTACAGAAGAAAAAAAAAATGCTACACACGTACACTTTATTATTGTATTTTTTTTTTAAATTTTGAATTTTTTTTATTTCTTTCTATTTACCTTCTGATCTAAATATGTCAGATGGTTTTTTATGTCTTATAAACTTTTCGAAAATACATAGAAGTTATTTTAAAACTCGTCACAATTTGGACTAAGTAGATTTTTTATATTTTCCAAACTTCCTAAAAAAAAAAAAACCTGTTCACCAGTTTATCAACGGAAATATTCTAATCTAAAGCAAATATTTTGTAGATTAAAAAATAACCCTTCCCACTAAAATGTTTCTTCGGAAAATTTTCGTATATATTGCAAATTCCAATTTCTTAATATACATATAAATTCCTTTTTAAAAAGAAATTGTCCTTTAAACTGTAAGAAAATCCAATTTTTTTGTTCTACTAATTTTTCTTCAATAAATTTCCTTATAAAAAATTAAATCAACTTTATATTCCCTTTAAAAATTCATTTTGTATGTATTATTCAATGGAAAAGGATATCCGAATAAAAAACAAAGTACAAACTAAAATTTATTTATATTATTTTTAATTTTATTCAATTGTATTTTAACATTTTTTGTTTGTTTTTAAATTTATTCACAAATTTAATTGTTATTTAATAAATTTCATGTTTTTTTATGCTTTAAAAATTAAATAGTCACTGTGATCTTATAAAAATCATTTTTCCAGAAAATAGATATTTGACAGTTTTATTTTTTTAAAATAAATTTCTCTGTAGGATCTTCAACTTTTTGGAGCTATTGAATGGGTTGGTAAAGGACCACCAATTGCTGAACCAAGATGTGGATTTCGGGGAGAGAAATGTATCAGTAAGTAAAAAAAAAAAAAACAAAAAAAAATTATTTATTATTTCATCACAATAAAAATGAACTTTTTATTATACAAATTTTGAAAAAGTTTAGTTCAAAGTAATAAATTTTTAAATAATTTAACGAAGAAATTTAAATTATGTTTATTAGGTTACACTGGAGAAATATCAGCTGGAATTGCTGGTGGAGCACTTTTATTACTTGGAATCGTTTCATTAATACTTTATAGAAATTGGCGTTATGAACAAGAATTAGATAGTCTTTTATGGAAAATTGATTTTCGTGAAATTGAAATGCATGACAATGATAAAGAGACTGCTGCACAAAAACTAACAAGGGTAAATATATTATGTAATCTTTAAATTTGTAATATACTATATCCTTTTTTTGTTGTTCAATTATTTTTTTTTAAAATAAATTTTCAATATTTCCAGTCAACTCATCCACTAATACGAACAAGTCAAGTAAGTCTTAGTTCAAATCCAGATGCAGATTTTCGTTATTCAACAATTTTTACACCAATTGGACTTTACAAAGGACAATTGTATTCAATTAAAAAAGTTCGTAAGAAAAGTATCGATATTACAAGAGAAATGAAAAAAGAATTAAAATTGGTAAATAATTTTTTTCTTTTAAAAAAAAAAAAATTTGTATTTATTGGGAATTCCTCACATGTGTTTTTAAAAATGTTTTTTTTTTCATACAGTTGAGAGATTCTCGACATGATAATATTTGTGCATTTATTGGTGCATGTACTGATCCACCAAACATTTGCATAATTACTGAATATTGTACTCGAGGTAGTTTAAAGGTGAGTGAATAAAATACGTTTTTTTAAAATTTGCTTACTAGTTTTTTTCTTTAATTAATTTGTTTTTTTTTCTCCTTTTTTCTCCACCATTAATTTCTGCTTAAATGGAAAATAATACTCATTTATTTATATATAAGGATATTTTGGAAAATGAGGATGTAAAACTTGATAACATGTTTATTGCATCAATGGTAGCTGACATAATAAGGGTAAGAAAAAAGGATATGGATTATTAATTGATTTTCTATTTTCTCGTTAATAAGGAAACCGCGTATAGTGATGTAAAAATACATGGTGTTTCAATTCAAAATCATATAATACTTAGTGATAGTCTTGAATTAATATTACGAACTATTAAAGTATCTTTCCAGAGTATATTTAATTTTTAAAATTAGAAAGTGTATTTTCGAGATATTGAAAAGTTAATTTTTAAAAATTATGTAATCCATTGAAACATTAAAAAAAAAACTTTGTACATCCTGTTCACATAATAATTTCGAATAAGGATATTTTTACTATTAGAGAATAGACTGTCCTTTTTTTTACAAAGAAACTAAGAATGAAACCGTTTGTCAAACAAGCTAAATTTCATTGTTCAAGAACTATTTCAGTTCAAGAAAATCTTTTGAATAAACGTCCAGATGGAAGTATCTTTTCTGGACTTTTTATAACTTACGTTACGTTCTTTTCCGTTTGTATTCCATATTAATTTTTCTACAATTTTCCTACACTACTTTTTCTTAATACAGTCTCGTTTAGTATTTTCCTTATAATGAAGAAAGAGGAAAATTTAAATGTTTTTTTTTTAGTGAATTTGTACTTATATGTTTTTTCTTACAGGGTGTAATTTATTTACATGAATCACCAATACGTGTTCATGGTTCATTATGTACATCAAATTGTTTAATTGATTCACGTTGGGTTGTTAAATTAAGTGATTTTGGTTTATTTGCATTTAAACAAGGTTCTGAAGATTTAGCTGATGCTCAAAATATGGTCAATAAATGTACAAGTAAGTCATTTAATAGTTTTATTCTGAATAAATAATTTCACTGACTTGAATTCACAAATCCTTTTCATTTATATTAAATCAAATTTTAATAATGTCCTTATAACAATTTTTTTTTTTTATAAATGTAGAACTACTTTATAGAGCTCCAGAACTTTTACGTTCTGGTCCACCATCATTAGTACCTGGTACACAAAAAGGTGATTCATATTCATTTGGTATTGTTTTATATGAAATGCATACACGTCGTGGACCATTTGGTGATACTGGACTAACACCAATGGAATGTTTAAGAAGAGTTCTACAAATACCAGATAATATCTGTCCATATAGGTATATTTTAATTGAAATTTCATACATATTTTATCATATTTTATGTTGTAAAATAAAAATTTACATATTCACAAATAAAATACATAATATTATACGTACATATGGTGTGTGTATATAATACTAAAAGATAAAGTTTTTGAATTTATACAAATTGAAAATAAATTTACATAAAAATATATTATTTTATATATTATCTTTATAGACCATCACTTCAGCCACTTGAAACATCATTTGATTGTGTACGTGAATGTTTACGTGAATGTTGGAATGAGAAACCAGAAGAACGTCCAGATTTTAAAACAATACGTACAAAATTACGTCCATTACGTAAGGGTATGAAACCAAATATATTTGATAATATGATGGCTATGATGGAAAAATATGCAAATAATTTGGAAACATTAGTTGATGAACGTACAGATCAATTACAAGAAGAGAAAAAAAAGACTGAAGCATTATTACTTGAAATGTTACCACGTCCAGTTGCTGAACAATTAAAAAAAGGAAATAAAGTTGATCCAGAAAATTATGATATGGTTACAATATATTTCAGTGATATTGTAGGATTTACATCTATGTCAGCTGAAAGTACACCATTACAAGTTGTTGATTTTTTAAATGATTTATATACATGCTTTGATTCAATTATTGGAAATTATGATGTGTATAAAGTGGAAACAATTGGAGATGCATATATGGTGGTAAGTACGTATTATAATCGAAAAATAAAACCTGCCTATCTACATATAGTGTAGATACGGATCAAGGAAGCTTGGTTTATGAATCATGCAAAGTAATGATAAAGGACGATATATTTGTTATATAAAATAATTTTTTTTTCTTATTTAAAAACAATCGAACCTTACTTTTGATCCTTTTAATCTTCAAGGTTTCAGGTTTACCCTTAAGGAACGGTGATTTTCATGCAGCAGAAATCGCTTCGATGTCATTACATTTATTAAATGCAATATCCGAATTTAAAATCAGACATCGACCAAATGATCAACTATTTTTACGAATTGGAATTCATTCTGGTCCAGTATGTGCTGGTGTTGTTGGTCTAAAAATGCCACGTTACTGTTTATTTGGTGACACAGTCAATACAGCATCTAGAATGGAATCGACTGGAATGCCATTAAAAATTCATTGCAGTTCTCAATGCAAAAAGTTATTAGATAGGCTTGGAGGATACCATTATCAAGTATGAATCAAATTAACATGTTATCATTGAAAAATATTTTTTTTAAAAAAAACTACATTTCCTAGGAACGAGGCTTAATTACAATGAAAGGCAAAGGTGATCAACGTACATATTGGTTACTTGGTGAAGATGAAGATGCCCGTGAGAAACGAATATATGAGAGAACAAAAAGACGTGGTTCAAGGGCACTAAATAAAGGTAATTTCAAATTAATTTCAAATGGAGATAATAACGGAATACGAAGTTCATTGAAAAATAAAAATATACCACGAAATTCTTTGACACGCTCCTCAAGCTTAGAATCACCAAAAAAATTAAGATTTGCAACTGGTAATTTATTAGAACATCACCGGTATCATAGGTAAATTTTCAAATAATTTTCACATTCATATAAAATTTCATATAAAAATTTTTCATATAATATTTTATTTTATCGTTTTTTTCTTTTGTGTTTTTCTTATTGTTTAGTGATGATGCACTTATAGAAATTATTTCTGATATAAGTCCAAGAAAATCAAGTGGTGTATCAATTATTTGTGAAGAATTAACATCATCTTGCCCATGTATAGATGATTTTGGTACTTTAATATCACGAAGACCAAGTTCATATCCAACTGCCACAACACCTTTACTTTTAAATCATATCCATACTTAAGAAAAATAAAATAATTAAATAAATAAATACTTAATTAAATGTAATTTTAAAGTAAACTAGAAAAAAAATAATAATAATTTTAAATGTGCTTCAATATTTAAAAAAAAAGAAAAAAAAAACTTAAAAACAAGTATTTTAAAGTAATTATCTATTTTATAAAATATTTTAATAGAAAAATTGTAAAACAAATTTTTTTTTTTTATATTTATTTTTATTATAATTAAATTTTTAAAGCTCTCAAAAAAGTGATAATTTGAATAATTTTCTAGTCGAAAAAAATAATAAATAATTAAAATTTAAATTTAATTATTTATCACATAATTTCAATAAAACTAAGTAAATTTTTAGTCTAATTTTTAATTATGTTTTTAGAATAATTAAAATTTTACTTTTAAGAGCCATTAATATTTTTTTTTTTTATTTGATATTCTTTCTTTTGAAATAAAATAAGAAAGTATTTTAATTAAAAAATAAATGGAATAAAAATGTTCTTCAAAAAAAAAAAAAACGTTATATTGTAAATGTACTTAAATTGTAAAAATTTCTAAAATAAAACTATGTGGAAAAAAAATGAAGTAATTTTACATGTGAGTAAAAGACTCGTGTGTAATTTTTTTTTTTTGGAAATTAAATAATTTTTAATTAAATTAAAATTTTTCTTGTTTTTTTTTTTTTTTCAAATTAAATGTTTAATTTTCGAATACCTATGGGTAATTTTATTTATCTGTATATTTAAATATTTTTATTTGTAATTACTTTACTTGCTCATATTAAAAATTTACTGATTTATTAAGTATTGTAATTTCATCTGAAAATATAGTTTTTTAAGAACCTAGCTGTGGTGTGGTTTGGACAAAATATAATAATTGAAGAGAGATGAAATTCTAAAAGACCAAAATAATTTCCTTCAAAAATTACCTTCTAAATTTTCAAACAATTGTTTGAAACTTTAGTTATAAAATATTGAATTGAAAAAATATTTCGTAAACGTATAAAGGTTTCAAGATGAACTGTGTATCACGGCAGCATCAGTACATTTTCGAAAACAACGTTTGTCATTCATTTTATCAACTGGTATCAGTATCGATTTGTCTTAGGCCTTAAAAAATTTTAGATCTTAGTATCAACAAATAAAAACACATTATGTTTACACTAAAATGTTTTTAGTAGGGCGCTTTCTTGTCTGTCCGTTCATTATATTTTCGTAGGAAAACTATTTATTGGATTATCAATTTTTTCTAAATTAAATTAAGATTCTAAATAATCTAGCCTACTAGATTCAAAAATTTTTCTTCTTTTCATTGCGCAGGTATTATATAAATCTAGCCTACTAGATTCAGAAATTCATTATTTCATTGTCAATAATGTCAATAAAATTTAAAAACGTATCTAGTATATTAAAAAATATTTTTTTATTTAAATAATTATTTCTTTTTATTCATTATATATACATACATACATATATACATATATAATTCATTTTTATTTTTCTATTTTATAAAATTCAAAAATGCTAATAATATTTACTCTCATCTTACATACTAAATGATATTTATTTATGATAAAAGATTAATATAACTTTTGAAATTAAAAAAAAAAAAAAACTAATTATTTTTCTTCCACGTATTAATTCACTTTCATAAGATAATTTTAAAATATTAATTTAAATTAATAATATTAATTAAATCGTCATTATCCAAGTATTTTAAAATGTTTTCAATACAATGAGTAGGTAATTTTGAAAATTCATTAAAATTATATAAAATTTGAATATTTCTGTTAATA
This sequence comes from Bombylius discolor, assembly GCA_939192795.1. Taxonomy (NCBI): domain Eukaryota; kingdom Metazoa; phylum Arthropoda; class Insecta; order Diptera; family Bombyliidae; genus Bombylius; species Bombylius discolor. The sequence continues at coordinate 40,600,697 of OW584241.1, forward strand.
AGATCAAATCTTTTTGTTATTTTTCTATGTTGTCCTCTTATTATTGGCATATAAATTGGAAATGATATTTTTATTTTTGAAATTACATTTTTTAATAAAATTTTATTTCTCATATTTTTTTCCAATTGTATATTATTCATTTTTATAAAATCATAATACGAAATATCAGTTCCATAAATTTTTGTACATTTTAACATTTCAATTTCTAAATTGCATTCGTTTTTATAAATTTCATTAGAACAGATACTAATGAAAGTAAGAACTTTTTCTTGAAATTTAAAACGTTCAAAATTAAGATAATGTATTGACATTAAATATAGAATAAAAAATATCCAATTTTCATTTAACTTTAACAAATATTGAGAAATTTTATTATAGTCGTCAATTGACACTAAGTTAGCATCAAGTTCACCATAATGTGAGAGAATATTGAAAATTTTGTTTTTCAAATGACATTTAGAAAGTAAAATATCTATGGGCCTTAGATCGTTATTATTTTTACAATATAAATCTGCATTAAATGTTAACAATTCGTCAAGTTCAAACAAATCATTTCTTTGTGCAGCATAATGTGCAGCCGTTGAACCTGTGTTATCTTTTAAATCTACATTAGCTCCATTTTCAAGCAATAAATGTAAGGATGATCCTCTTATGATTCTACATTCTAAATTTTCATTTACATTGTATTCCACATAATCCAATTTATTTGTATTTTTAAAAACACTTAAAATTAACGGTGTTCTTCCGTTTTCATCTCTTGCATTCATGTTTGCACCATGATTTAATAGACTTTTGATAATTCTAATTTTATCTGGATACATATATGCCTCTTTTCCTTTTGCATTTATAGCTTTTACTTTGACTCCACGATCTAATAGTCTTTTAATCCTTTTGGTTTCATTTCTTTTACCATAAAAGCCTTTAATCATAGTAGCAACATGGAGCGGTGTATTCATACAGTTATCAATTACGTTAACATCAGCATTATGTTTTAACAACAATTTAAACATTTTGAAATTTTTCTTTTTAATTGCATGAAAAATTGATGTTCTTCCCATTTTATCTTTACAATTTACTGAAATATCAGAAGAACACATTGTATATATATTGTACAAGTTCAAAATGGTTTCTTTAACAGCGTTTTGCAGAAATATGATTTGAAGAAATTTTTAACGCCTGAAACAACGAATAAAAATGATTATTACAGAAATATACGTATATGAAAACTTGTATGAATTTAAACCTGAAGCTGAACCTTTTTTTTTTCCTTTTTTACGTCGAGTGTAAACAATACTTTGAGTTAATTTTTCACTCCTTGAAAACTTTTATTATACTTTTAATTATTTACGATTTACGAACCTATTAGAAAATATTATTAATAATGTTTTTCCTTTTCTGACCACGTCTAAGTCTTCTGACGTTCTTTTCTCAAATATCTTATTCTTTTTTATAAAAACCAAAAACGTTCACAAAACGTGCCATCGCCATACCAGAACAAAATTATTAGAGAAAGAAAAAATTATAATTCTAAACTCTACCGTGAATGGTTTTGTTCCATCTCATTTTCAAATCTCTCTGATGTCACCGCCCACCGGTAGAATTTTTCTTCATAGAAACAAAAGAAATATATGTATGCACAAAGAGAATTGAAATAATATGTATGTATGTAGATTGTAGATGCGAAAAAGAAAATGAAACAAAATTGATATTATTGACCCATGTGCCGGTGCGAGCAGAGAAGGAGGTATCATATTTTTCTTTTTTATGAAAACTAAAAGCCTTTCAATTGTTGATTTTTTGTTCTATAACTTAAATTTTGTTTTACATTATGTTCTAAAGCTTGAATGCACACATGCAAGCAAAAACAGGTTTTTTCTGTTTTTTAAATTTACATATGTAAATCTTCAAAAAAAAAAAAGTGTTTAAAATAAAAACAAAATTTTCAAATTAAATGATTATCTTTTCAAATTTTTATTTCTTCAGTTTAATTTTCATTCTTTTTCATTTGGTATTTTGCACAACATTCGTTTTTTTTTTCCTTTTTGTATAGAATAAAAATACATAATTATTATTATTTTTTTAAATTTGTTAACATATTTTTGTTTTTGTTTTTCTATCGAAATAATTACGATAATAATACAAATGAATATATAGAAAAAATTAAAAAAAAAAAAACTAGATATTTTCTATGAATTTTGTTTTTCAATTTTTTTTTTTTTCTAAGTATGTACATATTAATTTTAATATTATTATTTTTTTATTATATAATGCACGTCTAATTTGTTTATATAGAGTTATGTATATACATACATATGTATTTTTTGTTTTTAAATAACTTTAAAATTTCAACAATAAGCAATTTTTTATATATCACTAAGCAACAAATTTCTACAATTTAGAAAATACAGTTTTTTTTTCTTATTTTCTGGTTTTTAATCATTTAATAATATTGATATTTATTTGTGTGTATAATTTTTCTATATTTTTTATCACTTGGTTTTTTTTTTTTTTCAAATACAATTAGGTTGTTAAATATGTATATTTTTCGTTCTAATTTTATGAATTAAAGCGTTCAGTTTGTACCTTTAAAAATTCAATAAAAATTCACTTCGTTAACATAAAAAAACAACATTCTAAACGGTTCTAAGAGTTCTTCGGATAACAAATTGTACGAAAAAAATAAAAGATTATGTCGAATTTGAATACATACATATATACCAAAGAGAATGTAATCATGTATTTAATTTTAAGTTGAACTCCGCATCATAACTGCATTTTTAATGAATTTTTAAAGGTTTTATTTATTTATTCAAACATTGATGAAAATATTTCAATACTTAAAAGTTGAAAATGCCCCTTTTAATCTTGAAATAATCTCAAAATTGCAAATTTTTTCAGCTATTATTTCGAATCTAATCAAATTAAAGCTTATAAATTTTTTTTTTCCAAAAAAATTTGCGAAAAATATTAAATAATTGCCTTTTTTTTTAAAAGCAAAACTTAACTCGTAAATAATTAAAATCGATTTCTAATTGTCGTCGTTCTAAATAGGGCGACTTTACAAAATTTTAAAATTTTTAAAGAACACTTCAAACATGATATATATATGTATGTACATATATGTATATTTTTTTTGTTACTGAAAATCTTTTATTATAATAAATCTTGAACAATTTTAAATTTTTACAACTTTTTCTTCTTCTTCAATTTTTACTATTTTAATGTTGTTTATGTGTGTCAGAATTATTGAATATAGATATTTGATAATTGATTGTGTTTTGGTATATTTCGTAAATAATTTTATTGAAATTTTTGAAAATTCATGAAAATTTTAATTAAATTATAGAAAATCGATTTTAATTGTTTATGAGAATTTTCAAATCAGATAAATTTTCAAAGTTTTTTTTTTTTTTTTTTAATTTTTATCAGACATCAGTTTTACACATGAAATTTTCAAAATTGACTTTTAAAATCTTTCAAAATTTATCATTAAATTAATAAATTTAAAAATAAACACTTTTTCAGGTTCAGTGAATTTTTTTCATTTTATTCTTAAAATACTTAGTATTGAAAATATGAACTAAATAAAATATAGAATCTTCTTCTAGTAATCCTTTTAGAATCTAGTTCTAAAAATTTACATATTTTCTTTTGAGAGATTTGATTAATTGTATACCAATATTTTATGATAATAATTGGCAGTAGTTTGTAAAATGTAGAAATAATTTCTATTTTCGAAAAAAAAAAAAATTCAAAACTATTTCGACTTCTTACATAACCACCTCAGTATTTTTTTTTTTTTTTTCAATAATTTTCGTTTTAAAAGTGAGATATGTTCAAATATAATAAAATATTAAAACATAAAATATTATTATTTATTTTTTTATAGAAAATCATGACATTTTTTAAATTTGATTGACTAAAAAGAATATTCAACAGAAAATTTTTAATTTCCATGTCAATTTAAATATTTTTTAAATGCTCATTTCCTAATGCAAATCATATATTGTCTAATTTAATATTTATTTCTTACTAAAAATAATTTTGTTTCTTTTTTTTTTTGTCAAATCACATAATCAGAAATTAATATATACATACATATAATAAATATCACAAAAAATAAATCACAGAATATTTTTATATTCATACATAAAACTGATGTTTCACATTTTTTTTTTGTTGTCCTTTAATACGCGCGCATTCTACATATTTAATTTTTACGCCATAACAATAATTAACAAAGCTATACAAAATAACAATTATATTTTCTTAGTTTTTTTGTTTTACATTTTTTGGGTATAAAAATATTTATCTTTTTTTTTTTTATAATTTAAATTAATTAATTTTTTTTTTTTTTTGTTCTAGATAATTTTTTGTTTATTTTCTTTGTCATTATATATTTTTTCATAAAATAATAATTTTGATTTTCAGTTTTTTTTTATATATTTTTTTTTTTTTTAAAGAAATTCATGAGAAATTTTTTTAAATTTTTTCTTACTATCTAAAATACCATACTTACTTTAAAAAAAAAAAATAAAATTTGATCACAATCTTAAGCACTTTAATTTTTATATTTTATCCCAATTTACATAAATGTTCCCTTTCATTTTGTACATTGCACTTTCAAAATTATTCAAAAAAGAATATCTTCAACGCAATGCAATAATGCAATTACCATACATAATCGTAACTGCATTACTGCACTTTTAAAAATACATAAACCTTCTTTTTAACTACCCTTTTTTTCTTTCTTCTTTTTTTTAATATTTTTTTTTGCTAAAATAAAAACATTTTATTTAATTTATTGTTTTAAATTTATTAAAAATTATATTTGATTACCGAGTATAAAAAAAATTACTCATTTTTTTTTTTGTTACGATTTTTTTTCTTTTCATTTTTCTAAAACGGATTTTATCCGTATTTGAACAATTTAATATAAAAAAAAAGTCGTAAAACTAAAAAAATAAATATTCAAGCACACAATTAATAAAATATTTACAAAGGCTTTGAGCTTTTACATTTTGTTTTATTTATTTTTACTTTTTTTGTTGTTTTTTTTTTAATGTTATTTTGTGCAAATATTGTGCTATTTATTTTTCAAACTGATTTCAGTTTTTAACTGAAAATTTTTCACAGTTAAATATTTTATTTTCATTCTAAAATCGAACCGTTTCCTTAAAATCTGAATGACCTATAAATTAAATGTTTTTTTAGTAGAAAAATAACAAAAAATTTAGATTTTAATCGAAAAAGTTGAATAAGGACATTGTAATTATGGAAATAATTTAAAAATTGAAAAAAAAAAAAATTTGAAGAAAATTTCACGAATTCTTTTACTTTTTTGCGACTTTTCCATACCAAGAATTGTATAAATCTCGGCAACAAGAACAATTTCATTTGAAAATTTCAAAAGATTCCTTCAAGCTATTAAAATTAAAAATGTCCTTATCTGAATTTTTTGTTATTTTAGACTCCTTTTTTTATAGGTCTTCATTTCTCTTCTACCAATTTCGCATTACACTTAAAATCTAATTTACTAAAATTGACCAATTTGTCAATTTTAAAAATTTTTTTGTTTTTTTTGTTGTTCATATTTTAAAATATATTTAAAGATTGCTTTTCGATTTCTTACTAATCTAATGGATATGACATCTATTAACACAACAGTACCATTCTTTATGTACCAATTTGTACCTTTAAAATACATTTTTTAATTGATTATGATGATTCATGAGTTAGTTACATTTTTTTATTATTATTATTTTTTTTTAATTTTTATTAAGGAGTTATTTTTGAGATTTTTTAATTATACTGCCAGACCTGAAATATAAAATTATTCTTTTTTGTTTTTCAAAATTTGTCAAATACTTTATGAATTATTTGTCACCTTCTCATTCCATGTCTTGGACTAACCGGTGGGGTATTAATTGGTGTAGGTGGTGTTGAACCACTTTTCGATGAGCCACGAGATGAAGATATAGACCAATTTGATCCCGTTACTGTATTACGTGGCGGTGAACAACCTAAATATATTGCTGATCCTTTATCTGATGATGTCAAATCTAATCTTGAATTCTGGACGGATGGAGATGAACCTTTATTAAGAAAAAATATTAAAAAAAGGGTTTATAATTTTTACATCGCATGTTTTTGAATACAGATGTTAATTTTTTTCAAAACCTGTATAAGAATGTAATCCAGCTGGACTACTTCTAGGACGTATACCACTTATTGAGCTTGCACTTCTAGTCATTTTATAAGATGATGATGTTGACGATGATGATGATGCTGGTACTATTGCACTTATACTATCTGCTCTTTCTTCATCCTCATCTTCAATTTCTTTATCGGATGATTTCAATTTACGTCTACCATTACTACCGTGTTTTGGTGATGTCGGACATGATTGTGCATGATTCGGTGCTAAACGCATTCGATTCGATGATGTACTCGGTTTCCTCCGAAAGATTCCTTTTGAAGTGTCAGCATTACAAAGTCCTATAGAATAAATGTCAATCAAGAAAAAAAATATTGTAGGTTCAAGAAATATACGAAACAAAAAAAATGTTAATTTTCAAATTTGTGAGAAAAGGAGAACAAAATTTTAATTATTTGAAAAGTAAATGGCTTGAATTTTTTCCTGATATTGGTTCTGTAACCCAATGTAGCAATAAAATTTAAACTTGAAAAGTTCATTCAACTTTGTTTCTGTTGTAATACTTTAGAGTTTTGATATTCATTTTTAATCGGATTTTAGTATTGAAAAGAATTTTTAGAGCCTTCTTTACAACGAATAATAATAAATTCTCTTATTTAGTGATTGAAATTATTCGGTAATTTGCTTCAAAAATATATGAAAATGTAACAAATTAATTATTAAATGCCTTATTTAAATTTATTTTATTTTCAATTTTTTAAAGGAAGTAAGAAATAAAAATAAAGAACCAAGCGATTAATACATAAAAAAAGATAAAAAAAATTAAAAACTTCATATTATGAAACGTTATTTATAATAAATTAATTTTTAAATATTTTAATCATCTAAATTCTTCCATTTATCTTTTGTAAAATCAATAACAAATGAAACACCACCTGTTGGGCATTTTTCTCCACGACTACAATTTCCTTCACAAATATCCTTGTTTAATAATAATTCTTCATAACAATTCAATGCTGCTATACATTTATCTCTATCAGCTTGTTCTAAGGCAATACTAGGAAAACGTTCACGTAATCTACGTCTTTCCTGGAAATAACATAACAATTTGAAGAGAAAAACAAAAATATTCAAAAATGCAAAATTTTTATTTTTCTTCAAGAGAAAAAAAAAAGGAGTAAACTTACATCAGTTAGTCTATACATTTCGAATTCTTGTAATTGTGTTTGAAAACCTAAATTTGGATTTGCAACTGATCTACCAGCACGAACAACTTTTAATGCTTCTTTCCAATTTAAATTTGTAACGGTCATTATGTATGCAACAGCAACTGTAACAGATCTTGACATACCCGCTAGGCAGTGTATTAAAACATGACCATCACGTAAACGTGCAGCATGAATAAAATCATTACAAACTGGAAAATATTGTGATAAATTTTGTTCTGGTGTATCAGCAGCCATTACACAAAGGTAATGTTTGTCCTAGAAACAAAGAAAATAAACAATAAACAATTTAATAAGTAGGTTACATTAGAAGTAGGAAATTAAATGAGAAAATGCAGAGCGTATTAATAAAAATTAATAAATTAGGATTAAGTAACTTACCGGCAGTAGTCTTTTTGGGCTGTCATGAATTGCTATAATGTGTGATATTTGGTGTTTGTCTAATTGCTGATGATCCTTTGAATCTCGGTAATTGCCGACATAAAGTCCAGGCAAAACCTGAGAAAAGCAAATAAAATAAAACACTTTCTTTAATACAAATTTCATGTAAAATGATTCTTTTAAAAACTTGCTTTTGCCATATTCCAATTCATATTTGCTTTTTGGCTTTCTAACTACTTGGCTACTGTTTCACATGCCCTTTACAATCACAATATTCAAAACTCACATTCTCAATAATTTATTTATTTATTAAAATATTAAAATATAAAAATTTTTATAAAAAAAAACAATTCCTTTATGCAAAATCACTAATCAGTCTATAAAGAACAAATTGTTTATAAAATAGGTAGGTAGTATAAAATTCATTATTTACTTAATTTGTATAAGAAAAATGTCATCAGCTTACGCTATTTAATGCTACGTGGCGCAACAATCAACATTTAGTATAAACCTAAACCATAAATTCTAGAATTTGAAATTTTTATACCAAATTCTTGTAAAATGGAATTGTAACGGACATTGATGAGGAAACGAAAGAAGTATGTCCTGAAAAATTTATCATATTTGTATAAATCAGGTAGAGTGAGTGTTCTTTATTAGAGAAACAAATTTCATTACCAAAATTTTTGATAAATTCTCAGAAATTGAAAATTATGGAGGTGTTTATATCATTTTGTACAATTACATGTAAATGAACGACAGTAGAAAGGATTAACTTTAAAATACATACTTTCAAATTTCATTGTCATGTGGTAGACTTTTCACACTAAATCCCTATACTATTTTTATATATTAATTTAGTATGTTATCAAGCCATAAAAGAATTTAAAATTTTATTTTCTATTTTATAAATTTTTGTTACTACACATTCATTCAGGACAATTTAAGCATTGGACATTTGACAATAAAAAAAAAAGTTAGGAATATTTTAGCTTTTGAATTATAAAAAAGTACTGAAAAATTAATTAAAAAATTTAAAAAAAAAAATTGTATATTTCTCAAAGTAATTACATATTTTCATTGCCATAACGTACCAACAAAAAATTTTCAATCTATTTTATTTGACATTTTAATTTATGTTAATTATTTAAAAAACAAAAACTGAAAAAAAAAAATAAATAAATAAATAAATAAATCATTCAAAATCTCATGAATTACAAGTAATGATACAGTGTACATAAAATGAGAAAATATATACATATGTACCTATATATACTCGTAATTAAAAAAAAAAAAAAGATACAAAAAAATAAGAGTTTTAAAAATTAAAAACTAAAACGTTTTTACCAACCTTGTTCATTCCATTTCCCATGTTGCAACATTTATAATTTCTCTGGTATAAACAAATTAAATTATTATTTTTCACAGACCAATCAGCATATTTTAAATTTCAATCAATTTCGTTGTACAATCTGTCGAAAAAAAAAAAAGAAATGTAACTTTTGTAAAGAAATAAATTAGAAAAGTTTTTTTTTTTTTTAAATAATTACAATAGAATAAATAATTTAAAAATCAAATTCAATTTATTTCATGATTGGAATTGAAAAGGTAAAAAAAACGTCGTATCCTTGAGGAACACATTATTGTACGGACCACGAAGACTGTCCGCTCAAGGTCATGGTAATTTTTCTGGGAACTAATATAAAAACAAAAACTCGATTGCATAGCCCGATTTTAAAGAAATCAATCATTATACAGAACACACCTCACACATCAATTTATCATTAATCTAAAATTATCCTAAAAATATTAAACAGACCTTGAAGATTTCACAAAAATTCGATTTTCGATTATGAGAGTGAATACAACAACTTCCTCCTTCCGGGAAGTTAAAAATAAAAGTTAACAAATTATCGCACTTAACATTCCCTCTTCCCATATCCTTTTTAGATAGAATATGCATTTATTAAATTCTAAATTTCATTATTATTTTCATTACATAACACAGCAAATTTATTTGAACTGTAAATAAAAAAAAATATATTAAAGAGAGTACGTATGCATGTGTGTACATGTGTACATACATATATTGTAGAATATTGATGCATTACATTTTTTGCACTTACATTAAAAAAAAAAAAAAAAATTAAAAAACAGGAAATTCACTTCCTATAACTGTCTTCAAATGTTCTGATTCAGTTTGTTTAGAAATTTTTGAAAAGAGAAAAGCACAAAGGAAATTTTCAATATTATTGATTTTATTTAAAAATTCATGATATAAACTAGAAGAAAAAATATATAATAAAAATATTGTAATAAAATAAAAATGCTAATTATCCTCATATGAATTATTCATTATAAAATTGTCTATTTCTTATTTAAAATTTTCATGCATGAACTGTTTTTTATAAATATGTAATTTCGAAAAAAAAAATGCACAATCCTTGTTTTCAATTTTTTATAATTTTCATTTAATTATCACTTTTTCATGAAAAAAAAAACCTTTTTTTTTAAAAAAAATCATTATTAAAACATAATTTAAATAAAAGTATGTCAGATAATTAATTCTAAAAATTTTTGTTAATAAGTATTCTTGAATATAAAATTGTACTTCTCAATGCTTTGCAAGAATTTATGCAAAAATACGATACACTGTATAGGGTATACCAAAATAAACCTAAAATTAAGTTCTGATTTTCTGTGGAAATATTTAAAAAAAAATATTTACACTAAATTCCTGGAAGAAAAACAAAAATAATCATGGATTGTGAGTTTAAATTTCGTTTAAAAGTCCAATTTAATAAAGTTCATTTAAGAATTGAGAAAATAATTTCATTTTATGTTGAAATCGTAGAAATTCCCTGTATAAAAAAAAAGTAATCACTAATTTGAATAATCTGAAGCCCACATAATATTAATACAAAAAAAAAAGGATGCAAGGAAAAAAAACAGCAGAAAACTAAAGAAATATATCATTCAAAAGACCAAGTCTTTTGGGAATACATACATACATATATAAATAAAATTTTGTTAATAATGAGAAAATTGTGAAAGTAATTTTTTAAAAAGTATGCATGCATGTATGTGTGAAAAATAAAAATATCATTTAATCCCCATCCTCAGACATGTATTCTCTTTATAAAGAATGTTTTTGATGATGATGTATTCATGAAAAAAAAGGACAAACATTGCAAAAATTTTAAAAAAAATCAAATTATGAAAAAATTTTAGTAATGATTAAGTGTGAAATGGAATGGGGTATATAAAAACTTTTACATCTTAAATTTTTCAAGTCCATATGTAAAAAGATTTTTTTTTCCGAACACATTGAAAATAATTGAATTAAGAATCCAAAAAGGTTTTAAAAGTTATAAATAAAAGGATACATTTTATGTATTTTTTAAAATTTACTATATGAAACATACATTCAGATAAAAAAAAATTTTCAAATTTGAAAATATTATTAAACGCACATTTTAAAAAGTAAAAAAAAGTACATATTGTATATAAAGTGTGAAAATTTAAACAAAATGAATTATTTCAAATTAAGGTCAAGGACATTATATGTAATTTAACAAAAATAATTTATTCTTTATTGTTATGTAAATTGCAATAGGTACTCATAACTCATGTGTAGAAATTTTTGAAAAATATGAACCAAAAAGCATCCGGGAAACAAACAAAAAAGGATCTACTCGTAGAACTTAATAATTTTTTTCCGGTTTCCTAAAATTATGGAATTATTCAAAGTACATTTTTTTTCCCTTGTTGAGTTCTTTTGAATTTAGAATGTAGGTAAATTTTTCAGTGTAAGGATTTAATTACTATTGTGTAGGCACAGAGAACGTAATTATGTTTAAGTTTTTATAATCTTTTTTTTTTTTTCTAATACAAGAAGATCTATATAAAATGCATTTTAAAAAGAAAAAGTCATATAGTGACAAAATTGTAATTATGAAATTTATTTCAAAATGCTGTACACTTCAAAATGTCTTTAGAAATTTATGAATGACGTGGTAGTTAAAATATTGATGGTATATATAAAAAGGATCATTATATAAGAAAAAAAAATTTAATATAAAATACAATAAAGTTATAAAGTGCTGACAAAGTTTTTTTTATGAGTGAGTATTGAACTCGTTTATATTTAGTATATGTAACTTTTAAAATTCCTTTTAATTTTACAATACAATAAACTTGTTTCGAAAAGGTTTTGAAAACTTGAAAACTTTTAATTTTCACCTCTTTTACTGATGAATAACTTCTTTTTTTATTTGACTCCAATTAAGATGTATATTTTATTTAAAGTTGACTTTTTAATTAAGGATTTCATTTGAAAAGTTAAAAGTTTTGATATCATTATCACAAAAAAGCAATATTACCTTATTAAAATTAATTTTCTTTTTTTTTTTTTAATTTTCACATTAAACTTACTATTAAATGAGAAAAATAAATAAAAATAAATAAAATAAAAATGAATATATATTTTTTTTTTCTTGATTTAATTTTTCTGCAACAGTTATATTATTGTTGCATCGTAGAAATTCCACCTGAATTAATAAAAGGTAAAAAGAATGTTGTCACAAGATTTTATTTAATTTTTTAATAATAAAAAAAAAAAAAAAAATAGAAACAAAAACAAGCAAAAAAGTGAAAAACAAGAAAAAGAAAAAATATTAAAAACAATAGTAGCTGACATTAATGTTATTCATTTTTAAGGTACGTTTTCTATATAAGAAAAATTCATATTTTTTTTTTTCCTTAAGAAATTCAAAAAATTGATATTAAGAAAAAAAATTTCTTTTGTTTTGGACATGTCTTAAGAGAAAATACAGTGTTTTAATAATAATCATAGCTATTCATATATACATACATTACATATGTATGTGTATGTATATAGTATAGCAATGTAAGGCGATATTGTTGCTCTTCTTTTTTGTTTTATATATTTTATTATGAAAAATTGTTTTAAAGAAAAAGGCAAAATTAAATTCATCCTCTTTATTATTGTAGAAAAAATAGGTCAAATCATAGAAAAGCTGATGGATAAAAACAAAAAAAAAAACGTTGATATTCTTTGATTAAAATACCACACATTTTATCCATGTATAATAATATTATATCGTTTATAGAACATTTTTTTTAGATCGATTTTGATAATATACTATAACTAAATATACATAATATATATATATGTATGTATGTATATGTATATAAAATACTTAATGTGGTTATTTTTTACGTCCTAGATAAATTGTAGGTTCGATATTTCAACAAGGCACTTATAAAATTTTTCTATTTCTGTGTTGGTTTGTTTTTAAATATGTAGTATGGTTAAGAATAACAAAAATGAAAAATTACTAAAAATAATTGTCCTATTGTTTTAATTATATTTAAATAAATTCAAATTAAATATATTTGAAGCTATGAACCAACTTAAACACTTAGAAACATTTAAACAAAAGATCAAGATTTGAAACAACAACAACAACAAAAATTTTGAACCAATTAAACACCCTGTCTACATGATATATGTATGTATGAACAAACCAATGTTTATATGCAGTCGACACTTTATTTCATAAAAACTTATTTTTTTTAAACACATATCACATACAAACATTCAAAACTCATTTGTCTATGTTATCATTTGATTTTTTTTTTTTTATTTTGTAATAAATGAGGTGAAGGATATGAGAGAAAAAGTAGTATAAAAAATTTAGTACAAGGATCGTACAGAAGATTAATAAAAAAAAAAATCTCAACAATTAACACTTGAAAATCATTTATTGTGTTCTTTTATTATTGTACTTATTTTTATATTCATACAGTCAGTCATATATATATTGAACACTTAAAAAAGAAATTTTATTACTTGCATTGAAAAGCTTATGAATTTCACAAATTCAAATAAAATTAAAAAAATAAAAATGCACAAAAAAATTTGAAAAGCTAACTATTTTAGGTACAAAAATAAAAAAAAAATAAAAAAAAAACATAAAGGAAAATCAATAAATTGAAAGTGTAATTAACTTAAGTGTATGCAGGAAAGAAAAAGCAATTCATATACGAGTACATATGAATAAATTTTGCATCATAAATAAAAAGGATTCATAAATCAATAAATATGTACAATATCATCAAAAAATTTTACTTCAATAAGGATAATGTAAAAAATTCAAATAATGATTATGAATTCTGGATTAAAATTCATAAATCAAATGATATCTAATTTTCTTTGAGGTTTTTATAATTAAATTCACATATGTATACTAAATCACAATGAGCTTATATGGTGTCATGGTGATATGTGAAGTGAACCTCATCATTTACAATGCAAATTAGATTTTATTCTTTTTAATTTAAATATTGTTCACATATTTACATTTTCTTTTATTTTTAGATCGTTTGTTTAAAGGATTTTTTTTTTTTTTAACAATATGAACAAGGAAAACAAATATGTTGAGAATAAATTTCATGGACAATGTGCAAAAGGATAAACAATACATAATCTTATACATATCTTATCTAATATATTTTAACTTGCAGCGTGGGAAGAAATTTTATGATGCAAATAAGTACATATACAACATATAAACATCATCATACTTATAACATAAAAAATTCATTATACACATCAACAGTATTAAGTTTGTATGAAATTTTCTTTTTTGTCTCTAGTAAGTAGAGTATGTATCCTTTCTATCGTAAATTTCTTTTACAGTTAAAATTTTTGTATATATGTAATAAGTTGCAAATGCTAATACTTTAGTGTGTAATTTAAAATTCATGAATGAAAGAAAAAACAAATTTTTTTTTTCTGAAAAATTACAGTAATTTTTTTTTTAAATAAGATTTTTCAAAAATATGTAAGGATATTTTTTTCTGCATCCAATTTCTTTTTTGTATTTGCATTTTAACATTTTAAAAGAGCAAAGCAATAAAATTACCTGAAAACATAAAATTGCTTTTATGAAATTACTAAGAACAATTTGTTTATTTTTTTTTTTTATGTAATTTTTCAATCCACTTTATTCATAATAAAATGACAACAAATTAATGAGACACGATTTATTTGTTAATTGTGTATTTTGATTAATTGTATGCATAGCTACATATACTTGTATAATAAATATTATGATATTACACTAAAATTGTTACAACAATAAATTTCTTACAAAGGTAAATTGTAAAAAAAAAAAAAAACAATAGCGAATATAATAATTGTTGATTGCATGCAAGCAAATTGTAATTTGCATGAAAATTACACACTAGATAATATCTATATTTTTTTTTTCTCTTCAATCTATGCATTAAATATTTAATAATTAAATGTAAATTGAAGATTTGAATGACGATAATTATTGTGGAAAATTTTTATGTAAATTAATTTTTTAAGGAAAATTTTTAAAGATTCTGTGCATTTCTTTGAATACGTTAAAAATCTATCATTTTATAATTTGAAAATTCCATAAGAGGCAAAGGGTTTAACTTCTAAGTCAACATTTTAGTTTTACAACCTGTTTTTTTTTGTTGTTGAAAATAACTGTAAACTTCTGTTCCTCGAGACTAGCAAGGATTTTTTTTTAACATTATTATTAAATATAAAAAATTAAAACTACATGTATTTTTTTCTGAGTCATGCCAATTGTTTCTATAAATTGTTAGAAAATTTTTTAAAATTCCTTGGACGTCTTAAAATCTTAATTTTCTTTTTTCAAATTTAAATTGTGTAATTTTTTTCAATTAAAATAGAATATTTTTTCTGCGAAGGTTATAAAATAAATAATAAGTGAAAAAGGCAAATATTTCAAGATCAAAACTTTTTGTAAATACGTATGTACATACATATGTACGTGTATCTAGTACATGAATTTTGAAGCTGTGTTTTGTTTGTTCTCCTTAGGCGATAATTTACAATGTTTTTATATCATGTAGTTTTTTTTTCACCTAAAACAAAATACATCCTATTGTACATACATATAAAATAAATTTGAAAAAAAAAAAACTAAAGATTTGTTTATAGAAAATAATGTCCTCTATAAAAAGATGAACTAGAAACTCAACTGAAATATAATATATAGCACATCATGCGTGTTAAAAAAGAAGAAAACAATTTTCAGATATTTCTTTTCAAGGTTGTTGTATTTCACGCTAGAAAAATAACATATACAGAGCTTTGATAATAAATACATAGTAGTATGTTTTTTTTTCGATTTTGCTAAATATTTTATATTAGTTTTTTACGATAAAAATTGCCACTGTAGAATACTGAAAAATTTTAAAACCAAATAAAATAAACACAGAGATATTTAATATTTTTAAATTTATTATGTACTATGTATTTCACATATGCACTTTTGTTTTGTTGTCCACACAACAAAAGTATATCTATACTTACATATATGTATATGTACATA
This sequence comes from Bombylius discolor, assembly GCA_939192795.1. Taxonomy (NCBI): domain Eukaryota; kingdom Metazoa; phylum Arthropoda; class Insecta; order Diptera; family Bombyliidae; genus Bombylius; species Bombylius discolor. Next base: position 40,616,881 of record OW584241.1, read on the forward strand.
AGTATGTACATATTTGTACATAGATCTATCGTTTGTGTAATAAATATCTAAATTTCAAAATATATCTTTTGTATCGTAAAAACAAACATTTTATGTGACTATTATCAAAATACTATATAATATCACACGAACTAAATATGTATCATACAATATATGTTATAATTATTATATATTTACATTTATGTACTGTACGAAAAGGATAGTAAAAATCGATAAAATATCCGTATTTTATTCAATAATACCAGATATACATATTTTCATGTTAAAATTTTGTTGAAATTGGATTATTGTATTACTTTAGATTATTTAAAATATTTATTAATGCTTTTTCTTTTAAAATTTTCAAATAATCCATTAAAATGAATTAAATTACTAAAGAACAATAGATTATATTATTTGATTTATAAAATTTTTTTGTGATTTACACAAAACGTGCATGGAACAAAAATAATAGAGGAAAATTTGAAAATTTTGTTTGTATGTATTTTGAAATTAATGTTGAAACAAAATTTTATTTTAAACTGAGGAATGGAAATTAAGGAACCAAAAATAGTCGGAAAAATATATCCTTATTTGTTTTCTTTTTTTTTAAAAAAAAAAAAGGAGAACTGTTTAAGAAATAAAATTCCTCAAATCTTTTTTTTTTTCAGCTTTAATTTTTCCCCTTTATTTCTTCTTAAGTCGTTGGTGCGCTGTACTCGAAGTTCCTTGAATTTTTTGTCCAGAACAGAACGTTTTAAAATTTAAATCCAAATTCAAGTTTAAAAGCAAACTACCTAAAAATAATTATAATAATTAATGAATCAATCAATTTAATCAATCAACACTTTAATGAAGTACTACAGTCCTTGATAGTAGACTTTACATTCATTTAATAAAAGTAATATAAAACTTGAAAATTTAAGTGAAAAATAATTTTTTATTTTGAAAATTAATTAAAAAAACTTATAAACAAAATATTTTGAAAAAAGCCAAAAGCTAAAATAAATTAAAAATCAATCAAATGAACACAATGGCGAAATTTATTTAATCAGTCAGTAGTTGAACAGGAAAAAATTTTTAACTCTCAAAATGACGTTTATCAATTTACTAAAAAGTTTATTTAATATAATTAAATTTCATTAAATTTTTATAGATGTACCGGTTAAAGTTTAAATATTTTGTATCTCCCAACCTAAATTCATTTTACGAGTATTCTACAGAAATTAAAATTGATAAAAAAAAAACCGTTTATCAAAAAGTATGTTGCACGCATGAAAAAGACATGACGTACTTATTTATATAAATAGAAGAGCATGTATGTACACATGATTAGTCAATTAATTCTTTTAATATGAAATATTAATGAAATACAGCCATTCAGTATAACCGTTATCAATTTATATATGTACACATATAATATATTTTTTATCAATTTAATTCAATACTCGAGGTTCGATTACAGTTTAGCTTTTCAATTGAATGTTTATGGGAATTTCGAATGGGAATTGAAGGATGATAACGAATATACATACATATGTATGTATATAAAAATAATCGAAAATTTTAACATACAACTTTTTTCTCATACATGCAATCATGATATTATTGTTCTGAGTACATTCAATTATTCCATATGTGATTTGAATAACTTTTTATCATATGTTATGTCTAATACATTTTTGTGTAGAAAATTTAAAAAAATGTTGCCTTGTTTTTTACCTTTATAGTTTACTCCTTTAAATTTTTAAATATGTTGTATCATTTGTCTACTTGTTTTTATTTGATTTTCAATTTGTTTTTTATTTATTTATTTTGAACGTGATATATTTTTTTTTTTGAAAATACATGAATAATAAAACATAGATTTTCAATTTTAAAACTATTCGGAAAATTTATTTTAAATAAATAAATAGTTCGTTGTTTACGGGAATGATGTATTCGAGATCAATGAAGAAAATAAAGGATATGATAAGAATAACAAAATAATAAAATAATTTTCTGTATTATGAGCACGTCAAAGTATGTTTTTTTTTTTTTTCAACTGTTTTCATGAATCATTAAACAAATTTGTTTTAGAATATTTATTAATTCTTTACCAGAATTAACATAATAAAAATCTATGATTTTTTTCTATTTATGTTTTTAGTTAATTTTGTTTTTTTTAAACCGAAAGAAAAAAAATTAATTTATTTTTTTAAGATTTTTTGTCAAAATCGTTTATTTTTTAAATTTCAGAATTTAGTTGAAAAAAAAAAAAATTTGTTGATTCTGGTTGAAACTCATTTATTTATGACGTGGTGAGAAAATATAAGAACTGTTATATTTTGTCTGATTTCAAAATTTTACAATTATACTTTTTGTTTTTTTAATTTATCATATTTTTGACACTTAAGAGAAATAATCCTTTAACGAATTCTTTATAAGGAGGCCATGGATCGAATTGGTATGTAGTGCCATTGAAAGAAAATAATTCTTTATAAAACAAATAATTGACCTAAATTCATAGAATTATTTCATAAATAATAAATCGAACTGAAACTAGAAACTTTTTAATAACTTTGTACAATTTAATTTTTATTGACACATAATCAGTAATTTGTAATGAACTTCATTTGAGTAAAGTTCCTTCGAGTACAGCATACATAAATATTTAATGATTCTTCTAAATTTTATATATGTACTCTTTATAAATATTATATTAAAATTTTAATGATGTTTTACTTGTTTGTATCATAAATGATTTCTAAATATCTTCACCTTCATTATAAAAGTAATTTTAAGGATATTTTCTTGTAGGATGTAATAATCTTGTGACAATGAATTGCCACACATTAATCTTGTTGTGATTAAAAATGAATTAATATCAAGAGGACAATATAGAATAGAGTTTTAATTATAGTTACAAACATACATTATGTATACATACTATGTTGCCTTGAAAATTAATTTGAAGATCTAGTACAATATTTTATGATAAATTTATTTGAATTTGTGGTTATTATTCAAATTGATTTTATTTTATTTAATCAATAAACGAAGATATAATTTATTTGACCAAAATAATGGTTTTTTAGTTTAATCATTTTTTTCTATTTGTAAAATTTCTATTAGCTTTCAATATAAAAACAGCAGCACATTAGAAAAAAAAAAGGATAATATACACGATTCCAATTGATTGTGAGTTATAAAATTTCATGGAACCTTTTTTTTTTCATACAAACATAAATTTTTTATTTTAAGGAAAAAGGTGAGAAAAAGTATTAATAACAATTTTTTAAAGACTAATAAGAAGTATCAAATTCTAAAAATAAATTTAGATGAAAAATTCAAATATGTGTTAATAAAATAATAATTTTAATGACCTGTTGAATTTATTAAGAGGGTTCAGAAAGATGTTTCCATTTTTACTTCTGTTTTAAAAAGATGAGGTAAAAGTACATAATTTATTGTTATGTTAATTAATATTTTAATTTGAGGTTATAATTTTTTCAACGAAACGATATAAAAAATGTTCAACAATATCTGCATTATTGATAAAAAGTATAAAATGAAAATATCCTTTGAAAAATATGAGCACAAAAAAAAATGGAAATTCGAGAAAAGTCAGGTGGTATTGTGGCAAGCTTCTCTTTGTACCAGTCGCGAACCTCCTAGACCATTTTATTACTAATTTTTTTTAGTTTTAATTTTCAAAAACAAAAGCAGGCAATGTTGCTTTAACATAAAACAAAGCGGCCAAATTATTCGCTACGTTATATTGGTTGTATGTTGTATGTAACTCTTAGCAGTCCCGAAGATGCCACGCATTGAACATGATTTTTAATTAATTAAACAAATTTTACTCTAGTCATAATTATTAGAAATTAATTTTAACTTTTAATTGAAAATAACTGAAAAAATTAAAGTCTCCTGGAATCTAGAACAAAAAATTCATAAATTACCGAGAGTGAATAATTTGTTGAAGTCTTTACATAAAACTAACAAAATCATATTTTCTGGTGAAATTATACATTTTTTATTATCATAAAATTTTATACACTCGTATATCCTTTAGAATAAATGTAAATTAGATGAAAAATGTAATAAAATAAAATCTCCATTAGAAAAGGTAGGTAACGAAAAAATCACATAAAAAATTTAAGATAAAAAAAAAAACATACTACACACGTACACAAGTATAGATGAAAATCCATATTAAAATAAAAAAAAAACCCAACCAATATTCTTAAGTTATTCATTTTTATGAGTTTTTCAACTCGACATGAAACATTTCTTGTTTTTTTTTTTTATTATAAAATTTCTTAAGGATATGTTATCATCAACATAATGTTTTATATTTTTATTATTTTATTATTTTTTTTTTTGGGTAAGGCCTTCAAACCGTGATCGAGGAGAAAAACTAGAAATAGGTATGTACAACAAGAAATCTCGTGAGAAAAATGTAAAGGTAAGCAACAAGAAAAAAAAAAAGGTTTTTAGGACGAAAAAACCACACAACAAAACAATAAAGTGAGTGAAATTAAACTGAATTTCGTGACTTAATAAAAAGAAAAGGAATTTTGTGTGCTTTTTATTTGTTTTTTTTTTTTGCTTCATTTCGTTTTACCTTAAAGATTGTTCAGCTTAATGTGAAATATTTTATGGATGGTTTACAAATTCGGAATGCATGTAAATCAGTTTTTTTTTTTCGAGAGAGTTCATTCAACTTTCTTTTATTTGATTAAGTTTCTTAATTTAGTTTTTTACTTTGCAACAAAAGGCACTCAGTAAATTATTTCTTTTTTTCTCTCATTTTAATTTCAGTTTTTCTTTTTTTATTATCTCAAAACTTTTTTTTCTGTTTTTTGTTTTTTTTTTTTTTTAATTTACTTAATAGATTTCTTCCTTCAAATTTAAAACAATTTATCCATATATGGATTTTGTAATAGTTGAAAGTAATAATTTTTAAATTATATTAATTACTTAATTTTTATAATTAAGAAACAATTTCGATTGTATGATCAATTTTTATTGTTAATTTATTTTTAAATTATGCAAAATCACACACATAAAATAAATGTATTATTTTTCCTGAACAAAAGGTATATTTCGATATGTTTTTTTTTTAATTCTACATTACTACATATGTGTGTCCCAATAAATAGAATCCTCAGAAATTACGACGGAAATTTCGAAACGCAGTTTTTTAGCTTTCATTTTTCCAACATAATTACTTTCTCTTTAGTTAATATATTTCATTTGAATAGTCACGCTATAAACATAACAGAATGATTAAATAATTTTTTTATCGGATTTCATGTATGTATGTAAATAATTTTGATTTTTTCGTTAACATTACATCATAATAAGACAATAAAAAACAATAAAAATAAAAATTATAAGTACATTTGATTTTGTACTGTGTTTTGTGTCACCTTTTGCAAAACAAAGAATGTTTTCTTTTAAATTAGCCTCACTTTCGATGGTATCACAAAATTTCTTCATTTTAATAAGAACAACAACAACAAAAATAGTTTAAATTCCAAATAGAAACAGAAATTATTTTCAACAATTAAATTGAGTCATTTTTTCAAAAGTTTATTGTTAAATAAAAGGATGTAGGTAATTAAAAATTTATAATAAAATTGTTCACGTTTTTATTGTATCGATTAAAACTTTCTCATTATAATGCATTGTTCGGTTCATTCGATTGATATATTTTTATTGCATTAAATGCTTTTTTTTTTTTTTAATTTTTTCACTTTTTTTATTTCCATTAATTTAATATATATACACGCACATGAACTAATAAGAAAAATACATACTCAAAAAAAAAAAAAGGATAATAACAGTAACAAAAGAAGCAAATGCTTTATTAAACTTTATTCAACCATAAATTTCTTATCTATAGTGAATTTAAATTAGCACACCAAAATTTTATTATTCAATTTTATTCTTTTCCACTTCTTCAAATACATATTTATTAATTGAAAGGATATTTTTTTTTTTTTGTGTAATCGTTATTTTTTGTTTTTAATTTTAAAATAATTATGGCACAACAAAGACATTTTTTCTTAAATAAATGATTTTCACTGAAATTACTTTATTACTTCAATTCTTTTTTTTTTTTTTTTTTTTTTTGAATTTTTTCAACCTTTATGTTCAATATGGGAAATAAAAAGAAAGAAAAAAAGGTTTAAAAAAAAAAAATGTTAATTTATTGTATAATATTGCACAGAAGCAAAAGATTGTAAAATAAAATCCGTCCGAAAAGTATTCAAGTTGGAAATAGACTAATTTGAAAGAATAATTTTCAAAAGGACATTGAGTCCTGCTAATTTTAACTGAAAATATTAAACTTAAGAGGATTCTGGTAATGGATATATTATTGTTTTTGTTTCTATTTTCTAATAAAAAATTCTCTTAAATGTTATAAAAAGCATTGCCAGATTTTAAAAACAAAAACAACTAAAAGACGAATAATATAAAAGTGGCGTTTTTTATTCGGTTTAAAGAATTTTTTCGTTTTTCATTTTGTCCTTAAAGCAACAGAGTTCAAGATGAACTTTAAGCAATGTAAAGTGTGATATTTTTTTTTTTTTTTTTTGTATCTTAAAAGTTTAAGGACTTGACCCAAGACTCAAATTTAACTGTAGCATCAAAGGAAATAAAACATATTTTGTTTCATTAAACTTTCTTAATTTTATTTAAATTTGATTGAAAAAAAAAATTTATGAATAATATTAAGTATCTACATATATTGTATTTCTCTTACCATTTTTACCACGCATTATTGCATCCATTTACTACTTTAATAATTTTATTCTTTTTTATTCTTTAATACAGGTAACTTTGTTCACAAAATTAACACATACGTTTAGTGATTTGTGAAATCTATTGGAAGACTTTTTCAATAATTTCGATTATAAAAATTTTGATAAAACGTCGTTTCAACACACATTTTTTTCAATAACATTTTGAAATTTTTATATTTTTATTTAAACAAAAAAATTTGATTGGATTTATTTTAATTGTTATATAAATTTTAAACTTTAAAAATAAAGAACAAAAAAACGTTTTAAAGGACAACAAAATCACCAGTCAAAACAAACACCTATTACTACACTGAAGATTATGTAAGACTTTAATAAACAAAGTTTCCTTTTATATATTCTTTTTTTTTTTTATTCTTCTTACCTTTTTAAAGAGAATGTATAAAATTTGTGCTTTTTGCGCATGTCAAGCTTTAAGGATCTCTTAATTTTGTAAAATGTTTACCAAAAGATTTAAACAAATTTTTAAATTGTACATTTTTCATTTCGGTTGATACGCATACAATCATATATGTGTACTAAAACTAATATTACACAATAGCACAAAATTATATACAAAACAAAAAAGAAAAAATATAACAAAAATTATTAGAGATTAAAACAATAAAAAATGTTGTTTAACCTGAAACTGATGTATAAACTATGTTTAACACACACATTTATCGTCTGTAAGCTTAGAGAATATTTAAAAAAAAAATTGTTTTATTGTACAAAATGTGACATTTTTGCATATTGTAATAGAGCTCTATTTTAAATAGTATAGTATGCACTTAATTTTTCCGGCAAGGATATACTGGAATTGTTGAGTATATACATATTGTATTGCATTAAAATGAAACATAGATTAAAAGCTTCTGATGATATTTACTTTACTACTTACTCTTGTACAAGATGTTTCATAAATTACAGACGGTTTCATTAAAAGTAATTGAAAAATTTCACACAAAATACAATTAAATCTCATATAAGACAGAAATTTGTCAAAATTTTCTCAATCTATTATTGTATGCTAAACTTTTCTATCTAAATTTGATATCCTTATAATTGTCATTCTATATTTGAAACATCCTATCATACACATGCAAACATTGTATAAATTGTTATCCTTCTAATTTTTTTTTATCTCCACTTCATATGAGTTTACAAAAGAATTAAGCATGAACATTAGAAAAGAATAAACCTTCTCATTTGTTTGATTAAACTTTTATAATGTACCTATTTAGTTTTTGTTGTTTTTTCTTTGTTTTTTAAATATTCAAGTGTTTTTTTTTACAATTTTTTTCTATTTGTATAATACTACAATTAAATTCACAAGAAACATTTATGTGGCATTTTTAATTATTCTTGTTGTTATCTTAATAATAAAATGTGCATAAATGTATTGTATAGACATCAATCAAAACACCTCAAAATGTAGATTATAAATTTTAATTTGAAAAAGTCAAGATGAATGCGTAATTAAGTATTCATATACATGCAATTGAAATTCTACTGTTTAATTTTCATACGACAAAAGAAATTATTATCACAATTGAATGAAAATGCAATACAGTGACATTTTAAAAAAAAAAAATTTTCCTCTTTCTTATACATGAGACACAGAAAAGTGTTAAGTATAGTATTGTGATTTGAATTGCAAATTTTTTTTTAAATAATCATTTAGCAGCTGCTATTTAGCTTATAATGTTCATTGAAATTGAAATACATAGATACAAGTACATATGTATATTAGCAAACACCTGTTATAAAATGAAAAATTTTATAAAATGCATAATTGTAATTTATAAAATTGATATATGATAGGTACATACATACATACATATATTAATAATAAATTTATTTGGAATTTTTAAACTAAATGTTTTTTTGAATAAATTGAAGTGCGATATTAAATTAATTAATCAAAATGTTGTTGGTTTTTCATTGACTTTATTTTTTAATTTCATGATACAATTGATACGAGAATCCCACACGATATTTTCCACAATATTTTTTTCGACATGAAAAAGGTTTTAACAACAAAACAAAATTTATAACAGCCCAAAGAAAAAAAAAACTAGGAAAAGTGTTAATATAAACAACTATAAACAATATTCTATGTATTCTAATTTAAAACAAATAAAGGATTTCCTATAAATTAAATAGTAATAGAAAATCACAAAATTTATCTTTTCAAAAAACAAATAACAAAAAAAAACAAAATTTTTACGCAAACTAAAACACCAAATATCAATTAAAATTTTCTCTTCAATTTTATTTAAAAGTAATTTTCAAATAATATATAATACATAATTTAAAGGATATTTAAGAGAAAAATACAATGTGGAAAAAGTTCTAAAAACATTGATACTATCAAAAAAATCTTCAAGGTTACACACAATAAAATGAAAATCAGATAAAAATAAGGGAAAATTGGATAAAAAGGAGAGAAAATATTTTATAATCTTTATCCTACCTAACATACATATGTATGTATATATTTAAAAAGAAGGATATGTATAGATTTATATACTTATATATACATATAACATGTGCATGTACTAGAAACTTTCTAAAAACTACGTCACATTTATTTACTATTTTTACTATTGATTCTGAATGAACTTGATAATGTAGTATTTATTCTCTTTTCCTTTTTTTTTTGTTTTTAAACCTACTCTTTAAAACCTCTAAAGTAATTCATAAAAGTAAAGGATATGTATGTATATAAAATACATAAATCCATTCCTTTATGATGTTGTATACATATCTCACAAAAGAAACGTAATAATACAGATAAAAAGCTAAAAAAATTTTTAGGGAAACCTTCATTATCTAAATAATCCTGGTGCTATTTACATTTTTACATAACATACATATTTTTCCCTTTTTCTTTATATAAAGAAAGCTTTTTTTTTAAAAAGTCTAGACAAAATGACGACAATATATTATATAGTATATATACAAAAAAATTTTCATAATATCCGTAAAATAATAAAATTGACTTACTTTTCATTCCAAGTGAAAAACAAAAAAAAATAATTTTCATAATGGTGGGTTGTTTATGTAGAAAGTAGAAATAAAAGGAATAACATAAAAAAGAGGATTTATTCTGTAGGGCTATGCGTCAAAATAACAAAAGTATTTCCTTATCTCATTTTGATTCTTTCGTATTTTATGAATAAAATATAAAACGTATTTGTTTTTCAATTTTTCTTTCATTTCATCTTATTTAATTCTTCATTTTTCTTCTTTTATACTAATTTATTGATAGATACTCATATAAAATTCAAATCCATTTAATTTTGAAATTATAGTAATATTTTAGGAAAGTTCAATAAATGGCCTTGGTTTTTTTTTTATTCTTTCAAACTCAATTGATCATTAATCAGATCAAAAAAAATTACGATGTAATCGATACCAGATTAAGGTTCTAATGATGTGAAGAAAGGAATATAAATTACATAAATTTATATTCAAGATATGAAAAATATGAATGAAAAATTAATATTAATTTTATTTTGAAATACTAATTCAAAACTGTAAAATAAAGGGTCATCCAAATGAAGTTTTGGATGTTGAATGTAATTTGTTTTCAAACTCTAAATTGTCTTGTTAATAGGTTATTTAAAAAAATGCTGTGTAATTTAATCATCAGGTCTTACACAACAGAATCTTGCATTCACATTAATAAAATGTGATACGTCAAGACTCAGGAACCTTTACTGCAGATTATTGAATCTTACTGCTGTTCATTATGGCGACAACTTATGGTTCACAACTCATATGAAACTATGAAGATATAAGAGTAGATTTAGAAGATTAATATGGCCCAAATATGTATATTTTAAATTTTTTGGATTTAATGCTACTATAAAATAAAAAATTCCATATATGTACCTAAATTTAAACATGCTGTAACCTAGAAAAATAAATATGATTTAGCGTGTACACGAAAATTTGAATATTTGAAAAATTCATGAAGTTTGAATGTCCTTCTATTCATTCTGACGATAATAATTAAATATTATGAATAATCCGTGAGAGAAAATGAAAATTCTTTGTTAAATTTTCATTCTAAAAATTCTATTTAAAGATTTCATTTTTCTTAAAATTCTTAAAACGTAATTCCTTGAAGGCCATTTTCTACAATTTTCATGATGACTAAGAAAAAAAATACTTCTATGCGCTTTTTAAAAAATGCTTTCTTCCTTCTTTTTATTATAGTATTATAAAAAATAAACTTAAAAAATTCAACATGAATCAGTAAACAGTAAAAGTAAATAAGGTGTATTGTGTTGAAAATTTGAATATAAAATCAATAGTGGACTATTCCTGTGTTAAATTTAATTTTGATTTTTGAACACTTTACAAAACACACATTTTTTTTTACAACGGTAGTATCTACATTTTTTTTTAAATATCGTATTATACGAGTATCGCATCGTCATGTAATTAACACGAAAAATAAATGTCACAACTACGATTTTGGAAATAAGCCAAAAGTATTTTAAAATAAATTTCCGAATTCACATCAATAAAATACAAGAATAAAAATATATTAAATAAAAAAGATTTTTTTACCACTTACAGATATATACGAATGCATACCATATAACCTATACATACATATGTACATATGCATACTTCACCTCCCACTAATACCACCCAAACCCAAAATAAAATAAATTTTCTTGAAAATATTATACACATCCGTACTTTCAACGAATTAGAAAGTTGAGAAAGTAGACAAAAAAAATGTAATTTAATATAATAACATACATATCAAAATACTGCATTACTAAATTTATGTATCAAAAATTAAAATGCATGCTTCCAAGAAATTAAAAAAGAAAAAAAAATAACACCGCAACACCCGTCAAAATGTATATAAACTCATTTTTTTTTTCTTTCTAATGCTTCGAGGTCATTTAAAAATCAAGTGGGCGACATCGATGATAGCAGTTGTACTCGTATATAGTACCTACTACCATTTTATGTCGGAAATTAGACCATTTCGTTACACTACACGTACTAAATGGCATTTATTTTTAGTTGTAAAATTACGGAAACAACATACGAGCAATTGAAGAAGCAACAAGTAAAATTACTTAAGTATTATTTTGATGTTTAACACATTTTTTTTATTAGCCGAATTTTACCAAAATTTTTAAATTTTTACCTAAATGGGAAATTTTTTTAAAGTTTTTGTTGAAGGTAAAATCATTTAATTTGATTGACAATTTCTTGGTAAATGACGTAATCTTTTAATGTAAATTTTTTTTATTTTAATTACCGAAAATGGTATCATCGTGTCATACAATAAACTTCCACAACATTTTAGTTTATTCTAGAATAATACAAAAAAAAAAACCCTGGAAATAATGACTCATCCAGTTTTTGTTACATTTTATTAAGTCATTCAAATATTTCACAATTTCGATAGTAATTTTGTCAGAAATGAAATTTCAGAGTAGTTATTTTCTAAAAATTGGAGAAAAATTTTGTAAAAGGCTCTGAAAGCTCTATGATAAGTAGAAGACAACAACCGAAGAAAAGACGTATGAACTATGTATAGAGAGCATAAACATGGAAAAAATTTAAAGTTCAATTGGTTTTAAAGTCCAAAAATAAGGCCAATATGTTTCAAATTTTCCAAAAACATTCATTTTTCAAACCTGGAAAACCAAAATACAAGATATGAAATATATTACCGAGAAATAGCCTACATCCTTTGCTTGAAAGCTTTAAATAAAACACTTTTTTTTTGTTTCAAATGAAATTTCAACAGCTAAAATTATATTTATTTTTCTTAAATTTTATGTAATGATATTTTACGCAAAATACATAAATTGAAAATTAATAAAAATTTCTTTCTATGAATTTGTTTTTTAATAAAATTTAAAAAAAATTTACTTTCTATATTTATGAATTTCTGTTTCTTTTTTTTTTTCTATTGCGAATTTTAACAAATTTTGAAAATTGCTCAAGAAAATTCAAAAAGGAATAAATAACATTTTCTATAAAATGGAAAAAAAAAAAATATAATAATATAATTTTATCTCATTAAAAAAAAAAAATGTAATTAAATGTATTTAATGATCAAAATATAAATGTTAACTAGAAATTCTATGTTCATACATACATATACATATTATAGAGACTAGTTATAATTTAAAAATTACAAAATAAAAAAAAATATTTAAGTATAATAAGAATGAAATAACATTAAAATTATGATCCTTTTTTATGCTAATTGGTAACTTCTGTCACTGAAGGTGCTTCTGAAGATGTTTCCTGTTGTTCTGTTGATGGTGGAGTTACAGATGGTTTTTTATCTTTTTTATCTAATTTTTTAATAATTTTTTTGATAATTTTCTTTTTTGGAGATTCTTTGGATCTTTCTTCTTTTGTAGGTGACTTTTGTTTTTCATCTTTTTTATTTTGTTCATCTGTTGAAATTGTAGTTTCATCTGCTGTTGGAACAGGATCTGGTACATTAGATGATGCTATAGATTTATCTTTTTTCTGTTCGATATTTGTCGTTTTCTCTTCTTTATTCGTTTCGTTTAATGTTTGCTCTGTTTCTTGTTTTTTATCTATTTTCGTTATATTATCATCTTTAATTTGTTCCGCATTTTGATCTTTTATTTCTTGTTTATTCATCTGATCTAAACATTTTTCATTGTCATTTGATTTTTGATTATCCTTTGATGGTCGTTCTGGCGGAGGTGGAAGTGGAACGACGTCAGGAAGTTTAGCTGTACTAGCTTCATCTATAGTTGCTGGAACAGAATTTATGTTACTATTTTCATCATTTGTTGTATTCTGTTGTTCTAATTGTTCAGTATTTGTGCTAATTTCTTGAGATTCATTCATCACAGATTTTTTCGCAGTCTTAGCATTTTCTTCAGCCTTAGCTTCCAGTACATTAATTGATGCTTGAATACATTTAATTGCTTCTTTACGGGCAAGACGTATACGCTCTTTACCTTGTGTGTCTATAGTATCTAATTTAAGTAGATTTCTAGTTAGCATCTCATCTAAATACATGTATTCCTTATCATTTTTAAATCCACTAAACTTCTCAACTTTTGACATAAGATTCAAAACGTCACGCTGAATCAATTGAATCTTCTCGATGGTTGCTGTTGTCTGTGGTGTGCTGGGAACAGGACTATGTTGTGCTGGAGCTGCGTTGGCTTGTTGAGTATTTAATGGTGTTGGACGGTTTTGGGGATGATGTTCTTGAGGTTGATAATATTGTTGATTTTGCTGATGTTGTTGGTAAGGTTGATATTGTTCTTCATGGTGTTGCTGATGTGGTTGTTGAAATTGTGGTTGCTGATATTGTTCTTCTTGATGTTGTTGTTGCTGAGGCTGAGGCTGTGGCTGCGGCTGTTGAGGACGAAATTCTTTGTGGGATCGATACTGAGGAGGAGAATGCTGCTGTTGATACTGATTAGATGGTTGTGATTCAGGTGGAGTATACTTTTGTTCATTAATTACTGGCTCAGAACGTCCTTCAACGAAAATAGGAACTGTTCGAACATAGGCGCCGCCTTGTGGATTGGATTGTTGGGGCTGTGGTTGAGTCGGTTGTTGATAATATTGTTGCTGTGGATGAGAACGTGGTGGAGGATGTGGAGCTGGAGGTCTTTGCTGAGGATGGGGTGGACTGGTTTGTTGAGCCGCATGATATCTTTGTTTTTCAGGTGGAGGTACGTAGGCATAAGCAGTAGATGAAGTGTAATTATTGTTTGGATTTGAAGTTTGAGCTGAAGTTGATGCTGTTGATGATTCGAAATTTTGCTCTGGAGCTTCATTTGGAGGAGCAGATTGAGCTCGAGCAAATTGTTCATTCTCTGGTGGAGACTTCTGTCCAAGATCCACAGTATTTCGCATTCCATGTTGTTTTAATGGTTGGACTTTGTGCGTTTTATTTGCTGGATCTGTTCCGTCGTCTGGAGGGTTATCAGTTTGAATAGCAGCATCACATAATTTTGGCTTTTGCGCTTGTGGTTGATTCGTTGTTGGACTTCCTGGTCCAGCTTGCGCATATGTCTCATGAAATTGTGGTGGATATTGCGGTTGAACACCTGCAGATCTTGGTGATGGTGGTGTAGTACGCACAGTTGAAGGGAAGTCGAAAGAATCAGGCATATACTGCCTAAATTCTGGTGGTATATGATCAAAAATGCCTGTTCTATCTGATTGTGGTTGAGATTGTCTACGTCTACCGAGTGATCCAAAATTAGAAAAGAAATCATTGTCATCATCGAAGTATCGATTGGGATCATTAATACGTTTTCGTGAACCAAAACCAAATGGCATCCGACCTAAACGTGAACGAATTCCAGAATCTGAAAACATGTCATCCATATCTGGTTCGAAACCAAATCCCTGAAAATAAATTAATAAATTTAATTTAAATAAACATACGTTATTTTTAATTAAAAAAAAAAATAATAAATAAAATCATTGGAATGGAAAAAGTATAATTTTAAAATTCATCTTAATTTTGAAATATTCAATTTCATTTTAAAATTATTATTACTTCAAGCAAAATTTTACTAGTATTTACTTTGCCAAAAACATCTGTATTAACCTTTCACACGAAGAAAAAAATAAAAATGAATAATTTGGATATTTATCAAAACTATGACTAATTTTTGTTTTCATCACATTCATGAAATGTTTATATTTACAATATACACATATTTTGTGGTTATTTTCTTTTGAACTTTTTTTTTTTTTTTGTGAAATTTGAAAATTAAAATTGTTTATTTACTTTGAAATATAAACTAATAAATTTTAATTTGAATAATATTTATTTATTTTGTTAATTAGTTAATATTATGTCAAAAAATGTCTGGTTTAATTTTCTTTTAATTTTTATTTTTAGATAATTCTATGGAAATAATGAAAACTAATAGCAATAGTCGAAGAATTTTGAAAGTATCAATTAAAGAATATTTTGTTTTTCTATTTTCAAGTTTAAAAAAAAAAAAAAAAAGAATATTTTTGTAACAAAAATTCTTTGTTTTGTTTAATTTTATTTTAGAATTCAAGGCAATGAACTGATTTGTTTCTATTTAAAATTGATTAAAGTGATTTTGTGATGTTTCTAGAATTTCACTTAATTTACATATTTTTTAAAATTTCAAATCATACTTGTAAATACAAATATGGTATATATATTCTAGATCATTCGAGAAATTGTACATATATGAAAAACTTTTTGTGAATATGTAGTATTTGTTTTTTTAATAATTAATTTTAATATTGGGTAAATAAATTTTCATTTTGAAAAAAGATAACAAAAAATCTTTGCAAAAAAAGTTTGGAAAAATAATTAATTTTTTGTTGTGTGGTAGAAGATTCAATAATTGTAGGTACCATTATTTAAAAAAATATAAAAATGTCGCTGAAATAGAGGCAAAATAAAAATAATCAGTTTTCTATATTCTTGGAAAACGTAGCTCAAAGTCAAATATTAATCACCTATTTAAAAAAAAAAAAAACAAATTAGTAAAAAATTTTTTATACACACTTCTACAAGCAATTAAAATTAAATTATGTGATAATTTTTTTATTCCATGTGTGATTTAAAAATTTTTATGATTATGATGACCTGTTTTTTCTTATTTTCTTCTACTTTTTTTCATTTTTATTTAATATGTATATTTGAAAATGGAGTGACAAAAGAATTCATGAAATAAATAATTTTTTTGTTTTTTGTTTTTATAAGAAAGCAAATTATAAAAATGGGGAAAAAAAATTATAATAATAAAAATAAATAAAATAAAAAATAAGCAAATAAATAAAAAAAATGTGTTAAATCCTCTTCGTCAGATGTGTTCATAAAATATATTATGGAACAAAAACAAAATTACAGTAAAATACGAAAAAAATATTCCGAAAATAAAATTTATTTTTTAATTTTAATAATACACCAGAAGTATTTTTCTATTTGTCATGTTTCAAAAATCCTATGATTTAAACGAAAAAAATTTATTTAAATTATTTTTAAATTAAATTCAATTAGTTTATACAAATTATATAAATTTTTTAACTGAACAAAAAAAAGGAGAAAAAAAAAATGAAATTTAAAATTATAATGATTCTACAATATCGTACTTGATAATTGACAAGATTTCATCTTTTTTTAAATAAATTCTAAAAAATTATATTTACTGTATATGTAGTATTAAAATAAGTGTGAAAATGATTTCAGAAGAAAAATAATATGAAATGGAAAAAAATAATCGACTATAAAATAATGTAGAGTGGGTGGGTGGTTTTATTTTCAAAATACATTCATCCATATACATACTTTCAAAATGTATACATATAATCATGATCATCTTCATCATCATAATCAATGTATTTGTTGAAAAAAAAAATCGAAATAACTAACTACAAATTCAGAAAAAAAAATTTTTTGTTTTTGGCATCATTTTAAATGTTTTTAAGGATTTTGGATAACATTCATGGTTAATGACTGCACGAGTTTTGTAACAGGACCAGATTAGCAAGATTTAAATCACGTATATTGTATATGTATGTTTTTTTTTTTATCTGATGTTGTTTTTATGAACTGTTGAATCAAGGAAAATAAGTTGTTTCAATAATTGAAAAAAATTTTTTTAAATGTACACATACATATGTAAATATATTAACACATACGTACATTAAAAAATATCAATTTAATTTAATAAACAACATTTTTAAAGTGTAAAGATAATAATTTATTTTTGAGTTGATTTCAATTTTATTTTTATTTATTTTAATGTACATTTTTGTAATTGACATTTTTTTGTTTAATTTTTTCTACTATTGTTTTTAAATAGTTTTCAATTGTAAAAAAATTTGAATAAAACAGATATAACTGCGATAAATGAATTGAATTTAAATTCAAAATACAATTTTTAAATTTAAAAAACAAAACACATTCGTTTTATTGATTTTTGTACTTTTCTTTAAAACAAATGGTAATAAACAGGTTATAGATTCAAACTCTACATGGAAATAAAATACAAGAAAATAAAATAAAAAATTTCTTTTTAAAGTATTTTTATTAAATTTTTATATTGGAGAGAAAGAAAAAAACATCGCGACAAAACAAGAGATGTTCTCACCAAAAAAAATTTAAATAAAAATCAAATCAATAATCAGTCTACTGTAACAAAATTTTCGTATCAACGCATTCATATTCAAGGATACATGGATATTTTAAAATTAATTTTTTGCAAGAAATATGTAGAATAAATTTTCATATATCATATTTACTTCGGCTTTGTTCCATTGCATTAATTTTTTATTTGAATTTTCCTAATTTAGAGTACCTATGTATGTATTATCTTCAAATACCAGTCATAAAATAATTTTCAATTCCTGTTCCTATAAAATTGGATACCCACAGGAAATAAAGGTTCTTTTCTTTGTAAGGTTAACTAGGAAAGGAAAAATATTATTTTTATTTCGACACATGAACATTTTCAAAAATATGTTACTTTTTACTTATAAAAAAAATCCGTATTGAAAGGGTTAAAATTTAAAGCTTTTAAATTAAATGCTTATTTAATAAAAAAAAAAAAAATTTTAAATAATATAAATAATAGTGACATTGAACTAGTATCATTTAATTTCACTGTTTTTTTATATGAACGTGATTTAATTTTCATTTATACTTATTACAAAAATATCCATTACTATACAAATTATTTTTATTACTATATTTTCCTTCATGCCATGTCCATATCAATGATAATATGATTTAAATAATGAATATCAATAACCTCCCTCATTTATAAATTGTGTTCAAGTAATAAGTAATAAATTTCATTCATAAAAATTTATTACAATTTTTATTTTATTGCTTTTGACCATAAATACAATGAATTTATTAAAAATTCAGATAAAACCCGCAATAATTATGATTATTGTAATGTAATAGAATAAAATACAGCAAAATAATATATAAATTCAATTTCAATATAGTTTTTCTCTTTATAAAAAAAAATAATAAAATAACCATAAAGAAAAATATCTATTTATTATTGTAGGTACATATGTACATACAATATATGTACATATATGTATGTATATGTATCATGTGTTATATATATTCACAATTTGTGATGTTATTAGGGAAGGAAATCGTTAAAATTGACTTTGATTCATTTAATTTTAAATTTAGATGTGCCTTACAGATAATTTACATTCGAGTATGTATTTTAGAATCCATGACACGTTCAAGATATTTTAAATATCGACTCAATATAAATGTAACAAAGAGCAACAATTCAGAATGTAACGTATACATACAAGTAATGTTGAAAATTAAAAAAAAAAAAAAAGCATTAACAAGTTATTTTAAAATCATTTATATTATTGACTTTAAAATTATTACGTTAATTTGTTGCTTAAAAAAGGAAAATAACATTATAAAAAAAAATAAATAAATAAAAAGTGACAATGACGGCGACTACGACAACAACGACAACGACGATGATGATGATGATGATGATGATGATGATGATGAAGATGATGATGATTGCAATGAGTCATTATTTCAATTTAAGGTGCTTGTACCACAATGATACATCACTTAAATGTTGTACAACATTTTTATAACATATACATACATATGTATACTACTAATTCAGTACAATATATACTCGTTGAAATAAATAAAAATACTTTTTTTTTTTTGCACTTTTAATTTAAACGGAAAATATGTGACAGTATAATCAAGTTTATTTAATGCTTGTTTCAATTATAATGAAACAAGTTGAAAATTTTCATTATTTTTTAATTTTTTTGTTGTTTAAAATAAATTTCGTAATTAATCATGAGGTAAATTGGTGATCTGCTATGTTTTTTTTTTTTTATTTTGGGAAATTCATGGACCAAAAAAATCGGATAACATGAATTACCGTTTTTATTCTAATATGTTTTCAGGAAAAATAAAATGATGTTTCTCATCATTAGACTGGGATTATAAGTTGCTAGAGAAACACTAATCATATACCAATCAAAAGAAAAACTTCGAGAAAAATCAGAGGAAAATGTGTCACTAGGTAGAGAAACTGATGTATTGAAAATTGAAACTTCAAAAATGAAGTATTAGTAACATCTAAAACACATAATTAAAATAGGTCCTACTTGTCCTGATTATTGAATTTTAGGTCATTAGTTTCAGATTTTTTTTTTTTTTTTAAATAAAGGTCTTGTATTATTTATAAATTCAATGTTATTGCTTAAAAACTCCTTGAAAAATATCATTGATTTTGCTTGCTTTTATTTAACCTTATTTTTTTCTTAAGTTTTACGTTAGAAAAATTCCAAAATTATCAAAAATAAAATCCTTTTTCTTTTTAAGCAAAAAATAAAATTACATAAATCTTAGTTTAGGATTTAAAAAAAATTTGCCAAAATAAATCCAAAAAAAAATTCAAAAGAACATAAAACATCCTGTCCCAAAATATTATGCGATTATTTCCGTTCTACTTTATTTTATCAAAGCTTAGTTATCTTTATTATTATTTTTTTTCCTTTTTGAAAGTTTATTTTTAAGTGAACAAAAAAATTTTTTTTTAATGGAAATTGATAGCAAAAAAAAATAAATTAAAACAGGTTAATGTCATTAATACTTTTTCATTTTATTTTATATATTTTATACTAAAAAGAACTAACACAGTAATAAAATAAAATTATAAAATTTTGTGTGGGCCGATGGATCAGGTGTAAGTGAAAAAAATAAGAGATAAAATATTTTTATTTATGTATCCAGATGCGTATTTATCTCATATGAAGTTTTTGTATTTTAAATTAAAATAATACACTAACATAAAATGTTTCATATGTTTTGTTTTTAAACTAGTACATACATAAATCACATAATACATATTATATACATAGATACACAAATGAATGATAAAAAAAGATTTTTCTCGAAGTAACGAGATCTTTTGTTTCTTTTGTATAATTTCGTTATACATTTTTAAAATTGAAAATATTCTGTATTTTATTATTGAAAAATTTTCCGAATGTATAAAGAAAAATATTCACGAATATTTAAAATGTATGTATACGAAAATTTTTCTCAAAATGAATATTTTCGCCATTTGAAAAATCCCACATTTTTGATTTTAATTTTTTTGTTGTTGTCTTTTTTAATTGTAACAGAATGAATAATCACTTTTTGATGGACAAAAAGGATAAAATTGAAAAAAAAAAAATAAATAAAAAAGGACAAAAAAAATTGATGGAATTTAAAAACAAAGGAAAGAAAAATTTTTTTTTTGTTTCTAGTGGGATTTTTTTGAAATTTTTTACCTGAAAGAAATGTGGAAAATGTTGTCTATTACCACCACCACTACTACTTCCTCCATAATTTTGATTATTTCCATCATTATTTGGATAATTTGTATTATTATTATAGCTTACATTTGCATGATGTGGATTTTGTCCTCCTGATGGAGTATTCGGTGCTGGTCCTGTATTTCCATTACCACCACTACCACCATTATTTGTTATCACAGTCGGCTTCATTTTTCAATCTGATATATTTTTTCTTTACCGTTAAATCTGAATTTTTTTTTTATTATAGAAATCCTTTTTTTTTTTTCTTCTTCTAATTGTAAGATTTTAAATTTATCACAATTTTAATTTTTTTTCCAGATAACACAAAAAGTTACACGGTTACACTTAACTTTCGAATTCATTTAAAAAAAATACACTTCATCTATTTTTCTTCTTCTTTTTCTTATAATCCGCTGCAATGAATTACTTTCAAATAGTCGATGAATTATTATTTTTGACTATTACTTTTTTTTTTTTTTTTTCAAAATAATTTCCTCTTTTTTCGTTAACACTTGTTTTTCTATTTGTACACTTTGAAAATTTGCACTTGAAATTTTTTTTTAGCGATAAATTCCTCACTTTCTGTTATATGTATTTATTATAATTGAAAAACTTGATACCCACTAAAAATGGCTATTTAACTCACTGAAATATATTTTTTTTTTTCAAAATTATTCTCAAAAATTATTTTTTTATATTTGTTATAAAAATGATAATTAAAAAAAACAGACTTCATCACCTATTTATGTATCATATGTATGTATGTATATGTATTTATTTTTTCAATTATTATTAATATTTTTTTGAATAACACCTAATTAAACTGTTTTTTTTTTTTTCACAAAATCAAATGAGTTTTATTAACTGATAAAAATATGAGAAAATTTAAAACAAAAAGAAAAAAAATTCTATTAAATTGAAAAAAAAAATCTTTTTTAGTTTTTCTGTATTGAAAATTGTTACACTGAAATAAAAAACAAATAAATCTATAAATTATTTTTGTAAAGCTTTTGCTTCTGTTGCTACTTTGTGAATGATTCAAAAATTATTATATATTTTAATTTTACTATGTGGTGAGCCGAATGACGATGATTTTCATATGGTTTAATTAAACGGCGCGCGGTTTATTGGACGGAGGCACAGACATCAGATCTAAAAATAGATTTTAACGTGGGAAATACATATATTTAAAAAAAAAATAAAGAAAAAAGAAATGAAAGATACTTTATTTAACCAGTGACGGAGATAATTTAGAGAGGACATCATAAATATATAAAAAAAAAAAAAAATACTTACTAGAGAAAAATTCATTTTTCATAAATATTTTTCTGTATCTTTCTAGTAATCACGATCAATAACAATTTAGATAATAAAATAGAATTATATTATTTTTGATAATTACATACATATATATGTATAAGTATAACTATACAAAGATTCATATAATTTTAATAAATAGAAAAATTTACACACATGTGATTGTTCTTTTAGTATCAATTTTCAAAGTTATGGTCATTAAGATGTTTTTTTTTTTTAATTAGATAACCATGATTAATGTTTTTTTTTTTGTTTTTTTTTTTTAAATCTCATAGACTGTTGTTAATCAAGATGCATATGTATACATTATGTAGAATATGGTTTTTTTTTATTTACAGATAAATAATGACGACAGATGTTGGTACACACAAACGACAGATATACATAGGTAAGTTACGTTCATATATTGCATTTAATTTACAGGTATGTGTGTATACCTGTATTTTTCATAATGGTTTTAAAGTTAACGCTTCCGATAATCATGATAATTTACATAACAAAAAATTATATGAACAAGGTGTTGTACAACAAGTCACTTTTTGTTTATTGTGGTTAAATTGTATTGTGTATTAAGTTATAATATTTATTTTACACATGAAAAGTGGGAACTGTTTTAACTGCTATTTTGTATTTATTATTATTTTTATAAGTGAGTCAGTAAAGTTTTTTTCTTTTTTTTCTTTTGTATTAGGTTTGATAAATAACTCTAAATATGGTAATATCTTATTTATTGTTAGATTATGACTATATTATTGTTATTGTTTGTAATTTAATAGCTTCGAAAAACAAAGTAGATACCTAGTATTTTCCTGATAGTATCTTCTTTTATGGTTTTGTTTCATATATGTATATTATATTTTATTTATTTTCCTCATATTTCAATTAAAATCAGATGATAATTATGAGAGAATGTGAACAAGGAAAATGAATCAAATCAAATATATTTATTTAATTTTATATGATTTTTTATTTGAAAGAAATTTAAAAAAAAAAAACAATTAAAAATATATAAATCAAGTATTATGTACAAAATACAAGATAAATAATTAATATAAAGGCGCCTTAATTGACATTTTTAATCTTTTTATTGATTGATATAATTAGAATATATAATAAATTAATTAATTTATGAATTACATGTTTAATAAAGAACATATGTTTGTACTTATAAATAATAAATATATATGTATCTATTTCAAATACTTATTATTATAAATTTAATCGTTCTTGTTGTATATTTTTTATGTTTGTAATCATGTAATTTGTTATATGCTTTGACCTATGACTACAGGAATTTGTTTTAATATATTTCTTTTTTTTTTAATTTTAATTTATTAAATTAGATTGAAGAGAAAATAAGAAAATATATTTCAAGATTTCTTGAACCGTTACAAATAAATCGCTATAAGGGCAAAGAAAGATGAAAAAAAAATAATTATCATTAAAATCCTTAATTTATTTTAATTTTAATTTTTATTTTATTTTGCTCAATTTTTCATTATTTTTATACGCCACCTTTGTTTAAATTTCTGGCATTTTCTCGAAATATCTCAGAAGTTCGAGATAAAAGATTAAACAAAAAAACATTAAAAATAAATTCAAAAAACATACAAAAAAAAAACATTTAGGAGTATTTGTTTTTTTTTTATTAAAAATATTTTATCAACATTTAAATATGATACCAAATTTTTTGAGTGGGAAAAGTGATCTTTTGCAAGATTTTTGCACGTTTGAAAGAGAAAAATAAAAAATTATATATAACTATCTACCATCAGTAACAATAACAACAACAAAAACTAATATTAACAGTTACCACATTTTCATGTAAATGTACTTGAGCCTAATCATTTGTATATTAATTTTCCATATGAACATATATCATTAATTTTCTTTATTATGTATTAAATATCTTTATTACTTTTATCGTAGTATGTTTTTTTTTAACCCTTTTATAATATTTTCTTGATAATTATTTTTATGAAAAACATATGTAAGTCGAATAATTTAAAAAAAAAATTATGTGTGTGATATATTTTTTACTTTTTGCTAAAATATACAAAAAATAAAAAATAAATAATATGTATGTATGTACTATGAATTTTGGTTAGATTTAATTCATAGAATCATGCGCACATTATAGTTTTCTGTATTATATGTATAGATACATTCTAAATTTGCTTTAAATTATTGGCATAATTCCAAAAAAAAAATTATAATGTTTTAATTTTATTCATTTTGGATTTGAATTTTTTAATACAGAATAAGAAAAAGAGAAAATATGTATAGAAAAACTATGTAAGTATGTATGTATGTATGTATTTTTAAAAATCTAATTTACACAAAATGATTGAACGACCCCCATTATTGTTTTTTTTTTTTCTTTTGTTCTTATAGTTTCTAGTTTTGTTTTATTTTAAATTTTCCTAATTTTATAATGTTTTCATTTTTGTTTTTTATTTTTCAACGATGTTTAATATGTATAATAAAATAACTTTAATCTGTCACTTTTTAGTTGGCATAATTGAATGACTAATTAATTATTTAACCGTATTTTCCAAATGGAAAAGTAGCATATAATTAACAATTGTAGACACATAATGTACACATACAATATACAAATAGAACAAAATAAAAACACATAATTTTATTTAAAAGCAAAAAAGTTTTTTTTAATTTTTTATTATTTAATTTTTATTATTACGTAAAATACGACTATATATGTATGTATTTGAAAAATCAACAAAACTACAGAAAGATATTCATTATTTAATAAAATACCTGAATTGTATTAGTTAAAATTCTTATTAATTGAAATGAGAAATATATGTATGTGGGTTGATGTTACATTGAATAAATTTTTCAAATATGGAAAAATTCACATTAAAAAAAATTTGTCTGTGGGTTGATTTTAAATGAACGATTTTTTTGTTGTTATTCTTTTAATTTCTAGAAATATGAAAAGAAATTAATTCCAGTTCAAAACTTTATACAATGTCATAATTTTTAATAAGATGAAGTTGTAAAAACAGCAAAAAAACAAGTCATTACATTTATTTGAAAATTCCACTTTACACTTATAATTGTCACTAAAAATTTACTAAAAAATCACGACTAAATGCTTGTGCATAAAATCCGTTACTGTTGAATAAAATTTTTGCAAAGAAATTTTGAGAAATAATGATTCAAGAGTTATTTTTTTTTATAAAATACATTTTAAGTTCTAGATGAAACAGATTTCGAAATTCATTCAATAGAGGATTTTTTTTCTATGTTGTAACTCATCAATTTAAAAATTATCAGTTTCAGTGTAATACTTTGAAAATCTTGTTTTTTCAGCTCAAGTTTCAGAAAAAGTATTTAAAACAGCTTACGTTTGAAAATTATTGCAAAGAAATTTTGTCATTTATTTTACGTGAAAACTAAAACTTCTAAACATTCTTTCCAAATATAATATAAGGGTTCATACACTGTCATGGAACCCCGTCAAAAGTTACATTATTTTGGAATGCTCCACTACCCAGTTATGAAAACATGTATTGAAGAAATTCAACAGGTAATATGTGTAAAATACATTTTATTATCGAATAAAATTGTCATAAATTTTAAGAACATACAATATGTATATATGTACATATATGAGTACCAGTACATATTATATTTTTTTAAATATACTTTCTTATACATAGTTCGCAAGAATAATATTTTCACTTATATGGACATACAAGATTTTACTTTTTATCATATTGTCAGATATCATCAAAGATCTTTACTTTTTCTTATTTTAGATATATAGAAATGTATATTATAAAAAACAACTACGTCATTGAGATTAATATTAGAGGATTAATTCATACGTCATTATTCCAAAACGTTTTCTTTTTTTTTTCACATACTTCTAATTTATACATACATATATGTATGTATAAAAATAGTAAATGTTTATATTTTATTCAAACAATGTTTTTTTTTTTTTTGATTTTTTTATCTTCTAATCAACGTCACATAATATCCGTCATATAGGTACATATGTGATCAGCACCAACGCGTTTCTTTTCTTCTTTAAAAAAAAAAAAAAAAAAAAAATACAAGAATAAAAAAACAAATCATTTTTAAATAAAATTGAAAATAATTTGCACAAGTTTGCGTAAATTTAGAATTTAAGAAGAAGAAGAAGTAGAAGGCAGATGAAAAAAAATTCATCATGATTTTAAAATTTATTAATAAAATTATTATAAATAAAAAAAAATTTGTTGTCTTTGAAGAATGTAATGTAAAATAAATAAGTAAATATTTAAAATTAATTTTCAATTGATTTTGAGTCTGAAAAAAAATGAAAAGAGAAAAAAATGTCATTATATTTATAAAAATGGAAATTGTTGAAAAAATTACTTTGGAAAATTTGACAAAAAAAAAGGCATAGTAAAAAAGCCGTTCACATCATTAATATGTGAGTTTTTTTATTTAATTCTATACTTCATTTTCCAAAATTAAAAATTTCAATGAAACATTGTAAGCTAGCATGAAATTTTTACAACACTCAATTACTATCGCTTATTAAAAATATGGTGGAATTGAAATAAATTTAGAAATAAAAATACAACCAAATACATTTTGTAGTTTTAGTTAGAAAACATAAATCTACACATATGTATGTATATTTATTAATTTTAAATTTATTTTTAATATAATAAATATTATTGTGGGGTCGGCTCTATTTCCGAAGTAGGATGTAGATTTTTGGCATGTATTTTATTATGTTTTTGTTAGGTAAAAAATATAAATATAAAGTAATCGACATTTTGAATTATGCATTTGTCTACAGGTGGCATAGTTTAGTTTTATAGATATACACTCACACATTCATAAATAAAAAAAATTAATTATTTATAAATACGTCAAGCCAAAGACAAGATACGTGAGACAAAATACTCTTGTACATATTGTGAGAAATACCTTCATCTTTTATTTCTGATTTCTAGTCCAAGGAAACTGGAGTTGGCGGCGTTATTAGCTAAGGAATTTGTCTAGCATATTATGCCAACTTATTAACCTTGAATCGTTCATGTTCCGGAATCAGCATACTTTTTCATTCTTGATCATTCTTGAACAACAAAAATGTCCTTAACAATATTATGTATGTATAGATTTAATCATTAAAATATATTTACAAAAAAAAAAATTCACACACAATTTTTTTTCAATTTCATTTCGATTCCTCAGAATAAAATGTTTTTTTATCTTTAACTTTTTTATTCTACCCTAAAGGATTGAAAAAATCAAACCGTGAATAATAACACTATGTATGTATATGTATAGCCACTTGAATCGATAACATAAATAATTTTAAAACTTTCTCTTTAGTCTTAAGTTCAGAATAAATCATAATGGTGCTTTTAGTGAGAAATTGCTTTATCGTAAAATTGTAATCGATAAAAATAACAAGAAAAATTAAGAGTTAATATAACGAAACTTTCAAAATATTTTAAATTAAAGACTTCTTTTGAAAATTGTGATAGTATTTATTATTTCATAAAAACTACTAAAATATTTTGAAAATTCTTATAATTTTAAATTTAAACTAATTTAAAAATTCAACTAAAGTTTGAATTTAAAGATCTTTTAAAAGTGGAATAATTATTATCCTTTCCAAATGGATAGTTAAAGATAATATTGGTATTTTTTTCTAAAACAAAGTTTTTCTTCTTTTGTTTTTAGATTTCATAAGAAAATTTAAAAGGAATTTGTATTAAAAAAAACTAATTATTTTTTAATCCATTAATTACAGAAAATTAGAAAACTGATTTTTAAGTGAATTGTGTCAATGAAGAAAGACCAGTTTCATTTAAATATTAACAGAAAATTTATTCAAGAATTTTCTTTAAAATTAATTAATAGTTTAAGATAAAATTGTAGAATGAAAAGGACAATTGAAAAAATTTTAATTTTGAAGCTATAGGACTATAACATATTAGACCTTTGAGAGTGGAAGTACAATAAATACGATCATCTCTCAAAAATCAAAAACAAAAAAGAAGAAGAAAAAACTAAAAAAGTAGATATATTGGAAAATTAAGAAGACCGTGAAACATGATTTGTTAAAATACCATTTCGTTTATATTTGTACCCCTTTTATAAATTCAAACAAATACATACTAACAAACATCACGTGTAAAACTAGGTCACTAAAACAAAAATAAAATTCCCGGAAAAAAAAACTTTTACTTTTATTTACAAATAACTAAAAAAAAAAAAAAACTTTTATATTTAATTTTATCCTTGTACAATTTTTATAATGGTATCCAAGGATCTAATTTCAAACAGTTTGATCGATTCGATTCAATTTCTTTAAGGATTCATATCGGATTTTTTTCTTTAAAAAAAAAAAATATATATATTAATATTTATTTTAAAATTTAAAATAAAAATAAAAAAACGATAATGGGAAATACTGAAAGCAATGTGACAAGTGGTGTTAAAAAACAAGCTGGAACATCAACACAATCGTTATATAAATTTGTTAATTTAAAAGGTGGTGGTCTATTAGTTGATATGATGAAACGTTGTTGTCAAAATAAGCAATTTGCTGAAATCGATCATGCAATTAAAACAAAAATTGAACCATATTTATATAATAAAGGAGCCGGAAGATATATTCCAATATCAAAATTAGTATTATACAGGAATAGAGAAAGAGGAAGACATAAACAATTACCAGAGATAAGATGTTTAGATAATCCAGATGAAGATTTCAATATTGATAAACATTGCCCAGAAGTAAGTGAAGCTGAATATTTAGCAAATCCAAGTGCATATAGAGAAGTTTGTTGGAATTTAAATGTAAGTTTATACATTTAAGTATGTGTGTTTATGTCCTATATATGATTTTTTCTTTATGTTATGCCGACTGACATAGTTATTTATTTTTCTAAATATAAAATTTTTTGGCTTTATTCTAGGAAAGAGGTGCTGTCGGTGAATCAATTTTACATTTATGTTTATTAAATGCAACATCATTGCATGCAGATCTTGCAAAACGTTTATTACGTTTCTATCCAAAATTAATTTTAGATGTTTACATGAGTGATGAATATTATGGTGAAAGTGTATTACATATTGCAATTGTTAATGAAGATCCAGCAATGGTAAAATATTTATTGGATGCTGGAGCGAATGTTGAAGAAAGGTAAATTTAAAAAAAAAATTAAATGAAAATTTATAGCTATTTATTATTTAAATAGAGGAAACGAAGGTGGTAGTAAAATTCAACCCTATACGCTATATGATAAAATAAAATCAAAGATAAAATTCTGAAGCCACATAATTTATAATTTGACAAAATCATTCAACAATGAATTTCAGATTACATTAACAATCCTTGACAGCAGGTTAACGAAAACCTCATTTTCTATATTGAGATAACGTTAATAATGAAAATCGTATAACATAATGAGAATAAAACTCATAACCACTTAAAATTTCAACAGAAACCAATTAAATTTTGTGTTTATTTATTTATTTATTTTTTTTTTTTAAACATAAGATAAATTAAAAATAAGATTTTTGTTCTAATTATACTGAACACTCTCATGTTATACAAATTTTTTATTCATTTTATAAAAATGCAATACGACTTTCTGTCTGTTCAGAAATTTAATATATGTACATACATACAAAATTCAGTATATATACAATACTGCATATATACATACATACATATAGTGTATATAGTATTCATATATTCACTTCGTTTCATTTCTATCAAATAATTAATTAAAAATTTCATAAATAGATGCTGTGGAGCGTTTATGAGTCCTGAAGATCAAAAAGCATCACGTTATGATTCTCCAGAGCATGAATATGTTGGTGTAACACCAATTAGTAATTATGAAGGATATGTTTATTGGGGTGAATATCCTTTAAGTTTTGCTGCATGTCTTAGTCAAGAAGAATGTTATAGACTTGTATTAGCTAGAGGTGCTAACCCAGATTTACAAGATACAAATGGTAATACAGTACTTCATATGTTAGTTATTTATGAAAAACTTAATATGTTTGATATGGCATATGAAGTTGGATCATCATTACATTTACGTAATGTTCTTAATTTAACACCATTAACATTAGCTGCAAAATTAGGACGTGTAGAAATTTTTTTTCATATTATGAATGTTGAAAGAGAAATTTATTGGCAATTAGGTAAGGTTAATTTTAAATTTTTAAAATCATTTATATTCATAAAAAGGATATACAATATATTTTTCATATGCATATGTGTGTAAACATTTCAATCAAAATCAATTTTAATTGATTGTTTTACATAATTACTAAAAAAAAAAAAAATTTGAAAATCCTTTGAGAATTAAATGAATATCATGTGAATTCCCATATCATTTCAATTAGTTTTTATATATGTATGTATCTTTTATTTTATTTTCATCTCCAAATATTCATAGGAAGTATAACATGTGCTGCATATCCACTTTCACAAATTGATACAATTGACGTTGTTACTGGTGATATTAGTAAAGATTCAGCATTAAATTTAGTCGTATTTGGGGTTTGTAATATACATATACATACATATATACATTTATTATGTATAAAAAGATTTTAAATAATCGGGCATCGTTTATCTTTTCTTTTTTTTTTTAACAATTTTCTAACTATCTCTAAGGATAAAGATGAACATCTCGAATTACTTGATGGAGTTCTAATTGATTTATTAAAAACGAAATGGAATACATTCGTAAAATCACGTTTTTATAGACAATTTTATCTTTTTACTATATATTTTATGGTATCCTTAGTTAGTTTCACTTTAAGACCAGGACCAATCATTGCAGAAGAAAATGATGATGGCGATAATAATGAAAAGAAACTAAATTCAACATTAAATAATAAAAGTTCTTATGTAGTTAATGTAAAACATATAAATAATACAGCATATACAGAAGAATTTGAAAGGATTACACTGAAATTTACAAGAAGTATGTATAGTGGATACTTTAACTTATGATGCACAAAAAGTATCAGTAAAGTAAAGTTTATTCTGGTATCTAGAGATTAATCTAATTTAACTAAAAATATAATTACTACAAAACAATTTGAAAATCAACAAAAAATATTGATTTTTCATTTTTCAAAATTGAAATTATTTTGATTTCTATTTTAGATTGGTTAAATGCAACGGAACTGATCAATAAAAATAATATTATGTCTTCATGGTGGGACAAATATGGAACAGAATGTCCTCTTATGAATATAGATTCACCAAAAGCACAGGTTATTAATTAAAAATCATTTTTATTCTATTTTTTTTGCAACCAATTAATTTTACATTTTAGATGAAAGTTTCTAAAAAATTTCATATTTTTTCAGATACGTTTAATTGCAGAAATAATTATCCTTATCGGTTCATTTTTGTATATTTTATCAGCATTACGAGAATCACGATTCTTAGGATATAAAATGTTTATAGAAAATTTAGTATGATTTTGTTTGTTGTTTTTTAAAACAAAAAATTTGAAAATAAAAAAAATAATTTAATTTTTTACTTGATAAAAAAATATTTAATTTTATTTCTAGATGACTGCACCATCTCGTGTAATGTTCCTTTTTTCTTGTTGCCTTATGATGATTGTTCCATGGCTTCGTTTATCATGTTTCACAGAAATTGAAGATCATGTTGCTGTTGTTATAATGTTAACAACAGCACCATATTTTCTATTCTTTTGTAGGTAAATTATCCAAAAAAAATAAAAATTATTTCGAATTAATTTAAATATTCTACATTTTTTTTTCTCTTGTATATTTCAGAGGATTTAAAAGTGTTGGACCCTTCGTTGTTATGATTTATAGAATGGTTATGGGTGATCTATTACGTTTTGTTTCAATTTATATGGTGTTTGTTATGGGATTCTCTCAAGCATTTTATATTATATTTTTATCATTTGATAATCCACAAACACCAGATGAAGTTGATGATTCACAAACGAATCCAGTACCATCACCAATGGAATCAATTGTTGCAATGTTTTTAATGTCATTAACAAATTTTGGTGATTATTATGGTGTAATGGGTCAAACAAATCATGAAGTAGAAGCAAAAATTTTATTTGTCCTATTTATGGTTATCGTTGCTGTATTATTGGTAAACATGTTAATTGCTATGATGGGTAATACATATCAGAAAATTGCTGAAACACGTAATGAATGGCAAAGACAATGGGCAAGAATTGTATTAGTTGTTGAACGAGGTGTTTCACCAGCTGAAAGATTAAAAAATTTTATTTCATATTCTCAACCAATGTCAGATGGAAGGAGAGCATTAGTATTGAGACTTAATATGACCGTAAGTTACTTTTTTTTATTTTTAATTAGGAAATTTATTAAAACTTCATAATGTATTGCAGGATAGTGATAAAGAAGAAATGAAAGAAATTTTGGAAATGAAAAGAGTACATGAACGTCTCTCAAAAAAAAGAAAAGCAGAACGTGAACAAAGAGAGGCAGACATAAAAATGCAACATGAAAAATTTGTTGATTCTTCAACTCCGAAATTTTAATTTTAAATAATTTCAAAATTGATTTTTTTTTTTTTGTGACATAAAGT
Source organism: Bombylius discolor (assembly GCA_939192795.1). NCBI lineage: Eukaryota > Metazoa > Arthropoda > Insecta > Diptera > Bombyliidae > Bombylius > Bombylius discolor. The sequence goes on from OW584241.1 coordinate 40,649,953, forward strand.
CGAAACCTACAAGTCTGACTGAATCTTTATTTTCTATATGGTTTTCAGAAATCAAGAAAAACTGTTTTATTGGTTCAATGATCTCTCCGTGTATGGAGAAATTATAATTATACCTATACAAATTCTGATCGAAAGTTAATGTACCCCCGTCATTATATGTATGATTTCTTGTTTAATATTTATTCAGTTGGTATTCGAATTTTAATTTCTTTTTTTTTTTTTTAAATAAAAGTAAAACAAGCAAAATAATTTTTTAAAAAGAATTTAAAAATTAATTTTTAATGTAGTTTCTAATTTCTAAGCATATTTAAAATGAAAAAATATTATTTTTTGATTTTTTTCGTGAAAATTTTAATTAAAATCGATGTTGGAAATAGTGAACGAAAAATATCTCCACGTGTGATTGGTAAACTAGTTACCATTGACAGAAAAGATATAAAATTGGAATCAAATTTTGAAAATTTTCGCTATCAAGCAGCTTTATTACATAAGAATAAAAATAGAAGATTTTGTGGTGCTACAGTAATAACAAGAAGAGCTCTTTTAACAGCGGCACATTGTACAATAAAATTTAATTCAAATGATTTATTTGTACGTATTGGTTCTATAGAATTAAATTATGGTGGAAAAGTAATTGATGTTTACAAAATTATCAATCATCCTGAATATAAAAAAACAAACAGTTTAAATAAAAAATTAATTAAATTTGATATTTCAATTATTATTTTACAACATTTAATTGAAAAGCAATTATTATTTCCCGCTTTACTACCAATAACTGATATTAATCCTTCTGATGGACCATATTTTGTTAGCGGATGGGGACATAATAAAAATCAAACAAAACCAAATCTAAGTTATACAACAATGGAATTATTGCTTAAAAGAGAAAAATGTTTTGATAAAACAAGAATATGTGCAAAAGCTAAATATATTGGAGAAGGACATTGTTATGGAGATTCAGGTGGACCACTTGTTTTACATGAGAAATGGTCACCAAATGAATATATCAATTATAATGTTACTATTAAACAACAACAAAAACGTACAATTTTAATTGGTGTAGTTGGTGGTAGAAATAATAAATGTTTCCAAGTAAAAACAATATATGTTTTCACAAAAGTATTTTCATTTTTGAAATGGATTAAAGAAGTAATTGAAAATGAAAATAATAAATTTTATATAGACGTACAATCATCGGTTAATTAAACAAATTAATTTGAAGATTATATATAGATCAGTTTTTTTTTTTTCTTTAAATGTATTTGTGATAATAATAATCAGTACAATAATATGTTTAATAAATTTTTAAAAATTACAATAATCATTTTTTTTTTCTTTTTTAATTTTTTAATAAAATAATACAAATAAATTGTTTTTATTTTAAAAATTTTTCAATAGTTAAAAACAAATTGTAGAAAAATAATACATAAATCTCATTTTATAATTGTATTACTATTTTTTTTTTTAAAGAATAATACAAACATACATTAATATTTGAACGAAGATGTTAATACATATGTCGATTTGAGAATATGAATAATTCATAATGTAGAAATATTTTTCCATGGAAAATGATGAAATTCATATAAACATTCTGTGAACTTTTTTATTTCCATAAACTTGTATTTTATCTGAAATTGATAAATTGTTCTAACATTCAACAAACAAATACCACATACAAATGTATTGAGATTGGGTTCCAGTCAATTTAGATGAATCATTACAGTTCATATGATAAAGGTTAAGCTCATAAAGACTTTCATATATGTTCTACATATACTTCATCTAATTTGACTGGAACAACATCATTCTCATACATTTTGTACTGACGTTTTTTCGTGATAGAAGCTTGTTTTACACTCGAGTTTTAAGAAACATTTAAAAAACAGTTAATATAAAAATTACAAGATCTGTTTCTTTTTCTTAAAGTTCACAATATAAAATTATAATGATTACGAATTATCACATTCCAACAAAGATATTTAATTACGATAAATACTTATAAATCTAAAACAATAAAGTGACTTTCACAGATATTTACTATAAGGATTAAAAATAAGATAAAAATAAAATGATGTTATAAAAAAAAATACATAATTAAATTTAAAAAAAAAGGACATACATTAATCATACTTGTAAAAATTTTAAAAAAAAAATGTCCAAAAGGAAACTTTTTGACTTGCATTTAAATACAATACTACTAATAAAGAAAAGCTAATCTTTGTGTTTTTAATTTTTTTTTTCTTTTGTGTTCTTCTATAATAAAATTTTTCACCTAAAATTATCTGAATTATAATGATAAAGCTGTAATAAATTAATTCTTTTACAATAAACATTTTTTTCCTAAATTACTTTTTGTTTTTTTTTTTCATTAGCTATTCTCATATTTTTTTGTGATATCCTTCTTTTTTTTTAAATTTTTGCTATAACGCTTGGCACTAAGGTGAGAACTTTGTTCAAATTTCATTTATTAAGATTATTCTAGTTTTTTTTTTTTTTTTTTTTTTTTTTTTCAATTATGTATATAATTTTTAAACTCTTAGATTAGATAATTTTCCTTTTAAGTATTTTCTGTTTCATCTTTAAATACATAGTTTTAATGTTTATTTAGTACAAAAAATTTTCTATTATAAATTTCGTATCAAAAAATTTTAATTTTATTTATTTTGGTTTTTTTTTTAAATTACTTGCTATTATGAACCTATGAAGTACTAACTAGAATACTTAAGAAAGAAAATTGTTCCATAATTCAAAGATATGAAATTTATTCAACGGAATTCAATTAATATTGTATTGGTTTTCAAATGATATATGGAACAATTTTTTTTAAGTTAAAGAACTTTAACATGAGAAAAATGTTATTTGTGATTATTAGATGATTTTTTTATTTCCAAAAAAATGTTAACATTTGTATGTGTGTGTATATATGTTTAATGAATTAATGTAAATTGTAACGTAATGAAATTTAATGTAATGTTAAGAGAAATTTGAATTAATGTGGTGTGCAAAAAGTTTTAATAAAGAAAATTAACAAGAGATAAAAAAAAATTAAAATTCGGTTTCTAATTGGAAATATTTGCTTTTTCCTTATTTTTTTATGTTTTGTTCTTTAAGTGTGAATATTAATCTAAATTAATTAATTAATTCTACATAATTTGCTGGAAATAGACCATAAGTACCATCAGGACCTAATCCTTGCCACCATCCCTCATCAATTTGGTCAATATGAGTTATAATATCACCTGGATCAAATGTTATTTCTGACTCATCAGCTAAATAGAGATTGGCAAAGTCGTTTAACGTAATAAAGAATATAAAAAATAAAAAATAAAAATAAGAGATAAAAAATACTCAAAAAATTATAGAAACTAAGATTATTTATTATTTTACATAACTTACCCGCTTGATAATCATACAATGCTCTTGCTTTAAGTCCACCATCACTTAATATATCCTGATAAATAATATCTTCTTCGGAAACAACATCTAAAAATAATGTTGTGGGTTTTATTCTTTTTTTTATAAAAAAATCTAGTATTAATTACCATTTTGACCATTTTTAGTAACATTTTCTTTCATCACTTTATTATCAGTATTATTTGTTCCTGGTACATTATTTGCTGTTGGTTCATCAGGTGATTGTAAGGAATTTGTTTTACTATGTGGTGACCTTTTAATTGTTGAATATTGTTCTTCAGCTTCGACAAAATCATCAGAATTTTGTTGTTGACCATCATCATGCGCCTCTAACCGAACTTCTGGTGTGACTGGTACTTCTTTAACAGAATTAGTTACATTCTGTATTACATGTGTTTGCTGTTGCGACTGCTGTTCCTGTTGCTGTTGTTCTTTATTATTTTCAGGTTGTTTCTGTTGAGAATTATTAAAAGCGTTTATACGTTGAGCTATAGAATTTCGAACAGGTTTAACAGGTGCTGCACTTCTGTGAATAAAAACCGGAGAAAAATATTAATAAACAGTCTTTAAAAATAGTAAAAAGTCAATGGTACTTTGTTTGTGTATGACCCTCATTAGCAACATTTTTAGTAAATATTGCTTTTGCAGTACCAACTCGAGATCCGATTAATTCTTTTGCCTCTTGACTACGTTGCTGTCGCATTCGTTCGGCTTCAGTCATAACACGTGTTGGACTTCCAATAGCTTTTTCTGGGCTTAGTGGTTGTGGTGATCTGAAATTATTTTTTTTTTAAAGGAAACAATTATAACATTTTTTTAATGAAAAATTTTATAATAGTTCATACGTTTTAATTGGTACGTGAACTGGTTGAAGTTTTGTGTTCTCTCCAATTTTCTTTTCTCTTTCTAAAAATTCTTTTTCTTCCCTAGCTCTTAATTCTTCTTCACGTTTAAGTATTTCTAAACGTTTACGTTCTTTTTCCAATTCAACACGATGTCGTTCTTCTTCTTCTTCCTTTTTCCAAAAATTTTGCATTTCTGCTGAATTTAATTCTTTGGATGGTATTACACGATTATAATTCGTTCCAACTGGAACATTCTGTTCATCAACTGTTGATCGTGATTCTTTAGGACGAATCGGTGTACCAACAACATTGCTTAATTGTTTTAAAATCCGATCTTTATCGATATCATCCTCATTTCGAGCACTTATTGTTAAATGTGCCCCAGCCAAAAATTTTTGAACATCGATTATATGATTTGCACATGTTCCTTTACGATGTATCGGAGCTCCTTCACCCTGGAAGTAATAAATCGAAAATTAAATATTTTAGACTTTTTTGTTAATTTTGAATTTTAAAATTTGAAAAATAATTTAAAATTTAAATTTATCATTACAATAGTTATCATATATCATATCAGAATCGAGATATGATAATTATCAACAATCGTACGATAAAAAAAAAATTTTCTACCCTGGAATGGACGACTGATATATACATTTTAACGAAACAGGCACATTTATACATTTTGTAAGAGGATTTAAATTTTTGTATTTTTGAAGAGCTGTATATCAACATCTTGTAGACCAAAATATAAACATTATATTTTGACTTCTCAGCATCTCGTAAACAAAAAACTACAATTTTTATTTATTTTGATTCTCAAGATAAAATGCAAAATTAAGGTTAACATATTTAAAATTTTCATAATGTTTTACGTGTTATATATTTTTGATTTAGAGCACATACAAAAAATAGTTTTGAAGAGAACACTTTAATAAATATTTTGACAAAAAAAATACCGGCTTTTGGTTTATGGGATGATAAGATACAGCTCTTAAAAACTTTTTTGTTAAATTTTCATACAAAATATATACATCTGTCAGTTCTAGGGTTAACGAAAAATAATATAAATTATTTTGTTTCTCACACTCTAAATACATTTGTAATGAATAACATTGTCTTGATTTCAAGTTACGATTCACAAAAATCATTAAAAAGTGTGAGAAAAAACATAAAATAATATAGTAAATAAAAAAAGAATAAACGATTGTTGTTTTTTTTTACCTACTTTATCGAAAATTGATAATGAATAAGCATTTAATGAGTCATCTTTGGGGGAACAAAAAAGCAAAACCTGCATCATTTATATGAATCAATACTCACCTGCCAATTGATTAATAAAAATTTCGTTAAGTTCGTTTTTGGATCCTCAATTCTAACGAATGCATACATAATTTTTGCACTATTTAAATCTTCACTTAATTCTTCAACACCACCTTCACCACTTGATACAACTTGGAGCTCGTTTGTTTGACCTTCATAACCAAAGAGTGACCTAAATTTATGAAAAAAAAAGGATACAGATTTTTAAACTTTCATATGCATTTTTATTAACTACATATGACTTTTTTCAAGTTTAGGTCAATAAACATACCAATCAGTAGTGCTTTTGTCATCGAGGACATCTTTCCATGCAGCAATTATTTTTTGACGATGCTTTTCAAAACTTATTGCCATTTTTTTACACTTAAGTTTTATAACAAAATTAGTAAAACCAATCACACAAAAACAAACTTATCACAATTTATGAAAATTTAACAGTAGTATTAAATTCTCATTATTTTTTTCCCTAATTTAAAATTGGAATGATTTGAACGTTGATGTTGTTTTAAGGATTGAATGAATGGAATTGAACTCTACCAGCCCCAGCCCACAAAGAAAAAAAAACAAGAAAAAAACAGCTGTTTTGACGTTTTCATATATAATTTTTTCCACAATAGACTACATCACAATTCACATACCATGGTATGTGTTAATAAGACAAATTTGACAGCTAAAATGACGTCACCATCGACAATTTAACGGCTATGCTATGAGCTTTTAACTAAAATATTTATTGTTAAAATTTTCATGTAAAAAATTTCCACCATCTAGTTTTTTAATTTTTATTTTTGGTTCATCATTTGATGTACAACTTTCTTTCATCATTCATCAGTTTCGGTTTACCAGCTGTTTCTAGTGTCAAAGTATCATATGAAATCGAAGTTTGGAATTTGTGTCATGAGTTTTTAATTCGTATTTTATAATTCTTCTTTTATTTTTTTTAATCTCGGGCCTTTATTAGTGAAATTTGTTCTAGTATGTAATTTAATTTTTTATTATGTTTTACTGGGCACTGAAAGTGAAGCTATTTTCAAAAGAAGATAAGTGATCTGAGAAAAACTGAAGTGGTCACAAATTAATTCAATAAAACACAACTATTATTCAGTTCAGACAGCAACAAATTTCACATAGTAGTCAAAAAATGTTAAATCGCAACGAAACACATCCATTTCTAAATACTACTTCAGGGCTTGGTAAGAAAACATCGAAACAAAACTGATTCAAATTTAAAGAAGAAAATTAAGTAAAATCACCAGCTGTTTCGATGTTTTTAGCTAAGTTTGCCGGTCCGGTATTTTTCATCATTTTTCTATTTTATTTGATGAAATTTTGAAATAGAGGGCAACCTATCGATAAAGTGAACAAGTGAATAAAATAAAGTAGAAGATTTAATATTTTATTGAATATATTCCAAACATTTTCAACACAATTTCTTGACTATTTAAAGTAGTTTTAAAACTTGTGTCGCTTGATTTAAACTTTTTTAAGTTGTTGATTAAAATATCAGATTGTTACCTGGAATTTCAAAACAATTAGACCTTTTAAGATTGGTGCGCTATCTTTGTTGATTTTTTTTATGTTTGCTTTGTTTGATATTTTACTTCATTCTTTTATCTATAGAGGTCGATTCATTCAATTTATTTTAAATTACGTTTATATCGTTCTACTTCGGCGGCACTTCGTAACCTCAACTGCATTCCTAAAATTCTTTAAATTCCATTAACTTTAATGTCAAATAAACAAAATTTAATTCGCGCAAATAATAGCTACATATTATTTTATTATAATAAAATTCAAGTAGAAATTATTATTAAAATTGAAAACTTTAAGTGATAGATAAACATAAATTGTGAATTTCTCAAAATACATATATTTATATCGAATATTCGAAAGTTAAAACAGACAAAACATTTTTTTTTTTTTTTTTTTTGAATTTACATTATTCTTTTTTTTTTGTTCGTTGCCTTCAAAAAAATTTATGAACAATAAGTAATTTTGTAGATGTTAACGTAACATGATTATTACTTTTTGGTATCATTAACATTTTTTTATTCAACGAAAACAATAACAACAATAATAGTAATTTGTGAAAGAAGCTAAAGTTTTTCTTTTTTGTTTTCAATAAAAAGAGAAAAAATTATCTACTGCGAATAGTCAGTTGTTTTAAAATAAATTTTCCATCTGAGAAATTTTTGAAGTAAACCCCTCATCATCATCATCATCTACATCTTAAACTTTGAAATATTGGGAACGACCTACAAAAGTAGTTTTTTTTTTTTTTCTACTTATTGTTCGTATTGTTATAAATTTACTACGCTACACTGCATCATCATCATCATACTTTTGTACCAACAACAACAATATTATAAACATACTCGCACAGTACTCGCAATAGTCGCAATAGCAAATAGCAATCTTCATCATATCATTTTAGATCAACAAACTGAACAAACTATAAACTACACAAGTAGTATCATCATCATCAACTAAGTAGCATAAATACATAGCTAACATTTATAAGTAAAATAGCTGAAAACAGAGTGCAAACGTTTTAAATTTTTTATTTGTTAAAAATATACATATATTTTCTTCTTTTTAAATATTGGATTTTTTATAATTGTCATTATCATAAAATTTGTTTTTAAATTGAACAAAAAAATTGGTGCCCTTGCAAAACAATTGAATAAAAATGTGAATTTTAATTAAAAATAAAATTTTTTCTGTGATAATCTACAAACAATAACAATATTTTAATTTGAAAAAAAAAAATAATAATAATAAATAAATAAACTGAAAATACCGTTAATAAAAAAAGTATTAAACTGTAGAAATTTAAAAAAAAAAAAAATAAAGAAAAAACTTCAACAATTCCCAAAGCCGATTTTATACGATATTTTTAAAATCTAAAAAATATTTTACCCCTTACAACTCGCACATTATTCTTGAAAATTAATTATTAATTATTAAAAAAAAATTATTCTTGTGATATTAGAAAAAAGTGTGTTTTTTTTCATAAAAAGGAATTTCTCACTTTTAAAGAAGTACCAGATAATAATCAAAAATATAATAAAATTTAGACGAAGCGCCACCAAAAGGAAAATATTTTAAATGAGAAACTAAGAAAAAAAATTTTTTTTTTTTGTAATAATGTAACAAAATTTTATAAATATTTGGCATGAAAGTTTTTTTTATTGAGTATAAAATATAAATACATGAAGAATTTTTTTCATGTTTTAAAATTAAAAAAATAAAAAAAAAAACGATTAAATTTTCGATTAAAAGTGTGAACATTGCACAATTGACTTTTTTTTTTTTGTTGATAATAACTGCTCACCATTTTTGTTTATTTATTGTATCTTATCGTATTTTTAAGCTAAAAAAAAAACATTTACCCTAAAAAGCAAAAATATTTAAAATAGTGTCGGTTGTAAGTTTTTTCTTTTTGCCGCCTGTTGAAGTTACGTTTCAGTTTAATTTGATTGCCCTTTCGCCTTGGTCTTTTTTTTTCTTACTTGCGCGCATGTAAAATACTATATCTAAAATGTTTGCTATGTATACACTGTGTGTATATGTAGTACATTATCATTAAATTTAATTGAAATACAACCAACAACAAATTAAAACAGTATAACAAACGAACGAAATACCACATACCTTATATTAACGTTGTGTTGTTGTTGGATGAAGACCAGCACAATTTCGATGGATCAATTGTTTCGTTGGTGTTGTTAATTCAGTTGTGTTGTTGTTGTTTTTGTCAAATGAGAAATTTTGTTTGGAATGCGGCTGCTGATTGTCTACTACTTCATCGTCATCAACGTCTACAACATCATGAACATAATATCATCTGCTAGCAGCTAACTAAAGCTAATATTGTAAAAGCTAAGCAGAAAAACAGCCGGAGTTTTTTTTTTTTTTTAATTTTATATTTTTACTCTGTTATTGATTTCATATATTATAAAATTTCTTTTGATTTTCTGGTTTATGTATCGATTTTCTTCAAAAGTTGTGTTGCTGTTAAACTATAATAAACAATAATACACGAGGAAATACGGACGATACGATTTACAAGAAACGAAAAAATAAAACAACACGAAAGGAATTCACGGATGTGCTGTATATTGCATTTTTTTATTATACTGTGAAATTCTTATAGCTTTATTCTCATGTTCTGGTTTTGAAGGAACAAAACAATTTTGAAAAAAAAAAAAAAAAAAAAAACTGTGTTCAATAGAAACAACTTCTGCAAAAATATATATTTTTGAAATAAAAAGGATTAAAAAGGAGTTAGTGTGTTCTTGTAGTAAATTTTTAAGAAAAGTGAAAAAAAAAAAAAAAATTTTATCTGTCAAAACAATAAAATGGAATCCTTTCTTGATGTGTTGTCAAGGGCTGCAGCTATGGTTCAGGATAATGCAAATGGTGAGTTGAGTACCTGAATAATTTTCGAGAATCTTTATTTTAGTCATACAAATTTTTTTAACTTCACTTTTAATAATAATTATGTAGTTGTATGTATGTAGTTGTATATTTAAACCCCAATTTCCTATTTTTATCTTTTAAACATTTTAAGAAAACATCTGCTTCACAAATGTTGTATTTTTTTTAAATTCATAAATTCAAAATCCTTAAAGAATATAAGACTTCATAATGATAATATGTATTGTACAAATCACAGAATCACGAATCACCCTACAGAAATATGGTACATTTTTTCTATACATACTACTTTATTGATTCATATCACCTTTTTTGTGCTATTTTGTTGTTGTTATTTTCATTATTTAGTTATTTTATTTAGTGATTTGCCAGTCTTAAGTATATGGTGTTCTATATGGTATATGACTTCTCTGAATAACAAAAAAAAATTATGAAGATCTTATTCTTCATGAAGCATTCGACCGTGAAAGGTAATTTGTTAGGGTTGCCAGATTTGTTGTTAGAGAGTTCAGTAGAAATTTATGTATCCGTTCCGTCGTAACTAATGTTTTTAACTACCATTTGCTATCATATCATTACCATCATCATCATCACCATCATCATAAGACCATTTATGTAGTTATTATTATTATTATTACTATTTGAGGGAGAAAAAAAAGAAATTTATTCATCCATCCATCTATATCTTCGTCTATTTATCCAAGCATGTGTTTACAAATTTTTTACGGTAGACTTGCGTCACTCATCATCATCATCATTATTATATTGTCGGTCTAGTCTTAAAAAATAATAAACAAAAAATTTAAGAAAAATTACACAAACAAAAAAAAAAAAATATTTTTAAAAATAATAATTGACGAAATGATGGAGTGATGATGATGCGAAATTATTTTTTTAAAGAAATGATGTGATACAATATGATGAATAACAATTTTCGTTAGGTTTATTGGAATGCCTTATAAGAAAGAAAAAATAAAAAACAATATATTTCTTAAAGTACAATAGAGGTCAAATTTTTTAAAAATACCAACAACAACAAAAAATGATTTAGAAGTGTTGAAAACAGATTGGATTTAAAACAAATTACATATACATATGTATGTCTTACTTTAAAAATGAGATTTAAAATAAATGATTATGTTAAAGCATTTTTGAATTTATACATATATTCGTATGTACAATGTGTAAAATCATATTCTAGTTTACTTTTGTTTTATGTATATGAAAAAAAATTGATTATCTATCTATTGAAATTATATATGAAAAATATAGGGTGTTTCATTTTTGATTAATTCACAACTGAATAATAATACGTACATAAGTAATAAGATTTAATTTTTTATTTTATTTCCTTCCGAAAAAAAAATATTTATGTTAAAACACGTTTCACATGAATGTCAGGCTTTATGTGGTCTCTTATCAGAAAATTAAGTAGATTTTATTTATTTATTTTTATTTTATTTTTTTTTTTTTGCTTGATAATAAGCTTATTAAAAATTTTAGAAATTGAATTTTTATAATACGAAAATTGTTTTTATTTAAAAACAACATTGTTCAAATAGAAATACAATACATAATAACTTATGTATACATACATATTTGTTGTTACTATAATATTTTTCTTCACTTGCATAAAATTACACAGATGATTGACTTCTTTTTGCTTATTAAAAAGTTGTTGTAAATGGACATTAACAGGATAAGTGAATTTTTTTATTCTTCATTAAAATTACTTTTTTTTTTTTTTTGTCAAAATCCTATGTAAGAATGAAGATACTAAACTCTAATTGATTTATGAATAGCTCGAAATCTTTTTCAAGAAGCTAGTTACTCTTTTTTTTTTTTTTAATTTCTTTAAAGAAAAGATTTTTAAAAATGCTTTTTACCTATTTATAAAATAGTTGAATTAAAATAATTTTATATAAAAATTCTTAACGGATAAATATTTTACCGTATTAAAATTCTTTTAAATTTAAGAAGAAGTAAAAAAGTATATTAAATGGAATTTTAATTACCCTTTAATCATCAAAAACAACCTCATCATCACCTATTATAAAAGTTCAACAATTAAACCATCACTTCTTTGAATATTTACATGTAAGGTTATAAGAAATACTATATTTAAAATAAAAATTATACTTGAATTAATCTTAGAATATATACATATTTTTACATAGAAATGTACTACAAGATAAAATTTCACTTTTCAAATGTTTATCAATGTTGTTACATTACAACATGTGTTATGTCTATTACAAATTATTTTCATTAAGAATTCTTTTTATTCGTCGTTATTCAATCTGTGAAAAAAATTATAAGAAACATGTAAGCATTACCAAGAGAAACAAATTATAAAAACATAAAACAAAAAAAATAAAATAAAAATAAAAATAATAAGAACATTTTAACTATAACTTTAAAATTCTTTAGAAAAATTCTTGAAAGTCCAATGTCAATTATTTGTATAACATTATTATTTATACATATACTTTACTATATAATAAATGTATGCTATTTATCTCATGAAATATTTTTAAATACATGTTTTGCTAGAGAAATACCATAAGTACCTTAAATTCTTCAATAACAATTCAGTGTATATACGTATGTATATGTAGATATATGTACTTAAGTATATACATATGTATATGCATGTATCCTATTGATTGTGGTGGTTAAATAATGAAAACAAGGAAAATGAATGAAAGTTTTAAAGAAAAACAAAGTATGTATTCAAAATCAGTGATAGAAAATAAATTTCAAAAAAAAATAAATAAGATAAATAGTAAAAATAAAACCATGAAGAAGAAAATAAGTAAAAGCACTTAGTTAAATAAGTGGAAAAAAAGATCTTAATAAAAAACATCTAAGCCGGTAAAATGCATGTGTACAAATCGTTTATTTTTATTATTTTTTTTTTTTTTTGTATTTTTTTTAATTTTAATTCTTTGAGGAATTTGTAAAATTTTTTTAAAAATAAAATTGAAAAAAAAAAACAGCTTTTGAAAAAAAAAACCGTATAATGAAAGGTTAAAATGCAATTCAATTAAATTAGGCATTTATTTTCTTTTTAATTTTTTTGCCAGCTTTAACTCAAAGAATGTATTAATGCGCTTTAACGAAGAATTAAAAGTAACAAAATAAGGTGAGAAATCAATGTAATTAAAGGTATTTAAACTTATTTGTAAGACAAAAGAAAACAGGAAAAAAAAATAGAGAAAAAAAAATTAAAATCCAAAGTCAAGTGAATGCAAAGTGTAAATAGGTATGTATGTATGTAGAAAAAAAAAGAAAAGAATATGCATTGATGTACCGCTCTACTGCCCACTAGATGCACTTGAATACTCAATGTTTTTTATGGTATTTAAGTAGAGGGTGAGGGAGAACCACTTTTTTTTTTTTTTACTTTAATTATTTAATAAGCTTTCAAAGAATGCTAACAAAGTCAAAAGAAATGCATTTCATTCAAATTTGAAAAACAAAAAGAAGAGAAGAAAAATTACTTATTATTATAAGTATACTTATATATATGTGTAACACATATGTACATATGTACAGCTACGCTCAACTAAATAGATACGCTTCAATAAAAAAAAATTATGTACCTACTAAATAGCAGATTTGTGGTTTCAAAATCAATACATAAATTATAAATTATTTCGATCTTGAATTAGTCAGGATATTTAAATTAAAACTTGAAAAAATATGTATAATGTCTGTATATATATATGTACGTACATACATTATTTGTCATTCTGCAAGCTTTATATAGAAATTGAAAATTTCTTAGAGTATGTCATCAAAATAATTAATGAAAAAATTTAATATAAAAAATATTTTAATGTGAAATTGAAATGGTTGTTAATAAACATTAATACATACTTTTTAAGTTGAATATTACTTAAACTATTTCAATATCACCTTTTATACATTCATAATATGTGTGTAAAATATGGTGATTCAGAGAATTTTTGTATGCAGATTAAAGTTTATGTAAACGGAAATTCTTATAAAATTTTTAAATTTACAAATCATGATTAATTGGAGATTTGTGACACATTTAATGACAAATGAATTTTATAATTTTCACATATACATAGGTACCATCTTTTGAAAATTTCCAAAATGATCTGGATCTGGGTATCACTAATTAAATGACTTCAGCTTCTGATGGCACTACAGCTCTAGTTTTACCTTGAGTTTTCTAGATCATTTTTCTGTTATACATGCACATACAGTTTAAATTGGATCATACGAGATCTTCAGTTTTAGAATCTAGCATTCTACTTGCTAATTAGGTAAATATTGAAATTGTCGAATTGAGTACAAGTGTCGTCTCTATAATTGTTTCATCCTTTACATAAAACACAATATTTCTATTTTGTCTGGTTTTGCTATTGTTATGTTTATATTTATTTTTGTAACAAAATCAAGGATATTAGAATAATAAACGGCACTCCTCTCTATAGTAATGATGACTATTCGTGAAAATATGTGCAACCCATACCCAATTCAAATTATTTTCAAACACAATTATTGTGTTAAAATATTTTGCTTAATACATTACCATATAGAATATTATATATTATATTATATATGCATTCCGAATTAAAATTGACCAAAGTAACATAAATGTACATATAAACTATATTGGTCGGCGTCAAATGTCACATATTTATTCGAAGAACAATACAAAAAGTCATTGACTCAGTCGGTCAATATATGAAATCAATGCAATACATTATTATACCTATACATTTGTGTACATACATATGTATGTATACACGAGTATACCAATTATCTATTTTTTTATTTTTATTTATTAAACAATTTTTTATCATTGAATTATAAAAATTACAATTACTCAAATATTTAAGTACTTTTAAAAATTATATTTCAATTTAAATAACTAAGCTAACAAAAAAAAAAAAAACTAAGTACCTACATACACAAAAATAAAGTGTTGAATTATTGCCAAATTGACCTAAAATTAAAATATTTCAGAAATTGAACGTAATTTTTAACAACAACAATAATGATTTCAAAAAAAAAAAAAAAGAAATTCATATTCATGTACTTACGTTACATTATTTACTTACGTTTTAATCGTGAATAAATAAATTAGACACATATTATTTTGAAATATGTTTTACATATTGTAATTTTTATAATTATTGTTATTGTTGTTGTTAAAACAATTCGCACCTATTATAGATGATGTTTGTCGTTGTCATCACTGTCATTCTTTCACATATCATTTTTCATAACATAAAAAAAAAAAATGGAAGAAAAAATACAATTTTTGATTATGTGTTGTTTATTTTTGAATAAATTTTACTTTTCGACCTTGTATTTTAAATAAATAAAATTGCATATAAATATGTTGAATTATTCCTTCAATTTGCATCCAGTCTACTAATAGATCAATCCGAATAGTCTTTCAATTGGTTCTGTATATTTTTCATAAGCAAACAATTTAAAAAAGAATTTAAATAATATAAGTACAGTTAGGGTGTCGAACCCGTAAATAATAGATAATTTTCTTCGAACGGATAATTTCAACTGTTCGACAGCTAGAAGGCGTCAAGGTTTATTTTCACCTACTTTATAAGTTAAGACACCCACAGTTTCTTTAAGAAAAATCTCACATATGTAACATATGTAGATATATTTTTTATTATTCGACAGAAGATCTTTTAACATTTTATGTGATGTCTGATTTACCTTCCTGAAGAGTGCTTCTGTCTCCTTTGAATCAGCTGTTTTTACTTTTATTTCCTAATCAAAATAATAAAGATGTCCCTCTGATAAGAGCATGTATGGACATGGAATGTGTAAAAGTTGACAATTAAAGTTTATCTTCAAAAACAAATTGTTTGTCAACCCACCGTTGTTAAAGTGCACTTCGTTAAGTTTTGTTCGTGAGTTCACGTTCACTTTCAGTTGATTGAGAAATAAAGAAATCTTGGAAACTTACTGTGTGAAAATAATTTACATACTTGTAAGTTAAGTGTTTTTTAAGTAAAATTTGTTATTTTTTAATTTTTGTGTGAATTTTAGATGTTCTAGATCACGATCGATTCGTTACGAGCCTGGCTGTTGATCTGAAGGTGAGAATTTTTGAAGTAGATTAACATTAGACATATGTATGTTATACATATATATGTTAATGTTACACATATTCAAATTTCTCTCAATATTGAAAACAACAGCGAGTAAACCAAATACATGCATGGATTTAATATGTATTGCTCTTATATTATATAAGTACGTATTTTATGTTAGCATATGTATGTGTGTGTTTCATATTTTATATATATGTATAATATATAAGGCAAAGTACATGCATTTTTTTCAATGATAATAATGCATAATCAATTATATTACACTAAATTGCAATGTTACAAATGCATTACACTTTTAAATTAAATGCACAATTGCTAAATTGTGGACATGACAATTTTTATTGTGTATAATTTGTTTTTTGTTTGTTTTATTGTTATTTTCGCGTTCTAATTGTTATTATTGTTATCATCACAAATTAATTTCAAATGGCAAATTGTTGGCAATATTTAAATTCATTTACAAACATACATATATGTATATACGTAACAAACAAACACACATACAAAAACAAACGAAATTTTATAATGTTTTTGTTTCATCGACTATTGTTTAAAAAAAAAAAAAAAAAAAAATTTAAGCAATTAAAAAAATTAAAATGTTTAAGACATTATGCAAATAATATGGAAATTCTATAACACAATAATATTTGATCAATATGTAATTTCAGCTAATACGAATATTAAAAAGTTTATATTGTTTTTATTTTGAAAATTGTCTGAAAAACATAGAGTAAAAATTTATTATTGTTTTGAAATTAAGTTCAGTTAAGTAAATTTACAAAAAAAAAAAAAATAAATAAATAAAAAATTAAAATTAAAAAACAGTCGATTATTTAAATAGCAATGTTTTAGAAAATGAAGAAAACCAATTATGTAATTGAGAAGAAATTAGGAAATAATATGGAATACGTTTTTTTTTTTTAATAGGACGAATATTTCCTATCAACTAGGAAATTTAAATCTCTTATCATGATGAATATTTTTAGGCAATTTGTATTTATATTAGCTTATAAGTTCGAAATAGTTCATTTCTGTATTTAATTAATTTTAACAATGAAATTATTCAACAAAGTTCTTGTCCGAAATCTCTGATTGAAGTGAGAATTTATAAAACATGATAAAACACTCGTAATTTGTCATACACTCATTACATATTATTGTCATTAAATTAAAAGCTTAAAAAATAGATAAAATAAAATTATAATCTTTTTATTTTTTATCTGAATCATTAATCATATTGAATTAATTTATGGACCTATAGTCATATAGTATAAACTTGCAGTTACCTAATTCTTAAAAAATTCTTATTTTTTGTTTCATTATTTAATTACATATTGAATTGGAATTGAAAAAATTTAAATTATTTTGATGAACCAATTCAAAAGAAACAAAAAATAAAGTAAAATGAAAACGATGAGTGGGCAAATATAGCTAGTTTTTTTTTTCTCTCTATAAGTATTATAATTACACGCAAGTATAGTTATTTATCATTGAAAATTTATATTTACATGAACACACATACTTAAAATGGAATCACTACCTCATTATAAAACTATGATTGGAATGTGAATTTTTGTTGTGAAAATTTAAATTGCGAATTCCGTCTGATAATGTTTTTTTTTTTTTTTTTTGTTTCATGCGTTTAAGAAAAAAAAACACTGATTTTTATTTTTAGATTTTTTTTTTGTATATTATTGTTTTTAATTTTTTGCATATTTTAAATTACTTTATTAATTTATATTTTTCATATGGAATGTGTTAGATATATGTACATACATATCTACTGTGTGTACATTGTTATATATACAGTATATTCTTCAACGGTTTTTTTTTTTTTTAAATTAAATGAAAATAAATAATAATTAAATTGAATTTATGAAGTGTTATTGGTAATGCGTAAAGTTAGGTATGTTAGATATTTATACTCATACGAAAAAAAACAAATTTTTTAAAATTAATTTTTATTTATAGCTATCTTTATATATATCAATAGCATAATGATATCTATGAATTTATCATGATTGTATATTATTTATATGTACGTAATATAAAGGAAAATTCAAAGAATGCTGTGTAGGTTACATGCACTATGCACATCATCATTAATTAACGTGTTTTATAAATATTGTGTTGTTTTGATTTAAAAATTCAAAAGAAAAAACAAATAATAATAATACCTACATGATTTCTTTTGCTTAAATTTAAAAAGAAAAAAACATTCACATACAAGAAAATTAATTGCATATGTCACATTAAATTATCGATTAATGTTAAATGTACTTTTTTTTTTAATTTTGCAATTTTTATCATTGTATTGTCTTGTATGTCATACAAGAAAAAAAAACTGTTACTTAAGAAAAATTACATATGAATTCGTATGTTTTAGCAAGAAAATTGTATACATGCATACAAACATTATATGAAGGCTAAGGGAAGTCACGTTCAATTTCACGTTTTTTTTTTATTATTATTATTTTATTATTTTTTTCTTCGTTCAGATTTTTATTTTGTTAAATTTATTTCACAATTTATATTCAATTTTGATCAATTTATTTGCACAAAATTGTTTATCAATCAATTGAATAACAAAAAAAAATTGATATAAAATTTAAATACCTACAAATTGTAAATTTACGTAAATTGGTAATTTGACAAAAATATTTATTAAAAAAAAAAAGAATATTTATTTCATTTTTTATTCATTCTCTATCTGTATGTATCTATGTACATATGTATAGGTACATACTTATATTTGAATTGTATGGAAAGTTTTTTTTTCATATATTTTTTTTTAAATTATTGTTTTTGTTATTATACTGCTAGAAAAATGTAAATATATTTTGTACAGACAAAATACATATTTGAATAAACATTGTGAGTAAATTTGTATGGCAAAAATGTTTTTCAAATAAAAAAATATATATATATACATATTTTCAATGGAATCTGGAATTGAAATTGAAATTTAAAAAATGTTTCAATTAAAAAGATCATGTATTTAAAATATTTTAATTATAAAAATGCCTTTTAAATATGTATGTAATGAGATAATTTATTGATCATATGACGGATAATAAATACCATATATACTTTAACTTACATATGTACATATATACACGATACTTACATATGTATATGCATATATTACATATCTCGTATTTATTCTTTTTTTTTCTTTCTTTTTTTTCAATTTAAATAATTAAATTTTGCTTGAAATAAAAATTTTATTTGTAGATGTAATCAAGTAATTAAATAATAAATATTTTAAAACTAAATGATGAAATGATGACCTGAAGATTAGATTATGAACTTTGATCATTATCATAAATGTTAATAAAAAAATATTTTTTTATTTCTGACTTAAAATGAAAAAAGTTTAATTAGTGAAATGAATTTTTGCAAAATGTCTCTTAATATATATAACTAATTATTATTTTATTATTATTATATTTTTGTTTTCACTATAACGTCTGTTGTAATAATAGATTCCTATGATTCTATAATCTAAATAATAAATCATATATAAATATATCTGCATAAAAGGAAAGAAATTCTTTTTAATTACATAATTAAAAAATTGAATGAAAACCTTTTAAGATTCGATATGTTTTGAATATGTCATATATTTTGTGAAATATCAATATGCTCATTAAAAATTGAGAGAGACAAATAAATAGCTTAAATACTATTCGACAAGTGAAATAATTACTGATTATTTGAACATTATTGTTTAAAAAATTAAAAAAAAAAAAAAATAGAGTAATAAAAACAAAGAAATAAAAAAAATTTTTTTCCACAAAGATTTATTATTTTCTACACAAAAAATATGCAAAATGACATGAGAATAAAAATAATTTTTTATTGTTTTTCTACTTTAAATCAAACGAAATATTTTTGAATATAAAATTTAAATGTTATGTATTTCTATTTTCTACTTAAAAAAAAACAACAACAACATAAAATAAAAATAAATTTGATGTCAAAATTAATTTAAAAAAAAAAAAGAGAAAAAAGAACAAAAAACAAAAAAAAAATTTAATTTACATTTCAAAAGATTATATGTACATACCTACATATGTACATACATACTTATGTACCTATACCTGGTATTTTTTTTTTTTTAAATATTTATCATTATGATTTCCATATTGCAAAAAATTGCATCTTAATTTTCAATATCATTTACATTTCTGATTATACGCACGTTAAAACATTTACATATTTCATTTATATTTATTTATTTATATTTTTCATTCATTATTAAGTCACATAAAATTATTAAATTACAAGAACAACAAAAAATTCACAATCTCTTTTTAATCTTAATTTTTTTTTTAGTTTTTTCCATTTATCAAAAAAAAAAAAAACAAAAAAAAATGTTATTTTTAGCTTACACTTTAAAATTGATAAAATCTTGGAAATTCTCACAGTTATTACACATTTAAAAATCAATTTAAAATTTAGATTTTTGGTATCTTTTTTTTTTTTATTTCACGGTTATATTCATTCAAAAAAAAATAATAATAATAAAAAAAAATGCCATAATTTAATATGGCGTCATGAATGAATGAAAAATATTTTAAACAATCTTTTATCTTAATTTTTGAGAGAACAAAAAACATTGATTCAATTTTTAAAACGAGAAAAGGCAATAAGGTAGCAAAAAAAAAAAAAAAAGAAACATTTATTAAAAGTTATGATAAAGTCAAAAATTAAGCCGGTTAACGACCAACAAAGATTATTTAGGAAATGATCATTGTCTTTTGATTTTGTTTCATTTTTATTCAATTTTGATGATGAAACACCTTAACAGCAACAACAATTATAATCATAATTTGAACAAAAAGAAAGGAAATAAAAAAAGAAATTTGTTTTAAAAAAAAAAACTTTCAAATATTGAATAAAATATCTAAAAAGAAGTATCTGATTCTGTGGTGTGTTATTGAAATCAACATGAAATATACTTAATTCGAAAAAACCTGTCTGTCGAGAATAACAAGATTTCGGATGAACGTTAAAGTCAATTAATATATTTTAAATAATTTATATATATGAGCACAGTATGTTGTATAAAGTATTTTTTTTTTTTTTTAACAAAAAAATAATTGTACATAAAAAGATATTCAGCGCAGTGCATTGTGGTGGAATCAAGTACTGTTCTTTTCAGCACAAAAATTGAATATCATCTTCTTCATCACCATCATCATAATCTTTAGCAATTTTTTTTATTTTTTCTTTTTTTTTATGAATGTGAACAAATGAGGATTATATGCTGTCAAAAATTTTAATAACATGATTTTTTATTTTTTGATGTTTTTAATAATTTGTTTTCTTGTTTTGCCTTTTTATGTACAATCGATCTACCGAGGTCTCATGTAAAATTTCTTTTAAAACAAAACCTTAAAGATGATGGTGATTTGATATCGTATATCGTTATATAATTTTATTTTCTCATCATGAACCATGAATGAATTTATATTTTTTTCAATTTTATATTGTATTTTTCTTTTAATCGTTTATTTTTTTTTAATGGATTAAATCTTAATCCGATCTTTATTTATATTCATTTGATATTAGAAAAATTTACAAAAAAAAATTAAATTGGAAAAATTTCATTCATTCATAAATTTTTTGTTTCTTGCATTTCTGAATTAACTTCTTCACGTATAGTAAAATAATACTATGAAGGAGTTTGTTATGTATGTAGGTATATTCGTTATAAAAGTGTAGGACAAAAAGGAAAACAAAAATCACATTAAACGTTAGGATTCAATTTGAATGTTGAAAAAAAAAAACCAAATATTATATAACTTTTTTCATACTTTTTAATGAAGAAAAAAAAAAAAAGATAGTTCAGAAGGTCCTAAAAATGTAAAAGATATTATCATCTTTCTTGTATCTTTGTTATTTATTTATTTTTTTTTTCAACTGTAATATCACACCTTTATTTTAAATTAATAAATTTTAAAGAAGTCAACATATTGTATGAAAAGAAAAAGGATGGATCATCGTCATCAAGATCGCAAAAAGAAAATAAAAAATAAAAAATGATATCTGTCAGTCACAACAATATAAGTACAATAAAATGTAGAGAAAGAAAAAAAATACTAAAATTTTTGTAGCTTGTTTTATAGTTATTTTCTTCTTCTTTTCTTTGAAATCTTTTACTTTATGGGAAAATTATTATAAGAATGAAAGAAAAGATTTTGTAAAATTCTCATAAATATTCATTTAATTTAATCTGAGATTCGATTAAAATTTCCCAATACATATTTTGAAAAGAAAAAAATAAAACGATAAAAAATATAACTTTTTGCAACAACTAAAAAACAAAAAAACAAAAAAAAACTTTGTGACAGGAAATTATAAAATTTTTCAAGTGATTTGTTTAACTAAATGATATTGCTACATAATAACATTTAATTTTTTTTTTTAGTGACAAAATTATTAAGAAAGAAAAAACAAAAACAAAAATAAAAAATATATACATATATATTTTTTTTTTGTGAGAAATATTTGGAGCAAAGTAATAAAATTTATTGCAAATTTTTTTATATTTTATTTTTAATATTTTTTTTTATAATTTTTATTTTTTCAGTGTTAAGAAAATTTTACTTTTATTTCGTTTATTTTTTGTTTAAATTCAAAAGAATTAAATATATGTACATATGTATGTATATTTTTTTTTTTAAATATTTATTTTTATATCAGTTCAATTTGACAGCGACACATTATGATACTTACGAAATGAAATGCTTGGAGGAAAAAAAAATAAAAAACAACAACACAAAATCTAAAAATCTTTTAAACGCTTGACTTGAGAAGTCAATCGTGTTTATCAAAAAATATATATACCTACATACATACATAATAAATGGTTTTGTTATTCGAATATGATGTGTTTTTGCATGTTTTGTCTCAATGATAATTTTAAAAGATCTAAAATTTAAAAAAAAAAAAAAATTACAAAAAAACATAATTTTCTGAAATGTTTGAAAGGTATTTTCAATGTTATTTATTATATTTTTAATTATGCATAAATTTTTTTCAGTCTAAAATTTTCATTCCTATGATATCCTTCCGGTAATAATTTTCATTAAAATAATTTAATATTAAAGTTATAAGCACAAAAAATATTTCGTGCTATATTACACAAAATTTTAAGATTTCAGGACTTTATATTAAAACACAAGTTTCAATTCACATAAAAGCCCTTGAATATGAACAAAAAAAAAAAACTTAAATTTAAAAGATCTCGATTATTTATTTCATAATACGTATCATTAATTTTACATTTTCATTCCTGACTTTTTTTTTTTTTTTTTAAATTTAACACTTTACAAATTTTGATGAAGAAAAAAAAAATGAATTAATTTTCCAAGAAATCAATTTAAATCTGCTACATAACAACACTCAAAAATTCATTGTTGTAATGTGATCTTTAAAAATAAAGTAATCATAGTAAAATTTGTTTGATTTTCACTCTTGATTTCGAAGCACTATAATTACAATGTCAATCCTACATATATACATACATACTTATGTATGTATGTATACACAACATAATCGTACCAATATATATTTTATGTTGGGTAAAATGTATTTGTTGTAAAAAAATATATATATATATTTTGCAATCAAAAGATTGTTGATGTTTTATTATTTTTTTTTCTTCATTTTTCTTTTTCATTTGTTTACAAAATTGTAATTACAATATTATCATCATGCTCATACATTACATTTATTTATTTTTTATTTTCCAGCAAAAATACAACTTTTTTTTTTTTTTTTTTTTCGTTACATCGATTTTATTATATTTAAATATCCTCACCTCGAGTTTTTCTCAAGAAATCTAAAATATTTTCTGAATAAAAGAAAAACCTTCAAAATATAAAAAAGCAACATAGTCAAAAATTGAAAAAAAAAATTTAGTACATGATTATAGAAACATTTATCTAATTTAGAAATTAGATATTTATATGCATATACATACATACGAGTATATTTATTATTTTTTTAGTTGATACTTGATTTTTCTAATTCGTTTTTTTTTTCTGATGTTATTAAGGTGAAATTTTTGTATATATGTATGTATGTACAATATATGTAGATACTTAAATAGAATTATTTAAAACATAATATGTATTTGAAAATAAAAAAAATAAATAAATAAATAAAAACAATAATCGTCATTTTGTATTTTTTTTTTCTTATTCAGTTCAAATTACATAATTTATTTTTTGACCAAGACCATATATAAGTATGTATGTATCTACTTACGAGTACTTATCATGTTAACAACTCTGAACTTTTGAAAATTATACATAATCACGGCTTTTGATGCCTTAAAGAAAAAAAAAACAACAAAACAATTTGAAGGAAATTAATAAAAATATAAAAAAATAATAATAATAAGCAGAAATTTGATACCAACCTTATTTATGTTATGTTTTTTTTTTTTCTCAATTCGTTAGTTGTTTTTTTTTCTTTTTTTTTTTTTTCTAAACAAAATTTGAAACTCATTTTCGTGGCTATAATAATATTTGGAAGAAAACAAAACGAATTACGAAACAATGTTTTTTTTTTTTTTTTCAAACTTAAACTTTTAAAACTACTAAATAAAATTCTTTGACCAAGGTCTTTATTATTGTTTTTTTCTGTACGTACTTCTTTTACATGTAATATACTGCATATATGTAATTTTGTTCACTGAAGATGGTAACCACCTACCAATCAAAACAATTTGTAATATTTAGTTATTAAAAAGTTATGAATTTTCTTTTCTTTTTTTTTTTTCAATAACTATACTCAATTTTCTGATCTCCTATATATCATAATCAACAAAATATATATTTTTTTTATTTTTGATTTGTTAGTTCGACAAAAAACAATTTATAAGAAAGGTAAAATCAATGTGATAGTTAATTAATAATAAAAAATCTTATAAAATTTAAAGATTGAAAAAAAAATAATAAAAAAGGTAATAAATGACAAGATATTATCGAACATAGAGAAAGAGAGATGATATTGAATTTTTGAAAGTTTTTAAGTATATACATAATTGTTTCTTTCACTTTTTTTTTTCTTCTATACTTACATATTTTTTTGTGTTTGTTATTACGTAATGTATTATTTTTCTTCCTTAGAAAGTTTTTACGAAATGATCGTTTTTTTTTTTAATAAAAAAGAAAAAGAAAAAAACAATGAAGTGCTTAAAAATAGAAAAACTAAGTGAAATAACAAGGAAACGCTTTTATAAAAATTTTACTAATTATTTTCAAATAAGTACCAAAATCAGAAAGGTTTAATTTTATTTAAAATTATCAAGATTTCATTGAATAGGCCTTGTACACAGGATGTCCTATTTATTGTGAGGTAGTTTATGAAGAATCAGAGTAGAAAGTCAAGAGGTATATGTACGTACGAAAATCTTTCAAAAGAGGACATTTGAAATTGAAAGGATTTTACAGAAAAAGAAATTGCTATTTTTTTTTTTAAATCAATTCATCTAGAACATTTTTTTGTTTTCAGTTTTGGCATTTACAATGGACCTTTTAAATCTCCAAGTGGACTAGATTTCAAACAGAAAGCTTAATCTACCTAGTCTAATCTTATACATAAGTATCTCAAAAATTTTAAATTTTAAAAGATTAATAACACTCATAACCTCTAAAGTATTGTTACTGAGAACCACCATTTTTTACATAACTTTTTGTATGCCAATCTAAAAATATTATTTTCACATAAATTTTCAAATGACCAGGTTATCGAACTTATATTGGTATTTTATTGATATCTCGTATAGTAAGTCGTATCTCATCAAAAAAAAAAAAATGTATAACTTCATATTTAGAATTTTTTGTTTATTATAATAAACTTTATTTTAATGTGCTATTTAAATAAAAAAAATAAAATAATGTGTTACTTCTTATTTTATTAAAAACACAAAATATGTATTACATACTTTTAATTTCATGATACCAATAAAATCTTATTTTATATTTTTTGAATACTATATTTTGACTTCTTACCATTTAAAATATAATAAATAAAAAGTGAAGAAAGGTATCACACAATTTTTAAAGTTTTTATATAGAAAATGGGATAAATATAAAATTCTCCATATCATTACCGATTTTATAATATATTTAAACTTGATTTAATGAGAATCAGAATATATTAAAACCATATAACACACCCATTTAAGCATGTATTTTTACAGTCACAGAATAAAAAAATAAATAAATTAAATAAATAAAAAAAATAAAACAATAAAAAAAAAAATCTTTTACCTATTCATGTTCTTTTTTAAACCTTTTTTCAAATTTTCTAATTTTATTGATTGTTTTCCTTTTATTCGTTTTGATCATTATTATCATCAATAAGAACGTTCAAAAGTCTGAACCAAACCTCCTTAATTTATATGGATATAGATACATACATGTATGTATGTCTATGTATGTATATGTATTTTTACCTATATGTAAATATGATGACAACGATATTTTATATGATC
The DNA here is from genome assembly GCA_939192795.1 of Bombylius discolor. NCBI lineage: Eukaryota > Metazoa > Arthropoda > Insecta > Diptera > Bombyliidae > Bombylius > Bombylius discolor. Next base: position 40,676,622 of record OW584241.1, read on the forward strand.
CATTCAAATATTCATTCATTTCTTTTCGTTCGTTCTTTAAAATTATTCAACTTCACAAATAACATATTATAGATAATATGAATGGTTGTACAAAATTATAATAATATATGTATATGTATGTGTGTAATAATAATTTATTTTTGAAAGCAAAAAGCACACACTAAGATGAATGAGAAAAAATTAATAATAACTTCTTAAGTGATGATGGAGATTAACAAAGAAAGGGGAGCATACTATGCAGCAAACTAACAGATGATATAAAAGAATTGTAAAAAAAAAAATCGAATTTTTATAATACATTCGAGTTGGATTTATGAATAAGTAAATGAAAATGTTTAGTATTTTTTTTTTCTTTCGATAAGTAACGTAAAATGCAGCAAAAATCTTTCAATCTTTACTTTCAAAACATACATAGGTACTTGAGAATGAGTTGTTTTCTTTTTTCTCTAAATTTAACTACTGTACTATGTATTCTATATACACTGTTAAAAATTGATATTAAATGAATTTCTTAAAATTCATTAAAAATTAATTAAGATCAATTTATATTAACATCTTAAAGCTTTAAACGTTATACATTAAATAAACATTAATTTTAATTCAATTTCAAAACAAAAATAATAAAATAATCTATTTATATCTAGTTGATAAAATTTCAAAATCTTATTTTTAACAGTGTAAAGCTCCAACATAAATACACTATTAAACTGAAATCACCTAGAACATAAGCCAAATCATTCTTGTATTTCTTTCTTTCTTTCTTTACTTTGTGTTACATTCAACATCAAATTAAATCTAAAAGCAAATAAAATCCCAATCCCAGGTTTAGTTTTTTTTTTTTTCATAATTATTCAAGAACATAATACACAAAGCACAACACATTTTGGTGGACTTGAAAATGAGAATAACAACAAATTAAAAAAAAAAAAAATGAATAACAAAACTTTGAAAATTAAAAAAAAAAAACAATCTTTTTTTACCTGTTTATTATTTTGTATTGTATCTTGTTGTTATTACATTTTCCCTTATAGTATTTCTTTTTTTTTTTTTTCATTTTTTGTTTTTGTTTTTATTTTAATAAAAAATTATACCACCAATACAAACAACAATCATCCATTCACCTGAACTTTATTGACTTAAAATAACAAATTAACCATATGTACCTATATATAACAAAAGCCTAAACTAAAAACGTTTTAAACGACCAGCACAAGAAAAAGAAGAAGAAGAAAAAAAAGATCAACTTTTATAGCTGTTACTTTTGCTTGTTGGTGGTGTGGTGCTGCTGAAATATCCAACAAAATGATCTCCGCCAGTCAGTTCATGGTATAGCTCCCCAAAGTAAAGTCTATCTATGATATTCTGTGTGGTGCTATTTTATATAAGCTTCTTGTTTTGTTTTAATATGTTGATCGTGAATATTTTGTTTTAAAAGACAAAAATAAAAATGTGTTGAAGAAATTGAAAAAACAAAAAAAAATTCGAAAGTTCATTGAAAGTGTGTTTTTTTTCGACATTATTAACAAAAAAAAAAAAAAAAAAAAAAAAAAAAATTTAAAAAAGCAAAAAATTTAATTAAAATTAATTTATCTTTTGATATATGTACATATATACTTTTGATCAGTGTGGCGTTTCACCTTACTTAAATTAGATTATCAATTATAATTTGGGCGCCTTTTAATCACCACCCCATTTTGTTAAAAAAAAAAAAATTTTTTCTATAGAAAATAAAATATTTTTGCGGTTTATCTTAAAATTTTCTCATTTTATTTATTTTTTGATTTTCTTAAATTTTGTAATTTGAAACTTTTTTTTCTTCTGGCATTTTACTACTTTGTTGTTGTTCGAGCAAAATAAGAAAAATTTTGTATATTTTTTCTGTGTTATTATTATTTACAAATTGGATATAAACAATTTAAACTGTGTGAATAATTAAAAAACGAGAATGTTTATTTTCACAAAAAAGGAAAATAAATAAAATATACATACATATATAAAAAAAAAATTTCTTAGTCGGATGTGGTCAAGATTCAACTAAACATTGTGTACTTTTTGTTGCTTTATTGTTTTTACATGCATTGTAAATAGATACATGCATTTTTTTTTTCTTGTGGTTTTAATTGTACTTTTATATATGTATATATATATATGTAACGTTGTCTATATCTATTCTAGTACGTGGTTAATAAAATAAATTAGTTTACCTGGTGTTTTGTTTTTTTCTCTTCTTAATTTGAAAAATGTGCACATCATTCTCATTTGAATATAATGACGTATGAGTTCTGTAAAAATGCAACATTTCATCAGACAATAGTAGCAAATCAGTAGCAAATAATTTTTGTATCATATAACAGCAAGACATCATCATTAAATTGTACTCATTACTATATAGATATAGTAAATTTTTTTCATACATATATGTTTGTACTTATATATTTTATGGTACTTATGATGCTCTAAAGAAAAGAAAGAAATATAAGAAAAAAAAAAAAGAATAAAATAAGAGATTAAAGAAAAATTTTCTGTGTCAGTAATCAACAATCTTCATCATTGCTATAATATATTCTGTTGTATATTTGCATAATAATAATATATCGAAAAAGCTTTCATTAACTATGCATCAGTGAATTTAACTAGTTTATTTCTTAGAAAATTTAGCAATAAAAGAAGCTTCATACATTACATATTGTAGTATTTTATTAACTGTTTATTTGTATTTATATCTTTGATATTTCAAAAGTTTACACGACAAAAAAATTTACAAAAAAAAAAATAAAAATATAGAGACATTGAAGATAATCAAACTGTGTTTGTGAATACGATAATAATTGTGAATGTTGAAATTGCACATTAATTTTTTTGTTACATTTTAATTTGAAAAAAAAAATATATATATTTAAGACTATGGAATATCTTTGTATATTAAACGCATACGAGCAAGCATTAAGAATGAAAGATATTAGAAAAACGAATAGTGGTTGCAGATTATGGCAACCATGGAAGGATTTCTCAAGAAAAGAAGGTATGTTAATTTTTTTTTTTCAACTTGGTTTTTGTAAAATTCATTCTCTACTTTTATTTTACTTCCAATACATTAAACTCTGTATAGAAACGTAGAGAATACTACTTCGTATAAAGCAGGGCTTAAAAATAAAAATAAATTAAACATTGATCACTTCCTCTAAAGGAAAACTTTCTCTTTTTTTCAAATTTAAAATATTTGCATAAAAATTAACGGAAATATGAAATTATTTTTCATAATTATGTTGAATAAATTTTACCAGGAGGGACGGAGGAATAACAATTGCTTTGACAAAGAATTTGTTCTTTAAAAAAATTCAAAATAAAAAAATAATAAAGAAATAGTGATCACACCTTTAAAAATATCAGAATTATCGAAAGTTTGTTCCCACCAAACTAATTAATTCTACGTTGAATTTAAATTTTTTGTTAACTGTCAATTTTCAATAATGTCATCAGAAATTTACATCAGTTCAAATCTCAATAAAAAACTTTTTCAACAAATGCTGATTATCCTTCGTTTTTTACGCCAATTTGTTATAAAACAAAAAAATAATCGTCCTTTCAATGAATATTCAAATCTTTTTATTAAGAATTTGTTAATAAAAAAATTATTCATTAAAACAAAGAATTTAAAAAAAAAAACAACAACAAAAATCAAAATCTTCCAAAAATAAAAATGCAAAATAATAATTTTTTTTTAGTTATTCAAAATTCATATCCATTCAAAAATTCCACATAAAAACAGTAGTATCATTGGAATTTCATGATTGAAATTTTTCAATGTTTAAACAATTTTAACATTTTATCAATTATTTATTCTTGCCTCAGAAAAAAAAAATCATTGCGATATTTGAATTGTGAAACACATAAATATATCAAGAAACAGAAATTCTTCACGTATTATTATGTATGAGCACTAATATGCATTCATTTTATTTTTATTTTTTTATATTTTTTTATTTATTTTATCTTTTTTTTTTTACTTTTATTTATGTTCTGCTGTATATTATGAATTAAAATGAAGCCATCACCTGAATTTTAAACAAGAAAATTTATCATATATACTTATACTTATAAGTTCAATGAAACAATTCAATTCAAATGTGACAGTAATATAATCATATTTATTGAAGAAGAAAAAAAAAAAGATATCTACTACATATCATTAATATGTGTACATGCATGATGTCAATTGATTTGCTAAATAAAAAAAAAAAAACTAAACAAAAAGGAATAAAATCCACAAAAAAAAAAAACGATGATTCAACATATTCAGCAAGATTCATTACATTGTCAATATTCAATTTTTGTTTTGGTATGCTTTTTGTTTTACTAAATTTTTTGTATGAACTCTCATATATGGACAATTCCAGAGAATTTTCAGCAAATTCAAAATGTGAACATTTTTTAATGTTGCTTCAAACTATTTCGAAATGAAAACTGCCCACAGGATAAAAAAATATTTACGTATAATTTTTAAACATTTGTAAATTGTTAGAAATTTTTTCTGTGTAAATAAATATCATTTGAATTAAATTATATCATCATTATAATTTCGTCTATTTAAAAGTTATAAAACTGTAATTTTCATATTCGTTACATATTACACAAGCTATGAGATTCTGAATTTAAAAAAAAAAAAAAAAAAAAAAACATATTTTTTTCCCTCACACAACATTTCTATGCTAAATTATTTAATTGCTTAAAATTCATCCATCCATGGAATTATTTTTATTTAATTTACATATGGATTATTTTTGATTGTCAACCAAAGTTTTTATAATGTTAATTTTATTTTTGAATTGTTGTTGCCTTTTCAACACATCAAAATCATCATCATCATATTATCATCTTCATTTGTTTATGTTATGAATAAAATATACTTGTTTCTTATACGACACCTTTAAAAAAAAATATCTACCTGTCTTACTAACATCAAACTGTATAACATTCTTATTTCCGGTATTTGTTTAATGATGATTATAATGATGATGAAACAATAAAGGTTAAAATAAACATTAAGAAGAGACAAAAAAAAAATTTAAAAAAAAAAACAACATACAATAATTATCACATATAATAATATATACGATATACATTTGACAGGTAATGTGCATAATATATTTGTGATTATTCGTGTATACAACAAATTTGGAAACTAATTTATAATGAATTAATTCAATTTATTTTTTTTCTTCTTCTTGTGTCTTTTGAATTCATTCATTATTTGAAGAGAAAATAAAAATGTATACATATACATATTCTTAAAAACAAATGAGATACAATCATTTAGTATTAGATATTTCAGAAGTCATTGATCCTTTTGGAGAAAAAAAAAAATAAATGTCAAACATATGTATGTACATAATTAACACGAAAATTTAAAATAATTCAATTACCCCTATTCTTTTGTTTTAATTTTTTTTTTCTTTTAATTTTTAATTTTTCGAAAATTAAAAACATTTTTTTGCCTTTTTGTTTAAATTTCCATTGAATATTGTCTGTTAAGGCGTTTATAAAAATGAAAAATGACTAATTAATATTTATGACACGTGTCGACGTGGAATTTATAATATTATTTTAAACAAAAACAAAAAAAAAAAATATCTAAATTAAAAATTCGATAAAAAAATATATATTACTCACAATTATTTTAAATTTCAACAGACAAAAAAAAAAAAAAACCAAAATATTTCGACAAAAATGTATCTGTATGTATGTATTCTTTATCAAAATCGTGTGAATGTGAATTTATATTGAAACAAGTCATTAAATTGTCTGAAATATGACATTTTAAAAGTTCATCTTTTATTCAAAAGAAAAAATATAAAAAAAATCTAATAGTATTTATTTTTATAAACAAAATTTATAGATATAATTTAAAATTCTAAATTATAATTCCGTTATACTCAACAACAAAATATTTTCATTCTTTTTATGTTAAATAGATTTTTTTTGTTGTTTTGTTTTTTTAAATATTTTTCTTTTATGATATTTTAATTGGATTTTTATCATTTTAAGCTTAATTTATTGTTTTGCTCAAAGCTTTTAGATGTTAATTAGTTTATAGAGCATATAGAAATAATCTGAAGAGACAGTTATTATAAGTATCTTGACGTGCATTTATCAATCATTTAGAAAAAGGAAAAAATATTTATCTAATTACATTTTTTTTTTAAAAGAAATGTGATTAAAGAAATTATAGAATTTTTTTATTTTTAGCATGAATGATTAAAACCTTATTAAATTGTCATTTATTGCCAGTGATAACAGAAAAATTCATAACACCATAATAAAAAATAGCTTTTAAAATAGTTAATAACCTTTAATATTTAATAATATTTGTTATTAGTACACACATACAATATGTGTTCATTAATATGTATGTCTAAAATTCACATTCATTTTTTTGATACGATTTTTATTCATTGTAAACTTTTAAAATCTAAATAAATCGATTTCTGTTATTTAAATGAAATCTATGAAATTCATAACAAAAAATTTATTTATAAATTTGAATATTTTTCAAATAAAAATCTATTTAGTGACCGTGAATAATGCAACACAATACAAAACGAGCAATTTTTATTATAACTATCGAACGATCAAAAACTATTTGGCATATTGAAATTTAGAAGAAAACAAAAAAAAAATTATAACATAATTTAGAGAAGAAAAAAAGTATGTTTTGAAAGATTTTCAATAACTAACATAATTTTGAGCTTCTGTTCACCGTTGTCACCTTTTATATTTTTGATTTCCCAAGAAAAACTTGACTATTTTTTTTTCTCTTAATAAAAAAAAACAAATAACAATAATAATTTTTTTAATTGATTTTTAAAATTCAATTCAAACAAGTTTTAAACAATCATACAGTGTATGGTCCATAGATGAGTTTTATATATTTACAATATATTTTACCATTCCGCGCCATCATCATCCATGGATTCTCTTCATCAACATCGTCATTATCTCAATCTTCATCATCATCATCATATCTATTTGGTCTCTTGTTTGTGGTTCTGTATACGTTCATTCAAAAATTGAAAAATAAGAAAAATATAAAATACATAATATATTAAAATCAACTCGATCCGATCAGTCAATGAAGTTTTCTGAATTTTTTTTTTTTTATTTTTTTTTTATTTTACTTATTGTTCGATGATGAGAAACAAAGTTTTTTTTTTTTAAAAAAAAAAAAAAAGAAGTAATAAAACAAACTACACAAAATTCAAATTCATTAATAAAGACCCAACCCAACTTAACTTCTCTTCATCGTCATCAACCTTTCGTTAACATAAAGAAAGAAAAAATTGTTATGTTGAATATCTTAAATCTTTATACATTAAATTGTTGATGGTGTTATGTGGTGGATACAAGGAAACAAATATAACCAAGTGCAAGACGATCATAATGATAAAAAAAAAACAATATATAGATACAAAGCAAAAGAAACATGAAATATCGAATATTAAAAAAAAAAAAATTAAAGCAAAGTGATATAATAGCACCAAAAAAAAAATTATTAAATTAAGAAAAAAAATAATACACATGCATAAAGTTTGTATGTATATATGGAAAAAAATATATATACTATCTGAAAATACGTTCAAAACTTAAAAGAATATGAGATGATGGCCGGAAATGTGCAATCAAAAAATTTTCTGTGAGAAAATTAAAAAAAAAAAAAAACAAGGTTTAATAAAAACAAAACCAATAAAATAAGGAGAAGAAAAAAAAAACATAAAATTAATGATACTGCTGATGATATATACATAAGGGGATCAGTTAAATTATTAAGCATCCTTCAGTTTTCTTACAAGAAACATATACCATGATCAAAATATGCTGTCAATGCGAAAAAAAAGGATGAAACGAACAGAAAATAAAAAAGTAAAAAAATTTTAAGTTAAAACCAAAATTGAAGATGAATTCGAAAAGCAAAAGGTCGATACAAGGACGTTATATGGCATGCTACCGAAATAACAACATTAGGCAAATTACATGGAATCCAGAAGGGAAAAAAAAAGTAAATACATAAAGGAGTAAATAAGATCTGAACTCTGAAAGGATGCACATACTCTATCATTAACAACATGTAGATTTTAGAAGATGTAGAGAATGAGAATTAATTTATTAAAAAAAAAAAAAAAGGAATCTGAATCTGAATGAATAAACGATTCAATTTCTTTGGCTTCTGGTCATTTTTCAAAGTGATGTTGTTGGGCTATTCAATATTGATGAGATCATATATAGGGTCCATGTTTTACAGATTTTATTTCTTCTGTTCGTATGTTTTTCTACCTCTGTTTTTTTTTTATTAAAACAACGGAAATGGTTTTAAAAAACAAAAAAAAAAATAAATAAATAAAAAAACACATACGTTCTGATTCACCCAAAGTTCATATTATAAATGTATACAATGTGATCACCTTCTTATTTCTTTGTAAATTTTATAATCTTCACCTTGGCCGTCGTAGTATCATTATCTTCAACCATCTTCATCATTCATTTGTTGCATTCATGAAATGACATGATGGCATGTAGTAAGAAGATAAACAACCATGCAATATATGTACATATGTATGTAAGTATCAAAACATATTACAAAAGAACATTCCTTTAAGATTTTGGATTTATTATCATTCCTTTTTTTTTTTCGTTTTATTTAATTTTAATTTTTTTTTTTTTTTTTTGACTTCTTGTTTGTTGAGAAAAAAAAAAAATATGTGTAGTACGTTAAAAAATTTTTGAAATTTTTTGATATTAATCTCATTCACATACTTACATACATATAATGTGAAATATACATATTTTTTGGGGGCATTCCAATTGAATTGCATTCCTTATTCTTTATCTTTACTATATTTATGTATGTACATATATGAAAATTCTTTTACCATACAAAAAAAAAAAAAAACAACAAAAATCATTCAGATTTTTAACATTTGGATGATGAAAAACCCACTAAAAAAAAACAAAAAACGAAAAAAAAATAAAAATAAACATATGATGGAAAAATTAATAGAATTCTTTTAACGCGAGAATGTTTTTTAGTATATGGCTTGAAATGATTGTATACATGAAATTTATACATCACAAGTTAATAAATTGAAAGAAGGAAGAGAATAATAAATTAAAAAGAAATAAAAAAAAAAAAAAATTAATTAAATTAAAAATTAAAAGAAAAAAAAAAAAAGGAAGAAAAGAATGATATAAAATAAATAAGGTATGATAATACAAGTATGAGAGAAATTAAAAGAAGAAAATATTTAAAATGAAATGTTTTTATATATTTTTTTGTTTTAAATTTGATTTTATAAATTGAAAATATAAGATACTGATGATGTGATTGTAAAAAATAATAAAGATGATGATCAAAATAATGAAAATTTAAGGGGTACTCCTACTTTTTTATTTTTAAATTGAAATGGTTTTTTTTTTCTTTTTCTTTCGAATTTTTTGTCTTGTATGATTGTATCTTATGTGCCTCATGGTCGTCATCATCATCGTTGTATATATATTTTTGTCAATTATTATTATTTCTTTTTTTTTTTTTTTTGTATATATATTTTATTTCGTGAACATATTTCCGGCGACGGAAGTCATTTCGATAATTGGTTGTCACGAATCATGGTAAAATGTGCATGATGATGGTATATATCTAATAGTATGGTACGATCTGGCTTGATCGTTTATTTGCCGCCAAGATTCATAAGTTGTTTGGAATTTTAAGTGGGATTATGTTTTAACATTGATTGTATATAATGTACAATTGGTGAATATATTGTGTATATGTTAAGTTAAACAGCAGCGTAGGTTTTATTGAAAATTCTTTCTGTTAAATATTTTTATTTATTTTGTTATGTTTATCTTGTTTGATTGAAAAGTAGTAAGATTATAAGAAAAATATAGGGAATGGTGATGATGATGAATAATTGCCAGAAAATATACGAAACATGTAATACTTCTTTTTGTATAGTGAGTAATCAATAAACTTTGTGATACTATAAAAATATAGTTTATTTGTTTACTTTTTTCCTACTTTTCGCCAATAAATGACATCTATCATTATATATCAAAACGATAAAAGATGAAATCATTAAAATAAAAAAATTAGAAAAGGAATTTCTATTTATATGTATTTTCAACATAAATCAAGATAAATCCAATTTGTTTTTTTTTTTTATTTCATTTTAGAAACACGATTAACAACCAAAGAATTACCAACAACAAAATGGCGTAGAGAACGTCGTTTACGTACTACAGAATATCAACAACATTCATCTTCTTCATCAACATCACCAATATTATCATCAACACCACCACCTCAGAGAACATCATCACCTTGTCATGTAATGAAACCTTTAAATGAAACAACAAATACAACATCATTAACACCAATAACAACAACTGCAGCATCTTCAGCTATTGGACCAGAATGTCCAATTGATATGTCAGTTACATCAACAACAATAAAACCTCGTACACCACCTCCACCATATAGAGAACCATTACCTGGATCAACTTTTGCATCATTGGCAAGACCAAGTGTTATAACTCAGGCACCACCAAAACGTGATAATCGTGATAATCATCATAATAATTTGATATCAAATCGTGAAAATGATAATCGTAGTACAGGTACGATAGAAATTTTTATAATTTTTTTTTCTTCAATTTACTGGTTTAATTTTTGAGATTTTTTCCGCTCATATTTGAACCATTTTTTGAAAAATTTTACACTTTCAGAGATTAGTATAAATTCTTATGACCAATGTTCTGCACAAAAGTAAAATGGTATTAAAGGGTTCACCTTGAATAAAACCTCTTTCAGGAGTAATATTTTTGTTTTCTGAGTACAATGGACTCTTTTATCTAAGTGCTCACTGCTCCCTCCCACCCACAAATTAATATTTTTGTTTTTTATTATTTTAAATATTTTTTTTTTAAAAAAACATCTTTTGTCAATTTTGAAATTTGGGAACCATCTGGTACTTATATAATGAAAACTCAAATTTTTATGTGATTTTATTTAATAAAATGTACAATAATTATTATTTTAATTAATAAGTTTCTTTTTTTTTTTTTAGAATCAATTTCAATGTGTGATCCAGTTATCGATGAACATTTTCGTCGATCATTAGGTGCTGATTATATGGCACTATTTGGTAAAAAAACTACATCATTATCAACATTATCACCAACATCGTCTTCTTTGTCATCACCACCATTATCAGTAACACCAACACCACAACAACAACAACAACAACCAAAACCAGCAATTAGTCCAATCAGTCCGAAAACAACAATAACAGTTACAAATAATGAATCAATTGGCTCATCAGTTGATGATCATTTTGCAAAAGCACTTGGTGATACATGGAAAAAATTACAAGCTGATAAAGATAAAGATTCAAAAAATGAAGCAACAACACCATCAGCATCAGCAGCAACAGATAAATCTTCAATATCAACATCAATAGGGACTGAAGAAAAATAATAATATTCTTCACATTATTTCTTAGAATATTAGATTGTAGGTTTTTATCTTTCTTCCTCCTTTTCTCCTTGAACTTATTTAATATCCTTTATATAGTTTAAGTATATATATATATAAATTCTATATAAAATCACATAAACACACACACACACACATTATACTATAGTATATAAGTTTTACTTTTATGAAATATGAAACTTTGTGCTAAAGAAAATAAAAAAACAAAAACATACAAGAAAAATATTTAAAAAAAAAAAACAAAAAAAAAAAATTAATTATATTTTTAGGTGTAAGTTACTTTATTTTACATATATATAGATACTTTTGTTTTCTTTTAATTTAATTCTATATTAGTTTATTTTTTTTTTTTTAAATTTAATTTTAATATAAATATGTTTTTTTTTATTTTATTTTATTGTTCAATTATGCATGTATATTAATTAGATTAAATGAAAATGTTAGAGAAAAGGTAGATTTAATTTTGTTATAAATCTACTTTTAATTCTCTTTTTTTTTTTTTTTAATATATGTAGTACTTTTTTTCCAAATAATTGAGATTCTATTTTAAGAAATTCATATTTTTTGTTTTTCTTTTACTTTTTAATTTTTTTTTTTTTTTTTGTAATTTTTAATTTAATTTTTCATAATTTTTAACTTAAATATTTTTTTTCTTTTGTTATTTAAGATCAAAGAATTCCTATTAAAATTTAATTAAATTTATTTAAAAATATAAAATTTAAATAAATTAAAATAAAATTATAATAATAATTAATTAATTTACAATAAATATTGAAATTATTAAATAATAATTATAATAGTGATGAAAAATAACGACACTTATACATTAATGATAAAAATTATAAAATTATTTGATAATAATAATAATAGTAATTATTATAATATCGATCATGTTTAATTTTTCTTATTAAAAGGATATGCTCAAAACTATGCTACGTTTCAGAATTCAACATTGTTGAGCAACACACCATATGGTGAATTCATCTTGGTTGCATTCCGGGTGATTATTGAAACATTGAAATGAAATTTTGATGGTATGGTTCAGGCTTGTGAAAAATATTGAATATTGAAATGCAGCCTTCTTGTAGAAAAATAGATGACAAAAACAGTAAATGTTGAAAAGAAACAAATTGAATTAAAATTGAAAATCTATAAAATTAAAAGTAAAGATTAAAATCAACTTCAAAAATTTGCAGTAAAAATGTCAGAAAAGTTGTTTTAAATTTTTTTTTCTTTCATAGTTAAAATTTTTTTGTATTTAAATCAAATGAGACTACTGTCAATATTTTTAATCTATTTTCTGTTAGTCGACAAAATTTCTAACAAGTTTTGTTATTTTTATGAATTGATAACCACAAAAAAAAAAAAAAAGGTCTTATAATGCAAACCACAACGACGAACGAGGTAAACTATTTTTTTTTTATTTATTTATTTTCATTTACAATTTTTAATATTTCTAAAAACTAATTTAAATATAAATAAACGTATTTAGATATTTTATAATTGAATATATTTTACCCTTTGCCATCTTAAAAATTTCACTTAAAGAAATGGCATAAAAAAATTTTAATTTTCAAGTAAAAGTAATTTCGAATAAATTCAAATTTTAAAAAATGAATTTTAGTTTGAAAACAAAAAAAATGGAGTTAACCAGTCAAAATTAAAAATAAATAATTACTCCTTTTCAAGAGATCAAAAAAATCAAAAATTTTTAAAAGGACATAAAATGATCAAGTTTGAAAAATTATTTTAAGCTTGCAAGACAACTTTACTGAAAATTCACAACAACAACAAAAATAATTGAAATTTTAATATTTACACAGATTATATCAAAAAATATTCAGTATTTCTTAAATTTTAAAAATGAAATTCCTTTACACGTAAATTAAAATATTGTTGAAATTTTCATTTAAAAGCACTGATTTCGAATGGTGCTAGAATATTATTTCTTAAAATTTAAATCTATCCACCAGCCGACTTCAGTTCTTTTAATACGAAATATATCCTTTTTTTTTATTTCTTTAAATTTTCAATCAAAAATTTGTCATTTAAAAAAAAATATTATTCACTTTAAACACTTTTTAAAAGCCACTTAAAACGTTGTATCAAATACTTTCGTTATTTCTTTTTTTCTTCTAAATATTTCCTTATAATCCTTTTATAACCATTAAATAACTATTTTTATCTTTTTCCCTGTCCTTTTATCTGTTATTTTATTTAGTTTCAAGAAGCCCTTTTTATTGTATTACTGATTCTTGTTAACTTCATGTTTGTTTGATGATTACTATGACACTAATTAAAATTATAAAAAAAAAAATGAATAATAATAATTATTTTTTTTTACATATTATAACAATCCGATTAAACGAATGATACAGAGTTACTGTTCATATGTAACACAGTACAATCGCTTAAATGAGAAAAACCTGTTACAGACGAGAAGCCTCACACAAAAGATACTGCAATGACCTTTTTCTTGATATTATTTTTCGCATTTTATACATTTAAAAAAATAAAAAAAATAAATAAAAATAGGAAAATATAATAAATAATAAGTATTATATTAAGTATATGTATTATTTTATTTTTCTTAAGTTTTCAAATCATATAAGTACTCTGTGTAACGAACGACACTTTCAATCCCTCAATTTACGTATTGTTAATACCAACAAATCTAATATTGTAAATTCAGCCTTTTCTCTTATTTTTTTTTTTCTTCTTTTTATTCATTTTTTTTTTATCTTTTACGTTTACTTTAAACCTAATTTAGTACTGCTGCAAAGTACATTTTTTTAAATTATTTATAATTAAAACAAAAAGAATTGTTTTTGAATAAAACAAAAAAATGTTAAACGGGTTGAACCGAAACAAAAAAAAAAAAAAAGAGCATCATCTAAAATTACACACATTCACTAAATAAGAATTGTAATGAAGAAAATGATGATTATTACTATCATTACAAAATTTTACACAGTGATATGGATTCAAATTAAAAATAAAATTCATTTAAACACTTTTTTTTTTCAAAATTAAAATAATTTATAAAAAATATTTTGAAAAATTATTTCTATTTAAATTTTAAACATCCAATCGATTCAATTGAATTAATTAAAATGAATTCTATATAAAACGTTAAATAAAATAAAATTCAATTATTTGCAAGCAATACATATTACACGGATGTAATATGAAATGTACATGAATAAAACGTTTCTATGGTTGCTCAAAGATATTTTCTCAAATGCAAATTATTTAGATTTCAATAAAGTATTCTAGTAAATTTTTGAAATGATAGTTTCATGAATAAAAAAAAAAAATGATGAATTTGTACAATTAAAGTATTGTTTTCGTTCATTTTTTTTTTATTTTTTATTATTATACGTTTTGTTTTATTAATAATTCTTTATTTTTAGTTCAATAAAAAATTTAAAAGAAGGAAGACTATAATAGTAATAAGGTATGTCTCGAAGACACGTTTGTGGTATTTATATACGATATCATAATATCGATTTGGCGTTAATATTATATTTCTTATTAATTATAATTAAATGTAGGGTGATTTTTTTTCTTCTGTTTAATGAAAAAAAAAAATGTGAATTTCTTTAAATAACATCGAATTAAGGATTTTGTTTCTTTTTTAAATTGATGTTTTGCGCTTCTTTAAAAATTTATAATAATTTGGAAAACTATTAAAAATTCGATTTTTCTATCTTTAAAAAAAAAGAAATTATTAAAATAGTGCAATAGTAAATGACAGGCAAAAAAAAAAAAAAAAACAGTTATTAAAAAAAATATTCAATATGGATTATTTGTTTGTTTTAAATAAAAACCACATTTACGTTTTTCATATTTTCATTTTTTCAGATTGACCACATTTCAAAAAATTGAATACAGAATAATATTCATTAAAAACACGATTTTTTTTTAAATTAATAAAATTTTAAATTTTTCATATTACAAGCCTTAGATATCAAAGACTAATTTTAAATCACCTTATATATTATGTAAATTAAATGTACATATGTATTTATAGGTTTTAGAATTTTTAAGGTATGAATGTATGATAAAATGAATGAACAGTTGAATGTGCTTTCCGATTCCGACAAAAATTTGTGGTTTATTTGACGTCGTTTTTTTTTTTTTTTTTTTTTTTTTTGCTATTTTATTAATGCATATATTTTAAATAATTTATTATTAAATTTAAATTTTATTTAATTGAAAAGAAAAAAAAAAAGAATGGTTTGTAGAAAATCTAGGAAAGGTAATTATAAAGAATTGGTATAGTGAAAATATACAAATGATGAAATCTAATATAAAAGACAAGTATCAAATATTATAGTCGTCGTTACGCCTATTGCTAAAATGTAATTTAATATTTACGGCTTTTTATAATATAATGCATGTACAATATATATGTATGTATTCATTATTACATACAGTTTTTTATAAAAGAATCCCAAGTACAATGCTAATACAAATTTAAATTTTTCTTCATAAAAATTGTTTTTATATAAAAATACGTATTAATTTTAATAAAGAAAAAATTAGCAGAGAATTTAAAACAGATAACATTTTTACATGATGATTGAATAAAAAAGACACAAAAGCACTAAAAGTGATATCAGTTCAAATTTTCACAATGAGAACCATTCAAAAGCTTTAATACCCTATGAAGATGTCCTTTATTTTTTTTTTAAATGGAAAAAAAAAAGGTTTTTATTTAAGTAATCTACTCCTAGTATAACAGTAAAAACTAAATAGAATAAGAATGTACTTATTTGTTTACAAATCAATTTAATATTCAAATAATGATGTATGTATGTCCAGTTTTGGCGGCTTTACTTTTCTTTGGCGGAAACAGGTAAAAGTGTTAACAGTTTAGACATAGTTATCTTCAGCCAACTTCAACTTTTAACGTTTTTTTAGAATTCAGACTTTTTTTCAACGGTAACACTGAAACTTGGAAAAAATCATAGACTTATTATCGAATAGTTTTTTTTATATACTTTCAAAATAAACGGCTTGTATTTGTATGAATAATTTTCATAAAAATTGTACTTGATAATTTAATAAAAATGTTGTAATACTTTTTCATGTTTTATGGAGCTGATATAAAAATCACATTACTCTACTTTTGATTGTATGGCTATGTACAAAAACCAGAGAAATTTCAGTTTTATTTTAAGTTCAGTGGAAATTACTTAAATGTCATTTCTTTAAGGTGAGTGTTGTGTTGATTGTGGTATTGTGGTGGAATAGGAATTGTTTTGTTTTATTGTTTCACCTAAAACAAGGAGATTTCAGGGTTTGTTAATGTGATTTTTTTCTGCTTGAAAAAAAACCCAAGTAAACAGTGATTTATAAATTTTATTTTTATAATTATTTAAATAGAAATATGGAATGGGAAACGTTTCAACGTCAAGCATTAGAAGTTCGTATGCCAGATGAAACTTACGATCCATCGATTGAGCCACAAGATGGTGAAGAATATCTTACAAAAGTCGTTTATGAACGTAACAATTGTCCAGCTATTGTAGTTGCTGAACAACCAAAACAAAATGTGCAGGCCACTACTGAGAGCAACAAGGATTCATGTGAACCAATGTTTGGTGTTGTAAGTATCCAACACGAAAGATGAATTTATTTGTTGAATGTGTTTTTTTTTTTTTTTTTTTTTCAAAATAATTATTGGTTTTTTTGTTTTAGAATGATATCGTGGATACATCACCTGCATGTTTACATTCTTTACCAGAATGGCAAAAATTTCAATTGAAAAATTTCGATATATTACGAAAACAAATCATTAGATTCCGATATAAATTAGCTAATTCTGGTTATACATTAGAAGATAATGAAATTCCATATACGAATGAACGTGATGTATGGAAAACATTTTGTCAAAATAATCAACCACTTTTAAGTATAATTTTACGAATTGATCAAAGATCATTGGAGAAATTACTTAAACATCAAATTGCTTGGTTAGAAAATGAATATAATGTAGATGAAACAATTGATTTAATAAAAAATGAAATGTGGTTAGGATCATGGATTTATTCAACTTTAGCATGTCTTCATCTTCCATTGGAACCAAATGTTCATAATCTTTTACGTTGCATTGCTAAAACATGTATTTTAATTAGAAATAAACTAAATCCAGATGATGTCGAAAAAGTAATACCGTTCAATTTATTCATTTTAATTATTGCGAAAACATTTAATCAACTCGATTTGTCACAATATGTTTAAATTTTTTTATATTAAATTGTATTACATTTTAAAATCTAGAAACTTAGTAATATGAAATTATAAAACTTTATTAGAAATTTACTAATCATTTTCGAATTATTAATTTTTAATAAAACAAAAAATTACAAATAAAAAAAGTATTTTTTTTTTTTTTTTTGAAGGTAAGGGTAAGAGTAAATTTTTGTATAATTGTGACATGCTTGAATTTTATGAAAACACCATAGTAACCTTTTTTTACCACAACGAAAATTAATTCATGTATAATTTTATTAAATGTGTATTATTTAATTACCGATGTAAACGAGTTTTTTTTATCATCATTTTTAGTTTTTTGAAAAATATATATTTTTTATGAATTAATTTTTTTTTCAAAATGAAGAAAAAAGTTTATGTAAAAATTGAATTAGAATTACAATCAGTAAGTAAAATAAATTAAAAATGAAAAAAAAAAAACTGAAAAAGGATATGTAAATTTTTTTATAATTATTTTGTTTGTTGTTGTTTTTTTTTATATAGATAACATGTCCTGGTGTGTGGTTATGCCCAACAGGATATATTGAAATAACAATTAAATCATTAGGATATTTTTTAAAAAGCTGCCCATTAGAACCAAAATTTCCAATTTTATGTCATGAACATTTTTTAATGGAAGGTTATTTTATAAATTTAAAATCTATAAATGAATTAAAAAATATTTTATATAATGAAACAATTGAAATAATATTATGGCAAAATAGTCGAAGATTAGCATATTATAATGGTACATTAGGTGAAATATTATATTGTACAATATCAACTGGAAATTTATTATATAATCAAAATTTAATTCAAATTTTAATGTTAACTTCCAAATGTTTTCCTGTAAGTATTAAAATATTGTTTTTTTTTATTTTGTTTTTTTTTTTTTAAATATAATTTATTTTTTTAAGGGTGTAATTTCTCCAAAAATTGATTTAATAACTAATGTTAAAATTCAAGATGATAAATTTGATCAAGAAGATTTTAATAAAAGAAACGGAAAATTTCATTTTGATGATGATTCTTTAATTCCAGCAAGATTATCTGTTTCATCTTTAAAACAACATAAAAAAATTCAAATGAAATATCATAATCATGATAAAATTCATGAATTTAAAAGACAAAAACCAGTTTGTCATTCTAGAAAATATTGTAAGGATCAACAAAATTCTGAAAATAATTATTGTAATGATACTGGTTTTAATCATCAAGTACAAAAAATTTGTGATAAATGTGTTAAAAAGAATAAACAAAAATCATTATCATCAGAAAATTTATCAAATAAAATTTATAATAATTTTAATTATTTATGCAATAATGAAATATTAGAATCACCAAGATCAATTAATTCAAGGTAAATTATTCTATAATTTCTTTAAGGAAGTGAAGAACATATCCTTATTGATTTCTACTATATACATGTACTTTTTAAAAAAAAAAAAAAAAAATCTTGATTTGATATGTTCACTTATCTTTTTTAATTTTAAATTATTTTATTGTTTTTATTTATACATTTAAGGTGTAATTCAACAAGTCCAACATGTTTACAATACCAAAATTTTTGTGATTTAAATTATATGAATCCTAGTAATTCATATCTAAGTGTACAAAAACGTCTTGATAATCATCATGTGAATAACTGTTTTATTTGTAAGACGTACTATGAAATTTTTCATCCACTTAGGCCTTATAATAGATTTTACAAACTGTAAATAAAACATACAATTTGCAATATTATGAATAAAAAAGTTTGAGTTTTATTTTCTTTTCTGATTTAAGGTCTTAAGAAGCAAAGCGGATTATTTTACAAATATTTTTTTTTTAAATAAATAAGAGAAAAAAAAACACTAATAATATTTAATAAAAGCTCTAATATCCTTGAATGATATTTTCAGAAAATGTCACTGCCACTTAATGTCTAAATTGCAAAAAAAAAAAAAAAATAAATAAATAAAAAAAGCAACATTTTTAGAATAAATCCGTTACACATATTTAAAACTACTGATTTATTTATTTCTTTTTTTTTTTTTTTTTATAATTTTATAATTTCATTACATCCCAATATTCATCTTGATATGCTAAAATTGGATTTTTAGTCAAATCATCACCAAAAACTTTTTCTAAAATTAATAGAACTTCCTTTTGAATAATTTCAACTTGATCCTTTGGACAATATTCATCTTCAGATGATCGTGATATTGTTATAATAACTGGTTTATATGGTAAATTTTTTAAAAATTCTTCAAAATTTTTAAAATATAATTTTAAGTCATCATTTGTACTTAAATGATATGGTAAACCATTATCATCACATGTTAAACCAGCATCTTTAATTAAATTCCAATCAATTTCATTATCATTATAATAATTATGAATATTATTAATAAATTCTAAAATTTTTTTATAAATATCATCTGGTATTAATAAATTATTATTAAAACCATCTAAATTACGATTTATTTCTAAATAATTGAAAATATCATTTAAATAATTTAATTGAATTTTACGTTTTTCACTTGTTTTTTCATATTCTTCATATTTTTCATATGAAAATATATCTTTTAATTCATTATAACAATTTATTTTATTATAAATATTTAAAAATGGATTTGATGTACTAAAAAAATCTAAATCAATATCTAATATTAAATTATTATCAGTATAATCAATTGGAATATCAATATTATCAAGATTTTTATCTGAATTTATAACATGTAAATTAATTTTATGTAAATTATTTAATAATTTTTCATTACAATAATTACCTTCAGATATGAAATAATCAATTGGTAAATTAACATGTATAATATCATTTTTATCACCAATAATAAATTCATATTTACCAATTGGTATTTGATTACACCATGAATTTTTTAACCATATTAAATTTTTAATATGTCCAGCATAACATGTTGGCATTATCCAATTTTCAATACTTAATTGTGATAATAGTTCATTTTTATTATAAACAGTTGATCCTTTAATATCTGATGATATTACCATATCTGGATGTGAATCATAATGAATTAATGTATTACCTTCAAATGGTAAATGTCGTGATGCAAAACATTTATAAATAAATTCTAATACTTCATTATGATAGTCAACTATGAAAATTGGTATTTTTTTGAATTTTCGTAATTGTTTTGGTAAATCTGCTGTGGAAGAAGAAGACGATGATGATGATGATGATGATGATGATAATAAGGATATTGATAATGATGATGATGAAGACGATGATGGTGATGAAGTTAATTTAAGACGTTTCTCTGGTGCTGGTAATGTATCATCGATGTTTTTCACCTGGTCGGTCATATTTTCTGTAAAATAGAAAACAAATTTTTAAAACGCAACTATTTATTATTTCAATTCTTTTTATTAAAAACAAAAAAAAAAGGAAATAAGTTGTTTTTCAAAATTTTTCTTTTTTAAAGAATAATCAAATTCTTGGTGGTCAGTGGTTGAAGCAGTAGAGTTCTGGTTTCTGATGCTGAAAATCTCGAGTGGCAGTTCGCTCAGTTCACTCAGCTTCAAAAGAGTATAAAATCATTTGAGTTGGGTATAATGTATTCGGTACCAACTAATTTCGGAATCCACTTTAAACTGTAGATATACATGTATACGGAGAAGTGGTCTTAAAAAGCCCAAAAATTTTGGGTAGGTGGACTTTATTTATGCTCCAGCTAAGAGTGAAGCGGAGTGTATATATGATCAAGTTTCTTAAACTTCTGTATAAATCAAAAATCAAATGAAAGACAAAATACCTTTAAAATAAATATAAATAGCCTACGCAATACATGACCTATTTAGTACAGGATAATTTTATTCTTTCTTTGAAGATAAAAATTCTTGACAAATGAGTAGTACAATATTTTTGCCATGCAGTAGTTGGAAATAATACACATACATACATATGTTGTGTATTTTGGCTTTTGGCTCTTTAATATTTCTGATTTAATTCTATTGTATTTTTCTATAAATATTTAATTAGATATTTATCAATATTAAAAGAAAATACACATATGTTCATGGGAATTTTTTTTTCGTCTTTTTTTTAAAGCTAATTACATTAAAAAGAACGTCAAAATTCTAATAAAATTTATTAATTAACTATCCATTACTTTACCACCACCTAAATATTAAAGCCAACATAGAAAATTTTATATGTACCTATATAAAAAAAATTTCCATTCGCCTACATAACCTTTCATTAATCATTAACACACGAAAAAATATACATTATGTACGCAACATTGTTTTCAGTTTCGATACATAATTGTTAATGAAATTTTCATGTTATACATATACTATATTTATATACATATTTATTTTTTAATCACGAAATTTATACTTTAAAAAAAAGTAAATTCACATCATAACATTTTCACAACGTCATCTTTTTGACATCAAATAAAAATTTTCATATTTTTAAGATCGTCATAAACAAAATACAAATCATCATCATGAACATCATGATTCTGGCATTTTTAATCATTATCCTTCTTTTTTTTTAATAATTCTAAAAATGATTATACAATAATTATTATATTACTCCCATTTTAATGCCTTTACTTTATACTTTCCACCCTTATCAAATTTGAATTTAGATTATTTCTCAGAATCCTTTTAAAATTGAAAAAAAAGGTTAAAAGTTACATTGAAAAAAAAAAAACTTTTTCTTCTCTTCCCAACCTACTTTTTTTCTTAAAAATTCACGAACAAAATAAATTGGTGACGTCATTCAGATAGCGTCATTTAATTAAAAGAAAAATCACGAGAAAGTCCTTAATAAAGGTCATTTTCTCATTTACAAATTGATTTCATATCTTAATTATTTATATAAAAATTTATTACAAAAGGAAAAACCAAATTGCTTATACATTATTTCATGTCAAATCGTCATTATTTTGTACACGCTGTAAAAAAAAAAGTGAATCTTATTTTATGATGTCCTAATTGCAAAAACTTTCTATTATGAGATCATAGATACAATATTTGCGATTTTATTATGCCATATATTTGTGTAATCGATTATATGATATACGTAGGTAATATAGTTTTAATAGTACATATTAGTATATCAATATATATAGATAGAATGACGTCATTGTTAATCCTACATTTAAAAAAAATCATTTCAAATATTATATGGAAAAACCTACGTGCATTAAAAATATTTCAAATATTTCTCAAGGTTTTTCAATTTATTCAATCTTAAGGAATAATAAAGACGATAGAATGATAAAATCGATATAAAAACAATAAAAAAAAGAAAAAATCATTACAAGGATATACATATGTATACACGTTATAAATGCGAATAGAATATAATTTCAATATTATAAAGGAGGAGTGCCGTGATTTATATATAGTACATATGTATATACAAATACACTATATAAAAATTCAGCAGCATCATTCATATAATAAGTAGAGTAAATAGTCCTTGTTATATAAAATTGTGTAGGTGGAAAATATAATTTTTCTTATCTTAAAGCCCATCTGAGAAAAAAAAAAATTCGGAAAAGGTATATATACATATACACATGTATAATAATAATACCTACATATATAAAAATAGAATTTATAATATTTATACATACTATATATGTATGTACATATGTATGTACATACGTGATACATAATCATTAAGTGAATGAAAAAAAAAAGGAAGTTATCGTAAACTTTTATAATGTATAAATATTGACAATTTACATAATACTTATGTTACACGTATATCTAAACGTATATATATATATGTATATGTATGTATACAGTTATGAGTGAGTAAATATGTATTTTATATCCTTGTTTTGTAAAGGAGAATAAATGGTAGACACAAAAAAAAAAAAATTAACGAATATGTGGGCGTATTTGATGAAGTAATTTTCCTAAAAATTTATATTCAAACATTATATGTCTACGTTTCTACAATACATAATGTATATGTACATATATAAATTTACACATGTACATATGTATATATATGTAGTTTAAATTGAATGTAAGAAGAAAAAAAAATTTATTAAAAAATATATTAAAAAAGAGTGAAATTTAAACTTACTGAATATTTGCTATAGAACAAATTTGAATTTTTAAAACTATAGACACCGATACAGTTCATTGAATTTCTATTAAATTATCCATAAACAATGTATTTATGTTTTTGATCATTTTTAAAGATAAGATTGGGTCAATAGATAAAGACATGTGTTACAAGCAATTTTAAGATACACACGAAATAAATTTTTACGTAGTAAAGTTCATTTGAAGAAATTTTTCTAAAAATCTTTAACAATTTAACACCCTGTTTTCATTAAGAATACAGCAAGGCCGAAAATTTTGTTCCCTTAATTTTTTTTTTTTTTTTCATGTACACTCACAAATATACAATATGTATATTGTTTTTATATCCAAGTAGAGTTTCCATAATACATAGCTTTAATTCATATCTTTCTTTCTATATGTTTTAACTTTTTTTTTTCCATTATAAGTGTATTAAGAATGTTATGGAATTTAGAAATATACATAAATTGGGGACACCCACGTATAATATACACATATGCATATATTTATATGTATGTATATAGCTTATTTACAAATTTTTTTCGTTTTTGATAACCAAAACCCTTCAAATAAATCGACCTTAGGTAAGGCTTTTGAAATCCTTTTTTTGTAGTGGTAAAACAATATACAATATACAATAGGAGTAATATTTATTTATTTTATAAAACAAAAAACATATAAACAACATGACATGATAAATGGCATAAAACATCACACGACCACACAATTACCACTTTCACTTCGTCGTTATTCTTTCAATAATAAAAATAATAGAAATATATATACATACATATGTATATGTATATTTATATATATATAAAAGAAAAAGATTTACAAACGCACGCACAATTTTTACGATAAAACTATAGCACAATATTATTCTGCAGTCGTATACACCCACATAACAATTGGGGCCAAAAGGCATGAATGAAGTTTTCCATTCATAAAAATGTTCTTCTTCTTATTCTTATAATTTGTTTTTTTTTTTCTTTTCTTCCTATTTTTTTTCTTTTGCAGTTGAACGCTTCTTTACTTATTTATTCTTTGCTATATACATATATGTATGTATATTACTTTATAAAATGCCTTTTTTTTGTTGTTGTAATTTTTTTTTTTGCTGTTCCAGAGGGAGATTTTAGAAACAAAAACGATAAAAAAGAGTTAAGAAAAATTCTTTTCATTTAAGATCGATGAAATTATTATAAATATACATATATGTATAATAAAGCTTTTACTTATACACTACTATACAAAGGATAAAGCATGCTCTGATTGAGTGATATAATATAGGGATAACAGAAATAACGATATAAATGTATACATATATGTATAGTAAAAGGATCTGACTATATAAAAAGCTTTAGCATGCTTTAGAGTACAAAAAATATTTTGTAAAATTCAATGATGATGATGATAATGATGATAAAATGTTGCATAGTGTAACAAACAGTGTGGGAGCAAGGGCAAAACAGAATTTAAATTTATATTTTTTTTTTTTGCGGGGGCTGTTTTAACATTGAACTTGTTTTTTGATGAAAAAAAAAAACAAAAAAAACAAAAACGCAAAGAAAAAAGGATGATGTGTTGTACTGCTGTGTTGAACTGTTGTAATTTAAAAGGAAAAAAGAAAAACGATTATTTCTTTATGTTATTACACAGAATGATACTAACAAAAAGGAAAACGAAAAAAACTCAAATATTCCATATTATTTTATTTCTTATTTTTATACAAATATCCTTGAAAAATATTTTGTGTGTAGGCGAATGTTTAATATACCAAAGAAAATACATAAATAAAAAGAAGAAATATTGAAACATTGTTCATTGCCATGTGATTCATAAAATATTACTTTTTGTTTTCTTTTAAAGAGAGAAAGGATGCTTTAAAAAAATATACATTGTAAGTAATATAGTAATAATTTGATTTGAAAGATTTAATTTCAATTAAAAATGTTCATTTAACAATTAATACGGTGGAAATAGAACGATATCTGAGTATGGAATAGTTAGAAATTAAAAGCAGTGAGCCTTGAAAATTGAGCATTTCAAGGCATACAAACTACATTCAATACCGACCCCTTATACCTTCTTATTCCAACGAATTGGTATTGGTAAATATTCCTTTATATACAATACTATTCAAAAAACCAAATTGATTTTTTTCCGTTCAATCAAATTTGGCTTAGTTTTAAATTGTAGAAATTTAGTGGAAATTCGGCGATCATTTTGCAAATCTCTGAAGGCGTAATTTATATATTTTCGTCCAGCACCATTGGTATTTATTATCAATTATGTGTTTTTTTTTTTAATACTTCCCCGAAAATTGTCTGATTTATTTATAAATTTTTTATATTCTACAACTGTACAGTAAATTTTCCATACTCATATACATACATACATTATTTTGGAGTGGTTGTCATGACTATAATAAATTAAAATTTATATAGAATAAAATTACAAAAAAAAAAAAAAAAAAAAAAAAATACGGAAAATTTGTAATTACAGTAATACAAAGTTGTATTTTCATTCCTACACAATTATTATTTATAAACTAAAATCTGGTAATATGTGTGTATGTATGTGTATGGCTTTGTTAAATGAATTATATTTTATTATAGTAATACAATTTAAAAGGACTAAAGAAATTGAATTTCAGTCAAATTTTACAAAAATGCGGAGGATGTATGGAACAATTTTGTTATCTTTATTACATTTTTTTTTTTAATCATATTAAAATTTACAAACAAAAACTTGTTATTAACTGAGTGAATGAATGAATGAAATACGTCCTTCAATCACACCCTTCCTTTTCCACCCTCTCGTTTATTTTATAAAATTCTTTGTTGTTTTATTATTATTTTTTTATTATGATATGCTCTATATAATTTTCAAAATACATATGTATACGACATATGTATGTATGTACATATATTACTAACTAAATGAGAATTTTTTATATAGATGAAAAAAAAAAAAATGATAAAAATAAGATAAGTATTACCGCGCCTACTATACAAACAATACATACTATATTCTATTGAATTACACGTACAATGCATATATATGTACATATTATGTATGTAGATAATAGATGAATAAATAAAATATTCTACTGTTGGTGCTGTGCTGATGATAGTAAAAACTCTCAAAAGATTAATTGAATGACACTGCGTGGGTTGCTTCATTTCACTCACATTCCATAATTTTATTTAAAAAGGAAAAAACAACTAAATATTCATTCATTCACAACAAACGTTGAATATACGTTATTCCTTTTTTTTTTTGTCTTTATTTATATTTTTTATTACTATGATTAGTTTTATTTTTCGCGTGTATTTTTTTTATTTATTTATTTTTTTCTTTTTTTCAAAATAAAACAAAAAACGACAAGTCTAATATGTAGAGAAAAATATGTATTTTTAGTTACTATAGCATTTTTATTAAAAATATACAAAATCTTCAATTCTAATAAAAAGTTAGAATTTCTTAAATTATGTACTACTTTAGAAAAAATTTTATATTCTAGACAGAAAATTAATAAATTGATTTCTTATAATTCCATAAAAATTAAGTATTATTTGTCAGATATTAAATATTTTACATATAGAAGATTAGAATATTTTTAAAAAAAAAAAACTATCTGAAAACTTTTCTTAATTATAAAAGATAGAAAATCTCTTAAAATTTGTTAACTGAAAATGAAAAATTATTTATTTGAAGTTTGTAAAAATCTTCAAAATAATAAATTTATTGAAAATAATATGAAAATGAGAAGATAAAAATATTATAACTGTTTTACTAATGATTTTTATGAATAAGATTTAAGATGTATAATCAAAACAAAAAGTAGTTATGGAAGCACGTGAATGAATTGAAAAACATTATAAAAGAAATTCTATTAATAAATTATGAAAAAATTATTTTTAGAATAATTCTAAGATTTAATGTTTTTTATAGTCTCTCTATTCACTAGAATAGTTGATCAATTGTCCAATTTATTTTTGAATGTGGTTCTATGTCATTTTTTATTAATTCTCTTTAAGAACTTAATTATTCTTTAACTTCAGGTAAAAATTGATATTTCATTCAATTCATTTATGTATGAGGAATTCAGAAGCCAAAATTGAAATTTTTTTATAGTTAAAAAAAATATATACATATGTATATATTGCTTCATTTGTAAATGATAAAATTTCAAAATTCATGAATTTTTTAAGGACCTTTTACAAAATATACATACAGTATTTGATAGAAATTCATGTACTAGAATTTATGTTGCAGAGAAAAACTGGGAAAGGTATAATGTTTTTCTGCTCTGAACGTCTTTAAAAAGCTTTTTTCAAAATTAATCTACGTAAGTACATGCATCATGTTTTTATTTCTATAATTCATATGTTCTATCAAAAGAAACATAAAATAAAATGTCAATGAATTCTTTCATTTTTAATGATTCAATAATATCGTAAAAGAAAAAAGAATCCTATTTAGTTTGTGTGTAATAAGATGATTTTTTAAATACCCAATTTATTTAAAATTCAATGTCATAGATTTAAAAATAGGTAAAAAAGTGAAAACGTAATTATTTTCTTGTATGAACATGTTTTCTGTAACAATAAATTCAATTCAATCGAGGCGACTTTGGGTGCAAAAGGAAAAGAAAGTTGAATATCTGATCATCAAAAGAGGAATTATATATGAATAAGAAGCTTGAAGATTTTCTTTATCATATGCACGCGCTATTACTAATTACTTAAATCATTTATATCTAAATATAAATTTATAAACTCTTAACCCTAACCTATCACCCTATCAGTTTTTGTGAAAAAAAATTGACAAGACATTTTTTTATTATAATAAAATAAAAAGATACATCTTACGTTCTTTAATGCAATACTTATGTATATATGTATATTGATTATTTATTATTGATACGTAAATAATTTTGTATATTTTAATTTTGAACGTTCTTTTGGCTTTGTTATAACAAAGGTTTATTGTTCAATGTCATCGTAAATTTTTGAAAAAAGAAAGGTTCTTGGTACACTTGAAAATTGTTATAGCACCTCTTTTACACCTACTCATTGTGCCATCTCTTGCTTTTCTGGTTTTTTTTTTTTGCACAATCTTCTTCGTTTTTTTTTTTTTGCTCTTTGTATATATATTTAAATACGCCCTCACAAACTATAAATCTTCACACGTTCCGCTTTCTATTATGTATTGAAAATATATTTTCTTGAAAAAAAAAAAAAAAGCTAAATAAATAAATAAAAATTGGTTAATGTTCAAATGTAAATATAAGCGGCAATCAATTTTAACCGCATTGAAAATCGATCAACCTGTAAAAGCTCTTCCGCTTAACACACAAATAAAATTTATTTTATGTATGTATGTGTGTAAAGTATATATGTAGTATTATACATAAAAAAGTTTTTCTTGTCTATATGACCTGTTATATATATATTTTTTTTTTGTTTGTTACTTATTTATATTTTTATACTTTTTTCACATTTTTAAATTCAATAAATGTTGTTAATTGGAACCATCTACAACTCAACAAAACGTTTAACCTGTTATCATTTGTGGAGGTGTTCAAAAACTATTAAAAATATTTAATGCCACCCATTCTTTTCTTTTCCAGCATTTTTACATATCATACATCTTTGTGTATTTTTTTTTTATTCCCCAGCAATTCTATAGTTTGAAAAAAAATATATACATACATATATTTTTATCTCATTAAGTTAGTCGGTTAAAGATTTTATTTATATATTGTTATTATTGTTTTGCCCACACACCATACTCACTATATATCACATTATAATACGTACGTGAAGATACTTTACACACAAAATGTTGTTTTTTATTTTTTATGTTTAATTTACTGCCAAACGACAATACCAAGCTATTTTCATAGATTTTTGGAATGTTATTAAAAATTTATTAAATGTGTAAACAAAAACTCCAAATTATCAGCTAAATAAGTCGATATTTTTTGAATTGATTCTTTTTTCTCAATAATGATGATGACTTTCATAAATGGGGTTTTTCAATTTTCTCTCATTTGTTTTTTTTTTTTTTTTCAAATATTTACCTACATATATACATATTTCATAAATAATTATTAAGCACATATGTACATTTTAAGTCAATTTGCGTGCAAAATAAATACCTACATTAGAATTTGCTAGGCTCTTGGTAGACTCATGACCGTTTACCATACAAAGGTTTTTAAAGCCCTTCAAAGAAATGAAAAATTCCTTATCTTCCTTTTTTCTTACATAAAATAATAATAAAGTGGTGAATGAAAAAAATATATTTGACATAAAATTTTTTTTTTTTAGATTAAGAATTATAAAACACCGAAAAATCAGAAGCAACATAGAATTTAATATATTAATGATTATTTAATTTATGGAGCCTATCATAAAAAATTTTTGACAAGTACAGTTTATTTACTGTATCGTTATTTCAAAATACATACATATATTGAATTTTCTAATTTACAGGGTGTCTTGAAATTATTTTGAGGAAATAAAATACAAAAATATACAGATAAAATATGGAAAACTTTTGCCAAATATTTAGAGAATGACCATCAGGTCAAGAAATATTCTTAAAAAAACTTTCAATTTTATTTAAAAACTTTATAGAATACTTACTGTTTTTGTGTACTTTTTTAAGTTCTTGTTTAAGAATGTTATAGCTTCTTTGTGAAGTTTTATGATACCACTTAAGCTTTCTGCTTTCTTGTATTCTCTGTAAATAAAATACAAAAAAAAAAAAAAATTCAAATGAATCTTTTCTTGAAAATTTTATAAAACAATGAATTCCCAATTTTCTTAATATCATTAAGCTAATCATGGATTTTTTTTTCTGTAAAAACTTAACCACTTGTTAATCACCCGATAAATTTTTACAATTTTCATTTTACTACTTCATTTTATATTCTTATTGATTTGCATTCTTCCACACATGATATTAAGAAATTACAATGGTATTCAATGCAATTAAACGTTTAAAAAAAAAAAGTCACTTCCGTCGCTTACATGTATCTTTATGTATTTTAATTTATAAGCAGCACCTATAGTAAATGCAAATATTGGCTTACTAACTATTATCATTATCATTTCATAGCCATCAGACAGCCACATTTAAGTCTCAGAAAAAAAAATAAATAAATAAATAAATAAAAACAAAAAAAACCAAAAAAAAACCAGAAAAAAATCGAAAAGTTTATAAACACGATGTGAAGACAAGGTTTTCTTTAAAGATTATTGCAATATTTAGAACAAACGGATGGAGTAGGTATGTAGGTTTTTAAAAATTTTTATAGATACTTCAGAAAAATAAAAATATAAAAATAAATATATATCTGTACATGTATCAATTTAGATTCACTGCCCACATATAGCTACAAATTTTTGATAAATTCAATGCAAATAGCTGTATTGGCGACTTCTTATACGACGCCATTATTCACATTTCAATCAAAAAATTTTTATTTATTTATAAAAAATAAAAAAATTAAACAATAATTGTTATTAGTGATTTTCTTTAGTGTTTACTCGTATGACAAAATCTGCTTGATAAAAAGATAATGAGTCTGTTTAAGAAGGTCAATAGAAGAAAACAAGTAAAAAAAGAGGATTCCATAATATATGAAGCCGAAAAATCGTTAAATATAAGAATATACATATATATACATATATTCAAGAATTATGAGATACTGTAACCTATTTTTATAACATATTGAAGAAAAGCTTAAAGTAACAAATTTAACACAACTAATTTTTTATGAAGTTATTTATGTATGTGTGAAGAGTATATGTAAATAAAAGGGGTCAGAGTTGCAAGGATCTTTTTCGTTTTAAAGGGAGTTTTTTAGGAAATGACGTTTCGAAGATATTCAAATTTAGAAGCGGACGAAAGTGTCTTAAAATATAATCGACTATTAAAGTAAATCTGTACTCAATCTCGATAAAGAAACTGCTAAAGATACAACCACATGTAGAAGCAGGAATGTCCATCAGTAATAAAGAACATGACATAAAGGTTTTTCCGTTCCAAATTTGAAATCAGCAAATAACAATTTTTAATGTCAAACAATCAACGCCTTAGGCGAAAAACCTTGTCGACGGGCCTTAAAAAGAGAAAACAATATGCTCATTCTGCACTAAAAAAATGCAAATTTTTGTAATTCAGGTACCTTTCTTTATTTATTTTTTTATTTCCATTCCACACATGCTAAATACGACAGGTTAATATTTTTCTCTCTATAATTACACCAGCAAACTACTGTTTGGTCTTTCAATAAAATGGAATATCTTTGTAAAAATTATATCAAAGAAAATTTTAATACCTACACAATATTTTTTATACTATACGTTTGCTTTGTACGTGTACTTAAAATTTTTTTTGGAAAAGTAAAAAAAAAAATAATAATAATAAAATAAATGTAGCACTCTTTTAAAGATCTACATCACATTCACGTTCAATGTTTTGTATGAATTGGAAAAGTGGGCAAGTATTTTTATTCTAACCCCTAAGGAGTACACGGATACACCTTTTTTCATTTACAATCATCTAATGTATATTTCATTCATGAAATTCAAATAAAAAATATTTTTCAATGAATATTTATAACAAAAAAATTTAGAATTCGTATGCCAAGCATAATTACATATATGCCATGATGATTTAAGTCACTGACCTAAACTAAGGCTCTAATTCAAACGAAAGATACAAGACTCAAATTCATAAGCTCATGAAGCCGACTTCATTAAGGTAAGCGTTTGGTGTGAAGTACACTTCAAGGTATTCCCATATGCTATAGAATTGATTTTGGCACTTGAGCTTTTGAGTACTGAGTCCTGGATCCTGAGTCTTTTATTTGATAATGAGCCTAAGTTTTATGTATGTAAGTCCTGGAATTATAGCAAATTATAGCAGTAATTTTAAGTCGGTCATAGTTTACTTTTTTATTGTCCAATATCTCATTCAACTTTTTTTAAGGACAACCGGCAGCACTTCTTTTTTTTTCATTCATAAAATCAATACTAAAATACAAAACTAAGCAAAAGCACCATTGAGGCATTTAAAACAAAAAAACTGCTTAGCTAAACCTTGGCTTATGTATGTACATGTATGTATATATTTTTTTACAGAAAATAAAATTTATTTTCTGATAAAATATTTTCTCCAAAGAAGTCCTTTTTTTCATTGTTTTTGCTTTTTTCTGTTATTTTGCAAAGACAAAAAAAAATTAGGTTTATATACTGTGAAACTAAAATACGCGCATGTCATTCATTGATAAAAAGGACTTTATAGTAAATATATAAATATTTACTGTTTAAGTTTACTGAATGAATTGCTCCCAGGATATACATCTATTTTATTTAAATCTAAAAATGATGAAAAAAAAAAGTCAATTTTATATTATGTACTTGTACATGTATATAAGAAGAGACACATGAGGACCATGAGGTGTAAAATAGTACCATGAACCCTGACATAACCCTAATATAAAAGAAGTAGTGTATATGTAAGTATGTATGTTTATAATTTGCTTGATTTTATAGTATACTTATTATATTTTTTATCTGTATATAAAATATACCTATGTTATTACAATATAAAGATACGTATATATCCTTTTAAAGGGAATATCACCACAAAATGATATCAATGTATGTTACTATGGCAAAATACTTGAATGAAGAACATGAATAGAAAAATATTGGAAGGCAGAAATAATATAAATATTGTATACATATATATGTAGGTACTAAAAGGAAAAATTTGTTCTTTTATTTTGACTAAACATATTTTAAATATAGCTTTTTAAAATAATATGGTATAGGTATATGTAAAGAAAATATCCTTCTCATACATGTAAATGTGTCTTAATGTTTTTTCTTTTTTTTTTTGCAACATTATATACAAGTGATTATAGTATTATTTTCTAAGAAAATTGAATGTAGAGACTACAATGTAAAAAAAAAAAGATATTTTTTTAGAAAAATAGGTCAAGGTTTTCAGGTGAATCCCGATGCCTGGAAAATTCTTAAGTATATACATATGTATGTACACGTACACCCTCATTATTCTCAATGTGATTTTTATGAAATCACGCTGTCGCCATTATTCTTTTTATCAAAGCCAATAAATTTGATTTTCTCAATTTTATTTTTAAATATATTTTTTTTTTTTAAGTTTTATATTTTACATGATAAAACATCAATTATAATTTATAAGAGCAAGTAAAAAAAAAAAAATATGTATCTAAAAATAGATTATTTCTATACAAATATGGGAAGAAAATCAAGGATTTAAATTAATAAAAAATTGAATTTTATTTTTGTACACATTTTTTTTTTTATCGGACGAAAATGATGTAGATATAATACGATGAAAAAAAAAAAAATAAAATAAAGGAAAATGGAAAATAAATTTCTAAAAAATAAATAGATACATCTATATGTAGATTTTCGCAAAAAAAAAAAAAAAAAAAAAAAAAAAAAAAAAAAAAAAAAAAAAAAAAAAAAAAAAAAGGATAACAAATAACAATTTCACACAATTTTGTCTACTTATAATTAAAAAGAAAACATAAATTCTATATTTTCCAAGAATAGTTACTATTTCGTTTTTTTTTTCTTTCTTTTAATCAAAATAATTTGATAACAATGAAAATCGATTGAGCTATTCCAGATTTTTCTCCTAATTTTATATAAGTTTATGTATGTATGTGTATACAATAATTTCTATTACTAATTATACAAATCATTAATTGGGAAAATAAATAATAAAAAGGAAAGAATCTCGCCTTTTTATTGAAATTTATTTTTGACAAACGATTATGTGTATATAGTTATACAATTTTCTGAATTGATGAGGATATAATAGGTATAAATGTATTTAAATAATATTCTCGGAAAATTTCATCAAAATTCTCCCACATAATTATATAAAATACATAGATTTGTTAGAAATATCTAGATACGATTTAATTAAAAGTATAATTTAAATGGTAAAATAAAAAGAACAAAATATATAATAATTGCATAACAATTAAAAGTAATTTGGTGTTTGTAGAAAATTAAGTTTCCTTTTTTAGTGTTAGTTATAAAACACAAAATTGCATCAGGACATGAAACAGCTTTTATTTATAGATAAATATTTTAAATCTCTTATATTCAAATAAATCTTTGTTAGGAGATACGAGCTAAAGGGAGAAGAAGGAGTTCAGAAATTGGATTACTATAAATGAAATTAAATAATACATAGCCATAAGGACGATTTTCAACGTCAAATGGTTTCATAGTTATGGTGCTCCGCCGTCGAAATATCACGAACCACGGTTAAATGATACAAGGTTATTAATGGGTGGTGGGTTTTGTAAGATATGATATATGAGATTTTCACAGCTTCTTAAAAAAATGCTACTATAGGTGATATCTTTCGATATTTTCAATATTATTTTAGTACAAATATTGAATTGAATTCTATAATTGTCTACGGATCTACAAAAATTCTAGTGATAATTTACTATAAGTCCATTCCTAATATCTAGGGACATTATAATGATGATTAAAATGAATTAGATAAAAATAGAAATAAATAGAAAAAAAATTACATAAATTAAATTTTTAATTATTTATCAAAAAGTACTTTAATATACATGACTTCCATAAATTGTGTGGTATGAAAATTTATCAGTTACAATTTTATTTTATGTATATTACACCTTAATTCAAACTATTTTCGATTAATTCATGCATTTATGTAGCTACATATATCAAAACAAAAATATATTACATACATATATGTATTTTAAAAAAAAAAAAAAACAGGTGGAAATTATATTTGAAATTTATAAACTAATAAAAAAATTTGACGTCAATTTTTTTGAATAGTAGTTTAGTTTTGATATTTATATTTATTATATATGTATGTATATTATATATTCGAAAATACATACACTTTTTTTCACATATATTCAGGAAAGGTAGGAGAATTTTAAAAGCAAAATATATAATATATAATATTTTTAAATTAACTAAATTCCCACACGAAATGCAATTTTTAGACATTACCTTTTCGCATATCTAAAATTCACCTACTAATTTTTTTTTAAAAGAAAATTTTTATTTATTATTCAAGAAAAAGAGAATAAAAAAAAAATCACATCGAAAGCAGACCATATAGGTAGCACTCCTACAATTTAATATTATTTTTATTTATTTATTCACATTTTTTTTTTTTTTCATTTTCACAAGTACAGTGTTCATTGACTACGCGATTACATTATAAATGACTTCCATTTACCAAATAAATATGAATTTCAATGGGTGTACGTTACAACTGAACATTAAAAATAAAAATTTAAAAACGATGTTAAGAGGAAAAAAAAAATAATAATAATAAAATGTAAAACACCCTAGATCGTAATTTACCTATATACAGGGTGAACAGAATGTTTTAATAATTATTTATTTTATATTCATATATAAAATTACATTTGTATATCTTTTTCTTAAATTGTTCCAAAGAAATTTCCTAGTGAATGTATTTTCATAGCTCATATCCAAATTTAGCATTCATTAGTATTTATCTTCACTTTTCATTCATTCTAATTCATGTAAACGGAAGGAATATTAATTTTTGCCATTTACCTTGAAAACTTAAGCTTTTTATTTTATTTATTTTTCTCGATTTTTTTTACAATTCACCCCGTGTATGTGTACATGACAATCATATTTGTTAAATATATATGTACCTATATAAATTTGTTCAAACCACCTCCACGAATAAATAATAAATAATTTCATTCACAATTTCTAAAACAAATTTCTTTTATTTTCTTTTTCCTTATTGTTTACTCACAAACACAATGCGTAAAAAACTTGGGTAATTCATATACATATGTATTATATGTATATACATAACTTCATCATAATGTATCAAATAGATAAATTTTTAACAAACAAACAATATTTATAATAAAATAATAATAATAAAGTGATATAAAAACAAAAATAACAACAACAACAACAAAATCTAAAACTAAAACAACCCACATTATATCTGTCCAATTGAAAGCAAATTATTTTATACAACAGATCTAATCTTTGTTTTTTTTTTTTGACTCGAATAACAGATCAACACAACTTTCTGATGTGGTTTCTAATTTTTTTAAAATATTTTTCTTTTAAGAAGTAGAAAAAAAACAACTAAAAACAAAAAAAAAAGGTGACCCCACAACATCACACATACATATGTATAACAACATCCTACTACGATGATCAAGAAAAGATATAACAGATATACAACAGATACACATATACTACAGATATTTTTCATGTTGAATAAAAAAAAAATAGTATTATTATAAGGAAAATTAACTGATTGGGTTGAATTTATTATTCATTGGCGGTTTTTTTTTTTTTTTTCATATATAAAATATTTACAAAAATGGATACATTTAACCTTAACTGCCCTCATCAATCTGCCGGGTGGTAGATAAAATATAAATGTGTAGAATATATGTATATGTACATATAGAATAAACGATGGGTTTTTTTTCTATATTTTTTGAATGAGTTTTAAAGATCTTTTACGGCAAATGACCACAATCTAATTTGAACTATAACATCCTATATAACATATAACATCCTATATATTAGAGATTCTCTCTATTATAAATCTTTTGTTTGGCCTGTAGATTCTCGTGTATAATTGCCGCCACTTTATATACTTATATGACATTCATTCAATATTTCTGTTTAAATTAAAAAAAAAAATAAATAAAACAACATCATGTAATATACATACATGCGTTATCAGAATCATACATATATTATTTTCTATCTTCTATAGAGAGTTTATAATAATATTGGCGTCGTAAAGTGCACTATTTGTTCATTCATTCATAAATTTCATTCTCAATGTACATTCCAAGCTCTACTTTTTTTTATGAAAATTTAACCCATTTACGTAAAAGAATTGTAATGTTTTTAAGGGGCTCAACCTTTATTCCTAAACAACATTCTATGTGTATATGTATTATAATATTGGTTTGAATATGCATGTGATTTTTTTTTTTTTTTTTTTTTTTTTTGTTAATAATATAAATGAAAATATACATTGCGGATCTTTTTTGTACAATATAATGGACCCCTACATACATTATGCAGTTTTATCTTCGTCTGTATATGCGTGTGTATTCCACCTATGCATCAAGTAATAACAACTTTTAAATATTTAAAAATGCATAAATTGAAGGAGGCAAACAGGGTCAACGACATACCATCATCATTTTTAGATCATATATGCAATATATGTAGTATGAGTTTCTTCTATAATGGTAAGTATATAGTGTTTATACACAACATGTGACATAAGTTCGTCATATTAAAAACGCCTACGCATAATTTACACTGTCTTAACTCATTTGTATGTGAAAAATATTGTCACTTTTTTTTAAAAAAAACAATTTTTTTTTGCGAAATTGTTATACCTACAACAAATTGAACAGTTAATTTAAAGTAAATTTGAATTTTGTATTACTCCTATTATATTTCTTTTTTTCTTTGCTTGTTTGATGATTTCGTTAATTTAAATTATCAATATTTTGAATCGAGTAGGAACATTATAAGTATCTTGTAGTCGTAATACATGCAGCCCATGGTACCACCTGGATCACAAAACACCGGATAAAGAGAGGATGCATGAAACAACATAAAATGTTTATTTGGTTTATTTTAAATTAACGTAAGTAGTCGGACTAAAACTAAAAGAAAATACTTGTTATATATGTGGAAATAATATACCTCAAATGTAAATATAATTTACTTTTTAAGGACTCTAATTATAATATTTTATACACTTTTTAAAAGAGTTTATGCAGATTAATTTTTTTGAAAGTTTTTCCAAAGTCTATTTTATTTAATAAAAAATATTAGAATTATCTAAAATCTATTGGTCCTTCTTGGACTAACTTCCTAATAGATAATGATAGTGATTTTTATGTAATTGCCTATGACTAGTAAAATAAAATTATTAAAATCAAATACATAGCTTTATAAATTAACACAAAATATAAAAAGAGACACCACAAAAACAGCCAGACACCTTCATATTATGTATTTATGATTATTTGTTAATAATTAGTACGCATAAAGTGCATATGAATTTCTGTTGAAAATCAATCTTGTCAAACTGGAATTAAAATGTATACTTAGTCAAACTACTATGTATCGTTATTTTTTTTTTTTTTGCTTTTAATTTATTTATAAAAGGTGGGAGTTTAGGTATAATTTGAGAGAGAAGAAATCGACACATAAGAAAAATTTTCATATGAAAAATAACACAACATATAAACTATCATATAACTAATAATAATGTGTGGTATGTGAATAATTTTATATATGATATATGCCTTCTATCTTTTTGAATTGAAGTATATGATTGTATATATACATATACATGATATTGAAAGGAAATGAAAGTCAATCACGTCTACAGTAAACTTCCTACGATACTTTACAAATAGAATTAACAATTTTTTCTTATTATATTACGTTTTTTTCTTTTCTTCTTTGAAATAAACAAGAATTCTCAAATCTTTACAAAAACCTATAAACTTACTATATTGCTACAGAGATTGTTTTTTATACGTACGTACATATATTATTTGAATATGTAGGTGGTAAAGAAAACAAAAAAAA
Source organism: Bombylius discolor (assembly GCA_939192795.1). Lineage (NCBI taxonomy): Eukaryota > Metazoa > Arthropoda > Insecta > Diptera > Bombyliidae > Bombylius > Bombylius discolor. The sequence goes on from OW584241.1 coordinate 40,716,225, forward strand.
AAATAAAAATAAAATAAAATAAAAAGAAAAAAACAGCAGCAGTTATAACATAATTCCTCATTCTATTTATTTATGTATAGTAGAACACATTTGTAAAATTAGATATATTTTGTCCAAAAATTCTTAGAATTTATTATTATCTTCTTTTTTTTTTTGCTTCTTATTTTTATTCTTTTCATTTTCGTTTTGTTTTTTTATTCCGATTTTTTACAACATAAAGTTATTTCCGCCCTCGCAAAATCTAATTCATAAAATTTGATCTAAAGTCAGTTTAATTTGTTATCTTCGAAAAAAAAAGCATCTGTGGAATTTTATAGTATCTTTTGCTTCTTTTTTTTACTTATTTATTATTATTATTTTATTACTATGTATTTTTTTTATTGTTGTTGCTATAGTTCTAAATATAATGTTGCATCATTAAATTATATTTTAAATTTACGTGTATTAAATTGTAGGAGGTTTGAGTATTCTTCATCAATGATTAAGTGGTAACTGAGAACAGCAAGCGACATGGCATTCGGTAGCTCAATGGCTTAAGAGCATTACTCCGGCAAAGTAAAGGTTTCGTGGTTCGATTCGAATGTTGTTTTTTCATGTTTTTCAGTTACTACAAAATTATAATAATAAATGTACTACCCAAGAAAAAAAAAATAAATAATAAAAAAAATAAAAAAATAAAAATTAAAAAAAACGTACATCGAATGTCCTTTTTATAAACACATATAATAATATTAGGAATAATGAAATTATTTCATTAAATGGATGCAAATCAATTCACTATATGGCACATATATTGTAAGATTAAAAAAAAACTATTTCATTCATATCTAGAAAACAAATTTAGACGTTTATAAAAATGGCATAACGACATTGTGCAAACTATATATGTATGTATGTAGGTATACATACTTAAAAGGATATAGGAAATTTATTTAGTTATTTCTCATTACACACCCCAAATTTTCTTAGGGTTGTTATAAAGCATTTGTTGTGAGAAAACTAAAAAGCTTTTCTTTGATATTGTATTTTTAAAATATGTGTTAAACATGGAACTTATACTGAATCGATAGGAAATTATATTGGTTGAAGTTTGAACTTAAATTTCAAACAAAATTAATTTTTCCAAAATATAAATCCAAAATTTACTTTTGAATAATTGTTTTGTTTTTCCTTTCAAAAAACAAATTATGACATCATTATTTAAAGAAGAAAAAAAAACTACAATTTGAAAAATGATTTACACGAGTAATACATAAAAACAAAATATTGAAATTTTCTATGTCATTCATTCTTTTAGTTGAATTTGTATTTCAAGTATATACATATGTATGTATGTACAAACTAAAAGAAAACCTTATGTGGGTGGGTATATAAGGATTAAAGCTTAATTTTATATTGTTTCTGTTGCTACTTTATACCTATGTACAACTATAAGTAGCAAAACAAAGATTTTTTAACTATAGAAATCCTTTCTATATTATGTATTTGCTATTAGAATAAAAAAACAAATCATATAGTTATTCTTTTGCTTGTTCACGTGTATGTACGTGAATTAATATACAATAACTTTATCCTTCTTTGACATGAGAATTGAGAATACGTTTTTTTTAGTATAGACATAAATATTATTATGTAGGCGTTATTCTGCGCTTATGCAGAATTACTTGTTGTTGTTATTTTCTTGAATGAATGAAAAAATAAAGCAAAAATTTCTCACAGTCACAATACATTTAAAAGAGAACAAAAAAGCATAAAACAAAATAAAAAATATATATAAAAATCAATAAAAAAGTTTTTCTTTATGAATTGAAAATGAAATTGGGTGTGTTTCCTTATTATTTTAAATTTTCATTTAAAAAATAAACTTATTACTATTATGTTTGACACGAGTATCAATGTAGGTACATAATTTTTTTTTTTTCATCTTTCAGTTATTTTGTTTTAACAATTTTAAATTTTATTTTTGGTGAATATTTTAAAAATTTCTTTTAAAAGAAAGTTAAAAACCGTTAAATTTTTGGTTGCACCAATATGAATGAGTTTTTTGTTAATTGATTTAAAAGTTTTAATCTTAAATTTAACATTGTATCTTCTCATCTTGTTGTGGCAACGAAGAATAACTCTAAACATGCCTGTACAACATTGTGTAATAAAAAATTTGAATTTCATAGGTACATAGCTATATAATATGTATTCTGATTAAATTTTTATAGGCTCTACGAATATCAGTTTACACAAAAGCTTCCCAAGACCAGGGTTAACTTTTAGCATCTTTTATTTAAAGATAAAGTTGGGTGATCCAACAACATAGCTCTAAAGAACAAAATATGTACATATATACAATTTCCTATTAAACATATTCAGAAAAAAAATCACATCATATAGAAAAAATGCAATATTATACAATACAACACAAAAAATTGTAAATTCGACGCCACTGCTACAAAGAGCCAGAACTTTAAATTTTCTTGAAATGAAGGGGAAAAATCGGTGTAACCAGCACTGATTAATTACCATTTTAACAAGACGATTTTTTTGCATCAGTTTTTTATACATATTTAAATACAAATACAATTTTTTATTTCATATTTCACATACACTTAGAATTTTCATTTTCATTATGAAAGATTTTCCATTCTCAGTTTAATTTTTGGAATTGAGCAAGCGCACACTTATTTGTAAAATTTGATTTGGTGGTACATTTTCTGTACAATATATTTTATTAATTAATATTTTCTTTATTGGATATGAAACATATGTATACAAAATCCATATACTATGTGTATATGTATGTACTATATATGATTCTGGTACTCACAGTCACTTTCAGATTCAGATACTTTTCAGCACGTTTCATTTTCACTTTTTTAATTCAAAATAAAATTGAAACACACACATAAACTACAATGTCACAAAACTTCCCAAGTCACAATAAACAATATACCTATCTAGGTCTTCTCGTTCCACCCGCATCCACTTTTCCTAAAAAAAACTTATAAAAATTTTACAGTATATATTATATACATATTATGTCCGTGTGGGTTTCTTTGTGTTTGATTTCAATATTTATTTTATATTGAAAACATTTTTCACCTAAAAATCAGCTAGAAAGCCAGCAATAGAGCAAGTAAAGAAATTTTTTTTGATCACTTGCTCACTAAACAAAGAGTCTTGTACCGATGTAGTCGATAAATCGGATCGGTTCGGATTTAATTTGGCTTTTTTTTTATAGTGTGAAATTTCTGCTTTGTAATAAAAAATTTAATTGATCTTTTTTCATTTTTCTATTTTACTATTTTCTAAGATAAAATAAATGTTACAAAGAAAAATTTTTTCGTTTAACGAGTAAATAAAAACAAAAAAAGAAAATTAATTAAAAATTTATATGAAATTGATGCAATTGCTCCAAGTACAAAAAAAATAAATAAATAAATATCAATTGAAAATCTTTTTTACAAGTATTTTATCGCGCGCGTTCTACATCATTCCACGAAATATAATAAAATAAACTGAGTTTTAAAAGAACTATCCAACTAAACATGTTCTTGATTTTTAGTACAAATGTGATGTAAAAAGATAAAAGTGAAAAATTCAAAGTCTAAACACAAAATTTTTTTTTAAAAAAAGGTAAATAAAAAATTTGTTTTGATCAAAAAACAGTCAACAGTGAAATTTTTGTAAAAGGAAAATAAAATAGTAAATTAACTATGTAGGTATCTACATTTCGGAAGCAAAATAATTAAAATTAATTTTTTTTTTTTAAAGTTCTGAGATTTTTTTTCAAATAGAAAAAAAAGGACAGTATTTTTTCTCATTTGTGTAATTGTAATTAAGGTGTGTACAGTTGTTGTGTAGTGTATTTACTTACACAAAAAAAAAAAAAAATAGTGTTTTGTTTTTGAAGGACACAACAGTATGAATTTTATAATTTGCTGTGATTTGAAAACAAATTGTTTTAATTATGAATTTTCATATGTATAACTGTGTATAATATTTTAAAAATTTTAGAAAAAATAAATAAATAATTACAAAATAAAATTAATGTCTTCAAAAGCAATATGTGAGTTCAATGTGTTTAAAAACAATTTAATAAAGCAAAAAAAAGGACTTTCATGAAAAAAAAAATAAATTAAAACGTACATTTAATTTAAAAAAAAAAAAGACCATTTTTATTATTTTCATTTCTTGGTATAAAAAAAAAAAAAAAGAATGCAGTTTTTTATGAGATAACTCATCATCATCATCACATCAAGTTTATATAGAAATCTATATACATACAACTTACACAAACACAGTAAATAAAATAATTAAAAGAATATGGAAAAAAATAATATAAAATACCTATAAAAACACAAAAATATAATTAAATAACATAAACACATACATACAGAATTCATAAGAAAAATAAATGAGAAAAAAAAAATAATATAGCTATATACCTATTTATTATATAGAAATATACATACATAGGTACATTCAATTTCAATTGTAATTAAAAAAAAAACAGGATAAAAACATAAATAAAGAAAAAAATTGATGTACATATTCACTTAGTGTATATGCTTTTTAAATTGAAAAAACAAAAAAAAACAGTAAAAATTTTGTTACTTGCACTTACAGGAAATCACAAATAATAATTTTTTTCCTTTCATTTTATTATCGTTTTTTTTTCCGTTTGAATTTCTTATTCCATTAAATCAAAATAAGATTTTTTGCTTTTCAAACACACACTTTTATTTTGGACTAAGCAAAAAAGTCAATCAAATTCAAAGTTGCCATGTTAAACAAGTGTCATATATAAACAAAAAAACAAAACTCATCAATTATATCATAATCATCTAAATTGTTTTTTTTTCTCTGTTTTTTATATATTAATATCCTGTTGTTTGTTTTTGTACTTAAGTACATACTAAAAAAAGGAATCAAAAATGCCAGAAACAGAAGTTGAAATTGTAACTAAAGAATGGTTACAAACTGAATTACGTTCAGTTGCAAAAGATTTGATAATATTAGATTGCCGTAGTTCAAATGAATATACTGAAGGTCATATACGGTCAGCTGTTAATTTTTCAATACCAAGTATTATGTTAAGACGTTTAGCAGCTGGTAAAATTGATATGTTATCAACAATAAAATCTCGTGAATTAAAAGATCGTATACAATCTGGATACAAGGTTAATTTATTCGTTTTGTATAATGATAATTGTAATTTTATGATTGCTGGTAATAATGGTATGACAAATATTGGCAGCAATAATAGTAATAACAGCAGCAGCGGTGGCGTTGGCGGAAATTGTGATGATGATGATGAAGGTGGTGGAGGAGGTGATAGCAATAGATGTGGTGGGGGTGGAGAGGATAAAGGGAATACAGATGATAATAATTATCAAAATGATGGTAATAATAGTTATGATAATGATGTAATAATGGATTTTGTTGATGTTGATTTAAAAACATCAAAATATTATAATCATGCTATAGGAGATCAACAGCAACAGCAGCTAATGCAACAACAACAAATTTTTGTGACAGGAGCAGCATCATCAATGATGAATTTTAATAATAGTAGTGGAATTGACGACGGCGGTGGTGGTGTTTGCAGTGTTGGTTTTGGAAATGGTAGTAGTGTTGGTGATCCAACAAACACATCCATAATCAACGTGTTGCATCGCCGCCTAAAACAAGATGGCTGTCGAGTTGTATGTCTTCAAGGTAAGTTCTGCGATTTTTTCGTATTATAGCTATACTTTTTTTCTTCTGTTAAGTATTCATTCAAATTTTAGTTTATTTGTAAAAACATCATTTAACGCACAAGTACAAAATAAATAAAATTACTCACCTATTAAACTAACCACAAAACTAGAATTCACAATAAAAACAAGTAAAGTAATTTTTTAAACCGAATTGATTATGAGAGCACCTCTAAAACTTTATTGAAAATTGAAATCGCTATACACAAATGTATAGATAAATATTGTGCTATATTATATATGCTCTAGTAAAAAGTTGTATAACTGACAATGTAAATTAATATGTACATATATGTATATCGATTAAGTTAGCTGTACAGCGAGGCCATCCATATGCTTTTATGTTACAGGCTGAGCTGAGTAAAGAAAACTTGTTTCACGTTAATCAAATAAATTCCAGTAGCTATTGAAAAATCTCATTCATTTTTCAGTCATGCTTTAAGGCAAACAAATGCAAAAAATATGTGTTTTCTCTCTCAGTCTCATTCTCATATATATCATATCGTTCGATTTCCCGTCCGATTCCGAAATCTCAGTTCACCAACACACACAAATTTGATTAGCTATTGAATGTACAGTTGTATGAAAATATAAAATCCACACAATAAATAAATTTTCCGTCTTCCATTCCATTCCATCTCATCAAAATCCCATCACTCCACTTCTCATTTTCGATTTGGTCATTTGGATTTTGGGTAATAAGAAAGTCTAGTAAAAATTTGAAAAGTAAAAAGGGTTGGCTAGGGGCTACTGGCGATTGTGATACTAAATAACTGAAATGAAACGAAGTGTATATATTTGTATAATGTATAATATGTATTGCGTTGCGTATGTATATTTTGTTTTCGAAAGAGAAACAATTTGAAACAAATAAACTCACGTATTAAACATATGCACTTTGAGTTTAGAGTGCGTTTGTATATGTGTGTATGTGCATTAATGCGATATTAAAATCTATAGAAAAAAAATGGAAAACTGGTTTTTGGAATTCATTCATACAATTAACGTGAAATGAACAATGAATGAAAAAAAATGAATCCCTGTCAATGCACTACAAACACTAACCAAAACCAACTTGATTTGTTGAAAAAAGAACGATACAACACCAATCAATTTTATTGAAGTGTAATATATGTATCAAGAAGTATTGACTGACTGACTGATGATTTTTGGTGTATGGTGCATTCTATTTTATTATTTATTTATTTTGTTTTTCTTGTTCTGAAGAATCAATCTAAAAATATATAATAATTACCTACTATTATTCACAATAATATATTTTCTATATAGTTTTTTTTCAACTGCAATTTAGCTTTCTTCACAATTTTCAATTTAATACATATGTAGGTATGTATGGTATACCTATGTATATGCTCGTGAGAATTAAATTAGAACAAGGTTGAAAAATTTAAAAAAAAAAAGAAATTTGATTCATTCATGAAAATTATTTTTAAATGAAGGGTGTTGCATGCGACATAATGTACCTATTTGTTTTGAATGACACTTTATTGAATGAGTTTTTTCTAATCAGGAGTTTTAAAAATCGAAAGCGAATAGTAAATAGAAACTGTAAAGTATGTATTGTTTATGATAATGAAATTTAATGTATTGTACCTAGGTACATAACTTTTTGTTTAGAATTCAAAATAAGAAAGACTACCTAATTCAAATTCTTGGATTTATAGGTATGTACATATGTATTTTGTAAAAATATACTGATGTAGAAATAACTTAGAACGCCAATTAAATACGCTGAGCGAGAGAATACAAATATGTAGGTATGTATGTACATATGTATGTGATTACTTAATCTACCGGATGCCTCTTAGCTATCTGTTTTACATACCTATTAACTTTTCCTGTCATTCATTTTTTTTTTTAAATAAATAAAAATGACAACAGACAGATAATATCTACTACAAATTGTCCACTGCCCACTTTTTATGAAAAAGAGCCCTTAGATCATAATATACAATCAAACTAATTTTCTATAGATCGCCATAAGTATACTAAATAAACGATCCTCTTTACAAACAACATTATAATTTTCGTTCTACTATAGAATTATTGTTCAAGTAAATTTATATCAAAATTGAGATCAGTGTTTAAAGTGTTTTTAACTTATAAAAATTTGTTACTTTTTCACACACACACAACATGCGTATACAATACATCCATATAGGTACCTATAGTTATATAGTGTGTACATACTATGTAGTGTAATCAAGGCTGTATGAGACTTGAAAAACAATAATTTAGGCTCCCCTTTTAACTGTTGCCATCTTCATGGTATAATTATCCCCTCGATCTTTTTTTTCTTCTTGTGATTATGGATATAGATTCTTACTGACATATTGTATATTTTATGCAGACATTAACATGCGTTTGCTGACCGGATTCTTTAATTTACAGAACAATTTTATGTTTTCTAATTCTTTTTTTTTTTTTTCTACTTTTCATTTTTGTTTGTTTTATTGTTTTAAATAAAATTTCATGTACGATATAGGTACCATATGTTGTATCCTAACATTTCATAAAAATAAAATAAAAATGTATACATAGTAGGTATCTCGATTCTCGAAGGTGCATTTACGAACAAGATTATCATTCGCATAACAAACAAACAAACTTTTATAGTCATTCAGTTTCAAAACGAAAACAAAAAAAAGAGAATAAAAAAATGAAGAAAATTTGATTTAATTCTAATATGGTATCGTCGACTAAAAGTCAACAACCGAACCCAGAAAATTGATGAAGAATTGAAATACTGTGTTCTTCTAAGTTTCAATATAATTTCAACATCCATATCTTATATATGTACATACTTGAATGTAATATGGCAGGAAAAGACCCCAACAGAGGCCTCTATGAATAAATATTGACTTGTTTGAACTCAAGCATAAGTAGTCAATGCATTCAATATGTTTTTATTTTTATTCTTCCTTCTCCTCTTTTCTTTTGAATTATATGTATTTCAAAATAAAGTAAAAAATGTGAATCAATAACTTCGATTCGATATTAACCAATACTCCATTGTTGATCGTATGATCGTATGATATGCTGATGATGATCAGTGCGGGCATATGTATATTTATGACGACACAATAACGAAAGCAACACAGTCGCTATAAAAAATGCATTTATTTTCAAAACGTAATCTAAGTCAAGTCAACATAAGATTTTCCATAATAACGTAATAATGCATTCGTTCTTCTGCTTCTTATCGCGTTTTACCGATGATTCTAAAACACTTTATTTTTCTTATTCTTCAAGAAAACACTGCCACATCATTATGCTTTTTTTTAGAATTATCGACGTTATCGTTATTCTTTTATTTTTGTTAGATACAAATGTATAAGATGCAAGTTAGTATTAGCAAAGAGAAAGGAGGATATTAGTGATTTATTCAGTTGATGACGACGATGGTGATGATGATGATGACTACATATAACTAATTTTCTTTTATTTTTATACCTCAGAAATGTCAATGATTCGTCATCAACAACATGATGTATAGATAAACATGATAAGTTTGTGGTAATATGCATAGTTTTTTATTTTCTTAACGCTTGAAATCATCAAGAGAATGTTTTATACATAAATATATGTAATATGTAAGTATATATACATATGTATTATACATATATACGTACCATGTAGATTTATACCTGAATAATATTAAACTAGTCAAGCAACATTTAGTATACTATTACCTTTCGTAGAAAAAAAAAATCACAAGGTCTTTCATGCAAATTTGTCATTGATAAATGTGCATTGCATGTATGTATAACAAAAACTTAGTGAAAATATCTAACATACTCAACAATTTATTGATTACTAATTTAATCGCATGAACTACAAGCATAAACAAATGAAAAACTAAGCCAACATTTAAATAAGTTACTATAAAAATTATGGTTCATCAATGATGATAATCATAATGATGATGATGATGATGAAGGTGGAATTCAAAAGATAGTGTTAACAAAATTTTCATATTAAATAGTTTAACATACATACATATATTACACATTATGTGTAATATGTAATGACATATGTCTGCAATAGTATTCCTGATGCAATTTATTGTTATATGAAATATCTTAAAATAACTAATGGCATCATTTCTATATATACTATATATACACATTGTATTTTTATTTAATTAAAGGGTGAATCCAAGGAGAAAAGAAAGAGAAGATAAAAAATAACTTTTTGAAAATTAATGATTTTTACCTTATGGTTTATCAAAATGTTGTGAAGAAATTATAGGTATCTGAATCAAAACAAATAAGAATTATTTCTAAAGATTTTTTTCTTTGAGTTTCAAGAGCTATTTACCTTTATCTAATTTTGATTTAGATATATTTTCTCATATAATATATTTGAAACACCCTCTCTAGAAAAATATATTATCCTCATGATGATGATATATGCCATTCGTTTTGGTTTTGTTATTTATTTAATATAACCTAGCATTTTATATTATATAGTTATTGTGGTGTTGTCACCAATTTTCCACATAGAAAATATAAAATTATAATAACAATATTGAAAGGCAACAACATGACGATATAATACTACATATATTTGTTTTTATTTATTTATTTATTTTTTCAATGTTTTGTATATAAAAGTTGATGATGCTATATGAAAAAATTTATCTTGAAAATTATATACTGTACATGTAGGTGCATACATACATACATAACTATAAACACAAAATAGGGAAATTTTTACATGATGATATGTTTTGATGATACTATATGTTGTTAGAGTTAATTGTGAAATCATGTTTGCACCTTTATAGATAGAAAAAACAAATTATTTAATGAAAAAAAAATTAACAATAAAAAATTAAATAAAACAACGACAAAAACCAAAAGATGTCAACCACCCTCTCATTTGTTTGTTTTTTATTATTACTACTTTTATATTGTTTTTTTTTTAACAAAGCAAAGTCATAAAAGTTGTTCATTCAGCTCTTTCACTTAAATTTCTTTTTATAATAAATACCAACAACAATGATGGCAAAAAAAAAACAAAAAAACAAATTGCGAACATAACTATGCAATATTCATATGAATAGATACATATGTACATACTTATATACATATAAAATAGAAACATTAAAAATGACTTTGATAGATACATATACATATGTACATACTAGGGTTGCAAGATGTCCTACTTTAACAAAGATTGTCCTTTTTGTTTGAATAATTTCCATTGTCCTCTTGAAGGCTTAAAAATTCTCTCGAAAATTAAGCTGAAGAAAATAATTTATAAAACGATAATATTCCTTCCTTATCATATTATCTTTGTCCTTGCAGAAATTTTGAAAACTTGGCAACCCTAATACATACATAGGTGCCTGCAATGATGTCTTTTTTATTTTATTTTATTATTATTATTCGTTTATTTTTTATCATTTTTAATTTTATGCATTTTATTGTAACTTACCATACACAAAAAAAGTATGTATGTAATAGCATAATAAAAAAATTAGCAATTTTATTTGGAAATTAATAATTTTTAATTACATATTAAATAAATAAAAAAAAATACATATTACATATTTTTAAAGCCAAAGGAGTCTGGAAAATTTCACTGGACACATTTTTTTTATCGAATAATTAAATATTTTACTCTAAGCATTCCTAAAATTCTTCATTGAATAAAATTAAAAGCAAAAGTTGAAGAGAAAAAAAAAGATACAATGAACTCATATAATTTATTAAAGGTGCTCCTACACAATTAATCAAAATGCCAGATATATGCCCCATTTTTGTAGACAAATGTGTGTAATCATAGTGCCAGATGCAGACAGATGTCTGCTGCTTGCCCGCATGTGTAATTAGCCAGTTTTTCTATCTGGTTATTGTTTGACGATTATCTGTCAATTTACAAACTTCTTAATTATTAAGTGTAGTGCAAATTAAAAAATAAAAAGAATGCTTCTTAATTATTGAAGTAATTTTTTCTATAAAATAATTGAATATTACCAGAAAATTATCAAAAGAAAATTTTTTAAAGATTTCTGTGTAATTTCTTTCACCTTTAAAATTTGGCATAAACTCTTCCTATATTTCTTCTGTCAACCTGTTCCTTAATCCTATTTTTTTTTTTGCTCACTTTTTACTTCACTAAACGCAGCCGTATTCCATTGTTAAGAAGTTATTCTTGTATATGTTTTTAATGTTTTGATAGATACCAGATGAAAAGTACAAATTATATAATTAGTAAAACAGACGTTTGACAACTCTGTGCCAAATAGAATCTAACAACAAGTCTGTCATATGTATAATATATTGTATATCTGGTATTTTGGCTGATAGTATAGGAGCACCTTAAAAAATGTAAAATGAGGTCAATCGAAGTAGCAAGTATCAGTTATTCTGCCATTTATTGAACTTAAATAGAAATTCTCAACAAGAAAACATAAGTTCTTGAAGTTTTAGTATATTATGTATGTACATACATAATAATTATGTTACTGTTTTTATGCTTGAATATTATGAGTAAAAATTTATCTATTTTACAAGTATGTACAATGTACATAGATACCTACATATGTATGTATTTTAAAAATAAATACATATGTAGATAATATTTGCATTCACTGTTTAATATACAATATGTATAGTATGGTAATATGGAAGTATGCGATAATACGATATGAATTTATTTGAACAACCTATGACTTCATTTGAACTTCAATGACGTAATCAAATATATGAATGTCGTAATTTGTATAGATAGTAATGTTTTCAATTTCATCATATGTATGTACTTCTAAAGGAAAATATTATGAATCACTCACGTTAAACATCATTGCAAACTTTTTTTTAAAATTCAATAAGTATCTACAATCGAATTTTAACGTTATCTGTTTGATTAGCATTTTCTATTTAAGTTTTAATTATTATTATTGTACTTTTCTATTAGTTCTTTAAAAAAAAACATCTTGTTAACATACAGTAGTTTCTATAAATATTATAGGTTAAACCAATTTACCTAAAGGCACAATGATACAATAATAGAATGCATAACTTTGAATAGCTAAACAAATTATTCTTATATACATATGTATATTTGCATATATATATATATATGCAAATACATACAACAACAACAAAAAACTGAATTTTTTTATTTATATCGGTCTAGTTTTATTTAAAACTATTTTTTTTCTTATGAATTAATTTTTCGCTAATATTAATACTTGATTCCCATTATAGTTTTTTTTATTAAACAAAAGACACAAGGTCAATGTATTTATTCCGCATGCATAAGGTAGATGACCTGTAAACGTTTGCAAAAAAAAAAAAACAAGTATATATATATAGAGGTATATAGGTACTTATGTATATGGAAATATGTATATGAATAACTTGATGCATTTTCTAAGAAATTTTTATGTGGATGACTCAAAGATTAAAGTACGAATAATTCTATTGAATGTTTTCTTTTCGAAAAATGAAATATAATGTCAGCAAATTTAATTAAATTATACAAAAATAAAAAAATCATAAAAATTTAAATGATAATTTAATAAAATTTAACATTTTTGTAGAGAAAAAACAATGAATCATTATACCTATACACATTTACATAAAACATACATAAAACTGAGAATATTTCACATTAAAATTGAATAAATAAACAATAAAAAAATTTCTGGACTATAAATATTTGAACTTTTTATTGAAAGTAAGTATTATATGACAGAAGTCATTGGTTTCTGGAGACCAGGAGATCTTTTATAAATACTCAAAAGACCTAAAAATATGTAGAAGGTCGAAGGTCTTCATGATCTCCATTCTCCAGATTCCATTTTTCTTGTGAACCAAAGTCTCCTGCTATGTAAACTTACCATTAAAATCTGGAACATTACATTACTAAGATATCAGAGTTAAATTATAAAATTTTATAATTACATACGTAGGTACATACATACATACATATAATTATTCAGGAAAAATTCAAATTTCTAATAAAAATAATCTTTATTGCTCGAAAAAAGTAACTAAACCTGAAATTCAAAGATATTTGCATTTATACAATAGATTATTTTAAAAAATTGTTCACTAATCTAACACATTTTTACAATTTTTTTTTTACTTTTTCCTCAATTTGTTCATCCATGTATGTGTTAAAATTTAAATTAAAAAAATATTCATAACAAAACCACGAACATCATTCATAGATACACAAAATTAATTTCCATTCAAATAGCATTTAGTTGAACATTTTAAATAATTTTATAATTATGTATTTAAAAAAAAAGCTGATTGTGTAATTTTCGACAACTTTTTTTTTATCTTGATTATTTTTCCATTCAAATTCATTATAGGTATATTATGTGTATATTTTAATTATTTTTGCTGATGTGTGTTTAATTGTTTAATACAATATCCATAAGTGTAAGCTATGCTCAAATTGGAAAAATGAGTAGTAACGGAAATGAAATATATTTAGATATACATACCTAAATATTTACTCGTTACTAATGAATTCATAGATAATAGAAACTTGTAGGTATTTATTTTAAATATAAATATGTACAAATGTATGTACATATGTACATATGTACATACATATGTATATCTACACATACACATTATTATAAATAAATTTATATCTTGAAATACCCAAAACAGTTTTCAATGATAAATTAATAAAAATTAAAATATTTGTATATACTTAATTCTTACTATATATTTTTTAAATTACACATTTGCATCAATCTTCATTCAATAAAATTTGAAACATAACAAACAAATATCAAACAAATATTGGAAAAAATAGATTTAATGGAAGTTTATTATAACGAATTACAAAATAGATAGGCTTGATAGAAAAAATTGTGAATAAGTTTTGAAAAAAAAAATTATGACAATAATAATTTTTGATTTATAATATAAACATGAAAATAATACACGCACAAAAGAAAAAGAAGAAAAAAAAAAGATAAATGAAAGCTATCTTTTTTGATTGTCATACCATGTCATCATCATTATTACTTTTATTGTTTTGCTATTGTTTTTTTTTTTTATTTAAAAGTTGTAATAGTTGTTTTTGTTAGGTATTGTTGTGTATTCATAATTTCATTGATTAAACTCATTCATTTTACCGTCAAGGTTGACGACAATTTTATATAAGCAGACGACCTCGAAAAAAATTAACAACTTTTTTTTTTTTTAAGAAAGGCTTCAACAACAACAAAAAAAATTTATAAAGTGCCCAAGACCATATATACATAATGTACGAGTATAAAAACAATAAAAACAACATACTTACTAAATAATATACTACAATAATAAAACTCAATATAAATATCTTCAACAAATTTGTTTATTTTTTGGTCGGCATTTCTTCTGCTTATTATTTTTTTCCACCCAATACTAACGAAAATGTTTGTTTTTCTTCTTTTCTAAAAGTAGAATTGTGTTTGGAATCTTAGAAGCAAAGATTTGAATTCTTTATACTTATACACCCACCATATCCCCCCTTTTTCAAATCCTATCTTATTTTAGTAATTCTAATTGTAGTATTTTAAATATGCAAAAAAATAAGTAAAATATAAAAAAACCAATACTACTAGCAGATTTTATACCTATAACATAAAATGATCACAAGTAAACCACATGAAAATACCAATGGTAACGACGGTTAAATGAAAGCCACGAAGCAAAAAAGGTGTGTAGGTATTAAAAAAAAATTATAAAAAGAAAAAAGAAATTTGCAATGTCATGTAAGCTGGTACACAATATACCTAACAATATTTTATTAGAATTTTGCGACAATGAATATAATTTGAAATATTTTTACGTTCCGCTAAATTACCGCTATAGGTACATTATTATTTTTAGGAAATGTAGGTATAAAATTAATAAGATATAAAGAAAACAATAAGACGTTCAAAAGCAAAAAAAAAGTACTTAGATACATATATATGTACATATGTATGTGTGATTTTGTCGGTTGAAAGTTTAATGATGAATAATTTTAATTTAGTGTATTCAATTGCTCAATAATATAATTAAAAATTTAAAGTAATTATTTTTATATGTAACAAATTTTAATATTTTTGGATTAAAAAGTAATCTTTTAAATATTACAATTACATAATGCAATTTTACTCATTAACTATTGTTTTCTCAATGGAAGAAAAATCGAATTTAAAATGAAAATTAATATTATTGAAAAAGGTATAGTTAGACATATATTTTGCTTGTTTGTGGCATACAGGTTAAGTAATTTAAATTTCATAGAGTTTAAAACCACGTGAATCTAAAGTTTCAATTGAATTGCGAACCACAAGGTTTCCACAAAAAAGACAAACTTATTTGTTCATCAAAGCGTTTGTAGATAGAAAGTGATTTTAATTCAAAAAAGTTACTTTTTTTAATTTAAGATCTTTAAAGTGAATATCACCAAAACACCAAGCCTGAAAATAAAATGTTTTGCAATTTTTTTATTGTACGACTATTAAAAAAATATTTTTTCTGTATTAAAAATTAAACTTATTTTGTACTTATACAAAAAATGATTGAAATTTATATTGAAAGAAATTTTCAAGCGTGTACTTCATATGTTATTCATATGTAGCACATTACGAACGACACATATAGAATTCAAGAAATGAAAAAAAAAAAAAAACCAATTATACTTTAAAATAAAAAAAAATTTAAGTAGTTATGTATTTACAGGTACGTTAAATGCGTGATACGGACGTGGGGCCTTATATTAATTCGATTTCCATTGTATTTTATCACATCCGCTCTCAGTACACCTTTTTTAAAAATATTTTTTATACTTATTATTATTAAGTGTGGGTATTTAATATTACTATTATTATTATTAATGAATATATATGTATATACATATGTACATACATATGTATATCTCTATAATAATATTATCATATCACTGATAATATGATGATGTGTAGTACAAAATAATCGCATACCGGCCATACCGGATCATTTTACCGACACACAACGTTTGTTTTTAAAAATATTTTTGATATGAAAAGATTGAAAAAAAAAACCTATCGTTTGTTTGTTGGTTATTTTATTATATTTTTTTCTATTTTATTTTTTCTTCTTTTTAATTTTCTGAATGGAATTAATGTGATAGAGAGGAAGTGGAATAATAATAAAAAAAATTGTGTGTGGGAATTTCCATTATTCAAAAATGTATACTGAATGAAAATGATGATGATCATCATCATCATAATAATATGATGATCCGCGCATAGTAATGATTATGATGACAACTAATGTAACGCAAAAGATACCACCGCAAAAACACAAAAAAAAAAAAACCACACATATTTGCAAAATTTCAAAATTAGTTAGATATAGTTCGTTATTATAGTGTAGTGATTTCTTAAGAAAAATATCACATATCTCTACAAACATATTTACATTAAGTTGTTGAATGTCTACATAATTTTAATGACAACAAAAATTGTAAATTTTTTTTATATCTAGGTTGAAAATTAATTTTTTTTTCTTCTGTTATTTAATGGTAGAAAAGATATCCTGGTTTCGATTACTTTAAATTATAATTATAAAATGTATACATAATATTTAAAATTAAAAAAAAAAAAAATGTTTAATCAGCATTGTAGGCAGACAAGTAGTCGTATGAAACGAATTATTCGTTCATTCATTTCACATTCATTCAAACTTATTTTGTTGCTCATTCATATTTTATATGCAACATGCGCGTAATTATTATTACTAAAATGATATAGTAAACATGACACATAAATTTAATATTAAGAATTATATGTATCATATCCTCGTCAAAAATAACAAGAATACTAAATAGGTTATTTATATTTTTACACAAAAAATTAGGTATGAAAAACAACAAATTAATACATACATAGGCGAAAATATAATGTTATAAAGCGTAATTATACTAATTATAGTATTAAAAGCCATACGTTTTTACATACATAATATAAACTAGCTTGTATTTATAAATAATACAGACAGACAAGTCTAGTTTTTAAATAATTAGTTTGAAAATCTATTGAATTTTGTATGTAATTTAGAGAAAAAAAAACTTTATCAATTGAATATTTGTTGCAAAAATTTGTATACGCATACATTGAAACTGTCAAATTGACGTTTAAAATAAACTCAACATTTGATTGATCTGAATTGAAAAAAAAAATTTAAAATTAAAAGTATTTCTCGCCATATGAAAGTGAGTACTGCCAGGAACATAACATGAAAGACTTTTTTTTTCCAAAATCGGATACATACTTGAGAAGATATGAATTTTTCAAATTCAAATTTGTGTGAAAAGGTATGAAGTGGGTGCTTTTTTGGGGGTTGCGAGTATTTCCTTTATTTACATGGCACGGCCTATTTTTGTACCAAATTTTTTACGATGATATTAAAACGTGTATTTATTTTAACGTACATTTTTTTTTTCAAAGAAAATTTAAGCTAAAGTCTTTTCATTGGTATCGTTTCCCTATTTAACAATACTCTAAATTTTTTACACGGGCATATTTTTCATAAAAAAAAGTTTAAAAAGTATTTAAAATTACAATAAATTACTTATTCTTAAACTTACTCATTTAATAAATTGACGATATTTACTGAATAATTAATTAAAAATATAAATTATTTTGTCGTAGTTGAATTTTTTGAAGTGTGAATCTATTTAAGAAAATAATATAATTATTATTCACACGCTATTATTGTAATTAAGGACGCATGCTTTAAAATTGATATCACCAGAAATTAAATTATTTATTAAATTTTTTAAAAATTTTTTAAAAGCACGTTTTACCACGAAATTTTCAATTACAAGAAGAAATCACCTTATTATTGCGTTTTAATTGAAAAATATATAAATGTCTCTTTCAATATTCTTATTTTTAATATATCTTTTTATATGTATATGTATATTTTGTAGAATGCCCCTAATAATTTATTTATATAACACAAAAGTATATTCAAATTACATATTTAAAAAAAAAATGTTTTTTTTTTTGTAAGTAGGTACAATTCGTTTTTTTTTTTCTAACTTTCATACAAATCTCGTTAATGTTATATTTTACATTTTTATTAAAAATTTTTGTCATTGATATAATATCCTATTACCACCCCATTACCTAGTTTTTTTTACTTTTATCATTCGTTATGTTCTACTTTTTTTCTTTACTACATTTTTTTTCAATTTTTCTTAAAGAAACAATTTTTTTTTATATACGTTTCGTCACTTCAATCTCTTTTACTTTCACTTTTCAACCTTTGTTAAAGAGATCAAATTGATTTTCTACCATTATAATAGCCAAACTAAAATAAGAATTTTTAGAACGTAGAGAGTAACATACATATAATACAAAACAACAACAATAATGAAAATATCAGAAAGTATTGTACATATTTGATAACAAAAATTCCTTCTTCTTAGTCAGTACTCAGTAGTGAATAAAATAAGTAAAAATGATTTAAATTCCGATATCCCATTATAATCATGAACACATCATGATATATGAAATAAACCCCATATCCATCACTATATATCCGTTTTGCAAAATATGTATGAATAAATTTCTATTGATGCATGCTTTATATAAAATTTGAATGACTCAGTTTTGTTAGTCTTCTGTACAATATTCTTTTTCGATATGAAATTAAATTGAAAAGCCCTTTTTTTTTTCAATTTTTTTCTTTTTTCATTTTTCATTAATATAAAAAGTTTAGTCATTCAATCAACAACCATTATTATTTAATATTAAACAAAGAATCAACTAGTCCTGCAACTCACATGCAATAAACATTTATGCCATTATTGCACACATTCATTCATTTCCATTTCATTAGAACAAAAGAAAAAAATTAAAATAAAAAAATATATGTATTCACATATGACTTATTTATATGATAAAAGATACATACATACATAAATATGTATGATTCATTCATTCATAATATTCCTTTGTTGATCAATAAGAGAATATGAAATAAAGCAAAAAAGGATTATCTTTTCTCTCTTTGGGTTTTCCTTTATTATGTTTTTTTTTTTTCCTTTGTAATATTGAATATTTAATAAATTCATTGAAATTTTTCTATGAATTAAAGGACAATATGAAAAAAACGAATTTTGATCAAATATGTACTTTCTATTTTCAATATTTTTGTAATTTTAATTATTTATTTTTATAAATATATTCAATATATATTTTTAATAAACAATTATCCTGATTCAATTGAAAAAAAAAAAAGTTGAATTTCATTTTCAATTTTCGTTTATCAATTATTTATACCACATAACTTTGAAATGATTGAACATTTTATCATTGAAGTATAAATTCATAAATACATAATGAACTTATACAAAGTAAATTATGTATTAGAAAAATCATACATATATATAAAATAAATTTCATGATAAATTGAGTATCAAATGAATATTTTTGTTGAGCATGACTCAAAATATTTTCAAAAATAGAAAAATTATTTAAAAAAAAAAAAAAAAGAGTTAAATGTTTTTTTTTGTTCTTAATGAAACTAAGAGTAATAAATAAATGTATGATGATAGCCATACCTGATCAATTCAAAATTCCTAAATTTAAATTCTTAAATAAAAAAGTTACGAAAATTTATCATAAATTAAATAATTATCAAAGTTCATTTCTTCCATTCACTAAGGAACATGAAATTGACAGCATCTACATAAAAAAAAAGGTTAATTTATATTAATTTACTTATTAGCTGAATGACAAATCAAACAAAAAATTCAATGTCTTTTACATAGCTTGCAATTTTAAAAAATCGAGAAAAATCTAAAAGGGATTTTTTTTTTGTATTCACAGTCTAAAATGCACATGATCAAAAAATTTAATTCATCATATCATTAAAAGATACTATACATACATATGTTTAATCTAAAACAAAAGATTAATATCATACATTTTCTAAAAAATAAAACTTAACATACATGATGAAATTATTAATTAATTATTTTTTCCTTTCCGTTCTTCGTCATGCTCCATTCTTCAACACTTTATTATTGTACATACATACAACACATATACATATGTATATGTACATTCCAAGGGCGAGGTTCGTCCTTAATTTCGTTGTTTTGAAATTCTCTATGGAATTACAATATTTTCAAACTCACCAGGTATTTCATATAATTTTCTTTGTTTATTTGTCATATACATATTTTATATATGAAGAACATGCGCTCTAAAAATGAGGATAAAGTGTCGTAAACAAAATTCCTTTATTTTAACAAAGTAAAACAATGAATAAATTTAACTTTGTTCTTTTCTGGAATATTATAGAAAAAAACGGAAGGAATAAAGAGAAGAAAAAAAAAATGGAAATGTTCCAGTATAATTCATTTGAAAGGAAAATTGAAAGAAATAAAATTTCAATAAAATATAAAAAAAATTATTTGATATCAGAATGACAAGAGGATTCATTCACAAAAATTTTACATGAGAGGCTTAAAGGGTTATGTGTTGTTAAAGTGTGTTTAAGAATGAAGGAATTTTATGTAAAATATAGTAACGTATTTTATATGTTATTATAAGGGTCTAATTGAATAACATTCATTTAATACCTATTTATTATTTTGTTGTATTTTTTTTCCTTTTATAATTGTTCTGGAATTATAATCATTTCTAAAAAAGATTTAAATTATGTTTTGATCATATGATATGACCCTTTTTTTTCTCTTTATTACTTTGTTTTTAAGTTTTCTCTGTTCTTCCTTTTTTTTTTTGTAGTATTAAGAAAATGAGAAGTATTTTTATAAGAATTTAAGCGTTATTGATGCGACAGCAAACGATGAAAAAAAAAGTTATTTTTTTTCCTTTAAATTTTTGTTGCTATAAAACGGAAATATACTTAATTATCTAATAAAATTTATGGGATGTGTACATTATGAGACTACTGATGAGAATTATAATTTTCTTCCTTCCGTACAGGATGTAATTAATTCATTTTTATACCAGACGAGCTTATTGAAAATAATTCTTTCTTCGTTTTTTTTTTTTTCTCTTGTTGTTGTTGTTTTTAGAAAATAGAAAGAACTTATACGATTTATTCATTTATTTTTATAGGCGTAAAGATGTTAAGGCACTTTTTGTGTTGAATGAAGTTGCTAATGGTTTTATCGTGAAATCATTTTTTTTTTTTTTTTTTTTTTTTTGGAATATCCATAACCACAAGCGTATGTGAGGTGATAAATTAAGAGGAATTTAAAAAAAAAATTTATCTTGAAATGCTTTTTCTGTCAATCAAACAATAAATAATGTTAACCGCTAAATTCCATGAAAATTTTAAAACATAAAGCAAACAAAAAAGAAATTATTTTTTTTAGTCAGAACTTTTTCTTGGAATTGATTTGTATAAATGATTTAATTTAGATTTTTTCTGACAATTCTTGAAATGTGTAAAAATTATAGAATGTTTACACTTTAAATCCTAATTGATTTTTTATGTATTTCGAATCAATATTTCCTCGGTAGTGATCAATATCCCCGTCTGTTTCTCCTTGATTTGTAGTTTAATTTTTTTTTTTAATTTTTAAATTTAATGAGTTGTTTTTTAAATAAAAGCAATTATATATTTTAACCCTAGAATAGGGTGTTAATATACAAATGAATAAATTTCAACTTTGAGCTTTATTTTAAATAAATTTTTTTTAAGCTGCGACCTTGAAACTTCATCAATTCCTCTATGCAACCACCACCCCTCCCTTTTTTTTTATCAAAGTCTTATCTCAAAATTTGTAAAACTTTTCGAAAAAAAACTCAATTCTGACAAGCTCAAGCCTTCATCAATGTTAAATTTGTTTATTTATTTATAAAACATTGGACTAAACATGGTACATAATCTCATAATCAAATAATACTGTTTTAATTTCATTGTCAAATAATTTCAATAGAAGAAAAAAATATGGAAAAAAAAATATGAATAATATAAAAATTAGTTTACATAAGTAAGTAAATTATCTTTATTAAGTTTTCTCAGAAATTTAAATCTTATAAATTTGAAAAAAAAAAAAAAAAAAAGATTAATAAATTGTCAATATTTATACATGTATAGAAAAATTACAATTAGATTATATTATATTTTCTTTACTTTACGTTACTTTGAAAATCACTCATTCATTCATTTATTCATTCAACTATTATTATTATTAAATTACATATTTATTTTCTTATAGATCGCGCAAAAAGATATATTTTCTTGAATCTATCTTTTCTTTTATTTCCCCTTAATTGTGTATATTATTCAAATGTGAGAAATTTTATTCTTCTTATTTTATAATTTTGTTATTTACATAAAATAATTTTTTTTTTAGGAATTTTTTTTTTCTTTCTTTTACTTTATTTTTTATTTTTTTTTTTTAACAATAAAATCTAATCATCTTTTATTATTTATAGTGAATGTATTTCATATCCACATATACACAATTCTGAGAAATTTACTCATTATAATCATCAGAACGGAATTTCATTCAACAATATTAAACTTTAACAGACATCATGTTTCTTTTGTATGATGTTATTTGAATGTTTGTATTTATATACATATTTTTTTTTCTTTCTACTATTTTTTAATCAACAATCTTCATACATAATTTTTTGTATTTTGTTTTTTTTTTTCATCTCTTTTTGAATTAGTAAAAGAAGTAAAAAAAAAAAAAAAATTATGTTTCATAATTTTTAATTTATAAAGATTGCATGTATAAAAAGAAAAAGAAATATAAAAGAAAAGCCAATTTTCCTTATTTTCTTTATTTTTTATGTACATACATATATATCTTAATGATGAATGAAATCACCTTTTAGTCTAATATAAAACCATGAAAAGCAAATGATATAAAAGAGAAAAAAATTATAATAAATAAAAAGTATCTTTGAAAATAATAATACAATAGTATCTTTGTAAAAAATGTAAATATGTAAGTATTTTACATATAATCATATTTTTTTCTTTCAATATGAAAATTGCTTCAATTTTTTTTTTTTACTCATGTTTCAATATATTACTATACATATTAGTATATAAACAATTTCATGAAAATTTAAACTCAAGCTTTCTTTTTTTAAGTTTTACTTGTGAATTTATTAATTGAAAAATTTTGTAGAAAATTTCAATTGCATTGATTTTATTATAATTCTTTTTTATACAAAACACGATATATGAGGTTAGTTAGTGACGATTATATTGTTCTTACATGCCTATTTTATACTGAAAAAAGTGTGTGATTAAAAAACCAGAATATACGGTATAACTTATACCTAATTCCTTTTGAAAAAAAAATTTTATTCTCATTCAATTCGACTTGAAAAGGTGTTTATGATGATGTAATGAATAAAATGAATACACAACATTATTATCATTATGAAAAATATGCACAATTTTTGCAATTTAGAAAAAATAAATTATAAAGAAAAATAATGAACAGAATAAAATTTTGTTTCCACAAATTAGTTAGCTATCTAACATAATAGAAATAGATATACATAATATACACAATGCAATGCGAAATGCGATACATAAAATGTTATATAAAATAGCACTACTTTCACATATTTATTCTCAACTATAAATTATTAGTTATATCCTATGGAGAAAAAAAAATATCTTGATTTTTATTCAAATAAAAATAATGATGAAAAAAAAAAAAAATTAAAAAATAAAAGAAAAAAAAAGTGTAATACAAAATGAAAAGAATTGAAACACAAGAAAAAATGAAGATACAAAAACATACACACATACAGATTGAAATTTAAAAAAAAATATATATATTTTTTTTATTATTATTTTTTTTTTTTTTTTGAATGAACGAGGGCGTATAATGACGTCAACCGGAATTGTGAAACATTTGTAAAATCGGCGTTTTTTTTTTTAAATTTTTATTTCTTTCTCATCTTTTTTTTTTTTTTTTTTACAAATAAGCCAAATAACATTCATTGGTATTTTATTAATTTTTGAGAAAAAAAAAACAGGACAGAAAAAAATTTATTTCAAATAAATTTAAAAAGTAGGTATATGTAATTTTTAGAAAAGTCTGTATTTTGGATATTTTTATACAGTTTTATGTATTTTATTAATTTAAATTACAAGAGAGCTGCTTTTATATGTAGAGTTATTTTTTTTCCTTTTTTTTCTTCTCATCTTGTACTTTTTTTTTCTAATAAATTCTTCTTGGTGTTCAAAAGAAAAAAATGTTTTAATTTAATTTTTTGTTTTACTAATTTTTTTTTTTTTTTGCAGAGGTTAAGTTGAATGAATTAATTAAAAGTTCAAAATTAACCACTAACTACCTACTTGAATTAATTTTTTAAGTCTTTTTGAAATTAAAAACGTTATTTTATTACATACTTTGCATGTTCTTACACAAGAATTTTATTCATTTCGAAAAGAGAAGAATTGTAGGGTGAGAGGGTGTGACAAGAAAAATACAGTACATACACATACATTTAAAGCAAATACGATTACAGGGTCTGGAGATACTCAAATTTGAAATTAAATTATCTACAAAAGGTGTACGTAAATTAAACAAAGTACCTACATATTAAAATCACTAAACTTCTTGTTATTTCAATCTAACTAAAGACGCTAGCTGCTATTATGATGCACATTCTTATCTCGAAGGTGTTAGTTTATCTCTTGAATAGACCATTTTAAAAAATTTATTCTATACATATAATAATCATTTACTGCTTTAATTTCATGTTTTTCTTTCTATAAAGCTTTAGAACTCAATCTAAGTATGTAGTTACCTAATTATATATTTTTTAATTATTCATATCAGTTCATAACTTCATGTCATCGAAGGTCATTTATTGTTGAAATTTTATTTGAAAAAAAAAAAAATAAATAAAAATAAAAAAAAAATACTCATTAAATACTAAATCTCACGTGTCAAAAATTAAACTCTAACCATAAATACAAGTGGATTTTTTTATTTTTATTATTTATTTATTTATTTTTGTTTTTCAAATCGATCATGTTTCCGGTGCAATCTTTTTTTTTTAATTTCTATTTTATTTAATTTGATATTAATATGATGAAGTAAGCGCAATTTAATATGATAAAAAAGTATGTTTTTTTTATATACCTATCTATGTAAATATGCCTTGTGTGTATAATCGTTATAATACGTGATGTAGTATGTACATATATGTGTATAGGGTATTCCAAAATTAATTATTTTCTTAGTCAAAAGAGTTGAAAATTGATCTTAGATTTTAATAGTAGATGTATGAAGGTATAATGCCATGAAAATTTACATATGTCATATTATTTGAATTTTAAATAAAATTTGGGACTTTTAAATTAAAAGTCTGCATTAATTGGCCGTGGATTAGAACAGTTACCCTATGTAAATTTATAAATGTTCATAATTATACCTTTATTTATAACAATTGATAAAGTTATCAGTGAATGGAAACGAAATATATAAAAAGCATTTATCTACGTCATTAAAAAAAAAATTTAATAATAAAAATAAAGGTGTAATATTATGATTCAATAAAATATTAATTTTGTCAAAATATTAAAAAATAAATTATCTTAAAAAATTCAGCGGCTATATAGAAAATAAAATCTAGTATTCGATTCGAAAAATGAAAAAAAAAATATGACCGGAAGATAGATACTATCCGTCTATCTTTACTTAAAAATACGTCGTCTGGCAGCGATATCGACTTTTTATAATACAGATCCACGTCAGTTTTTTTTTTTTCTTCTATATGTTGTATTAGTTTTATTTTAAATAGAACGCATGAATAATTGATCTTCCGTTTGAAAGGAGAAAAAAAAATCTTTTTTTTTCCTATTCTTATTTTTCACCATAATTTTTGTTGTTGTGTTTATTTTTATATTTTACATTTACGTTAACTAAATTTTTTATTTTATTTTTACCTTTTCATTTTGTATTTTAATAATTTATAATCTCTTATAAATTTCTTAGAATCTATTTCAAAAGATGTAATATGTTAAGTGAAAACGAACGTATGCCAATTATTATGCATACGTATCTAAATGTTTGAAAAATTAACTACATACATACATATGTATGTATACTCATATAGTTTGTATGTAAATTGTATAGAGGCTATTAATTTGCCACCATTTCTGGTGCATGGCTCCTTAATTCTTTTTCATGCAATGCTCTGTTCAACATAAAAATTCCTTTACCCCTCGTTAATAAACATGGTCTCATATATAATATGTATGTAGTATTCATTATTTACAATAACGACCGGTAAAAAAATATACTTAAATAACTTTGAAAATAATATAATCAAACAAATAAAATAACATGGCATATAGCTAAATGAAACGATGAATAAAAAAATTTTGCTCTATAGAAAAACAACACAATTACTTTTGCGATATTATATACATATGTATATACAAATATATAATGTCTACATAAACAACGTTACACACATTTTACGATAGCTCTTACAAAAATACAAAACATGCCACTTCCGGCCGGTATTAATTTATGAATGAAAATCAAGCAAACAGATACTTGAAAAAGCGAAAAAAAAAATTAAAACAGTAACAGAGGCGGCATGATAAAAAAAACAAGCAATAAAACAGTGTCTGATATTGGCCAGCAGCAAACAGGGATCGGAAACAAGAGAATCGGATCGGACAGCATCGAAGCATCAAGTAGCAAAAAAACAAAAACAAAAATGAGGCAAAATAATATGTAATTTGTGATAAACAACAATTTTGTTTATTTGGGAAGCAAGTCCAAATGAGTCTAACCTTTAAGCCCCCTGTTTGACAGCTCCTATCTCATCCAATCCAATGATCTCAATAGGGAGACATATCAACATGTTACTGCTCCATCGTACTACCACCATCATGATCACATAATGATAATGAATTGCAAAAATTTTTGCAGATCATTTTAACTGTAACTCCTCTTCCGGTTGATCGACATGATGCGGCAACATATGGCAAAAAAATTGTATATTGTATATTTTTATATCATCTATCTATTGTATTGTATGGTACCTAATTTCATCGGAAATTAGTGTAACAACAATAAACATAAATTAAATACAACATTGAAGGAATTAAATTCATTTAATTTGATATATGTACATATATATACATATTCATACACATAAGTATAATACAAGTATATATGTATGTTGCTGCTACTGTTTTGAAAATAATGTGGTGCTAAAAGATTTTTTTTTATTTTCAATTGAAATAGATGATGTCATATTCTGATTCTATGAGATCTACACCATGCCACTGCAATGTGTTCTATTATTGAAATCAATTTTTCTTTCTTTCATTGAACTTACCACCCACTCAAATGAATTTTTAATATTTCAGCATGTTTTTCATAATTTATATTCTTCATTTATTTATTATTATTATTATTATTTTTTTTTTTTTTTGTATGATATTATTTTTAATTTTAAATGATTTATAAATTCGATGTAGATTTTTTTTTTTTTTTAAATTTTTGTAATTTTACTTGTATTTCATTCTGCACATCATTCAATTAATTTTTCTGTTTCAAAAATCGGAATTTTGTTTAGTTTTTGTTGAAAATTTCATTGAAAGTTTGATGGTAATAATTTTTTTTTTATATTAAAATAATTCTTCCGGTATTTTATAATTTTGGAAAAAAAATCATGCATTTTCAATAATAAACGATATTAAAATGCCATGTGTTTTATAAATATGATGTTGTATGTGATTTTTTTATCTTCATATGTACATATGTGTATAATATTTATTATACAATATGTTTATTTTCTCAATAGTCTCATCCTAACCTGAAATTTTTATCCGTTTTGTCAATAGCCAGGTCCATTGAAAGACCAGATATGTATTTATAAAAAGTTTAAAACTAAAATCAAATGAAAGTGATTGATACATTTCTCTTTTTGTTTTTCGTTTTACATTTCGATTTAAAATTCAATTTAAATTCTACGAAAAATGAATATTAAATGCTTCACAATTGAATTCATTGATATAGTCTTTATACATATACTTTATTATTTATAAAGTTTTATTTGGATTTTTATTAGATTGAATGTGTATAAAAGGGTTAAGAAAACATCTAAATATGAAACTTAAATACCGCATTCATTTTATGTAAATAACGCAATTATTAAAAATTATTATCATATATACATCATACATTATTTAAAATATATAACATCGGGTGGGTGGGTCAATCGACCCCCATGACCTCAACAGATTATATTATGTATATTTTTATATATGTATATACATACATATATATAGTATATACAATCACAATTATATATACGCAAGATACAGTCAATGAATAAGATATGTATAGAAGAAAAAAAATGAGGATTTTTGGTTCAAATAAAAGCTAACTGACTACGCATAGATTATAAATATTATTAAGCAATATTTTCTGAGATAACTTTTTTAATTTTTAAATTTAAATTAAAAGCAAAAAAAAACATAAATTCTAGAACAAGAAAATTTTAAAATAAATCGTGAGGAAGAAATAAATAATAAAATCATTCAAGAATATTTTTTTCTTTAAACAGATTACGTTTGTTTTTAAAATCTTTCAGCAACTGTAATATGTTTTACTATGGCATTTCCGGTTGAAAAAAAAAAAAATTAAACATACACAAAATATAATACATACATTTATTTGAAAAAAAAAAAAAAAAAAAAAAAAGATACATAGTAAATTTGAATTAAAATTTTTCAAGTTCATTAGCAAATTAATGTGTTGATTGTGAAAAGAAAAGAAAAAAAAAAGCCAGATTAAAATGAGACAAGAAGCTACAATGACACAAGCGCATATTTTATTTTTCATTAAAAAAAAAATCTTTATTTAATAAAAATAATTATTTTTAGAAAAATTGTAGTAAAATGATAAATGTAATTTAATTTTGAATGCTTGTAATGTTATTATTTTTATTTTTATTTTTAAATTTATTGCTTGTATTGTAATTTATTGTGAAGAATGAAATTGTTTAAAAATGTTGACACGTTTTCACCATACATACACAAAAAAAAAAAAATAAAAAAATAAATAAAAAAGGCACATTATACGTCTGCCTAAATGTCTGAAAAGTGATTCCATATGTTTTTTTTTTAATTTTCTTATGTTGTTCCTAAATTACTAGGAAATATAAAAAATTATATTACATGAGGAGATTTTTTTTTTTTTTTTTTTAAAGTGGACAAATTGTTAATTATGTCTCAATAAGCACAGGAAATGGACAAAAAAAAATACTATTTGGAGGCGAAAATAAAATTTGTATTTCAATAAATAAAATTAAATTATTCAATCATATATTACACATAAATTCAAAAAGAAAAAAATAATTGATTTTGCCCCAATTTAGAACACATTAATGGTTTTTTTTATTTTTTACTTAAAGTATATTTTCATAGTAATGACGTAAAAAATGTATTAAATAAAACCAACGAACATATGTAGAAAATTTCAATTAATGATTGATCAGTTTGGTATAGAAATAATTTTTATTTCCTCTTTTTTTTTTCAATTTCATCTTGTTACTTAAGTAGCTTAACACTCAATGGCAATCAATATGACTATTACTTTTTAATAAAAATAAAAAATGAAATAAATAAATAAACAAATCAATGAAAAATTGAATTACAAACACAAAAAAAAAAAAAAATAATACGAAAAACATCATTGGGCGTAAATCAATACATCCTGTGTTAATGTTTATTTTGATTAAACCGGAAATTATGATTTTTTTTTTTTTTTTTGAATAATATTGGAGATTATTATATAATGAAATTATGTTTTAAAAAATTTTAAATGAATGAAATATTATATGTATTTAAATTTAAAATTGTAAAAATAGATATCCTGTTGGATTTTAATAAATATGAGACGAAAAATCGAAAAACGATCGATTTTTAAAATTCTATGAAAATTCGATTTTTAAATCAATACCGTGATAATTTATAATTGTGGAAAATAAATATTAGATTACACCTTTTTTAAAAACAAATTAATGACTTTTTTTTTGGGAAAGTTATGTTAAAAAGATACTACCAACAGGAAATGTAGGTTTTAAAGATTCGAAAGAAGTTAATTTCAACTGATTGTTTTATTGTAGGATAATAGCCTAAGATGGATAATGTAAAATCGTCTTTAAAGTAGTAACAAGTTTTTCTATGAAATTCTGAAATTTCAATAGCAATCTATCATAATATGTAAACTTGTTTGTAATTCAATAACTCACTATTAATTTACAGCTTCTGAACTAAACCAATCGCTAAATTAATTTTATAAACATTATTTACTCGTGAACAGCGAACTTTTAATATCAATTTCATTTTATGTTTTTGTCATTTTTATTACTTTGTAAAATCAAATTTCAAAAAACTTTCAAAACTTAAAAAGAAAAACATAAAGGTCATCAAGGTTTTTTTTTTCTTGGTTTTAGAAAATCAATTTAACATTTTTAAAATGTCAATTTTCTTCTTTTTTTTTTCACTGTCATATTACAAAATATGTCTTTTTTTTACCAAAATATACATTTATACAAAAAAAAAAAATTAAATTAAATGAAAAGATTAAAAAAAATTTATTGAAAATCCCACAAATTTGTTTACCGTTTTTTTTTAAATACATACTACATTATATTGTATGAGAACAAGTTTAGGCGGAAAATTCAATCAGACATCATCATCATCATCGTTGTCGTCGTAGTTTTTAAATTAAATTATAATCGAACATATAAAATGAAAAATAATAAAAACCAGTAAAACTAAAATATAAAATAAAATATTATTGTAGGCGTTTTTTTAAATATATGTATGTATGTATTTATTTTTTTTTAATTTTTCTTATTATTTCACTTCAACTTTTTCGGCTTGAAAAAAAAAAAATCAATTTTTTTTTTTCAAAAAAACGTCTTTATGCCCTTGACAGCATGTCTGTGTATACATGCTATATGTATATTTTAAATTTTATGCGAACATTATCCAACATGATTAATATGTAAAATATACAATATAATATGTTTTGGTTTTTTCCCCACAAACCGACGCACAAATATTAGTAAAATAAAATAAAATTGGAGCGATGTTTTCTCATTTGTTTGTTTTTTTTTTTTTTTTTTTTTTTTGAAATTTTTTGATGAGAAAAATTAAAATACTCTGCTTTGAAAAATCTATTTTACTATAAAATAGGATAAAGGACGAATTAAAATGATAAAACATTTTAAAATTAATTTAAAAAAAAAAAAGATACAATGTTATTATTGTTTTTGTTGTTGTAATATTTAGATATGTGTAGTTGAATGTAATTATGCAGTCATTAATGATACAAAAAAAAAAAAAAAACAAAAAAGAGAAATGATATACATAAAAGGTTTTATATTTTGTGTAGTTAAAACTGTTAAAAGTCATCACTGTCCGCCTAAGCTAAATTTTCCATTTTGTCCCACATAAGATGAATATGACAAAAAAATATTCTGAAAAGAAAAAAAGCTACCAACCCAAAAAATATTTTAAATTTAATCAAATAAAAAATATGTAGGTAGGTACGTATGAGATATACATAAATACAAAAAGTTGCAAATAGTTTTTTAACTTTTATTTTTTCGCATTATCCTAAAAAATTACAAATAAATTTCATATAAAAAAGTTTTATACAAATATTAAAATTCAATGAAAATCAACGATCTCGGGCTAAAAGCTTTTTCGTATTTCTCATTAGTAGAATAACAGTTCAGATATGTAGATACATACATATGTATACATATTACAACAGCACATTTTTATAATTTAATAAATATAATAATCATCATCTTAATATGCGTATCAATTTGATTATGTAATTATACAAGAAAAATCAATAAAATTGTAACAGGATGTTGTTAAAATCATTCAAATGTATGAGTACACCATGCAAATTGAAAAAAAAAAAAAAATATGTTAATGGAGATCCCATTAAAATTAAATGATGAAACTGTTGAAGGAGGTTGAAATTGGCGACGATACTATCGTATAAGAGGCTAGATGACGTCAAAGTATTACTCTGAAAATCCTTTTTTCCATTTGGGTGGGATTTTGTTTAATTACGAGGAAGTAATATTTTCTTTAATTATATTTATCTCAAATTTCAGGTTTTTTTTTTTGCCTATATATTATTTTACATATTTACTTTTCTCTTTAAATTTTTAATAATACAAAGAGAATAAATAATAAAACATATGTATGTGTATGTGTGTATATAGAAAACGGAAGATGATATTTTAAATAAGAAAAATAAATAAATAAATAAAGGAAAAAGGATTGAAAATAAATAAAACTAGGCATATCCTTATTTACATACTTCATCTTATCATATTTTTTATAAGATAAGGTTAAGAGGAAAATTAATCAAAAATGATGAAAAAGGAAAAAAAAAAAAATATTAAAGATTGAGTAAATAACTTTGTCGTTATTTTTAACATGTTAAGAATTTTATTTAATCAAAAACAAAAATGTTTAACTTTTATATTAGAAAGTTATAGGTACTTTTTATATAATACATACATTCATTCAATGCTAAATTCAAACGAGAAATTATGCTACTGATATATTATGAGATAAGTTTGTAATAAGAAAAAAATAAGATCATAAATCTTTTAGCACAATTTTTCCCTATAGGAACATATAAAGTTATTATACATATTTTATCGTTTTCGTCATCACTGTTTACTTTTTGTTTTTTTTTACAAGAAAAAAAACAAGACATATTTTTAATAAAATTATTTTTAAAGATAAGTAATAGAAATTCCACGTAGTACAAGTTATGAAAATAATGAAACTCTTTTTATTTTGCTTTGAAGGATTTTTCATCATGCCTATACACAATATATGTACATACAAATAAGACGTATCCTTATTTAATAATCATTTTGGGCATAATAATTTTCTCAATCAGAAAGAAAAACATTTTTGTGTATTTTAAAATAAAGAAGAAAAATGATAATAATTCAAAAAAGGTTTTTCAATGAAGATGGAACAAAAAAAAAAAAAAGGAGAAAGTAAAAAAAAAAATTTACCTAAGTTATATCTCCAACTTTAAAAATTTTATATTTTGTTAATGTTTTTATTTCATTCCCTGACAGAAGAGATACATTTTATTTCTTACTAAGCTTTTTCTTACATTGTATTATCTTTTTTTTCATTTTTTTTTTTTTAATTACATAAAAACAAATTAAAATATTAGGAATTCTTTTCATGGAAAAGCATGGAAATTTTCTATTAGAAATTTTTTCATATTATTCTTTTATCATTATTACAGTAAGAAATATATTTTCAATATATTTTTGAATAAATCACCTGAATTGTCACAAGAACAATAATTATTAACATTAACATTAAATTCAAATTTGTGACATTTTGAAAATCCAATTTTGTCTATTACGACGCAAATAAATTTTAAGAAAAGTAATAATGTATTATATAAAGAATACTTTTAGAAGAAGAAAAAGGATACATATCCACAAAAACAAATTGGAAAAAAAATATTGTAAGCAAAAAAACAAACGGAAGTTTTTAATATTCATTTCACGTAATACGTTACAGGATTATTTCTCATGAAAAGGATCTAAACGTTTACTTTCAAAGAAATGGTATATATGTATATAATCAAGACGTAACAGTGTTAATATATAAATGAAAATATACATATATAGTTTTCTTCTGTAACAATAAATACGTTGATTTTTCCAACATTGCAAAAAAAAAATAAATAATAAGAATTTTTGGTACATAAATAATGATTGATTCCGTATTTTAAATAATATATTTTATAGGAGATTTAAAATGTTTTAAAAAGGATAAAAATGAAAAATGGTTGAAACTTTACTGAAAAAAAAAAAAATTATGTACGACAAATGACACTACTGGAATTATAAAAAAACTTTTTAGGTTACAAAATACGAGTATTCTCTTTAACCTTGGAACCTTATTTTCTTATAAAATGCTTTATTTAAAGGATTCGTTTTGTATTATAGTTAATAAAAATTTAATTCTAAAACTGCGTCATAGAAATTATAATTAATATGAATCAAAATTTTCCAAATTATTGTTTCTGTTTGTTTTTAGACTTCTTTTAACTTTTTTTTTCATAAGAAAATTGAAAACAAAAATCGGCACAAAAAAAAAAGGATAATCAAAAGAAATTTCTAAAAGAAGGAAATTATGTAAGAATTACATAGGTAATAAGGAAAATCGTACAGTCATTTTTTTTTTAATAGTACAGAAAATATATAAAAACAAAAACGAAAAAAAATATGTAGGTGAACTTTTTAAATTGTTTTTGTGTAGGTAGGTACTTCAATTTTGTTTTTATTTTAAATAAATTGAAATTTTTTTTTTTAAAATATTTTCTAAAGTTTTACTATGGCAAAACCCTCATAAACTAATTTTTAATGTACATAGTTTAAATAAACTTACATAATTTCAATATTATCGTTTTATATAAATTTTAAATATAATTGTATTCACTTTACTTCCTTTCTTCTTTTTATTAGGTTTTTTTTCTTTTGTACCCACCCACTATGTTTTTTGTTATTTTAATTCATTTTTAAAGTTATTTTTAACTTGAAATTATTATTTTTTTTTTTTTGTAAATTGAAGAAAAATAAAATGAAAGAAAATAGACAAAATTTATAATTCATAAAAAGCATATTATTTATAGGTTGTATTTTTATTCTATTTAGTATTTCCTTCCTTTTAATACAAAAAAAAAAACTACTTCGAAATAATAATGAAAAGCAAAAAAAAAAAAAAAACAATCATATCACAACACATTGATTGAAAAAACGTTCTATTGCCTACCACTTTCAATACATGTATGTAAACATTTAAAAATAAAAGAGTAATTTTTTTTTTATATCTTCGTTTTTTAACATTTCGTCTTCATAGACCAAACTTCCTATGAATTTAAAAAAAAAATACTAACATTTAGAAAAGAAAAAAAATTTAAAAAAAAAAAAATTAAATTCATATATTCATCCTTATATGATACTATGTAGCAATTCTATACATAAATATAATAAAAATAGACTTCCTTTTTTTCACATTCAAACGTCAAATTCAATAACATCAGAAACAGAAGCTCCAGTAGTCAGTCAGTCGTCATTCATTGCATTTTCATCAAATAGCTACATTATTTTTTATATAAAATAAGAATATTTTGTATCTACATACAGAAATATCTAATGTATAAAATTTATACTTATTTTATTTATGTACTTATGTGCAAACATATTTTTCTTTATCGCCTTCAAATATCTTCTTTAAATTCATGTATCTTTTCTTTGCAGTTACTTTACTTTTAAATATCAAATATATGTACCTATATAAATTTTTATGTTTATACATTGCTCTCATTAAATATTCTTTTTTTTTTTTTTTAATTTTTTTATTTATTTTTTATTCTATTCAACTTCCAGGTGGTTTCTCAAGTTTCCGGGATGCATTTCCGGAATGGTGTGAAGAAGATACTCAAAATCAAGAAATGGAATCTAGTCGTGGTACAACACAAGCTGATCAACTTATGGGTTTAAGGTAAATTGTGTGTGATGTTGTTATTGTTTTTTCTTTAAAAATAATTTCATATGTTTTTATATGTACATAGTTACATTATATTTTTGTTTAATGAAACCTCTCTTTAAAAGTAGATACCTACCAACAAAGTGTATATTTTCATAAGATCTGTTATGTTTTTTTGTTTTTTGTTTTGTTTTGTACATTTTATGTTTTACACAGGGTATTTGTTGCTAGCTATATTATATGGAGAATAGACTTTTATCAAATTTATATAAGAAGGATATATTTTTATTTTCTCAAAAAGAATCTATATGTATCATTTACTTTCCTATTGTCTCAATATGTTTTTTCGCTATCTATAATAGAGGTTCAGTTAGATTGTTACAATGACAATAAAATTATTAGAAATGATCTACAATCTTTTCCAGTGTAAATAATTTCATTTAAATACATCAAATTATAGGAACACCCTGTATAATAATTATTTGACTTCTATATAATTTATATTCATATTCTTTTAGTAAAACAAGCTATATCCTATTTCCGTTCTGTCATGCTCTGTATATGTATATCTTTTCTTACTCTTCTACATCTTTCGCATCATTGATGCATGGTTTTATTATCGTCTTCCGATCACTTTGCATATATCAAACACATAAGAGGAATAAAGTATGTTTTTTTTTGTTATTCTTTTTATCTTTATTTTTTTTTTTTTTAAATATGTATGTTCTTAATTGTATCTTATGAAATTTCTGCCTCTGTTGTATGTTTTTACTTACCGTTAAAAATTTTTTTCTTATTTCCTTATCAAATTTCTTTACTTTGCTGTTTTTCTTTTATAAAATATATCTACTCCTATTAATTTTCATAAGAATGATCTGAAAAATTAATGCCGCGCACTATTCACATTATGTAGACTGTATATATACAATATAATGATGTTCAACAAAACAGAAATGTATCAAATAACATTGGCCGGTCATTTTGTTAAGATGTCGGTCATCATAATTTAAATTACTTGAATATCATGCATTTTCATGTTTCTTATGTTTCTTTAACTTAATATGCATTTTTTTTTTTTTTTTTTTTTTTTTTTTTTGAATATTGAATTCATCTTTTATAACATTACTGTTGTTTTGTGATTTTATTTTTTTTTATACAATTTTCATTTTTTATTTTTATTATTATTTTTTTTTCCGCTTTAGATCGTTACGGATATCAACACCACATTCAGATTCAGCATGTAGTAGTTCAGCAGAATCATCAGATTGTGAAAGTACAACACATTATCATCATCATCATCATCATTTAAATGATGCTCCTGTTGAAATTGTGCCTGGTTTATTCCTTGGTAATGCATCGCATAGTCGTGATTCTAGTGCATTACAAAAGTATCATATTGAGGTAAGAATTTAATAAAACTAAAACAAAAAAATATAAAAGGAATTTTTCAAAGTTAAAATTCGTGACAAATAAAAATTATTATTTTCTTAAAATTGAAAAAAAAAAAAAAAATTTGTGCATGTAATAAAATATGTACATGTGTAATACGCATTGAGAGAAGATAATACGTATCTGAGAATAGGTTACCAATAACTGTTATGTTTTTATATATTTTATGTTAAAATTAAATAAGAAAAAAATAAATTTTGGGGGACTTATTAGTTAAGAATCGTAAAATAATGAACTTAAATTTTGGGTTTAATTTTAAACAAGATTGATTTCTAAAAAAAAAAAAAAAAAATTTCAATTCACTCAATATACAAAATTTAATTTATCTTTTTATGCTTTCACAGTATGTCCTTAATGTTACACCAGACCTTCCAAATCATTTTGAGGCTACCGGATGTGGTATAACATATTTACAAATTCCGATTGCAGATCATTATTCACAGAATGTGGCAGTACATTTTCCTGATGCAATTCAATTTATTGGTAAGTAATAAAATAAAAATTAAAAAATTAATTTATTAGTTTTTTTTTCATTTTCATTTTTTGTTGTTTTTTTTTTTGTTTAGATCATGCACGAACAAGTGGTTCAGCTGTATTAGTTCACTGCCTAGCTGGTGTATCACGTTCAGTTACAGTGACATTAGCCTATCTAATGCAAACATTACGAATATGTTTAAATGATGCATTTACATTAGTTCGAGATCGTAAACCGGATGTTGCACCAAATTTTCATTTTATGGAACAATTACATTCATTTGAACGTCAACTAGGTTTATCAACATCAACAAATACTCTATTACCAAATTCAGTTAATCCTCCAGTATCATCATCATCAGCATCATCGACATCATCATCATCGACAACATCATCATCATCTTCATCATCATCAGCTGTAACAGTTAGAGAATGTGAAAAATGCCCTACAACACAACGTTCAAAATATGCAACACCATGTGGTTGTTCATATTTTGAAAATCATCATCTTCATCATCATGATGATTTTAATAAATGTATGCATACGGATTTTTTGACACGTGCCAAAACAACAGGTGTATCACCAGATTCTGGTATTGAATTTGATCGATGGACACCATCATCAGATGGTGGTAGTGGGAGTGGAGGTGGTGGTGGTGGACTAAAATGAGATAAACTTGTAGGAAAAAGTTTTGTATTACCATCACCACTAACAACAACAACAACAACATCAAATGAAATGGAACAAAATCAGGAAGCAGATTCTGCTAGTCGATCAAAATTGAACTAAAAGCAAGAATCAAATTCCAAAATAATTTTTCTTAATTTTTGACGTTTAACAAAAACAAAGAACAAACAAAAAATAAAACGCAAAAAGTAGAAAATTAAATTTGTTTATTATGAGACTGATAAAGCGTGTAAATTAAAGAAGAAAATCAAAAATGATACAAAAAATGGTGGTGTGTCCCTTGAAAAGAAGGAACAAAAACAAAACTTTTTCCTACATGAAATTTTGAATTGAAGCAAAAATTTAATTTTAAAAAGAATAAAGAACAAAATATATACAAAATAATTTTAAATTAAAAAATTTGGAGTAAAAAACAATAAAAATTTTAAATTTACATTTTAAAAAATATCCGACCTATAGGGTGGGTGAACAATTAAATTGAAAAAGAAAAAAAACAGGCAGCATAATTAAGAGTGTTTAGACTTCGATACTTTGAGTGAAAAAGTATTATTTTAGATAGTTGATGAGTTTACTTAAAAATTTCAGAAAAAAATGGTTAAGTTGTTTCATGAAATTTTTGAAAAAAAAAAAAAAGCTTTTTAAAATAAAAAAGTATTTTGATATTTTAAGAGTTACAAAAAAAAACTCAATGCTAAGAAAATAATAAATGTGAAATACTGAGAACTTTTCGAATTTAAAATGAAAACTGATAGAAATTCTACCGAAAATTACGTCATTTTGAAATTAAATCTCTGATTACGAACTGAATCTTGAAATTTTTGTATTTGGATATGACTTTTTTTTCACAATTTCTAATTTTCATATTCGCTGTTATTATTGATTAATAAAATAAAAAATGTTATTAAGAATCGACAAATTCAACATAATTAACAAATTATGATAAATTTTATATTTTTCAAATATACAAAAGAGATAATTTGAAATTCGTAATGAACAATGTTTAACATTTTAAATAACTCCAATATCTAATACTTTCATTGAAACTCACCATCATATCGAAGCTAAAGCATACATTTTGCAAAATAAAAACAAAAATATATTTTAAAGCAAAAATTATTTTAAGAAGCCAAATGTTGATGAAATATGTAAAACGAAGAAAACAAGAAAAATTTAGAATAAAAAAAATAAATAATTAACAAAAATATTGAAAAATTTCAAATTTGTATTTTATATTTGTGTAAAATTGAAAAAAAAAAAAAAAAATAATAATAATAATAATAAAAAAATAAACAAATAGTTTTAAAATTATATTAAACAAGTTAAATGAACAAAAAATGCCATATATTAAAAAAAAAATTTATTATTATTACTATTATTACATTATTATCTTGTAAATTTAAGAAAATTTAATAATAATAAAAATTAAAAAAAAATAAACAAAAAGATTTAAAACAAATTTCATATTTTTTACATGACTTGAAAAAAGAAAACTAAATACATACATACATATTATTAAAAATCTAAAATTTTACAAACAAAAAAATTTAAAAAAAAAAAATAAACACATACGCAAAAATAAAACAAAACAAAAAAAAATAAAAAATAAATAATTGTTCTTATAATCGTAAGTTTTGAAATTAAGAGAAGAAAAATTTGAATTAAAAATTAATTATTAAAAAAAAAAATGTATACAAAAGAAAAAAAACCTATATATATACATATATATATATAAATGAATATGAAAAAAAAAATAATTAATTATATTGAATTTGATATATTTTACACAAAAAATTTACATGTTAATTAATTTTTTGCATAATTCATAAAAAAATTAAAAATTAAATAAAAAATAAATAAAACATACATATGAAATGGAATTTTGTGCAAATGTGGTATATATTATACAAAGTAATGAAGAAGATGATGAGAAAAAAAAAATGTGCATATATATATATATTTAAAATATAGTATATTTGAAAATTTATATAAATAAGAATTTTAAAAAATAAAATTGATATACTGTTTTAAAATAAATTACAAGAAAAGAAAAGAAAAAAAAATTCTAATATTAATTATAATTATTATAAATATATGTATGTAAATGTAAACAACAACAACAACAACAAAAATTGATTAATTGATAATAATAAAAAAAAAAAAGAAAACAAAACAATTTATTGCTATTAAAATAATTAAGAAATAAAAAACAAAATAAATAAAGCAGAAAAAAAAAATTTCTATATTACCGGAAAAATATTAAATTATGATGTATTATTAATTAACAATTGCAATTAGAAGAAAAGAAAAAAGAAAAAATAACAATTTAAAAAAATGAAATCTGATAAATTTGCTAATTTGAAAGAAAAAAAAAAAAACATTATAATTTTATTAAATGTGTACATCGTTTAGAAAAACAAAATTAAAAATTAATTTTTGAAATATTGCAGAAAATAAATAATAAAAATAAAATATTTTAAGAATGTTACATGAAACATATTTGTGAAAGTGCAATTTGAAATTTACGTAATAATAGAAAAAGTTGAATAGAATTTAATGTCTGTCTAAAAAAAAAAAAAATGTTCACCACGTTGTAGAGGTGATATTTAAAAAATTACAGACTCCAACAAAGATTGAAAATTTGAATAAAATAGTTAAAAGTGCAGAGAAAATTTTTTTATTGATCAAAATAAATTGCTTAAGTCAATAAGAATAAAATAAAATATCCTTTGGAAAAACGAATTGACTTGACCAATTTATATTCTGATCTTTTGATATTAATAAATGTCCTCCTTTGTATAACATAAAAATTTTCTCTGTATTTTGTGACTAAAATTGAATTTTTGATCCTAATTATCGAAATTTCGAAATTTCAAAAATGTTATTTTATTGGTAATATTTTATTACACAACAATTAATGAAATATGTACTTTCGACGAAAATTTTAAAAATTCTTTTTGAAGACATAAACTTTCCACAGAACTCCAAATGCAAAAAAAAAAAAAAAAAAAAACATTAAAAAAAAAAAAGAAGCGACAAATAAATTAAATAAATAATTAATTGAATAATTTTTATTTTTTTATATAATTTTTTTTTTTTTATTTTGTAACATTTTTTTAAAATATAAAATGACTGATTTGGTTTTAGTTTTATTAATTTTATAATTATTGTAATTACTATCTTATTATATTATTGTTAAAAACAAAACAAAACAACAAAAAAAAAAACAAAACAAAACAACAAAAAAAAAAACAAAAAAAATCAAGAGTTAATCAAAATAACAATATTTTTAAGAGAAAAAAAAATACATACACACAAATGTGAAGAAATAGATGATAGTATCCATTTTATATTTTTTAATTACTTTTTTTTTTTTTTTTTTTTTAGAAAACAAAGAATTTCTTTATAGTAAAAAATTAAAAGAAGAAAAAAAACAATTTAGAACAAGAGGCAAATATTTTGCTCATAATTTTTTTTTTTTTCTATAATTTTTTGTTTTTTAGTTTTTTATGTATAACAATTTTTTTTAAATATTTTTAAATGAATTCTTTTTTTTTTTTTTGTTTGTTATCTGTTTATATTATAATTTGTTTCTCCTTTTTATTTTTAATATGTAATACTAGAATTTAAAAGGAAAACAAAAACAAGATAAAGAAGAAAAAGAAAATACTTTTTTAAAAAGGATATATAATTTTTGTTTTTATTTTTTTGTATTTTTTTAGTTTATATTTTGCTACAAGTTATTGTTTCGTCTCTCGACATTGAGTTATATTTAGTCAAA
Organism: Bombylius discolor; assembly: GCA_939192795.1. Lineage (NCBI taxonomy): Eukaryota > Metazoa > Arthropoda > Insecta > Diptera > Bombyliidae > Bombylius > Bombylius discolor. The sequence goes on from OW584241.1 coordinate 40,758,945, forward strand.
CAGAATTTTGAAAGAATTCTTCTGTTATTTCATGACTTCAAGTCATAGTGGTTGTTTATCAAAGGGTTAATTCTATTAACCCTATTTAAGGGTTAATTCTATTGGAATGAAACAAAAATACATAATCCATATAAAAATTACAAGTAATACTTTAAAAATAAATAAAAGTCTGCGCATGTACATATAATATAGAATTACGGAAAAATCAATACGACGAACGAAGTAGAACAGTTTAGCAATTTTTTTTCTCTCTAAAATATTGCATAAATACAGGCAAAATTAAATTAAATTAAACTTCAAGTGATAATTTAAAAAGACCTAAAAATATTTTTTAACAGAAAATTGTTGCTCAATTTGAGATTTTTAGTGTTTTCATTGAATAGTCAAATTGTGATCCATAACCTCACTTCTTCATCTTTTACATGGTTCTTAAAATCTATAAAGAAAACTAGTTTGAAGCAATAATTTTTAATTTTATTTATGTAATTTTCAATTTATTTATAAAATTCAATAATTATCTACTTCTGCTAAGTACAAGATTTTGTTAGTGAAATTTAATTGAATTTAATAATTTTTCGGTGACATATTTGTGGTATTTTCCAGAAAAAAAAAGAAGTTTTCAACAATTTTTAAAGGTAAATTATTTCTTAAAATTAAAACATTCAAATTGAAAATATATTATGAGAAAAATATTAAAGTGCAGAATTTTAGTAATTACGAAAACATACTTAGGTATCCACTTAGTGTTTTCTTCAGGTTCCCTTTCTAGTCCTTGAATTTTAAATTTTCTAATTAAAAAATTAAAAATTGTTTAAATTTACTAAAAGAATGATTCATCGTTTATCATGTAAGTAGCTAATCATTGTTTTTGTTTAGAAAAAAAAGAAATGTTTGTGTTCAAATTAAAACTACGCCACTTTAATCTTTTAAAAAGAATTTCAGAAGAAAATGTGTACATACATATTTCTAAGTATCATTATGAATTTGTCAATAAATGCAAATGGCTGTATTCTAGAGAGTGGATTTCTTCAATTTCTATTCTTTTATATTGTTTTTTTGTGTGGCTTCTAGATACACCGCAGAATGATTTCTGGTCCAAGGAGCTTAGAATTGGTACCTTTTTTAGCTAGGTAATCTGCGTAATCTGCCAACTTGTTACCCTTGAATAAACAGATAACACTAATCAATAATCAATTCAATGAAGGTTTTTGAAATGGGCTTTCTGTGATATTGATCTTTAAATCCTTTCGTTTGCTTTTATTCTTTAAATTTTTTGTTGTTTTCTTTCTGTTTATTCTTTAAAATGTGTTAAGATTTTATTATTTGTTATGCTGACTGTACAAAAATGAATACATAGCTATATGTATAATTACAAAATTACATACATAAAACATAAACAACTAATCTCTAGGATAATTAAGAACTCCATTTTGTAAAAAAAAAAGTCATTTAATAGGTAACAAAAAATACCTACTAAAAAAATTTTTCTAAATGAAAAGCATAATATGAAAAATACTGATAACATATTTAAAATATAATTAAATACAGAAACAAAAAAGAATAAAAATATTTTTGAAAAAAATTTACAGTTTAGAAAAAAAAAATAATAAATACATAATAAATAAAAGGAGTTCTTATTACAAAAAAAAAAAACAAAGTATGTATGTATATGCCAAATTAAAATAAAAAAATTTATACACACAAAGAAAAAATGAAATAACGTGGTTGTAATTTTTAATATAAAATGTAAAAAAAAATAAAAATAAATACCAAAAGCCTTTGAAAATTAATAGAAAAATAAATAGGTAAAAATAGCTAACATAAAATTAAGATTATAACAAAAATTAGATTTTTAAAAATTTACATAAATTCATAATTCAACTTCAAAATAAGTATAAAACCACTGATTAATTTTTTGTGTATTACATATGTTAAATTACTGTATAAAATAAATAACCCATTTCTAAAAAATAATACATAATATGTACAATACCTACATATAAATATCAAATAATAACAAAAAGTTTATTCAACATAAAATCAACAAGGAGTCTTTAAGTTTTCCAAACTTTCCACTTCAACTAATAACTCATTTCGTACAAAGATTTTGTTTAAAATCAAATTTTTTAGTTTAAATTTTGACACTTTGGAAGATCTGACACTTTTTAGCTACTGATCTCCCCAAAACCTTTAGACAAAAGTTAATAGATTTTGGGGAAACTGATTGATCATAGTAACATAATAATAATGTCAAAAAAAAAAAAAAATGTTTTTGTTTTTTATTTAATACTCATTCTTGTTATTTGTTTTTCATTGTTTTGTCATCATCGTAAAAAATTTATTTAATAATTAATTTTTCACGAATAATTTTCACATTTTTTTTTTTTAAAAAAAAAGCTTTTCTTTCACATAATTATAAATTTTCGAAGCCTTCTTTGAATTTTATTTTATTTGATTTAATTTTAGCTTACAAAATAAAAAAGAACTAATTTCTTTGTCAAAACTATCAAAAGAATAATAAGAAATTTCGTAAAAATTACAAGCAAAAAACGAAAAAACAAAACAAAAAAAAACAAAATTAATTAATAATAAATACTCCTAATAAATTATAATTTTATAAATTTTAATAAATGAAGAAAATTTATTTTTCATATAAATGTGTAGAATATGTCAGGTAATTTGAATCCAGATGCTGAAGAATTTATCCCTTTTATTATTGTAAACAATTCATTATTTAATTGTAATGGAGATAAAAATAATGATGAAAATATTATAAATTATAATTTATCATCATCTGATGATGATATAATATCAATAAATCCTAGAAAATCTAATGATACAAAAACTAATATGGAAAATTTAAATTTATTAAATGAAAATGATTTTCAAAAAGAGATACGTTTTCGTTCAAACGGTTTAATTAATAATGAAACTGAACAAATTGTAATAAATAATAATGAACTGTATGAAATTAGTGAGGAAAATTTAGAAGAATCAATAATTAATAATGATATGATTAATGAAGAAGATAATCAACAAATTTATGGTACACCAGCTGATTATATAACAGATGATATGATGTATTATGCAGAAAATGAAGCTAATGTTGAATATATGAATAATTTAAATGATATGATATCAACAATTACAGAAGGAATGAAAAATTTAACATTTAATTCATATGAAAATAATAATATTGTATCACAAATTGATCTTGATAAAATTGATGAAAGTAATAAAAATACTGCCCGAGAATTTTCAAATAGTGAAAATTCAAAATTAAATGCTAATTCTGAAATTAATATTAATTTAAATAATGATGGTCCAATTAAAAATATTAAATCAAATTTAAATGAAGGAATAGCTCATAATTTAAAAAATCATAAAAATGATAAAAAATCAACAGAAAGAAAAATAACAATTAAAACATCTAATGAAGGTGCTGTACGAAAAATTTTAAAATCTGAGAAAAATGTTAAAATTGAAATAACACATAATAAATATGCTGTTTCTACTAAAACACCATTTACAATTTCAAAACAATCTCGACCACGTACTGCACCATATAATACAAAAAATTCTTTAACAATTAATATTAAATCATGTGAAATTGAAAATAATAATAGAAATAATACAGTTACATTTAAACGTCCAGCTACAGCTTATGTTAAACGAGATGTAATTAAATTAAATAAAATAACTTCTACACCAATATCATCAATATTATCAAAAAATGGAGCAGCTAGAAAATTAGATCTAATAATAACTGAATATCCTGTAAATGTTTCAAATACAAAAACGAAAAATGGTAATAATTCTAAAATTCTATCAACAAATAAAATGCCAACAATTATTCCCAGAGAAACAATTACTTCAAAACTTCGAAAAGATATAGCTAAAAAGGCAAAATAAATTTTTAGAAAGTTTATTTAGAATTTTGAAGAAGAAAAAATCATGAAAAAATATTTCCTTTAATAGTTTATAATTTCATGTGAAAAAAAAAGAAAATAATTTGTATTTCTTTTATATTTCATTTAATTTTTGTCTTGATAACCCTTTTCATGTGCATTTACTTTTTTTTTTCTTTTTAAAAATTTTTTTTTTTTTAATTAATATAAATTATGTGTAATTTTTCATTTAAATTTTTTTTTTTTTTTTGTAATTTATTTAAAAATTGTTTTTGATGATTAATTTAAAACTATTGTGATGGACGTTGAATATAAAAAATAATTTAGTTTTGTTTTTATTTTTCATTTTCTTAATAAAACGAATTTTTAGTAATAAATTTTTCTATAATTGTTCAAAATTTAAAATGTATTTTTCTTTTCTTCGATCAAAGTTCGATAATATCATCTCTATTGTAGATCCGGAATCCGGATCGAATGGAAGAATGTTCGAACGAATATGTTACTACATTGGCAATTCCACATTTGAATAGTTGAACGGCATTCGAAATTCTTTCGATCGAATTAAAATTGCTATTGTAGATTTCGTTCGAATCATATTAACCTATCCGGAATATTTTTTTTAAAATTTAACCGATCAAACACATTTGAGGTTAATATGGTGATTTTTTATTTGTAATTTATTATTTTTAATTGAAATAAAATTCGGAGTAATCTAATTTGCATTACATTGACAAAATTTTCATTATTGTGCCTTTTGAAGAGCATTTCAAGGCGTATTAATACACCTAATATGATCTAAAAAAAGGCTTCATAATTGAGAATAATATGAAAAAAAAATTTAGTCTTTTTAAGAAAATAATAAAAGTAATACAATTTGTCGTCATCGTATTTAAAAACAACAAAAAAAAAAAGAGTTTTAATAAATAGTGTTTTTTTTTTTTGAAAAATTGATAAAATCAAAATCGAACTCGGATGCAACCACAAAATAAGAAATTTTTTATATATCTGAGATAAAAATTTTTACAGAAAAAAATAATAATAAGTATAACGTAATAAAAGGATCACTGAAAAATAAATCAAAAATATATATGTATAAAAAAAATGTTTACATATTAATGAATTTGTGTGTATGTTTTAATAAAATTAAATATTCGAATTTTATTGCATGTTCTTATTAATTTTTTGAATAAAATAAAAGTTAATTGAATAAAACATTTAAATATAAAAAAAAATATATAAAGGAAATAGGATATTAAAAAAAAGAAAGAAAAATAATGTAAAAAAAAAAGTATAATAAACAGAGAAGAAAAATCCTTATGAAGAAAAAAAAAGAAAAAAATGCAGCTATGTAATGTAATTTAATAACATTTATACATAAATATATACACATACATATGTATGTATCTTTTTTTTTTTGTTTGTTTCTAGATATTTTGTACAATATTGTATCAAAAAAAAAAAAATAAATAAATAAAATATTTAAAAGTTTATTTAAATTTATGTAAATTAAAAATAAATTTAAAAAAAAAAAAAAGGAAATAAATACATATATACATGTATAACACATGTACTTAAAGTATGTTAAAAGAAAAACAAAATATATATACACACATACATATGTATGAGATATATTTATAAAAATATATGTATTTAAAATAAAAGAGAAATTTTATCGTTAAGTAATTTAAATTAACAAAAAAAAACTATATTTTCTGTGTTATTATTATGTCAATATGTATGTATTTAAAAGAACAACAACAACAAAAAAAAAGTAAACCATAAATTCAGTGAATTTTAAAAATAAAAATTAAAAAATAAAATGTGTAATACGAAAACATGCATGATTTAATTATTTTTGAATGAAAATCCCATGGATTTCTGAAAATATTATGAACGGAAACAATCTTGTCTTGAAATTTAAAACTCGACGTTGTAGAATCTGTTAACAAATTTAGTGGTTCACATTTCATTTTAAACTGTAGGTGAATGTATGATAGAAAAAAAATTGTTAAGAAACTCGAAAGTTAACCTGAGGAATTTATGGTTCAATTTGAGTCGTCCAGATAAGTTATGGCGGACCATCGAAAAAAAAAAGAAGACAGAATCTTCTTAGTTTTTTTCATAAATCAAAAGTATTTCTATTTCAGATTTATTATAATCCTCACTCAGGTTACAATTAAAATTACCGAGAAAAAAAAAACTAATTTTAAGGTTTCGAACAGTTCTTTTTTCTCTCTAAAGGATTTAATGTAAAATCATTGTCCACAAATATTCTTTTGCACTTAATTTCTTAAATAATAGAATCTTTAAACTTTACTAAATTTCCATTACTATGTGATTGTAATTATTAATTATTGCTTTATTTTTCTATTTTCAGACGATATTTTGAATAAGTGTTATAGTATCATAATTTAGTGTTACAAGAATCACTTTAATTAAATCGAAAAATTTAATTTACGTAAAAAAACAAAAAAACGATAGAAAATGGACGATAATAATTATCTATCAGATAGCGATCAAAGTGATGAAGATTTTTGCCCAGAAAAACAAAAAGAATCTGATGTATCAGTTGAAGAAGACGATGGAGATTCAAATGTTTCAAATAATGAAGAAGAATCTGATGATGACGAAAATAAAAAGGAAAATATTAAAAAAAAATCCAAAAATACTCGCAGGAATAAAGTACAATCGAAAAAAAGACGACAAACAAGAAGAGCTAATGATGATGATGAAACTAATGATGAATCTACTGAAATAAGACCTCTTAATGATGAGGAACGAAGAAAAAGAACAGACTTTCTGTGGGCAGAATTTTTAAATGACCATAGATCAAAATTAAATAAAAATAATACAACAAAAACTGCTACTACAGCAACAGCAACAGCAACATCAACATCATCATCATCACCATCATCATCATCGTCATCATCATCATCTTCAAATGATACAAAAGAAATAAAACCTACGGAAAAAATTAAAATTACTGAAATTCTTGATTTTGCTGGTGAAGAAGTTAAAGTTGAAAAAGAAGTGACTATAGATGAAATGAAAAAATTAACAAAATCAGGAAAAATTATTACAGCGGCTACCACAAGTGATAGTACAGATGTAAATATCTCGAAAATAAATACAACACAACCATTATCTCTTCAACGAACTCCATTCTCAATTAAGAGACCAGCAATTGGTGGTAGTAGTGGTGCTGGTGGTAGTGGTTTAAATTCTATTTTGGGGCAAATAGGTAAAAAATCTAAAATGTCAGTTTTGGAAAAAACAAAATTAGATTGGGATAAATTCAAAGAGAAAGAAGGTATTTCTGAAGAATTGGCAACATTCAATAGGGGTAAAGATGGGTAAGATGTCATTTAAATTCATTTCTTGTTTTCTTTCTTTAATAGTATTAATGTTTTTTTTTATAGATACCTAGAACGACAAGATTTCTTGCAACGAACAGATTTAAGACAATTTGAAAAGGAAAAAGAGTTAAGAAATACTACAAGAAATAGTAAACGTTAAAAAAAAATATATAGCAACAAAATATACATTAAACAAAGAAATTTATTTGAATTTCTTTTTAAATAATGTTGCTAAAACTATATACATACATACATTAAAATGACATACCCACAACAATATTATATTACTTTTAAATGTTTAGATATTTGGATAAGAAAATTTATGAAATTTCAAATTACATTTGGATTGTGTACCACAAAATGAATGAGTTCTTGTAACAAAGTTTAAATTACTTTAAATTTCGTCAAACATTGATTTTTTTTAAGTTGGTGACTTCAGTATTTCAAGTAAATAACTTTAAATTAAGTTTAAAATCGTGTTTTTTTTTTTTTTTGTACGATAAAACTTAATAAAATCTTTATTTTAATTTTAAAAAATAAAGATAAACAAAGTGAATGTAATTTTGTGAAAATTTTATGAATAAAAAATTGATTGAGAAAAAAACAAGAAGTTTTCCTTTTTTTTGATAAATCCTAAGATTCTATTAGAAGGTGCACACCAAATTTCTTCAGGTTTGAGGAAAAGTTGATCAATGCATAGCATTCGCATATAGAATGTGTTTCGAGGTTTCCTTGGCTTTTTTGTAAAATCTGCATTTGTCATCCTCTCTTAGCCCTATCTTAGCCGTTGAAATTTTTCTTAAGATGACTAAGAATATCAATTTTTATCGCTCACTTGATTTACAAGGTGACTGTGAGAATAAGGGTTTAAGACTGAAGAGGCTGAAACACACCAACATGTCTATTATTGAATAAAAAACATTCTTATTTTCATTAACTCTTTTTTTTAATACTATTTCTCAAAATTAACATGTATTAAAATTCGGATAAATTTTACATCATATCTGATTTTAAAATAAATATATTTTTTTTATTATTTTATTGTCATTCTCAATTAAGAATTCAAATTTTTTTTTGATGAATCTCTTTCCAGACTCAATGATCTTTCTTACTTTGAAGAAAGTTTGAGAAAATCTTTTTAAGATCATTAAATCTGAAAAAATATATGAAAATATAACTAAAATCAAAGAAAAATATAACAAACAGATTCTCAATCATAAATTTTTTCTCATATGAAAATTTATATTCTGAGGCTCAAGTACGATGACCACAAGCTTTTATTTTCTGAATTTTGTTCTTTTACGATATTATCTCCAAAGTAAGAAAAAGATCGTTCGTTCTGAATGTAATTGACTATGAGAATTATTCTGCTTGTGATATATTTCTTTACTAAAATATAATTAGTTGCGAGTTTTAAAAACACCAATTTTTTTTTTGTCTTATTTTTCTGACCAAAATACACAAAAAATCACACATAATTTAAAATAAATTATCATCTGTTTTGTTTTTGTTTTCTTAAAAATTGTTCAATACTAAGTTGCAAATTTTAAATGCAAATTTATACTAAAACAAAGCCAAAGTATTATTATTGAGCTGTTTTTGAAACGAAAACATCATTTCAAAGTATAATGTTGTTCTGCTTTTGTTCTCTTTTTATTTTTATTTGAATATATATGTATATTTTTTTAAAGTCCTTTATTAAAATATACTTTTGGAGGGATTTTTCCTTTATTCTTCTCTATCATTTCATTGTAAAATACTGGTTCGAATGTTTTCATTGTGCTTGTATTTAAGGAACTATAAAAAGATTTAAAAAGAAAATAAAATTAAGAACCAAATATTATATGAAGCATTTTTTGCTTACCATCTTTGAGGGAACAATGAACAAGCGGTGGGAACCATAATAAGTAAACTGAAAATTAAATTGTGAAAAAAGAGAAAGTAATTAAAAACATTAGAAAAAAATTTTTGTACAAAATTTTTTAACTTACAAGCATCCTACAGCTAATGTTTGGAATGGTGCATGTAATGCTGTTGCTCTTTTGAATGCTGGATAACCTTTTTCTAAACGTTCCATTATAACTGGTAAAATAAGCATTCCTGGAGCAGCCATTGTAATACGTGATATAACAACTTGTGTTATACCTTTAATTGCAGCTAAACGACTTTTACCAACAATATTACCATTACTATCTTCAACATCAATACCATAAAGTATTTCATTTTGTCGCATTAATGGAATATTAACACAATTAGCAGCAGCGACTGCAGCAAAAGGAACATATCGCTAAAAAAACAAAAGAGAATATTCGATTTTAAAAATTTAAAAACAAAAAAAAAAAAAATACCAAAAATAATGGCGAAGCTTTTTTTCCTCCAAATGATTTTAATCCTAATGCAGCTAATAATGCACTTGTCGTTGCTGAAACATAAGCAACACCCAATTGTGTTACAGTTGTGGGAGAATTTGCATTACGATTTGTATAATTAACTAGTGCATTGAATGATTGATTGACCCATTGCCAAAAAACAACAGCTGGTATTGTACGATACCATTGTAACATTGCACCTGTGATTAGCATACCACCAGGAACCTAAAATTAAATTGATTTAATTTAATTCAATTTTATTTTCGTTTTATAAATGAAAATGAATGTCAATATGTCGAGAATTAGAAATAATTAAAAAGTGCAATGACATTTTAAATGTTTCTATTTTTCTAAATTTAACTCGATTGTTGCACGTGAGATTAATCGCGTGATTAATTGAGCATGATAAAAAAATTTTTACTACGTCAATAAATAAAATAATTTTTAAATGAAATGAAAAAGAATATTTATGATATTACATACCTGAAAACTCATTCTTCCCATGAAATTTTGCAATTCACCACTATCAGGATGAAATGCTGAAGTGTATAATTTCATTGCATACATAACTTGATCCTTAGTTGTTTCTTTTGGTTCTTTTCCTTGTCTGTATTGATTTACTAGCTCTTTAGCTTTTAATAGTTCTTTATTTGATGCAGTTACAGTTCGAGGATCTGTCATCCAGGCATAATATTTAAATCTACCAACGAAAGTTGAAACATCCCATAAGGGTTTATCGACATCGATTCTATCCTCAGCATTTTTAACTGGTACGTTAATTTCCTCTTTGAAAAAAAATAATAATAATAATAATATAGACATTTGACATATTAATTCTTAATTAAGTTAAATACTCACTTGTTCTAGAAAACATCCTTCTTTCTTTTTTATTTTCAACTTCAATTTAATACTGATGAAGAAAAAAAAAATCCTTTTTATATTTTATTGATTTCTTAAATGTCCTAAATTAAATCAAAAAATATATAGACAGAAAGAATTCTTATGTAGTATAAAAATGTCTCATACAAAAATTTTTGTTCTGGGGTTCCAATGTTGGAACCCCATTAGTGAAATAGCTTTGAATGTACATCAGCATATTTCAGTTTTGTTAAAAAAGCTTTTACTTCTGCATAGAAATACATATGTACATGCGAATACGACAATTACCTTGTTTATGCACAAAAATTAAAACGTATTAACGATAAAACGTTTTGAATATCGTTTTGAGATAATACATTTTAATTGGTGTTTATGCGTAGTACAACATTTCATTCTCACTTAAAACGTTTTGAGTAATAAACTAATACTACTCTAAAAGTTCATATTGATGTTTAGTATGTTACCAACACCATTTTGAAAGGTCAAATATGACAATTCATTTAAAACGAAGAAAGTGTACATGCACATTTTAAAAACGCATTGAAATTTTAAATTCGGATTTTATAGTGTATTCACTCAAGACGAAATAAAGTTTCAATGCGTTTTAAAATTTGGTTTATGCATCCGTATTTAGTCAAAACGGCATGAGTTAATGCGAATTAAAGCTTCGCATAAACAAGGTAATTGATGGTGTCGGTGTGACTCATTTTATTCACATATGTTTCACCATTTGAAATTTTTTTTATATTCTATTTAACACACAAGAGTAAAATTTTTTTTTATTTTTCATTCATCTTGATCATGTTAAAAACAAAACTTAAATTTCAAAGCGCTTTAAAGCATAGTTAAAAAAACTTTCACTTCCTTCCTTCTCTTACCGTACTGTTCTATAGTCTAATTTAATAATTACAATTTTTAGTCGATACTACATAAGAATTCTTTCTGTCTATATATTTTTTGATTAAATATAGGAAAAAAAATTTTGATTGTGTAATCAACCTTTTCTCCAGCTAAGTATGTACTTATGTGTTGTAATTGTAACAATTTACAAGACAAAACTTAGGCACTGATAGAAGATTTAAAATCCACCTTTTCACAGCAACTGTCCGGATAAAAATAAGAATATTTTAATAAATATGAAAGTAAAATTACGTAAAATAAGAAAAAATCAATTTAAAAAAAAACAAACAAACAGTATATCCATAATTATTAAGTAAATATAGGTATGTACATACATTGTCACACCTATTTTTGCCCCTTGTTCTATTCCCGTACCGACTCTTGTGTTTACTTTCAAAACATTATTTTCGCATCTTTGTCACAATGTATCTCAGAATAGTTAAAATTATTATGTATTTTTTTACAAATTGTTTTTTGGCGACTTTCCAAATTTTTTATCTCGAGATAATGTTCTCTTCGATTGATTTACGAATTTTACGAGTACTCGTTCGTGACAAAACAAAACGAAATAACGAATTAATGAATTATTTATTAGGATTGAATAATAAAACGAGACGAGACAGACAAATTTCCTTATGACGATTTATTACAATATTGCTACTGTTTAGTAACGATTGACGAAAGTGACGTCTGATGATAAAAAACCCAAAACAAAAAAGAAAACATAATCCCAGCTGATATGTTTATTACTAATGGTAACACTAACATAAACTAATCTTTTAAACGAAAAAATCCAACCATAAAGAGAAGGGTGTTTCATTTGAATGTCAATAATTTTTTGATACATTTTTATTAGATTATCAAGATCTTTTGAAAATATGAAGAATTTTATACAATCATTGTATTTAGGTTATATTATTGAAAAAAAATTGACCTAATAAATAAAATTCCTCATATTTTCAAAAGATCTTGATAATCTAATAAAAATGTATTAAATAATTATTGACATTCAAATGAAACACCCTTTATGGTTGTATTTTTTCGTTAAAAACATTAGTTTATGTTAGTGTTACCATTAGTAATAAACTTATCAGCTGGGATTATGTTTTGTTTTTGTTTTTGTTTTTTTTAATATTTTGCTTTGCTTATCGTTATCATCAGACGTCACTTTCGACAAACGTAACTAAACAGTAGCATTGTGGTTAAAAAGCAAGCGTTTGATATTAAACGTGTGTTTAATGGAAATCATATTTTTTGATTATACTTCTATTCTACAAATGTTCCGGCTTCTTTTTTAAAAAACAGAATGAATATACATACATACATACATACATAATATCCACAGAGAGTATATGTAAGTAAATAATAATTAAGGAAGCTATTAAGATATGAATATTTAGTTCAAAATGTGAAAGGAATAATTAAAAATTTTCAATATTATAATATTTCATGATTTTATGGTCATTTTTATGATACCATTGATGACTCATTCTCTTTAACATACATACATTAAAATTGTATTCCTATGTCTAGACCATTATTATATCAATTATATTTTATAATCTTCATAATAGTTTATAGTGGGAAAAGAAAAACAAAATATTATATTCAAACATTATTAAATTGATGTTTATCGACTGGCGGCATTTCTTTAGGAAAAAAATTATTATTTTTTAAATCAGTGCCAAAAAATATAATATTTTTTTTTCATTGTTACGATGACCACCCAAAGTATTAAATAATAATTTGCAATCAAATTTGTTATCTCATAGAATTTGATATAAAAAAAAACAAACAAACAAAAAACTTATCAAAATGAAATTTGATTAATATCAAAACCATTAAATATATGTATGTACATATGTACGTGTATTTCTCCTTTTTCAAAACAACAACTAAAAATTTATTCTCAAGTTTATTCTCAATTCCATATCTATATGTATTCCATCAATGTCATTGAATACAATAGTGCTTAATTGATTATATCTTTTAAGAAGGAAAAAAAAAATAAACCTCAGACAGCCGCCGGAAGATTATACATAGATCATTTTCTATTCTTTTTTTTTTTCTAACATTTTTTTTTTCTTAATTATCATCGTCAAAATAAATTGGTTCAGCTCGAATTTATAATGAATGAATGCACATATGTCACTTAAAACTTAGCTGATATAATTAGTTAGTGTGATGATATCGTTACAAATATTCAGATTATTATTGAATGCGCATAGTTATCTACAGTTAAATAAATAAAAATGTAGATTTTTATAGTCGGTCGGCAATATTTACTAACTATTTACAAAGACTTTCTAACTGAAAGCATAAGAGTCTGTGAAACTAGTAAATTTTATTAGTATTATTATTTTTTTTTTTTCATCTTTATGATAATGTAAAATGAATAAGACCATCTTTTTAAACCCTAACGATAAAGGAGATACAGTACACTAATACATATAAAGGAAAATTCATTAATTTTGTCATATCTAATCGTTATTCATACATTTCATGTCCCTGTTAAGCAAAAATGATTGATTTGACTTAATTTTTTTTCTACTGAATCTTATATTCTTATACCGGTGTCCGGTCATCATCATATCATTTTTTTCTCTGTTTTAGATTTAAGTATTTTTCTACAATAACTGTCGGTATAAATAATAAAAGTGATTTTGTTTATCGTCTTTTTTCTCATCAATAGATAATGACATTGATAATAACTTTGACAGCAGTGCACATGTTAAATTTTGCCTGGCTAAAGTCTAAAGAAACAGAGATCATCATCTATAACTCGATATTTAAAGATATTTTCTAACAATTTTTATTACACTTTCTAAATTTTCAATTTTGTCAAAGTTATTCAAGAACTAATGAGAAAATTGATGCGAACGTAAAACCAAATGGTAAAATGATCGTTTTAAATAAATTTCAGGTTCGGTGTTTCCGTCTTTCGAAAATTCAATGATGATGATTCAATTTAAAAATTTCAAAATGAATCTTTATGAACAACTAAAAGCTTCCTCATATGTATTTTTTTAAAATTAGATTCTATATTGGATCTGAGTTGATGCGAAAATTTCAGTCAAATAATAATCCGTATTTTAAAATATGAAAATATTCCGAATAAAAGATTGAAAAATCTTTTCATCTTCTGATTAATCAATTATGTGAGTGTGTATTTTCACGAGTAATAATAAAATAAGTATGAAGAATAAGCTAACTATTTTTTTATTATTGAATAAAAATTACTTTGAAAAACGGAAAAAACTACTCAAATCTAATGATAATGATAGCCATTCAGAATTAGGACTTTTTTATATAACAAAAAAAAAAAAATAAAATAAAAAAGAAAAAAAAAATTAAGTAGAAGTATTTTGTCGCTATTTATGCTATTATTATTGTTATCATTATTAAAGTGAAATTGAAGAAGAAAAAAAAACAAGAGGAAGGGAAAAACAAATGTGAAAAGGGGAAAAAAATAAAGCAACATCAAAAGATGCCGATAATAATAACCAACCATCACGTATATAAATATATGCGTATAAATTAATTCAACTGCACACATTGTGTTAATCCAACAACAGAATCACCGTCGTCATCATCATCATCATCATCATCATCTTATAGTTCAATTCAATTCAATAACATATACCGTGTGCGGTCAATTTTGACTTTTTCTTCTCTGATAAAACATAATATGTGTACATATGTATATATATATGTAAGTATGTATATAACATAAGATACAAACTGATCTGATGCATGCATGGATAGAGTAGATTTACGTGGAGGCCGGTTTATTTGCGCCTGCCTTTGATGTCCATTTCGATATGTGTCCATCTGTAGGATACAAATTTTTTTTTTTTTTCACATGTGATGTTAAATATATAGTAACATACCGCATTTTAATCTCTTTTGATATTAAAAAAATATATAGCTATATCACGTATATAGTTTTTGCAAACGTAATCATAAAAGAGAAAAAACAAAATTAATTGAAATAAACAATTTATCATAAGTGAGAAAAAAGTATCAAGATTTTGTAGAAAAAAAAAAAACAACAATTCTCTTGAATAAATTTATTTGAAAGAATATGATTTTATAATCGATTCGATGAAATAATTTTATTTGTAAAACTCTTCAATTTAATATATTTTTTTTCTTTTCTTGGAAAATTTATAAAAAAAAAAGAAAATAATAGCTATATAAAATGTAAATTTTATCACGCCCTCCTTAAAACACATTAGAACATTTTCAATGCAAACTCACAAATTCTTTAAATTTAAATATATTTATAATGTAGTCCTCAATAAAATCCTTATTATAAAATCCATTAGACAAAAATTTTAATATTTATTTTTTTTTTATACATGTGTACATAGATAGAGATTCATATTTCTTCATATAACATAAAAATAAAGATTCATGAGAAATTTACCAGAATTTTGTTTGTTAATGGGTTTTTCTGTTTTGATAACATTATCATAATTTCGTAACATCAATTTAAAAGCAAGTACATTATAGTATGTAGTACATTCATATTAAATCATTGCATTGGCAGTATTGGCAGTACCGAAAGAAGGATCACCAAAATTTTTCACTTGTCTAACCTTTTGCATCTTTTGATTTTTTTTCCACCCATTTTCATCTCGATATACGAGTGCATACCTACATTATATACTTTTTGTTGTTGCATTTAAAATTTGGTGGTCGCTATGTTCATGTTCGAATGTTCATTTGAAAATCATGCTGTTATCATCATAAAAAGAACAATATAACCAACATCCATCTGCCGATGACTTGAATAAGATAAGAACACTTCTTTGCGAAATGTGATATCTTTTTTTTTTTTTTAATTTTTGTTGTTGTTGTTCGATATCATTTCGGCAGTCTTTGTCTTTTTTTTTATTCTGGAGATCATTTTCATCTTTATTTTTTTATTTTACAAAAAATGAAAATGCTCAATAACTTTTAAGTACATCAAAGCAATAAAATAACAGCAACAGCAGAAGTAGGATTTGCCTTCTTGTTTTTTTTCCTTTCTGGAAAAAAAAAATTGAAAAAAAAAGCAAATAAGAAAAATTAATCCACCCAAACATCCTTTTGGATTTTTGTGGAAAGAAAAAAAAAAATCTAAAGTGGTTCAGCTGTTGTCGATTTTTTATCTTTTTGTATTTCGTGTTTTTTTCTTCTTCTTAAGAGAAGTTACTATTAAACTACTGTATACTCTGTTTTGGTTTTTGCTCTAGAAGATACTGCTACTGCACCGCAATTGAATCTTCTTCCGTCTTCATGGATAACATATATACTTAAAATAAAATAAAAATCAAAACTATAAAAATTGGTGTAACTTGAATGTTGGAAGCCTCTAAAAAAAATGCTTCCCATTATATTGTTTTTATTTTTTAAAATTTTTTTTTTTCAATGCACAAAAATGAATTTTAAAAGAATCTTCAAGATATTTTTTTTTTTGCCATTACTTTGATGTTTAATGATAGACTTTGAGAGTTAACTTTTTTGTGATTTTTTTTTATTTATGTATTTTTTTTCTTCTTCTTGTACATATAATATTCACTTTGATTTCATGTATCTTTTATAATGTTTTTTTTTTACATTTTCTTTATTTTACGCTTTTAAATTTTTATTTCCATTGAAGATATTATCATTTTCTTTGACGATGTTGATGATGACGAAGAAGATGATGATGATGATTTTGATGTATCTTTTCTTATTCTTTTTGATATATAAGTGGTAATGGTTTGTTATTCACCATTATCATTTGACGTTCTTTATTCGAATCATCGTCATAATCACAGAATAAATAGCTTTTTGGATGAACATCATCATTATTTCTTAGATATTTTAAAATTTTTGTCATCTTTTTTGTCTTGCGTAATAATCTTTTACACACGAGTTTTATATTATAAAATATAAGGTTTCTGTTCTACCATGATTGTTTCTGATTATTTTTTTTTTATTAAAATTTTTTTCCTTTCTTTTTATCAAATTTTTTTTTAATATTTGAATAAAATGTACCGCCAATGTCAATGAGCCATCGCTGAAATTTGTTCAAAATATAATGATGTTTTTTTTTTGCAATAACTGTGTGATAAATTGCTTACAGACATGTGTTGTATACATTTGCCTTTGATGCGGTCGAAATGACCGACAAAATGCATGTTAGAGATTTATAAATAAATATCCAGTATAATTTAGGTAGATTTTTTTTTTTACTTTAAAATTATTAAGTTTTGCTGGTTAAGTTTAATTCTTTTCTTCTACCAATGATGTATTTTTATCTACTTGTTTTAATCATGATTTTGAAGCTAGACTTCAAAAATAGTTTTTTGTTAATAAAATGATTTCATTTCGATATTGTTTTTGAGTAAATTTTTAAATGAATTATTAAAAATATTATCGTTAGAAGTGTACGTTCTTCGATTATGCAATTGACTAAGTTTAAAAAAAAAAAGCGATAAAAAATTTACTGAACATTAAATTTTTGACTAGAAATTAAGTCATTTATTTCTCTAATGTGCAACAGTACAAAGACAATAAAAAGATATGCATAAAATGTCTTATCTATTAAACACAACTTTTATGCACACATAACTTTCTTTTTGAATTCAAAAGGAATGGGAAAAAAAACACCCTTTTATGACAAAGAAGCTAATTTTGATTTTAATTTAAGATGAAAAACACAAAAGAGAACTCAAATGATATTCATTCACATAGTGAGTATTTATATATTATGCCCCGCAGTTGAATATTCTTTGAACTTTCAAAAGTCCTTTGATTTGAGAATGTTCCATAATTTTTTTTTGTTGTTTTACTTTGTAAATACATAATATGTATCATCATAGTGAAAAAGCTTATTTTTGTGATAAGTTTTTTTTTTTTTTAAATTTTATCAAAGAAAAGCATATTTAGCAATTTTTCTATTTTTTTTCCTTTTTCACATTTTTTATCTTTCCAGGAATCAGGACTTCACTGCATAACAATTAAAACACGGTTTTTGCTGGTTTTTTTTTTTTTAATCAAAATGTTGTTGAAAAAATTGTGACATCGTTTTCTATTATTTTTTGTTATTTTTTTTTCTCTCATAAAACCAGGTCTTCTGTAGGAAAAAAAAACGAATGCTTCCAAACCAAGCATACTTTACAATTTGTAATTTGTGTACAGTTTACCTTTTTAATGAATTTTTAAAATTTTTTTTTTTTTAAAAAAAAGGATGCATATACGTAGAAGAATATTTAAGATTTTTTCAGAAAAATGACTAGTCCTTCATAATATATACATAAAAAACATATGTTTGCGTAAACAAAAACAAAAAATTAAAACAGAATGGTAAATTAATTGCTTTTCTTCTCTAACTTGTTTGTCGGTCTTCAAACCTAAAGATCTCATAACCAGATAAAAAAAAATGTACACATAAAAAAATAGATACTGTTGAATTCATTCTTATTGTGAATGAATGACATAAGATTCAACAGATGGTAGATTTTCAAAAGAAAAAAAGTTCTCATTTTATATACGTATGTTAAAGTTAAAGAAAGTGTATAAAAACATGCATACTTGCTTTTTTTTCTCCTTCTTTTAATTACAAAACTTGTTGCATCATATTGTATCTAAAGATTTATAAAAAAATTCTACATACAATAAATTGTGTACATATGTACATACATACATATGTACATATATGAAGTCGTTTTTGTTTTGTATGTTTTTTTTTTTTTTTGTCAAGAATTAATTGATATGAAAACTGTATAAGAGAATACATTTTGTGTATAAAAAAAAATTCTTGCAAAAGTCAAGTAAAGTAATTATACAATTAATTCATTTGTAAAATGTATGAAAAAGATTTTAATTATGATGTTGATATTATTTTTTAATTAATGAACTTGCCTTGTAGGTAAATTTCATAACAAAAAAAAAAAAATAATAATTTCTTGTGTAAATTTTATGAATAAAGTGCATATGGAGATTCTATTTAAAATAAAACAATCAGTATATAATTTGTACATATTATGTACATTTGTTTATGTAAGAATTTATTTAAGGTGATACTCGTACATTATACGTGCATATTGTCCTTGGATTTTCTTGAAAAAAGATATTGTTTCAGCTTCGTTTTTATGAAATTTTATATTATACCATTTTAAAATAGAGAGGAAAATTCATACAGTGAACTTTGAACTTTCATAAAAAGTAGAAAAATTTACTCCATTTACTCCAAGTTACCAAAAATAATTGTACATTTGGAAAATTGTTTTAGCAAAAGAGTTCTCTGTTTTATGTATGTATAATAGATTGTTAACCTTTGGTTTAAGGAACATCATAATCATTTTGGATGTTATTAATGCCTGGGCCTGACTCCTGACCCACTACTGGAATAATTCATTTATATCACGAAATGTTACCATTAATTCTTAGAAATCATTTTAGTATACATTTTATCTTTGAACTATTCACATGAAAAAAAATAAAATTTTTATTTTCATTAAAATTAACTTTACAGGATAAGCCAAGTTTACTCCCACTAACAAATCAAAGGGCATTTATAATGGGCCTTTAGGCCTCCTAGTGGACTTGATTCTCATAAGCAAACATATTTAAGATTGTAACAGGATATGAAAAATTCCAGAATGTCATTTAATTTAAAAAATATGTATATTTTTTTTGTTCAATGTGAAAGATCAATTTTTTTACCACGAGGATTGAATAACATGAAAATATGAGAAGAAAAATTATTTTTATTTTGGAATTTTAACCGCATATAATGTGAAATGACATTCTATTTTGTTTTCAACAAAATATGGAAAAATAATATATATTTTTTTTTTAAATCATACATCATATGTGTTATACATAAGAATTTAATAATGTAAGTTTACATTATGTATGTAATATGAATGAATTTAAATACTAACTACATAAATATATAGGTATGTAAAAACCACAGGAATTTTTACGCTTTGACGCATTCAAATGTATTAAATTACAATTACATATATCTATACAGTATACATATAAATTGTATAGATACTTATATTTTTTAACAATTATTTACAAAAGTAATGTGTAATGTAATTTTTTAAATAAAATTCTATATACATATGTACATATGTGTACATATACCTACATGTACAAAATTCATATTATTCATAAAAATATTTGTGGTTTTTCTTGAAAATATTTTTCTATTTTTTTTTTTCTTGAAAATAAAGCAAAAATTAGGTAAATGTACATATATGTATGTATGTATATTACTTAAAATGTTTCAAATTATTTTTTTAATGGCCAAAGTATAAAAGATATTTGATACATAAAGATAATATCTTCTTTTTTTTTTTATTTTTTAAATAGGAAATTATCTATTTCGTAGAAAGATGATGTCAATTTTTCTTTATTCTTATTTTCTTTTGTAAAAAAAGAAGTATATGTATTTTAATGGATATACATAGGTACATACATATGTATGTGACTAAAATAGATTTTTTCAAAAATTTGATCTATAAGATATACAAATGATTTGTTCCGTCCATTATTTGAAGTTTTGTATTTTTATAAAAATAAAATACATATACATATGTACATATGTACATAAATGTTGATAAATATTTCAATATACATACATATGGATTGTGATTCAATCATATTTACTGTCGTGTTAAATTCAGGATTTCCCTGTTGATTAAGGTAATAAATTTTTTATTTTAAAAGTAAAATCTTCATATTATAGTATCAATAAAAAGATATGTATGTAACTTCAGATAATAACAATAAAAAATTATAACCAACTTTTAAAAAAAATCACAAGATATTTAGTAAGATTTATTCAAAGATACTCACATATCTTCATATATTTTTTGATGTAGTATCTTACTCTAGGGTAGTCTGAAGAGTTTTCTGTTTAAAGACATACATACATATGTAAGGAACTAGATTTCGTCTAAAAGAAAAACAGTTAATTTTGTAGTCTTAAAAGCTATATAAAGGTAATTTTGTATTTGACTTTTAATATCTGATTTGCAAAATTTTAGAATTTTTAAAACAAAAATACCAAAAGTTCCTTTATACATTTTTTTGTTCCATAATTTTTTTTTAAATTATGAACTACAAAGGATAAGGATAAGGAAGTTTTTTCAATTCGAAAATTTATTTCTAATTTTTCTAAACATAATTCCAAAAATGTGAATAAAACATTTTAAAAAAATCTTTACTTCATAATACGATTTAATTTCAATTTCAATGTCATTCAGGTGAAACATTCATAGTACAATTGTACAATACAAATTTATTTCATAATAACTCATAATTGCTTTGAACAGACCAAAAAAAAAAAAAACAGAAGATTCTTTTTGATGTTTTTAAATTATTTTATTTAATTTTTAGAATGCTTTTAAATGTGTACATACATACATAAAATTCAGATATAGCAACAGAATATGTATTTAATATTTATTAATATGTTTACTCTTAACTCTTGTAGTAATCTCTTATGACCATCATAATATAATAATATTATTTTATCTGTTGGAGCTTAAGGTCATCATTATTCATTCTATCATCAGCATCATTGGCTTTGATGCTCTATTGCCTATCTTGAGCGACACTTTACATAACGATGAAGATGATGATGATGACTTGGTTTGTTTGATGGTACAACAAGAGGTG
Source organism: Bombylius discolor (assembly GCA_939192795.1). Classification (NCBI taxonomy): domain Eukaryota; kingdom Metazoa; phylum Arthropoda; class Insecta; order Diptera; family Bombyliidae; genus Bombylius; species Bombylius discolor. The sequence continues at coordinate 40,781,025 of OW584241.1, forward strand.
ATTTTGTTTTGCAATTATTTTAGCATGAACAAATATAAGTTTGTGTGTATTCATACACAATAGATTGTTATATAGATTTAAGCAACAATTATTCGCTTGCTTTGTATCTTTTTTTTTTTTTATTTTGTAAAGATTAAATATTTTTTTGTTATATGGCACAGCGCGAAAAAAATTAAAAATAATGTACACAATCTTTAACTACCTATTACTCGCCAAGATTTTTTTTTTCTTTAATTTTTAAATAAAACCCGACGTTATAGTGAACACTCTCTATTATAGATAGATAAAAAAAAAAATAAAAAAAGACTAAAGTCGATCCATCCATCCACATCCCTCAAGCGGTATCATTATTCGTTGTGCCAGCAAAATATATCCAGTGCCAGTATTATATGCCGCTTTTATATTTAATGTCGGCATCTTTTAATGTTGTTTTTTTTTTAACACGCGGTACTTTTGAATTAACTTTTTTTTTCTTCATCACATTTTCATTTTCTTTAGTTTAAAAAAAACCAAGTTTTTTCTCTTCTCTGTGATATGTACGCTAAAAAGTAATATTTGTTTGTAATGCTTAATTTTTTTTAGCTTTTTTTTGCAACTAAAAAACTTCAAGAAAAAAAATCTTATTTAACCTGTACACAAAAAAGTTCAATGGCTGTATTTTTTTGTTTTTTTTTTTTCCACAGTTTTTTGTCTTTCTTTTATTCAAAATTTTAAGTTTACCTTTTTGTTTTTTTTTTTAACTTCTCACTTTTTATTTTATATACTAAAATCTGTGTATGTACCTACTTACAATCATTTTTTCGTACCAGGTTGTACTTATTTTTCACAAAATTTATAAATACATACAATAATAATGAGTATATCTATAAAAATAAAAAAGAAGTCTTTAAAAAAGTTTTTTTTTTCCATAAAAAATGAAATTATAAAATTTTGATGACTGAATTAACTTTCAAAGTTAATTTAATTTGAATTTTTTTTTTTAGTTTTACTTTTGAAGTTTTTTTTTTTAAATAAAATTTAAAAAGTCAACTCAATGTTAAGTATTTATTTTTAATAAAATTTATGAGTGATTTTTATAAAAAGTTCTCCAAGTTCATTAAAATATGATTTTACAGTTTTTTTTTTTCTTCAAAGCATTGGGAACTAGCTTTTTCTTTTTTTCTTTTTTGTTTTTCTCTTAGAGAGAAAACATCAATTTACTAGAACTTATGGAGTTTCAAAATGTTTCAAGAATTTTATTTAAAGTAGGTACCTGAAGGAAATAGTGTTATAAAAAATAAGCTAAAAAAAAGTCATAATTTAAATTATAATTTTTACTAAAATTAAATCTTTTGAATTAGAGTTTTATCATTAACACAAATTATAAGGAAAATATTACTTAAAAAAGGGTGTTAAAGTGAATTAAATTTTACCTACAATCAACCGATTTTCTAGAATTATTCTCTAAATATTGGGCGCATACAAGAATTTTGTCATGCGTTTTTTTTTTAATTTGAAAAGTATAATTTCTATCTATTAGACAACAGATATAAAATCATACAAAACTTTAACATGAATAATTTGTTTTTTCGATGTTTACCTGTCTAAGGATATGTTTGTTAAACTTTTTTAACACCCTGCATGAACTAAAAACTACTTTTTTTTTGTCTTCTAAATATTATTCATATATAGAAAAATTAATCGGTTTCCGCTATCTGCTTTTTTGAACAATATACACTTAACGAACACGATTTTGCTTTTATCTTTTGAAGAGGCTTTGTAATGGCGTGCGGCATCGCAAGATTTTCTTTTACAATATTTTTGTTTTTGTTTTTTTTTTATCTTTATTTTCATTTAATATATGTATGTATTATTTTTTTATTCGTCTTTAATAACAGTTTTTAGAGAGTATAAAATCTTATTATATTATTTTAAAAAAGTACAATACATACTACAATATACAGCTGTTAAAAGTTATTGAATATAACTGATTTGTAAATGAAGAGGCTTTTTCTCATTTATTGTATTTTATTTCATTTTTTTTTTTGTAAAAAAGAATTGAAAACGGAAGTTTTATGATATATATTCATACTGTAAATTTTTTAAGTATGTATAAAATTTTATTTTCGATGACTTCACCATCATCATCATCACCAGGTAATATGTATGACACACAAATTTTTTTAAATCAAAAATTTATTATTATTTTTCCATATTGAATTCAGGTGAATGAAAAGACCATTTTTTTTTTTTATTAAAACACATATTAATGATTTTTAAGATAAAACACCCACATAAATGTATTAAAGCAAAGAAAAAGAAATATGATGTATATTTTATTTTTATTCGTTCAAAAAAAAAAAAAAAAACGTCAAATTACCTTTTATGGGATTAAAAATCAAGTCTCAAATTAGTCATTTAAAAAAAATCAAAAACTGAAATAAGTTAAACTTTTTCAATAAAAATATCATTAATATTAACAGTCTTTCAAAAACACAAATAGGCTAAACTGGAGACTTCCAATTCCAATTATATATTTTTTATATAGAAATTAGTTGAAAAAGTTTGAAAAAATACTAACAACTAATGAATTTGCCAAAGTTCACTAATTTTTACGCTTTTCAAATAGTAAATTCAATCAATTGTCGCACCTTTTCATAGGGCTTTCCGAATAAAAAGTCCTAAAATTAATAAAAAGAGGATATTACACTGGTTCCTTGTACAGTAATCTGAAAATTTCTATATTATAAAACCAAAACAGTCGTTATCCTTGTAATACAACTCTTTTGAAGATATATGGAAAATGCATATAAGTGAGGTCAATTATGTGTCGGGCAGTGTATGTAGCAGAAATCCTTATGTTTTCATATTTAAAATGTTTTTTAATACTAGGATTTTAGAAATGCCTATAAAATAAAAAATCCATATATTTCATAATTTCTAAAGTTTTAGTGCAGCTCTTAAGTAAGAAATTAATCTTTTAACCGCATTGGCTTCGGAAAAACTGAAATTTTAAAAATATCAAATAAAATTATCTAATAAAAACGAAGTCAAGGATCACCTATATACATATAGTTAACAAAAAAAAACAAAAAAATAAGGAATATAAGTTGATTTTCATTTTCATAGCTTTGTAAATTTCTTTCCGTATCTAACAAAAGTTCTTTTTATTTTTGTTTTTATTTTGAATAAGAGAAAAAGGCACCTTCTGTCATAAATCTAATTTTTATGTATGTCTAATCTTAATGTTTATGCTATCTAATCTTTTCATCTTCAAAAAAAAAAAAAATTTAATTCGTTACAGTAAACGCATTTTATTATAAGTTTACCTTTATTGAAAGTATATTGGAAAAAGAGAAAAAAAACAATATTTGTTAGAATGCGAATAACCTCGAATATAATGTATATATAACTAAACATAGAAAAAAAAGAAGATATATGTATGTATACATATACTTACTATAGTAAGAACTATAAAGATGCGTGGGTATATAATTTTCTTGTATCGTTGTATCTACTTACATGAGTACCATCATGTAAAATCTATTTATGAAAAAAAAAAAAACAAAATGTGTTCAGATAATTCGTGTTTTTTTTTTCATATGTATGTATAAAATATATTCTATAGATCATCATACACATTAGGTGTTATTTACTTATATCATGACCGATGCACATTTAAAAAAAATTGTTACACAATTAGCAACGCACGAAATATATTTAAAGAAGAAAAAAATAAATAAAAAGATAAAATTCATCATCAGATTTTAATTAACCTTGAATCGTTTGTTTCTTTAGATACATATACATATGCATTATTTTTTTAAAAAATTTATAAGATAAATTATCAAGAAGATGGATAACAAAGGTAAAGAAACATAAAGATGATGTGGTATACATGTAGTTTGTATGATGATGATGATAGAAGCATAGAAAATGCGGTACATTGAAACGGTAAAATTATATGTATCTTTGATGTTAATAGTTTGTAGAAATAAGAGTGGTTATTGCTTTTTTTTTTAACTACTGCACTTTTTCTTCAGATCTATTCTTTATTATTGTTATCATTAATTGTTTCGTATTCAGTATCCGCAAACGTCTGTATCCTATATTTAAGAAACTTATGATTACGATGATGAACACACCACAAAATATTATCTCAGATTTCGTAAATAATTGCTACTTCTGACATTATTCACTTCTGCTTCTAAAATATTTTGTGAAAAAATTTAAAAAAATCATATAAAAAATAAATAAAAATAATAATAATAATAAAGAAGAAGCAAAATTAAGCATGAATACGTCATTTTGTACCGTCGATTATTACGATTGAAGATTTCATTTCAAAATACAAGACCTCTGGAGGAATTTTAAGCTTGAAATTGTCGAATATCTCAAAAGAAAAATAAAAACTTTTCAAATGTGCTTGCGCTTACTTCTGGATGAACTATACTTATTTGATGCAATGTGCAATTTATTATATTAAGAAACGCTCAAAGGGGAATTGTATATATACACCCATACATTTCACATAACATTGTGTCTTGTACTTGTACATCTTGATTTTTTATGCAGGGTGTTTTGAAAGGAAATTGTATAGTGATTTTCTATGTAGGAAGAAAATTAATATGAAACTCTTAAAACAGGAAGCATTAAACGTATTTACATGATTAACTTACTTATATAATTTCTAATTTTTTGTAGGTTTCTGTTAAGAAAATAAAAAAGTATACCCTGCATAGGTAAAAACAGGAAAGAAAAAAAACATACCATATTGTATAGTGGTGGTATAGAGTAATCTCACAGCAGGAGACAAAATGGGTACAGCATGAATCTTTAAGATGAAGGTGAAGAAAACCTCACGAAAAAGAAGTTTTAAATTTAACGAACAAAAAAAAAATGTTTTTGAAGAATAATAAAACAGAGTATAATAATAAAAAATATATAATAAGTAAGGTATTACATTAAAAAAAAAAGAAAAAAAAAATTAGGTCCAAAAGATGAAATGATGCAGTGCATCTTTTAGTGAGGAAAGATGAAATACCTACATTAGTTTTAAATAGCAAAAGGAATATACTTACTTGTAGAATAAAAGATTATGACTGTATGGCTGTATACCTTTGAAATAAACGTTCTAATTGTACCGACAACAACAAAAAAAACTTTCCATAAAGGAGGTTGAAAATGGCCTGCCTTGTAATTACGAACAACCCAAAGGCTTATATAATGCCGTTGTTTTATAATGCGCACGCATTTTGGTTTCATTATGTTGAATTCTGTTTTAATTTTTTTTTCTTAAATTAATTTAGTTTTTTTTCCAAATAATAAGGCACAAGCACATCATCAATAATAATGAATATTTAAGATGAAAAAAGAAAGAAGAAAAAAAAAGACCAATATGTTCTTTTTTTTTTATTAAAAGAAAAAAAAAAAAACAAAAATGTTGATCATTTGAATTAAGTCTTTGAATTTTTATTGTCCTCAAGCAGTCTGTTGAATTTCTTTCGATTCAATGGATTATTTCATGGAAAAAAATAAAAGAAAATTATAAGGTAAATTTTTTTTTTCCGCAGAAAGAAGAAAATTTTGTTTTTAAGCATTCTAGAGGAAAATTATGGAAAGTGTTATTTTTAATGTTATATTCCTTGAAATTATTAAAATGTCTATGTTGTTTTTGTTTTAAAGAAATATCATAAATAATTTGAGGTTGTAAAAAGAATTTAATGTTTTCTTAGAAATATTACACGTTTTAACTGATACAAGGAAATTCTATCTTATAAGAAAATTTGATTTCTGTATTAAGTTTTCGGCTTTTACATTAATAAAACACTTTGTAATATTATTGAATTGCTTCAATTCACGCGGATTGCAAACTACAACTCTTCGGTAGAAGAAAACTTTTTGTTCAACATAACAAATCATTCAAATAAGCTAATACAGGTAAAGATTACTACACTTTTTGAATATAATAATTTTCTTTATAATTTTTTAAAAATATTGTTTAAATGGCAACACAACTCTTATGAGTAAATCGAATTTTCTCTTTTAAATTCCAACATTAAAAAATTTCTCTTAAATTTTATTCTCTTTAATATTTATCTGAAAAAATTATATTATCCAACTCCAAGAAAACTTCATTTACATTTAAAATTCCCTTCAGTCTTTGGCTGGTTTTCGGAGTGACTGTACTATTTGGTTAGAGAATGGATATTTCGTTGTTTTTATAAAAATAGTGACGGGCCAAAATAAAAAATTTTCTTATTTTTAATTAAAATTTCCACCATAAACTTTCGAAAAAAGGTGATCAAATTTGAATAGAAATCGAAAAAAAAAAAACAAATAATATAATTTAGCAAAAAGTTTTAAAAATTTTATTTAAATCGAAAACAAAAATAATAAGAAAATCATGAATAAATTTTTATAAAATAGAATAAGCTAAAGAAAGCTTGTTGTTTTTAAGTAGATTTATTTATTTTTCTGTTTTTTTTTTGTATCTTTTGTTTTGTCATTCAATGTCTGAATAATAATAAAAAATAAAATAAATAAAAAAAACATATTCGTGAATGGAGTATCTTACAATTGTACGTTGATAATGATTCTTGTGGTGATGTGCTGGTAGCTAAGTATACTACTCTATACTCATTCGGAAAAAAATGAGGTCGTTTATCAAAAGAAGATTTATTACTCTTTTGGTGTTAAGATGAAAAATTTTACAAATATAAATTGATAAAAAGTAAAATTGAAAAAAAAAAAAAAAAAAAAAAAACAAAATTAAGTAGTAAAAACATAAAAATAAATTTTGAGTTTTTTTTTCTCCCTTGCATTCAAGAAGCTTGAAAAGAAAAGTGTGTACCTAAATTTGTTGTTTACGTTCTGTTTTGTTTTTATTTTTATTTTAATTTTTATATCAAAACAGAGAATAAATTAAATAAAAAAACAAAACAAATGGATTTCAGTATTTTAATTTTAATTAAAAGAAAAAAATAAAATGAAAATAAATTAAATGATAAAAATTAAATAGGTACATGAATAAAAAATCTGTAGTACTTATTCAAAGTGCTTGAAAGGAGTGTCATTGAGTCAAATAAGCTTTATTTTAAGTGAAAAAAAAAATTAGAACAAAAACAAAAGTTTTATTAAAGAGTGAAGGACTTTTTAGAAATAAAGAAAAATAGAAATATTTACGAAGAGAAGTTATATCCTGTAGAGTTTAATTTTGATTTTAAAAATAAAAAGATAAAAATTTTTAAAATTACTTTTTTTAAAAAACATATTCCATAATCGAAATAAATAAAAAAAAAATAACTTATTTTTTAAACAAAATCGAAATTTTTCAGATCATTGACATGAATTTTTTTTAAATGTTTACAATTTTTTTGTTTGTAAGCAAGTGAATCTGAATTCTCTTTGGTATTTTTATTTTATTTGTTTTTTTTTTCTGCTGAAATTTTTATTCTCAATTTCTACGATTTTATGAATTTTTACTCTTTTCTTATAACTAAAAATCGATTAAAGAGATTAAGAATTCAGCTATTGAAATTGAGAAAAAAAAAATACATTATTATAACGCAAAGTGTTGAAAACAACATCCTTGTTTATTTTCTCATAAGGACTACGAAGAAAAATTATTGTGCAAAAAACATAAAAGAAGACTTTTAACTATTTGCTATTCTATGATAAAAGGTATGTAACTCAGTAAATCCAAGATTTAGATAAAAATTGTAAGACTTCTTTGGTCTTTATTTGGGTATTTCTATTTTCCATTCAGTTTAAATAAAAAAAAGTATTTAAGAAGTAAAACTATTTTGTGTTGCTTGTTTTTTTTTTTTTTTCGAAATAGAAATATGAAAGGATCATATTGAAAAATTTAAAAGTTTAATATCTATGAAAAATTGAATCATACAACAAGGATAAATGGCGGGAAATATAGTTAAATGGTGGAAACATAAAATTCTTGGAGGATATAAACAATTTTCTGGTAAGTTAATTTATATAAAATACTTAAATCAGAATATTTTTCAATATATTAAACTTAGGATTTCGGATTTTGATTTCAAAAATATTTAAAAATTGTCACTTTAGGGAGATATTACATTTTATTAGATAGAAGTGAAATTTAATAATAATAATATTTGACGTCAGTTCAAAGTAATATCATTTATATCATTTTTTCCTTCAAGAATGTGGTATTTTAGGCTCCTCTTGGACGCTAAATAGTAAAATATATACATATTTATGTATGTATGTCTGTTTTAAATTATTTATTATAACTAAGTATGTACTTGTGAACGATACAAAATAAAAAACAAATGAATTCCAATATTTATTTAAAAATTTTCCAGACAAAAAAAAAAAAAAATACGAAAGTCTGTAATAATCAATTTGATTTTCTTTACTTGAAAATATAAATTGAAAACATTAACTTTAAACATCTGAAAAAAAAAAATCAAACAAAAATTGTAACATATGTTTTCTCACATTTATGAAAATTTCAATTTTAAAATTAAACAAAAACTATGTAAGTTGTAACGTACATAGTAACTATATATAATATCCTATAATTGTACCGAGATAAATTGCAATTTCATATAAGTAATTTAAAATTATTACTTAACATTTAAACTTTACTTACTTTTATATATGTACAGTGGAGTGGCATTATGTGTGGGTGCAATCATCTGGTTTACTTTTAACATATGTGCTACTATATCTAAACATATAAAATGTGCGTTACATTCACATATTATACAATACCAAATATAATAGAGGCAAATTAAGTATTTTGAATGAATGCATTTTCATTACACTTCAACATAATTGACCTAAGATAAATTAAGCACATATGTACATATATGTATACGTGTATATACATATATATATATTTTTTTTTTTGCGGTCGTGTTAAAATACAGCTACACGCATTTATTCTACATAATGATAATTACATTTTCAATGATATTGTATCATTTCAACTTGAAAGTTATATTTAAAAAGATTTATTATACATTTTTTTCTCTTTTCGTAGTTATCATAGATATATGAAACACCTTATATATTTCACGTATCTCTCTACACACATATTTAGAGAAAAAAAAAAAAAAAACAGAAAAAAATTCAAATTCCAGTTTTAAAAATTGATAAAAAAATACATATAAGTCACGTAAATTCAAAGTGAAAAATATAAAGACATGAAGATATAGATTAAAAAAAAAAGAAGTAAAATGTGAATGTTATATACATATGTACATACATTACAATTACAAATGGTTGGCAATTGAGTTACTAGACATACTCTTGATGATATCGATTTGCGTAATTAGCACTTAAAATAACATTTAATGGGGGATTAGTTCAACCAAAACGTTGTTTTAATTAGCATTTCATATACAATATTACAATTATAGAGTACATTTAATGGTTGATATCTATTCGTATATGTACGTACATATTATCAACAATATAATATAGTATTCTGTTTATGATATCAACTGATATATATGTTATACATTTAATTGTTTTTATATTTTGTATTTAAGTAACGTATTTAAAGATGATAAAATAAATAAAGTTGTCATTTTTTAACATTCATATTTGGAATTTAATATTTAATCGGAGATACAAAGTTTCAGAAAAGATTTAAAATGTTTATTTAGAAAGTAAACTAAATAGCAAATTAAGGATTTTCTATAATCTCTCGTATATATGTATATATGTGTGTGTGTGTGTACATATACATATATAAAGGAACTTATTTAACTTTTGATAGAGAAAACTTATTTAAGCGTAAACAACCAGTTAGTGCTTCGTTTTTATTCTATGTAGATACATACCTATATGAGAAGTTAGATGAAACGATTTTAGTCATTCAGTTTTGTTTCTTTTTTAAACTAATAAATGAACTGGAAACAACATATTATAATAAATACATACTTTGAACATTCTTAACGCATATTAAAACACATTCACAAGATTATACATTAAAAAGCCTATGTATATTAAGGTTAAGACCGGTTTAAAATAACAGTAAAATCAAATTAATGATAGTTTCAAAATTATTAGAAAGAAAGATACAGATTAATGCGTATCTAATGACATATTGATGTTGATGACTTTTGAAAAGAATAAAATACATGAGATTTTTACAATTCGAACAGTCCTCAAATTCTTTATGTGATACTGTGAAAAAGTAGTTATCTATTATTTATAAACCTAGAGTAATTAATTCTCAATTATTTTGAATTGAAAAACATCAAAGTAACTGTAATTGTCATGACGTATAAAAGATATTAAAAGAATTAAATTCCAATGTAGGTACCATTAGTTCCTTGTTAAATCAATTTTCCTTTACCATGAATAAACTATCTACCTATAGGAATCGTAGAGATTGCGGAAGTTGAAGTAAAACTATAGAAACATGCAAATTAATTACGTAAAAACTATAATAAATTAAATTTTAATGAATGATAGTCAGTGTTGCTTCCCATTAGAAATATTTCATTTCTTCTGAAAGAACTTATTTGTTGTGAAATAATTTTTTTTTATTTATATGAAAAGAAACTCTCAAGAAGGGAATGGGGTAAGGGGATGGGGGATTATGACATTAGAATCTTTACTGATGGATCTAAAACGAACAATGTTATCCTTGAAACCTGCAGGTCATGTAAAGAAACTGCTACAGCGGGCAATAACATAGGCATTTTCACAGACAGCCAAAACGCGATCAAAACTTTAAACTCGGCGAACATTTTTTCTAAACTGGTAGCTAACTCTAATATCGGAGAAGGTCAGGGTTAGACTGCTCTGAGTTGCAGGCAATAGGAATATTGAAGGGAATGAGAGAGTTGACCTTCTAGCAAATTAGGTGTCGTAATTGCACTATCTCTATGCAAATGTCCGGCATTTACCAGAGTAAAGTTTAAGACAATGGGGAGCTTCCTCTTTAAGGATCTAAGTGCCTAGTGGAATAGCAAAAGTCTTTCTGAGTGAAAAGATGGTTATAATGATCTCCTACCGGTATGTCATTTCTTATGGTTACGCGAGGTGGGATCAAAATGACATTTTCAACCGTCAACCAACCAACCATGAAAAGAAATAATAAACTTTGCATCATTATTTTGAATTAATTTCTCGTCCTTTTATGGAAATTTTCAAATAATTATTTCTAAAATTTTTTTTCCATTAAAAAATGATTTACAAATAAAAAATAATTTTTCTTTTATTGTAAATTTTGTATCTTATTTGCACATGAATAAAAGATAATTACATCCTTTTTCCTTGCTGTTTTTGAATAGAGTCGTTATATTCGTTAACTTGAAAAGTTTTTTTTACTTTATTTTTCCTACTATTTTTTCACTTTTTTAAATAATTCTATTCAATAAGAAAGATAATTGGGTGTAGATGCATATATGTATGTATTTGTATAAATATAAATAGGAAGCATATCAAACATCCTTCTACCTAATTTTCATATCCAATTTTTTTCGCTTTCTTTTTTTTTAATGTGGAAATTTTCATCTAATTTTATTCAAAGAATAAATTGTGTGCAAAATTCATAGGAAGAACACGTGTTTCCTTTTTTTAGTTATACCAAAAGAGGATTTTTTTATATTTAAAACTTAATTCTAACAATTAGAATGAATTTTGTGTTTAATTATCCTTTTTTTTAATTGGAATATAAAATTGATTATTTCGATTATACGTACATATACGTATACCTATGTACATGTGTACATGTATTTTTTCTACTTATAATTTTTTTTTCAACTTTAAAGTTTATTTGAAAAAACGAAACAAAATGTATAGGTACATTGATTTACCTATGACTATAAAAAAAAGAAGAAAGGAAAACGAAATCCAAAACATGATTTGAACTTTTTGAAGACTGATCTTCTATCAATTTTATTTAGGCACAAAAAGTAGAAGAATGTTATAAAAGATACATTATATATCTTAACAATTTTTATTAAAAATAAATAAATAAATAAACGCTGAACCGCCATTTTCTCTTTACTGTATTGTCTTCTTTCTTTTCGTCTGCTTCTACACAAACTCTCTTCTTATCTGTTTCTTTTTTCTTTAAATTTTTTTTTAGCGTTACTTTACGAATTTACGAAGGTATTGTTATAATCATCTTTTTGAACTAAAAGATCAATTGTAGCCGCCATATATGTACTTCATATACATACCTATATACTTCTCTTGTCTCTTCACCTTTACAATGATATAACATATTTTAAATTTAAGCCCCAAGATATAAACTATAGGAAGCTTAAAAGTCGGCCTAATCTTTTTTTTTTTTTATTATTGCCTGTGTTCTTCATTCTGTTTTATACACAAAAAAAAATCATCTTACTTCTTACCTGAGTCTAGCACCTAGCTTACCTTGCTGTTATTATATTGATTTTCTTTTAAGTTGCAATCAAGAATTTTTTATAGACTGTGCATGTTAATGGTTTTTTTTTTACCGTATGATGGTTGAAAAAGTACATACATGTACAATACAACAAATATTCTTTTCTTTGTGTTCAATCTTAAACGATCGCTTTACGAAATGGAGTTTGTGTTGTTTCCTGATTAGCAACAGCAACTTCAGAAAAATCAAAATTTTTATGTCTGAAAAGAAGAATAAGATTGAAGGATTTCTAGTTTTTATGTTATAAATGCAACACCTTTGAAATTTTTTTGTTCTTTTTTGATGATGATGATGATGATGATGCTAAAATAATAACAGAAAATAACGTTTTTGATAATAATAAAAAATATTTTATCATAAAATTCAAACGAAACTTGGATACAAAATAAACTAAGATGGAATTTGATTAAATTCAGATTGTTTTATTTATTAAAGTTGATATTTGCAATATATAAATTTTTTTTTGAAATTAAAAACGAACGAAATACATAGTCTGTGAGATGGCAACATTGAAAAATGTACTGTCTTACATACATATAGGTATTTACATATTTTTGTAGTTGTTGTTTTATTGATTAAAAAAGAGTGCGGCATCCATCGCCTCACGATAAGATATTGTCGGGATCTCTTTTGAAACGATCCTTGAAAGGCATGGTATACTACAATCAAATAAACGCTTCTTTGTAAATGAATGATTGATCCACGGAAAAAGATAATGTGGAAATTTTTGTTATTTTTTCCATCGCATCAAACAATATAACTTTATCCTGTATTTAGCTCTTTACCTCATAGTTTCAATCAAACATAACTAAGCAGAACAGGCTGAACAGGATTTCATTTCATGTATGGTTCTTTAATTTTTATATTATTATTATGTTTTTTCCATTTTCTGTGTGTTTTAGAAAGTAAAATAGGGATAGGTTAAAAAATATACAATATGAATGACAACATACAGTACATACTTATATGTATGTACATATATACCTTTTTTGGTTGAATTGAATTGAATTCGAGCATTTTTTGTTATGCACGTTTTATTTTACTTTTCAAATGAATGATGCTATAAGGTAGTATGTATTTGTAAGTATCAAACAGTGTACCACCATTTGCCTGTCATTTAGATGAAGAAATACACTATTTAACTTTGATATTGATTTTTTTTTTTCTTGTTTACCATGTGTTTTTCTAGGAAATATATTATTACATTTCAAAAGAGATCCTTTTATGTTTTCTTGTAAGTGAGTAAGTATTTTTTTTGGATTATAACGAACATATATGTTTGTGCATTGAATGTTTATTCGAATTTTATCTTTTATTTAAGATTTTTAGGAAATTTTTGTACAGGATGATCAGAAAAAGATTTTAATTTAGATTTTAAAAAGACTTAATTTGAAAAATACTTAATTTTTCACAGAAGCTGTGTTTTGATTCAATTTCTAGCTAAAGTGTATGGTATGGCATATCGGGCTGTTTGCTTATTAGAAGCAAGTTCACTCGATTTGTCAGTTCGAGTAAACTTTGCCTATTCCGGAAAACATTCCTATTTTTGAAAATACTCCTCAATTTATTAAAATATCTAATCGGTAAAAATTATAACGGTTAAGATCCTAGTTTTGAAAATCTAACATGATTTCTAATCAACTACCCTGTTTTACACAATTTTTTGCTTTAGTTTGTTCTATTGAATTCTACATAGAAAGAATCATTGGAAGAACCAGGTAGAAATATTTCTATATTGTTATAAATTAAATTAAAACCAATACGGACATAGATGTTTATTTACCATGATCGAAAATCCGAAGAATTACAAACAATGTAATTTTGTCATGTTGTAATTGAAAAGATATTTTAAATTTTATAATTTAATTCTAATCAAACACATAATGTATTCGGATCTTTTAAAAATAATTTATTCAAGTCGCGAATGAAGTAAAATAAACTAAAATGAAATATACACTTCAACTTACGAGTATTTCCGAATTCCCAACTAAACACTCTCTAAAAAAATCTAAATATCTTAGGCAGAAATTTTGTTTCCCCTTCCAAAATATCTTTTAAATTTTGAAAAAACAAAAAACAAAAGATCATTTTCCAAGATTTTTAAATTTTGTAGGAAAAAAGATTTGTTTTTTGCCTACCATATAAGATGTATAATGATGACGGTCATGTAGAAGCGTATAAAGACTATAGGACTGGTTTCTTCATAAATTTTTTCTTTCAATTTTAGTTTTCTTTTTTTTTTTATTTCAACGTCTGTTTTTTTTTTTCTATTTCATGTTTTTCTATTCTTGGAGTTGTCACTGATGCGGTTGGCATGACGTCCACATTCATGTTTTTAAATATAATGTGCACATAATATGTGTTATAATGTTATGTGTACTTTACTACACCTCAAGTTTTATAAGTAATATAATATATAAAAAAAGGTAGAAGAAATGTGTAGAAAAAAAAACTTAAACATAATAAAACTAAAATAGGAAAAAAAATTTAGACCACCTATGATGATACAAATTAATTGGAAAAAAGTAAATTTTCATGGAATTAAAAAAAAAAAAAAAGAAAGAAATCCTCAGAAGTAACTATCATAATTTGTGAAGTTTTGGAAAATGCTTACTAGAAATTATCAGTTTGTTCAATCAATCATTTTGAGCATGAATTTACGAACTTCACTTAAAAATAAATATTTTCCATTAAATTTTCTTATAACACATACATACTTTTCAGGATATCTTTTACACAGAAGCACTAAAAAATAATTTGGGAGGGTCAATTTGATACGCCTTTAAACAATTTTCTTGAACAAGAAGTAATAAAGTAGAGAGAATTCTTTACGTCGTGTAAAAAACCCTTTTTAAGAAATATGTATGTACTTCTTGAAATTTTTCTATATGTACAAGTAATTTTTATTCCAATTTAAGTAATTCGATCAGTACCTACATATTAACATATGAAGTAAGTTAGATATTAAATTGGCGTAACAACTTTTAAATTCAAAAATGTCGAAATGTGTCGATGGTCTATAGTCTATTTCTTTGTCTTATAATAGAAAATTAACTATTGAAAATATACATACATAGGTATGTATATAATGTCAACAAACATGATAAATGCATTTACCTGTCATTCATTGTGATGTATGCTCATGGGGATTACTATAATTGGAATCTGTAAATCAAGTTTTTTTCTTAAACTTCTATTTTTATGAGTATTACAGCTTAAATTATTTAATAAGAGCAGGAAAATGCCTAATTGTTTTACATCTTGTTAATGGTCAAAAGCAATTTTCATGATTTATAGGATATTTTCCATTATATACATATACATTTAATAATTGAGTCAGATTTAAATTTAGCAACTAAGCAAAATATTAAGAATAAAAAATAACTTATACTTTTCAATTTTTCAAGTGAAATAAATTTAAATTTAACCCCAAGTAAAATATTGAGAATTTTTTATTTAATTTTTTATTAGAAGACTAATAAATATTTACATATTGCTAATTCTACCAACCATTACTTTGTAATTATTGTGTACCATACATAAAGGATACATAAATAATGACAAGAAAAAAAAAACACAAATAAATAACAATTTGATAAAATGGTGATTTTTTTTTTTCTGTGCTATAAGTAGAAAGTTCAAGTAGCACCTAAGCAGACGAGACATAAAATATAAAGTGTAATTTTGTTGGATTAAAAATGTCTGTGATATGTCAAATATAAAGACGACATAATGTCGGACTTTTGATATAATCGTCGCCATGCCACTGGAATGTATTGTCAATGATAAAAAAGGCTTCATTTATTAAAAAGTTTTAATCCACACCATATACATATCATTAGTTAAAAAAGTTTACATTTTTCCTCAAGATCCCTGTGTCATGGTACATACAAGGAAAAAATAAATCTAAGAACAGGGTAGTTTTTCGTTTAATTTTGTATTTGGTTGGATTGGACAATGAGTTCGTGTGCTTTTTAGGGTGGAATTAAAATACAATAATTATTATCAATGATCCTTTCCATTAAGTTCTGATTTATAGCCTCTTCATCGACGGAAAATGTTCTGTCCGGAATGGAGTTCAATCTTCTTACTTTTGTAAGATTTCCATTCTTCAGTTTCCATTATTGATTTATTTTGTCTTTGGCACCATTTTTCTTTCAATTATTGTAAAACTAACAGTTTGAAATTTTACAAACTACATATAAAAAAACGCCCTGTTTCCAAAATAATTAAAGTACATCTATGTACATAAGCATTTTAATGTTTACTTTTCGTACAAATAAGATACAAATATGAAAAACTTGAAGATTTCATTTTCTCTTAATAGCCAGGTTTTAAAAGGATATTTAACGGATAATTATGTTATGTTGATGAAGAGTAAAAAATATGTATGTGCTAAGTACTTTAGGTTTTAATATAAAACGAGAACAGAATACTTAAGAATTTCATAGAGCAAGCAAATGTAATGAAGATTTCCAAAAATGAGGAAACCTAAAAAATATTTTTCATTATTTCAAATTCATTTAATTTAATATTTTGTTGTTATTACATGTACATATGTATGTATTTATTTTTTCTTCATATTTTTATGAATTCCATAAAAAGAAGCCTAGTGAAAATTTTTCAAATAGTTGGTACTTCAAAAAAAAAAAAAAAAAAAAAAACACCAAAGAAAAGATAAAGTGTTACAAACTTGTTTTTTACATGATGTTATTCACATATGTACACATACTTTTATATGTTAATTTTTTTTCTTTTATACTTAGCATAGCAGTTATAGCTATCATTGACTATATTATTTTACATCATGCAATGACCTCGTTGAGATTTTCCATATTAAAGCAACAAAAATATACATATGTATATATGTATTACAAAGTATGTATCTGTAGCTGTATGCATTGAATTGCCACTGTGTAAATAGATATTTCTTACAATATTATGTATGTACTTCCATCATGAATTATAATTACACTCTAAGTACATTCATGCTCATATTTTTTCTCTACGATACGTTACGCTATAGTATTTAATTTTACTATACATTAAGTACATTGAATTATGTATTTTTTTTTTGTTTTTGTTTTTTTTTTGTTTTTTTTTGTTTTTTGAGTATAACTCAGATAGTCTTTCCCTTGTCTTTAATTAGCGGCATCGGTATATAATATACTTATGTATGTAATATGTATTATGTTAACAAGTGGCGTTAAAAAACACTTTTCATATATTGAGGTCATATAGAATATTATTGATTTTTTTATTTTTAAAAGATTTTTTTTTCCATAAATAATATTTTTTTAAAGATAAACACTATAATGTGTTTATAAATTTTTTAAGTTTGTATTGTATAGATTAATATGAAAAGTTAAAACTGTTATTTTTTTCTTGAAAATTTTTCATGACCATTCATCATTTTCAGAAAAGAAAAAAGAAAAAAAAATAAAGCCCTTCACTGCTTTTATGTCTTCTTCACTTCATGTTTTTGTAAAAATATGTTATTTTCAATCGAAAGATGTTGAAAGGAAGACATTTCTTCTTGACAGGATAAATTTTCAAAAATTTGTTAACTTCGAATTTAAAAAAAGTGTTTATTTAAATAAAAATACCATGTTGAAAAATTTCAAAGTTCTTCTCCTCATTTTCCAATTTTCACTTTTCAATTTTGGTTCCCGTCTGAAAAAGAGTAGAATTTTCTTTTACTTTGGAAAAATTTAAAAAGTACCTATTAATATATTTTTTATTTACAAAAATTTAAATGAAAATTCGTTTTTTTTAATTCATAGAAAGCACGATAAGGAAAAATAAAAATGATCTTATTTACTTTCACATTTATTTTCCCCCATTTTTAATTTTTATTTTGTGTATTTGTATCTCTTCAAATTTCCTATCAACCCTCTAAGTTTATTCCATTTATTTACTTTTTTTTTTCCGTTTAGTGCAAAATCTAATTAAATTAAGTGTTGATGACAACACCAGTAATGTCTGGCTAAGAAGTGGTTACCATTATTCACCCAAGCACATTTCTATATCAGGCTGTTATTATCATACCACTTTTTCTAATTTTAATTGAAAAATGAAGAAATTTTCAACTTTAAAGACATTTTCCTATTAAATACGAAATTTACAGTAAAAATAAAATATATACTTCTCATATCACTTCAAAATAAATTAATCATCTCCAATGTATAAAATTCAAATATCACCACACTCTCATTTTACACCCCATTAAAGTTATTTAAGAAGGAAAATAAAAACACTTTAATCGATTTTTGTGAAAATATTTTAGAAAATTATTTTTTTCTTTTTCTATACAGAATAGTCCCAAAAACGAAATGCAATTCATGCAATGCATTAATATTGAGTATTTCATTATCATATTTTCTTTGTTGTAATTTTAGTAGCAAACAGAAAACGATGAATAACAATAGGAAAATTAAAGAATCACAAGAATTTACTTTTGTGAATTGGGGGTTATTTTTGAAAACTAAAAACATTTTACACATAAACTAACTAATATTCTAGGGTGTGTCATTTTATTTAGTTTGTATAACAAAAGAAAAATAACAAAACAACAAAAACAATTTGATGTTGTTATGGTTCCTTTGCATTAAGATTGAGAGATTATTTTTGTACATATACATATAGGTACATACTAGATATATTTCTACCAAAACCATAAAAACAGTAGCAATTTATATAAAAGGACTCAAGCTCAAGGATAACATAATGTATATGTATCTGATGGTTTCTTATATACATATCAATGATTATATACGAGTTTGTACCTATACCATAACCTTACATGTGTATGTATGTACGTGTTATAAAGGATTTTGAATAGGAAAATAGTATTAGCTATATAATGTAGGTATATAAAATGGAAATCATTTATAATGTAACTTTATATACAAAATGCCACATATAGAAATTTAAGAATATAACATTCTGATGATATTGCTGACATCATACATATACATATGTATATTGTAGTTCTAAGAAAGTGTATATATTATAATAATGGTACTCTAGAAAACAAGTGCAACATTAATGACATAGTTTTATTCTTATTTGTTGTTGTCAATATCTAGAAAATGAAAATATAAATTGACTTTTAAGTGCTTTTATGACATAAGGGTGGAACAAAATACGTATCTAGTAGATATACATTTTGTTCACAAAATCCACATGTTGTCTGTACCTGCTATATGATTTACAAAAAGGATACCAAAAAATGATTTAATAAGCA
This sequence comes from Bombylius discolor, assembly GCA_939192795.1. Lineage (NCBI taxonomy): Eukaryota > Metazoa > Arthropoda > Insecta > Diptera > Bombyliidae > Bombylius > Bombylius discolor. Next base: position 40,800,662 of record OW584241.1, read on the forward strand.
AAAAAATAAAAATAAAACAAAAAACCATAGAAAATATTTCAGCAGGATGTAATGAATATAAAATGTGTTTTATCTCTTCGTTTTCGTTTTATTTATTTCTTAAAAATAAATAATATATTAATTTAGAAAATTCTTCTTGAAAAAAAAAAAAAAATCTATAAGAATAAAAAATTCAAAAGTCGTTCAGAACTTTATTGTAAATTTCAAAAATCTTTCTACAAATCGATTTACCTCGATAATAAAACAAAGATTTAAACAAACTGAATAAATTTTGAAAACATGTATGTATCTTTTTTTGTGTGTTATTTATTCGAAAATAATAAAAAAAAAGTTATTGTAAAATAAATAATTTTAATTTATAAATTTTTGTAATATATGATTTATTTATTTATTTATTTTTTTTTTTTGTAAAATTTATGTGAAAATGTTAAATTATCTCATAAAAATTATTTATGAATATAAAACTTTTTTCTTTTTTTTTTGTACACAATTAAATGCGAAATCAAACTGTGTAAATAAATAAACAAAAGATAAATTGCATTGATGCATACATTGATGAATTTATAATTAAACATGAAACAAGAAAGAAAAAAAAGAAATCAGTTGCAAATGTTTGTAAATTTTATGTTTGATCATTAGATATGCATAAACATAATAATTAACAACTTTATTGTGTATACATATATACATACGTATATGCAATTGTAATATGTATTATTTAAAATCAATATGTGTGAAATTTAAATTATGCAATTTATTGAAAATAATGTATGTATACATAAAAGTACTTTAATTATTGTATATACGAAATGTAAAAATTAATAAAAATTATTTATGTTTCTGTAAATATATTTTATTTCCGCGTAATATGGTAAAAATTGCGTGAAATCAATAATATTAGTTACATGGTGTTTCAAATATTGATTTCCGTTCAAAGAAAAGTTGTTTTTTTTACTTTGTTAATTTTTGTTGTTCTTTAGTATCACATAAGTCGTATCTTAATAGAACTATGACTTAGAGTTTTATAAAACTCAGTTTGATTTTTCTCTGATAAAACAATAAAGAACGCTGAATATTTAAGTAATTTTCATACAATTCATATAATTCTTGGAATCATTGCACCGAAAATTTATGAGGAAGACCCTTGTTTGTGTACGAAATCGTCTCATATAAAGGGATATGTTTACGATACAAATGATATTGAATCGACATCAAATTGTCATCGTGTTGAAATGGACGAAGAAAAAATTTGAATAATGAAAAATACAAGAGCTCCATGCCTTCTCTTCAACTCTGTTTTATTTGCAACATAAAATTATTGAGTATCCTTGGTAAAAAACATTACTTTTTTAATGAAATATTTTATTAAAGGGTCATGACTTATAAAACTTGTTTATCCCTTTGACTAATACGCTTTATTACGGTTATTAAGTTCAAAATACAAATAAAATTTATTTTAAATATTATAATGTATGTACTACAATATATGTATGTACATGTAATTTATATATGAAAATATTTTTTAATTAAAAAATACATATTTATATTGTTCTCTCCTGTTATTTTACTGATATGAATTTCAATGCACACAAAAGCTAAAAAATTGATTTGAATATGCAAGTATGTATGTATGTATAATCATATAATGGCTATATTACTTGCATTGCATTGCAGTGTTTACATTATCATCATAATAAGTTGATTAAAAAAATCTTTTTTATGTTATTGATTTCAAGAGCTCTTTAGTAATTTATCATCACATAATTCAACACTCAAACACAAAAGCCAACAATAATTCAATTTTTTTCTCTTTTGTTCGTATAAATATTTGTTAAATGCTTTTTGTTTCATTCATATAAGGCTTTTGAATTTTATACAAAAACGAAATTCCATATTTTTCATTATTACTCAGTTTCAAAATTTTTTTTTTTTTTTTTTATAAAGTTTCTCATAGCATTGCTACACTTATAATTTTTTGCATATTAAATTTCATTGAATCAAAATTAAATCATAACGAAAAAAGTGAAATGTTTTCCATATCATAATGTATTAGAATTTACCAAGTATCACTACAAAAGATACATACATATTATTGAAATAAAGTGTCTTAAGTCCATTTTTAGTGAAAAATGTGCTAAATAAAAATAACATATTTCTTTTTAACTGTTTTTAATTTTAAAAATGTGTATAATCTTATCTTTCAGTAAATTTTTCAGTAAAAATTAAACTATTACATTAGAAACTGAAATAAATAACCTTAAACACAACGAAACAAAACACGAAGGACTTAAGCTACTTTCAAAATAAATGTTTCATATGTACATGTATTTTATACATAGGTATATACATTATTTGCATCACAGGATCGTAATAGTGTTTATATGCAATTTATTCACTTGGTTTTTCAGGGATAAAAACCCTCTCATTTCTCCAGTAATTTTTTATCTACAATTCATTTAATACATTTCTTTCTTTCTTTTTTTTTCCATTTAATTCATTTTTGTCTGATTTAACTCATTCCTATTATTATTATTTTTTATGTTTTTTCTTTATATTTTAGTTGCTTTATATTTTGCTTTAATTTGGAATAAAATAAAAAAAAATGCGTTTAAAATATAAAACCAAATAGAAGGATGAATAAAACACAGCAGTAAATTCACTGTATGATAACTATATTTTTGAGGGTGAGAGTTTTGGAAAGAGGTTGTACTTTGACAAAAAAGAGGCCAAAATCGACAAAAATGAATGTTGAATATTTTAAACAAAAAAAAAAACTTTATTCAGCTCTTCGTTTAATTCAAAAAAATAGGATTCACATAAAATTCCGTTTTTATTTTTGGATTTTTTCATTTATTTATTGATTTTATTTTCCTGCTGTTGCATATACATTTCAAATATAACGTTATAGTTATATAATCAATTGAAAAAATATGATTTTTGGCACGTTTTCTATATGTAGATAATAGTGCATGATTGGTTGATTGCTTTTATTAATTTTCGTGTCGAACTTAGTATTGTAGTACTTAAAAAAAAATTCTATATTTGTATTAAAATCTATATCATGAAATTTCATAGAATTATGGTGTGAATGTGAATAAAACCGCCATTTAAAATCAAATTGTACGTAGTTATCAAGGACTATGACTGTATTTGTAAGTATATCATGTTTGTAATTAACGTATACATGTTCTATTTGTTCTGTAATTTAAAATTTTGACTTTCTGATAAATTTTTGTCCATATAGAATTTCTATAGAAAATGTAAAATAAATGTAATGGATATTTATCCTTCTGTCAGATATATTTCAGATTGTTATTTAACTGAAGGACATCGAAATATCCAATATGTACTATAATTAATCTTATAAAATATATATTTATATTGCTATAGAAAAGTAATTGTGTACACACACAAGGATAATTTCAATATAAAATGGACATCATTATACACACAGGAAATATTGTAGATTAAATTCTCCATTTTATTTGTATAAATCTTAATCTCATTTCTATTTAATATTATAATCAATTAGAATTGATATGAATGTTTTTGACATATGAAAAGATGAATACGTTTTTCAATTTGTGATAGATTTTTTTTTTCCTGAGAGAAATTGAGTACATGTCACACTTAAATTTTTTTTTTCTCCTTTTTTGAAGTTGAAGGTGTATGACAGATGAACAATACTTGAAAATTTAGGGATAAAAGTTGAAATTCAATGGCAGTATGATTTCATTATTACAAATAAAAAGAAAAAAATATAATAAAAAAAAAAAAAAACAAAGAAATTTTGTGAATTTTCATTTAATTTCGTTGTACTCGTATGTGTGTGTATTCTTATAAATAACATTTTTGTATTTGGTCCTTTTATTATTTTTATTTTCATGTATTAAAAAACTGTCATGAATAAATTTTTATTGATTTTCTACATATTCCATAATTTCCTATATATTTTATGTATTACCACCAATACAACAATATAAACGATATCTCCCTACAATTATTTATTACATATTTGTAATACAATAAATGTTCTATAATTTTTTTTATTATTTTTTTTTTTTTGCACATAACGAACGTAATGGCGCTTTTATAAATCACTTATTGTTATCAATTTTATTAACTTCAAACCTATTTTGAAAAATAATAAAATTCATAAATTATATATGTATAAGTATGTAGTATATAATTTCGTATTTTATTTTCTGCTCTCATTTTACATTCATTTAATATTTGAATGTATGTAAATGATTTATGTTAATTGCTGATAAAGACCTGTAATTATAGTACATTTTTTTTTCTTTGATACAAAAGGCAATCAATAAAACTCACACCACATAAAAGTAAATAATAATATCAGTATGAAAAGAAAAAAAATATATACATATATGTATGTATATTTAAAAAGAAATATTACCATTTAATTAGTGGTTAAACTAATTAAGTAGTTTTGCTTCTTTTTTTTAGTGTAAATTGGAAAATGACTGTTACTTGATAGTATATATTTTAGAAATACGAATACTTTAAAATATTTTCGTCTGAGCATATCAAAGAACATATATATTACTTTCGTTTTAAAAAATTGATTTTTAGGATATGAAGATATACATGTATTCAAAAATATTTTTATGTAACACATATTATGTATGTACATAATATGTATAGAAATTTGTGCTAATTTTAACATGGAAAATACTCAAATTTCACATTTTAAATTTGAGTTCTCTTTTTGGAAATGTGTTCTCGATATCAATTTTTAATTATTAAAAATAAATTGAAATAGAAAACTTTTAAAACAACAACAATCGTCCCATAAAAATACCCAATCAATCTGTTATATTTTCGAATATACAGTCTATCTTCATCATATGAAATACCAAGTCAGAATGAATGACATGTACGGGTATGTACATATATGTAGTATATACATATTAAATAAATCTTGATATTTATATACATATTATATGTCTTTTTATTAAATATAAAATGAAGCTCTTGTCTCAATTACAAAAATAATTATTTTACAGTTTTTCACTATTTGTCGGCACTTTTCATTTTATGTGAATCACATTTCAGAGATATTACTCTCATTAAATTCAATGGTGTATTTGTTCACCACACGAGATTAAAATGATCATAAAATTAAGATGGCAAAAAAAAAAAAAAATGTAGTTTTGGCGCTGATTCGCACTAATCATTAAAACATTTTTTTCCTTTTCATGATTTTCTCATTTTATAAATTAATTAAAATTTGTTTTTCATGTATGCCGCTTTTGTAATTAATAAACAACAAAATCAAAATTTGTAATAATCCTAAATAATTTCTAACTTATCAGTTAATAAGCATTTTAGGTACATGTAATATTTAGTATTAATTTTATATTGCTCATTATTACAAAAATCCTACCTACTAGGAATTAATTATAATCGGCTAATGTACACAACATGCTATGTGCAGTCACTTTGCTATGAGATTTTTTTCGAAACTAATTCCTTTGTACTTAATACCCTACATTAATTACATATTAATTGCGGCGTCTACCTTTTAAATAAAATACTTGAAATTTTTATATTTACGATCAACAGGTGAAACTTTAAAAAAAAAAAGTATTTTGATTTTAAAATAAAACAAATTATACACGTATCTGATCTAAATGGCCATTTTCAGATGCCAACTTTATAAGATCAAACCATAATTTTCTTTGTGGGGTTTCTCATATTTTACAATTATTGTGAGGAAAATCTTTCTTTTTTTTTCTTCATATTATTCAAATTTTTCTTTAAATTTAAAATTTAAATAATCAAGACAATAATTTTAATATCACATATCATCGTTTTCTGACTTTCAGACCTCATAAGTAGACCTTTCAAAATTTTACAAGAGAACATTTTTATGATTTCTTTTTTGAAAAAAATTATTCAAAAATTATTTAACAAATTATTACAATTTTTATGAGGTAAATCAAGGAACTTGTAGAAATAAATGTTTTACAATTTTTAAATCAGACGTATGAGGTTTGACAGTTAGACCTGACGATATGTTTCTCTTTCGCCAGGTTAAATTATATTTTTAACGGAACTGAAATTGAAAAATTTAATTATTGTTTTTTTTTTTTTTTTTTTTTTTTTTTTTAGATTATTTATTTATATTTTTTTTTTTAAATGAAAAATCTGTGAAAACATAATGTTGATGAAATGAAAAAAATACATACATACATATGTACATATAGTATATAGATACATAGTAACTGACAGTCTTGTTTTTGTATGTACAATCGCACTTCGATCAGTTAAGTTTATGTATAATTAATTAATCGTTATTTAACGCTTTCGTATACAGTGATGCGGTAACTTTTGACGATTATAGAAGCGACAGTAATGATGGCTCGTCACTTAATTTATTATAAGCTTGATACGAAGAGGGTTGAGAATGAATATAGATAAGAAACAGAGGGGTAATGAATTTTAGATAGATATAGAATGGATGGACATTATGACGGCAAGGTATTTATTAATAACAACAATATACATATACTTATATTTTATATATTATATTATAGCTACATAGTGAAGTGACAGTAGCAACACGGTGGCGGCGTCGGTGGCTTTAGAGTAATCTCTTTTTGTCTTGCCGAAACAGGTCGAAGTCGCATTGATAATTATTAATTACTACCGGCTGTTTACAGTCAGAAAGTAAGATTATAATCTATGTATGTGCAAAAATATAATACATATATTGAAAAAGAAAGAACAAATTAATTTCTAGTTTAAATGTGTGCTTCTTTTTATTTTATTGAATTTTACTTTGTTGTAAAAAGAAAAATGACTTTGATATATGATGACGATAAGTATATAAAGTATAAAATTAGGATAAATGTGATTACAACAATTGTAAGTCATTACAAAGTTGTATAAAATTTAAGTTCATTAAATATATGATTTCTAAAAGATTTTTTTTATAAGTGGTAATAATTAATTAAATTAGTTTGCAATTGATTGTTTTAATTGACATAATTCAACACATATGTATTGTATATACGCTTGTATTCACGATTATCAATTTTAAATGAATGACAAAAAAGTTTTACTATGTATAAGAACACCTATTGAGAACTCATTTTTTTTCAAATTTTGCAATAAATATTTCAAAGGATTATACTTTCTTTAAGAAATGTTAAGAGCGAAGAAAAAAATACTAATAACAATAATAAAACTTTGATTTTTCAATTTGCATTATTATATGTAGACTAACTCTCCTTTTTCAAACAAAAACTATGGAAAATAAATAAATTCTATAGAAAAAAAACTTTTAAAAGTCAAAGAACATACAAAACAACAGAAAAAACTTCACATATCCTTAAAAGCAAAAAGTGTGACTAAAGAAAATATATTCCCCATTACCAAAAGGAAAATGATTGAAAAAGCACAGTTCTCTAAACAGTCTGGTGATCGTTATTTAGTTAGTCTCTTTTGCTTTTTTATTCATCATCAACACAATAACTGGGTCAAATTGAAAAAAAAAAAAGTATTAAGGAAATTCTGAAAAGTGCAAATAACTACACATGTATGTATATTAAAAAAAACAAAAATGGGAGAAAATAATGTTGATATTTTCACATTACCAGAAGTTCAAAAGTACACAAAAACTAAACACTAACAAAATATTTAAAAAAATCAAGAAAAGTCGAAAACAAAATAAAAACTAACAAGAAAAAGCATGAACAAAGAAAAATTTTCTGAATATAAATAGGTTTTTCCCATTAGGACAGCTTTTCCTTTCTACTTTTTTTTTCTCGTTTTTGTTTTTATTCAGGAAAAAAAACAACACATAAAAATACCGTAAAATGGAATTCTGTCGCCATCAAAGTTTTTAATATCCGAGCAAAAAAAAAAAAATAAAATAAAAAAAATACATTTTTACAACACAGGAAGCAAAACAACAAAATATTAGCGACAATTCTGTGATAAAACTAACAAAGTTGTGCAAAATAAACAACAACAACAAAAAAAAGAATTACAAAGAAAAAATAAAAATTCTAAAGAGAATTTTTTAACAAAACTTAAAATTTTGTTATGTTATTCAATTCATCCACAAAAAAATATATTTATTCACGGTATCAGCCGTAAAGTAAAATTGATTTCTGGATTAAAATCTGAACAAAAAGAAAAACAAACCTAAAAACGAACTAAAAGAAATTTAAAAAAAAAATAACGAAAATAACTGTACCTAAGGGAATAATAAATGACAGGAAAAGCACACACAAAAATTTGAAATATGTTAAAAAAGAGAATTTAAAAAAATAGCAACAGAATTATTTTTTTTTAACTAGCGCTTTTGTGTATTTTTATAGTATGGCATTTATGCAGTCAAAAGGTTCTATAGCTAGTATGTTACCCATATAAACATGTGTAGATTTTTCGTTTGACAAACAGAATATTTGATATAGATTATCACAGATAACATGATCTGCATTTAAATATTTCCGCGACTTCAACGAAATTAGGATTTAAGGTAGTTTGTGACGTGAAGGTATTGGAAAGCCTAAGAAACTTCTTCAGGTTGGAAAGGACGCAAATTTGAAAACTTGTCGATGTTATTACTGGATATTGCCTGATCAGGGCCATGGCCAATAAGCTTGGTATATCATCGAATGATTTCTGACTTCTGTAGAAGCTATAAAGTTGAAAAAAAAATAGAGTAACAGTCTGAACGATTTCATTGAGATCTTATTAACAGATCTCAATCTCTCAATAGATTTGTTCAAAAATCTGGTTGCTTTTCTTCTATCATTCATTGCCTTCTATGTGTTTTCAGTGTAAATTTTATATCTATATCTTTGGAAGTAAAAACGAAAAAAAAAACAGTATTTTTTTGTATTTTTTGTAACTAAAGTAAAAATTAAAAATGCAAATACTGAATACTTCTTTTTTTCTTTTTTTAATTAATTCAAAGATAATATCAAATCAATATATTTGATCGTCTGTAATAAATCATAACAACACATTATTACATATTATTTAAAATGCAAAATGCATAACAATGTGAAAGAAGTACATTTGATGAATTTTGAGTAATTCATGTATGAATGATTTTGAAGACTAGACTAATATGATTTAAATACATATTTTTTTTCTATTGATTTCAAATCATCAAATTATTAGCGATAACAAATGAAATTTGTGTAGATTTACACTATAAATTATTATAATATAACAAAAAAAAAAAAAAAAAAAAAATGAAGTGTGTCTATTGATATATTCTTTTGCAGCACGTGTTTTTATATGCCAATATATCATTTACATTCATTAGAATTACTTGTTAGTATATTTGATCACATAGAATTATAATTATCATGTTTTGTTTTTCATTTTACGTTTTGTTATTTTATTGTATTACGATATTTATAAAATTAACATTTTGTTGTCATACTACACTTACTCGTATTATTATGTTTTTTTTTTTAAAAAAATCATACATACAATTTTTCAGTGAATTTTATTGTTGTTTAAAAATGAATCGAATTTCAAACTTGCAATTTATACCTAGATTATTTTATGCACGGTAAAAGTATCTGGTAACTATAGTTTTTTTTTTTTAAATACAAAGGGTAACTGTTTTAGCTTACGGCCACTTAATACCAATTTGCAACTTAAATGTTGTTTGTTTTCTTCGTATTACCATCAAAAATTATAAAATATTTTTGTCCGAAAAATAGTAAAAAATGTATAATTTTAATTCGATATGGATCTATACTCGATTTATAAATCGAAGTCAGTATAGGCAACAAAGGCATACTTTTCTATATTCTTATACATTGCGTTTGTATAAATCTGTCTCTTGTGTGGGGTGATCAGATCTCAATTACAATTTATAATTTATCAAAAACATTTATATGTAAAGTTAGTAGAAACTAATCGGGTACTGCCTCCATAAGCACAATACTGACTTCGATTTATAAACCGAGTATAGAAACATATTTTCTTCAGCGTTTTTTTTTTTAAATAATTTTCCAATTCGTTGAACCATCTCCTGCTTAACATCCTTTTATCTACATTTGTTGCATTTCTGTGTTATCTTCTATGCTACTTCTATGCATCATAAATTCCACTGAAATCTAAGATCTTAACTCAGAAAAAAATTAGTTTTTAAAAGCAGTAATAATAGAATTTAAAAAAAATTATGTTAGAACCTACAACGATTTTCTAAGAAAAAGATATTGACTTTTCAAACAACATTAAAATTTTAGAAATTGAAATTGACTGGAGATGGAAATTAAAGGTAGTCGCACTATGGAGCATCTACCTTACATATACATACATATGTATGTAAATATTTTTATATGTATATTTATTATTTTGTTTATTTTTTTTATTATACTCAATCGGTACTTATGCATATAAATTGAACTAAAATGTGAGGTAAATGAGCTCTTATTTTTTTTTTTTTTTTAAATTCATAATAAACATTATAATTATGAAACAAAATAATGCAAAGAAAAAAAACATAACAAAAATAATAAATATACATTATTATCGATGAATGCATGAAAAAAGCATAAACTGTACAATCATTTGTATGAATATGTAGGTATGATGTACTAATATGTATTACTCACATATGTATGTATATACATATATAACATGTTATTGCAAGCAATGCACAAGTACAATGCACTTAACGATGCTGTTTTACACATAGCATCCAGTAATTGTGCTGATATAAAAGAATGCAATGCATTTCTTTTAATTTTTTTTTTTAATAAATTTTGTTTTTACTTTTTCGCTACACTGCTCTTTTCTATAGATCCTCATCACGTTATTATTATTAATATGGGATCGATAACTCTTTTTTTTTTTTTTTTTTTTTTTTTTCAAGTTTTACGATGAGTAATGGTACTTATTGCCATCGGTTATTATATTTTTCTTCTTAATTGCATTTCAGTTAAATTTTATCAAGGACTCTTGTCAATATTTCTAGATAAATAAGCATTTTTTATGACATATCTAGACTTTGATTTTAACTTTCTTTTTCAAAACAAATTAATAAAAAAATTTTTTATATTCTCTTAATATATGTACATCATTCAAATTTTTTATAGATTTTTTCGTTATTTTATCAATAACAAAAACATAATAAATTATAATTGATTTAGCTCATGTATTAATTTTGCCGTAAAAAAAAATTCTACACTTCCTAGAGTCCTAGACAAGCTATATGTAGTAAAAACGCTGAATTAAACTAATTGGAGTGATGATGGTGTTAACAATTATGTTCACATGCATAAATAATTCTCTTTATATATCCTACCATCATCATCATCATCATCATCACCTATAACTAGGAAAGCAAAAGTAATAATGAACTCTGATTAAAATGTAAGTAAGAGTTTTTCATAACCTCTTTAGATATAGACGATTCTATCATCACATAACCTAAGTCAATACATTTTAAGATGCTGAAAAGTAATGAAACAAAACTTGAAAATTGGTTGGTTTCATTGAATGCGTTTTCACCTTAAAGGGAATTAACTTATTATTTTCTTTTTACTCAATATCCAGTAAAAACAAGCTCAGAGAAAAAAATTTAAGAATTCTTCAAATTGTATTTTACAGAAATATTGTATATACATATGTATGTATAATTGTATACGTACACTTATAAAGGTAAACGTAGAAAGTTTATTCCTATAAATTGAAAACAAAAAGATTTGAAATTACACGAGGTGTTGAGTGTTGGATTAGAGTTCTCATTAATTTTTCATTTTTTTAAATTTTTTCTCTTAAATAAGTGAATTATTTCTACAACGATCGCTAGCACTTATTTAAGTTTAAAGAAAATAAATCGTAGGTACACTTCGTGAATTTGGTTAAAGCTAGTCTAGAGATTTGTTAAAAAATAAGTAAATTGAAATTTAAAAAATATAACTTTATAGTTTCAACATTTAAAATTTATTTCCTAATGCATGTTTTCACAAGTCAATATTCCCATTCGTCATGCATAAAACGTCAATTTATTTTTATATCTTTTTTATTCATTTTATTTTTATTTTATAATTTTTTTTTGCAACAATAAGAATATTCTGTAAGAAATCATGGGAAAAAAGACAAAAAAACAACGAATTTTGTAAAATTGCTAAAGGATATTGTTGCAATTTGTCAAAATCTTTCATATTTTGTCGACTATACTATATATGTATATGTATGTAAATACTTTTAATATCTCATCTCATTTCTGATTTCTGTTATAATGTAAATTTTATTCATCGTTTATATTATACGAGGATATTAAAACTTACTGATGATTTTGCAATCTTTTGTTTTCTCCTTATTTTTCGGATGAAAATGGTAAATTTTTGCCTAAAGCGTAAAAATAATTTCAAATATGAAAAAGAGAAGTGGGAGTGAAAAATTTATGTAAAACGAAAAAAAAAAAGTTTTTTTTTTTAAATTCAGAAATTATCAAAATTTAGATTTTTGTTTTTCAAATAAGGATTAAAGAACTGAAAAATACCATAGAAAAAACATGACAATAAAAGAAAGAATTTACTAATGATTTTTTTTAACAAATTCAAAAATCGAAAAAAAAAAAACATTTGATATGAGTTTTTTATTTTATATTATGAATAAAAAAGGATAAGAATTGTTTCGAAAAGTTATTCTCCTTCAGTGAATTCAACATTAATTTTCTTTTCATTATTATTTCTTGTTTTTGAATAATAAAATTTTTTATTCTAGTTGTAAAATCTCACATGCCGTTTATTGTAAAAAAATGTTCACGTACTTTTTCTTATAGTTCATCTGAGTTCATATATCAATGGAAAATATAAAAGGATATAAGAAAAAAGCAAAAAAGAACAAACAAAAAAAAAAAAATGATATTCTAATAGCACCAATTAGCAATGATGAATTCAATTTGAATTTCTATAATTCTTATATATTTTTCTCCAATAAAATAAAATTTATCAAAATAATATAAATAAGAAACAAAAAACAAAAAATTACAAATAAACAAAATAACAAAGTATAAAAAAATGCAACAAAGTTTTAAAATCCGATACAATGAACTTTTTTTTCCAATTATTTTTATTTTTACTTGTATTTTTTCAAGAAGTATCACGGATGTAAAATAAAAAGAAAATAAATGCTTCAACAACAACAATAACAAAACTTGAATAACATATTGAATGCAACAGCAACCAACCATATTTGAGCATCAATTATTGGTTTTTCCTTTATTTTCCGTTCATGGTCTCTTATTCAACGATTTATTCGTCTTAATATACCTTTATTGTGTTATGTTATTGAGCAACAACAGCAAAAGTAATATCTTTCTTGCTTTATATATATGTATGTATATAAATAGTACATACATACATATATTTATATATACGTATACATATATATTTTACCTGTCCATCCACCATCCGTTTCTTATATGGTATAAAATGAAAAAGAGCGTTTGCCTGCCTAAATTAACGTCTTATGGATGGTCTGTCTGTCTATTAGCGCAATGAACCCTAATGCTCCGGCAAAACAAAATCCTCATCATCATCATCGTCGTCGTCGTCTTCTTCATCTTTCAAAGATACCAACAAACTTCAGTTTCATCCGTATAATGTGCAACATCCAACAAATAGTATCATCATCATCATCATCATCATGGTTCAAAAGAAATGACGAAGAAAACAACGAATAATAAGAAAGAAAATAAAAGTATCTTATCATTATTCTTTATCGCGGTATGTGCATTAGAGGAAAAGATTGTTCTTTTCTTCTTTTTTCGATTGATGTTCGGAGCATTTCTTTTATTATTATTACTTTTTTTTTTTTCTAATCAACGGTTTTTGATATAACGAATTAAGTATACTCTTAAGTTATATAGGATAAGGAAAAAAAAATACCATATACTAAGCAAAAGCAGCCGCAGCAAAATATCTTTACAAAAAAGAAAATAACCAAAACAACTAACTTGCTTGACTACAATATAACACAATACAACAAAACGATAAAAGAGCAATCTTTCAAAATTCTGTTTCAGATTTCAACTTAACAACACAAAGTCTTAGCAGCATCATCATCATCATCAAAATGTACCGCTCTATCATTTTCCTTTTGCTTTCATCGAAAAACGATGCTTCTTTTTTATATTATTTTATTTTTGTATCTTTTTTTTTCCAGTATCTTATAAATTTTTGTGTTTTGTTTTATAAAAATTTTTCAATATTTTTTCTTTTATTTTCAAAAACCAATTTCTGATGGTTTTTTTTTTCTCTGTTGATCTCTTCCGATCCAATATGAGTGGTTTGTATTAGTCTTTTTAAGCGGTTGTTATGGAGCAGCAATTCAAAATCAGCATCACCACTGAGCCCTACAACCAATGTACCATTTACAATACAATATGAAACAACAAAAAAAGTAAAAGATTCAAAAGACATTGTCGATTGTCGCTCCATCGGCATCATGCTACTGCACCAAAACCAAAACTACAATGCGGTTCTTTTGAACTAAAAAAGAAAAAAAATACAACAAAAATTAATAAGAAGACAAAAAAAAAAACGACATGGAACATTAAAAGGGGGGCAAAAACGAACAATTTTAAAAATGAAATTACATATTATAAGAAATAAAAAGTGCAGTAACACACAAAGTGGTCAAAGAACGCACTCTAGAATATTATATACATATAACAGTTATTATAAGTTGTACTTGATGTGTGAGTACTTGTTTTGTTGTTTTGGTTGTTGAGAAGTTGGTTGGTTGTTGATATACTTCGGAAATGAAAAAGAAAATATCCGTGTATCCAGAAGCAATTCCCCAGCACAGCATCCAACATCAACAACAACAGCGGTGTATTTATAAGAAAACACAAAAAAAAATATGGGTATATATGTATATATACTATATATATATATAAAGAGCAATAACGTATTATTAAAATGGAAAAAAATTCATCAGAATGGTAGCAACATACATATTGTATGTACATATACATATCCAATAACAATGTTGCTGTTCGATGATCTGTGTTTGCTGAGGAATCTGAATCTGAAGGATCTTCTGGAGATTCTGGATTTTCAAAGTAGTTTATACTATTTTATCAGTATGTTATTATAATATGTAGATAGGATGCAATATATGCCTATGATTGTGTTGTTTTTGGTTGTTTCTCTTGATGTATCTGTAATGTGTAACTAGCACGGGCTAAAAAAGAAAAAAAAATTAAAAAGAAAAAAAAGTTAAAGAAATAAAAAGAAAATATTTATCGTATTATCAATTCGAAGTACTCTTCTTTAGCTTTCTTTTACAAATTTGAGATTCGTGGTAAAAATGAAATCTCTAGAGGTCATTGAGTTTGTTGGATATTATTTTTTTCGTTTTGTATACTTCATGTACTTGTGTGTATTCGGTAGTAACTAAATGTAGATTGATTTCACGTTTAAATTTTTTAATGTTTTTCACTTTTTCTCAATTTAAATATTCGCTTTTCTTAATTTTTTTTAAAAAAAAGGAATGCTTTATTGAGTTATGGATACATAATTTTTTTTTTTTTACTTGACATTCTTTAACCTTGAAAGTCTATATTTTTCGAAATGTTTTTTGTGAAATTGATTTTGTAAAAGTATTATATAGTGAATATTATTTTCAATAACATTTTTCAGAATTAAAATCAATTAAAATGTTTGCTAATCTTCGAACTATTAAAAATTGAAAATTTTCTAGATCCAAAAATGAGTAATATTGCCTTGAAAATATATGTATATTTTTGTTATTATTTATAAAAATAAACTAATTATTTAAAAATTATCCATAAATTTTCAACAAATATCTTAATAATGTAAATTAAAAATAGATACATGAGTATATGTATTTACATCTAATTTTTTAGGTGCATATACATACATATGTATGTGTATAACTGTTGAATAAATGCTACACAACTGTACTTCTGTTTTTTTTTTTTCTGATAACATCATTGCATTGAACTTTATTACCACAATAATAATTCAGACAATATCTATTTTATTATTATATATTTTTTTTTCTTTTAAAAACATTATTTAATCGCTATCCTACTATGGTTTATCTCATAAAACAAATTTTTTTAATAAATATAAAAACAGCATCTATTCCACTTAATACTCGTATTAAGTAAAATAATATCATGATATAAATTCATGTGGTTACTGCATATATAAGCAATTATAATAAATACTCTTGTGATGCTTAAAGCAATACACCGCATTTTTGTAAAGGTAATTTGATGGAAATATAGAAAATTGTTCATTAATATTACTGTTCTTTGCAATAAAAGAATGCATTAAAGATATTCATACATTATTTAACACGTTTTTATGTTTTTTTTTTTTTTTTTTTTTTTTTTTTTTAAATCAAAACTACAATAAATTTTATTAAGCATTGGTGTATAACTTCAGTTTCTGCCTTAATATTCTTTACATTATGATATTTAAATAAAATGTTGCATGGTGTGTAGATACCTTATAAAAAGTAAAATATTATGTATAAAATGTTGTCTATTCGCTTACATTGTACAATACACAATACAATACAATACAATGCATGTTAATAATATTTGTTATTTTTTAAAAAAAAAAAATTCAAAGAAATTCTTATTTTGAGTACTTTGTTATAAAAATATATGTATCAAATTTTCACAGCATTATTTCTTTTTTATAAAGTGAAATTGATGAAGGAGAAAGGTTTTTCTCTTATGATCACGTCTTTTTTATACAAAAAAAAAAAAAAGTTTAATGGAATAAAAAAAAATAATGTTGATACTTTACTTTCATTTTTAGAAAGAATTTATAAAAATGCAAATAAAAAACAGCAAATGTTTATAATATAAAATACAAAAAAAAAAAAAAAAAATAAATGACATTTTGTAACAATAAAAATTTCTTTAAAATGATTAAAATCGTTTTATATGGCAACCATTTATTTAAAATGAGCTCGAAAAAAAAAAAATAGAAAAGAAAAGAAAAAAGTAATTTGTTCATAGAATTTTTGAAGAGTACCTATATTAAGAGTATCTTTGAAAAAAAAAAATGATGAAAAGAAAAGAAAAAATCCTGACACAAATTTACATAAATGACATTCAACAGGATGGTTCATGGTACAAAATAAAGTATAAGGTATAGATAATGAGAAGAATAAAAGAAAAAAAAAATATGGTAGAGATAAAAGAGGACAATTAAAACTATTCTCAATTTTAATGACTGTGATAATAATGATTATTATGGAAATGTGGATTTATATGAAAATAGAATCGAAGTAAAATTACTATGAAAATGTATGTCATAAATTACAGAATACGCTAGAATAACTCTTATTTGTTATAGAATTAAAGAATTAACTTGTCAAATTGTAGGTTTTCTTTCGTAAAGTTTGTTAAAAATGTCACATCATACTTTGAATTTTACTTTTTTCGCTATGGAAATCTAAAATAAAACAACAACAAAAAATTCTTTTTAAAAGATTTTTCGTAGTTTAAAATAATTCACATTAATTTTTAAAGATTTTAGCATAAAAATGCGAACTACACTTTTTTTTTGCTTTGATTTATTTATAAATATAAGAAAAAAAAAATCTGCCTCTAGTAATTAACATTATCAATGGAAACATTCAACTTTTAAAGGGCACTGCTCCAAAAAAACAAATTAATTAATTAAAAAGAAAAAAATCATTTTTTAAATTCCACCCGAAATGACAGACAAGGAAGCGATCTAATAAAAACGTTTTAATATGAAGTATTTTGACTCTTCTGACAATTATTAATGTGTAATTAAACGTACAATGCTTGCCTTAAGATTAATAACAAAAATGAAAATTACGTAATACACCTAATTTATAATCGTTGATTTATACATTTTTGTTTTTTTAAATAATATATGTATTATTTCTTATAATAAATAAAGTTAATTAATACTTAATCATTTAACTGTCATATTTAAATTGTTTTGTCTCCAATATTCTTGCATACCATTAAAATTATTATTTTTTTTTTTTTTAAATGAATTATGCATGATACTTTATATTTTTAATTTTTTTTTTTTTTTTAAATATGTATATATTTCTAGATTAATTGGTCAACCAATGTAATATGTATATATGAATTAAAACTTGATAAAAACAAAAAAATAAAAAAGTAGAACTAGTAGCAATGTCAATTATCAATTAAAAATTTATGAATTCATAAAAATATTAATTAAAATGTGATATTTGACATGAAAGTATGATAATTTTTAATTAATTGATAGAAAAAAAAATTAATTAAGAAAAAATTATTACGAAATGCATTTAAATAAACAATTTTAATTGATACAAAAATTGTTATATGTAAAGTCAGTTTTATGCTTTGAAAATGTGTATTTTTGTAACTTTATACGACAGGATACTTTTGGTTTCTAAATACAAAAAAAAAAATGGTATCTCTGAAGACCATGGAGAGTGTTTGTACAAGATCTGCTGGGGTCTCCACAGACAAAATTTTTTTCGTATCTGAAAACCAAAGTGTCCTGTCGTCTATATACCATTATTGCTGAAATATTTGTAACTTATTAAGTTTTGTTAAAAAATATTAAAAAAAAAAAAACTCTATTTAAATTTTTGTAAGTGTACTCGAAATTAGTATCAAAAATTTATTGTGTATTTATGATTTATGTATGTTATTTATTGGAAACTCTTCATCATAAAATCTGGTAATATAAATTTTCAATGTTCATAGATTATGTATTTACATTGTACATATTATTGACAATATTTACATATATGGTATGTATCATGATTGCATTCATTATCATACATTGTCATGTACATATATTAAATTATGTATGTTGTTCGAATAATCTAATAATAGCAGTTTAGTGCGGCTTATCAAAAACACATTCTTTCCATTAATAACACAAAAAAAAAAAAGAGAAAAAAATATGAAGTCTTGCACAAATACAATAAATATGTTTATATACCTATAATACGTACATATAATGAACACATTATATGTATAATAAATAGATATATGTACTTGTATATCTATATTTTAAATCATTCATTATAAAAGTCTATATATTCATGCATATTCATTTTATATGTACATATGTATGTATATGAATAACCCGCATTCCAAACGATACTATAATCTGAAAATTTCAATTTTAATGATAATAATAAATTCATAATGTGTGTTTTCCTTTGAACATGCTATATATACATACACAGTATCTGTTTTGTTTAGTCGCATACTTGAGATAAACAAAGTAATTAAATCAGTCATCAACAGTACCATATAGACATCATAATATATTATATATCACATACACACCATTCACATACAATATATTTCAACAAAATAGGATAAAAGTGATTTTATTTCTTTAATCATTTAACTTAAAATTTTCTTGTATCCTATTAAATTTTTGTTTTTAAATGTTTTTGTACTTATGGTATTTTGATTCTTTTATCACATTTTATAAAATTTTATTTAACACATAAAATAAATTACTAACGACATGTAATGTTATAATATCCACTTGAAACATTTTTTTTTTTCTATTTTATTTTTGTAAATTAACAAATAACAAAATTAAAATGAAAAAAATAGAAAAAAAAACATAAAAGAACCCTAAAAGCAATAATTACTTGATGAATGTTTTCCCATCAACTTAAAAAAAAAAAAAAATTATAAAAAAACAAAAAATTGACAAAAGAGCGAATTTTCTTTAATTTCTCAATCATCAAAGACTAAAAATTTATTTAAAAGAAAATGAAAAAAAAAAAAAAAACAAAAAAATATTGTGAAAATTGAAAGAATTATTTCACACAAAAGAAAAGACAAAAATCCAATTTTTTTTTTTTTACATTTTTACTTTGATGAAGTTGCGTGTAATAACAATTTTCATTTATTATCAAAAACAACATT
Source organism: Bombylius discolor (assembly GCA_939192795.1). Taxonomy (NCBI): domain Eukaryota; kingdom Metazoa; phylum Arthropoda; class Insecta; order Diptera; family Bombyliidae; genus Bombylius; species Bombylius discolor. The sequence goes on from OW584241.1 coordinate 40,820,595, forward strand.
TCAAACAAAAATCCTTCTTTTTTTCTTCTTCTTCTTCTTATGTCCTCCCCTGTTTGCAATCCACATTTAATTCACCACTTTCCTTTGATATTATATATTTTTGAATTTTTGAAATTTTTTAGTTAAAAAAAAAAAAATAAAAAAAAGATATTTTAAATATTTTTTGTTTTTATAATTATTTTATTTTTACATTGTTTTTTTTTTAACCACCTGTTAATGACGTATCAGTGTCGTTTTGCCTGTTTTTAATGTGTTTTTGATGTTATGTTACATTTACGTTAAATGAAATAATTTTATTGATGTCACCTCATTTTGTTTTTTTTGTTTTTGTTTTTTTGTTATGTACTGTAGTAATATGTTTGTTTTCATTCATTTGGCAACCTACTTTAAATTCAATCTAGCGAAATATATTTAATTTGAAGTGTGCAGAAGTTATTTCATGTAAATGTATGTATGTAGGGTGTTCTGTTGAATTTATTTTATAGTTTGTCTTTGATCTATCAAAGAATTTTAAATAGTTTTTATTAAATTTTCTGAACAAATTCAAATTTCTTATTTAGAATCACCCTATTCACATTCAAGAAATAATATGAGAAGCGTAGGAGGATTATATGTTGTTTTTTTTTATTATGAACTCTTGTTTTCTGTATAAAAGAAGAAAAGAAAAAGAACATAACATACTTTATATGTTTGTAATAAGTTATGCCAGATAATAAATGTATGATAGTCAAAGATACAAGAAAAACCACTCTTATTTTCCCGCATTGATTTTCTTTTAATGATGATGACATGAATGCAATTGAGTTTTCAATTTAATTTCAAGCATTTTTGCTATATTATATTGTAATAGATTTTAGGTACATGCACCAACAACAATAATAATAAAAATAGAGGCAAAAGAAGCAATAAAAAAACATTGTATATGTATGTGTATGTACATTTACTACGTGAGTACGTATAAAATGCATTTGGAGCCCTGAAATTACATTTATTTGAAGTAATAATATATTGCATAAAATCGATTTCAATCCGTTTAAAAAATAAATTATTGAGAAATTATTTGATGTAGAAAAATGAAAAAAAATATAGATACAGAAAAGTAGAACATTAGTATAAACCTTTTGTAAAAGAAGTATTTTTTAAGATATTCCGTAGGTTCTATATAATTTGAATTTCAAATACAAACTCGACCTACAATTTGACATTTTTTTTTTCTAATTTTATTCTGTGGATTGTGGGCTCATATAAGCACTGTATGTAGGATGTCCACCGTCACCGGCATATTCATTGATCATAGATTCTCATTTACAGGTTTGCTCTTTCGGTTATTTTTAAAGTCATGTATAGCAATTTTTTCTATACAAATAAACACAAAATGACACATAAATTCTATGAATAATTTCCCTATTCCCAATATTTTCTCGCATAAAACGCCTACAGCCCATTTTTAAAAAATTTATATTAAGTATTTAATTTTATAATCTGACTTGTTTAAAATAAATTCGAAAAATTTTATATTCTGTATCAATTTTACCGTTTCTAAAAGATATTTGAGTTAATGAAAATACACTTTTTTTTGTTTTGATTTTCAATTTTAAATTTTTTATGATTTTTATAATTCTTTGATTTCTATACCATTGAAATTTGATCCTTTTATTAAAAAAAAAGATAAAAGTAAAATTTTCAATCCTCAACCTTTTTTTTTCCAAAAAAAAAACTAATTAAATTTTATTTTATATATCCTTTTCGGGATGAACCGTAATGGAAATTTAAAATCCATTCCCTAATAGAAATTACGTAATTATCGACTTTTTAAAGAGAAAAAAAAATAGTGAAAAGGTAAAATAAAGTATAGTAAAAAGTTTTTCGTAATTTCAGGAAAAAAAAAAAAAATCTATGGAAAAGGATAAATGGGTTTTTTAAATATAGGATCAATATATTATTGAATTGATTGAAATTTCACTTACTGTAGGTACTTTATATTTGTATTTCATATAATCCGTTATAGATTACAGATATACATACATATGTTGAGTTATATATTTTTAGAAGTCAACACAAAAATAGATTTTTTCCCATTACATAATAATTTTATTTCCATATCATCATGTGTTTTATGCTTCTCTGTGGAAAAATAAAACGCTAAATTTATAAGATAAAATTTGTTTTTCCTTTTTTTCTTTTTGTACAAAGAAAGATAAAAGATGAAAAAAGATTTTTGTTGCTAATCGATTGTGTTTGTTTTGATTTTTCATAATATTATGATTTGCTTTGAAAATCTAGTTCAAGTTTAAATTTTCTAAAGTTTTCTCGATTACATCTGTTGGGAATAGGCTGTAAAAAAAAAATAGATAGATACGTGAAAATGTGTATGTTCAACAATCAGTATTTTAACTCTTGAACATCACTGGCGAAAAAACAAAATCAATTTCTAAAATTTAACAAAAAATAAATTTGTTTCAGCGAAACTTTGAATATTTTAAAATTAAAAAGGTTAATTTACTTTCAAAGTAATAGAAAAAGGAAAAAGGATCTATCTATTCAATTTAATTCGTTTTTTTTTTCTTGTCGCTGAATGCATTTGATATGGTGTTATGACAACCATAAAGAATAATTTTAATAAAAACATAATATCAAAGGACAATTTTTTTTCCCGATACAAAGCTAATTTCCTTTGATCTTTCAACGCATTTTAATTTTTTATGATATTAAAAAGGATGTAGCTGTATGTAAAAAAATATGTACACAACATGCAAACTTTCAATATATCATATAAAACATTGCAGAAGACAAAGTTAACAGCCCAAAGGATATACCAGATTAAATAAGAGACAATAGTATAGAAAAAATAAAAAGGACTCCCCTAGGAGGTATATTGTCTCACTGTATGCAAACTGTTTTTTTTTTTTTTTGTATGTGAAAAGTAATCCTGAAATGCATATGGTTTTTGTGTTATTTTCAAAGCTATATAAAAGTGTGATATGCAATACAGGAAAAGATTTTTTTTTTTTTTCAAAAATTTCAATGTAATTTCAGTGTGATCTTATAATGCTGCTGGTAGCTCTAGGTTTTCATCGAAAAAAAAATTTGTTGTACCATATTTTATTCTTTAAATATTCACCAAAAATTTCTTTTATTTCTTTTTTATTTTCTTTCTCTTCCCACAATGCAATCTCATCGTTTGTTTTTCCTATTTTTATTTAAAGGGACGATTAAAAACAAAGCAGTAATAAAAGAAGACGTTTAAAAATAAGAGTCCTTAAATTATATTATAGATATTTAGTATATGTATGTATGTTTAAAAAAATACACGTTTATGTATAAAAATCATATATTGTACGCATTCTCATAAGTGCGGGTGTATTGTATTTTAAATGCACATATAGGCATAGCATTAAAGAAAAAACTTCTTATGACCTGATTACGTGCGCTCTGATGAATTTGTTTAAAACACTCAAAAAAAAAAAAAAAAGGAACAACAAGGAAAAATATTAAAATCAATTCCTTTGAATACGTGGCTTTCCACGTATTAAGGAAAAAATATAAAATTTTTTATACAAAATGTACAAAAATACATACTAACATTTTATTAGAATAGAACACGAAAAAAGTTTTTTTTTTTCTCTTTTCTTTAAATAAATTTGATACTGAGCCCAGATATTAAATAACATAAAAACACCATTTTCATTTTTTTTCCTTTTTTCTGTTTATGTATGTGTGCTTTTTTTATTCTTTTGATTTAAAAGAAATCATTTTTTTTTTCAAGATTAGAAAATGGGTTTTTAGTTATATTTGAAAAACCATCAATTTTTTTCAATCTATAATATTTTTTGTGTGTTGAAATCAAGATGATTTCGACGTTAAAAATCATTTTTCTAAAAATATTTTAAAGCTTAGCATAGCAATTTAAAAAAAAAACAGTTGATTTTGTTAATGTGACAGATTCCAAATCATATTTTTTTTTTCTTTGTTTTTGCCAAATGATTAATGATTTTTTAAATAAGAATTTTAACGCTACAAATTATCATTATTAATCAAATGAAAGAGGCCAACATAAAATCGAGGAAAATATGTGAATTTTTTTTTTTTTAATTTTTCTAATCGAAAGAATTTATTTTTAGAAATATGTATCTACTTGAATCTATAATCTTCTGTAGAGTGTTGATTTCATAAATGAAAAATATAGTGAAATATATTAACGTCTTTTTAGACACTTACATTAATTTTTCAACGTAATCTGAATTTAAAAAAAATTTCTAAAGTTTTAAATCATTCTCTTATTTTTCTTGCACAATTTTTCAATTCCTATTTTAGAATATGTAATTGAAATTGCAACAACAACAACAACAACAACAAAAATCAAAATTTGTTAAAAATTCCAATTTTTTTTTTCGTTTTGTTTTAAATGTTGTTATCCTTTGTTTTTTTTCCAAAAAGATCAAAGTCCAAAAATGAATGAAATTCAATTAGTAAAAATTTTATTCAACATATTTTTTGAATGCATAAATTTCTTTTGATCTTTTTTGCCGAATATAAAAAGAGACTATTTAAATTTGTTTAATCATTTTTTTGAAGATGAGGGTGGCTTTTATTTTCGTTTTTTGCATTTTTTTTTTTAACTGATTTTTTATTCTCTATATCCAAAATGAAATTTATATCTTTACATAAGATATATTTTAACATATTTTTTTCATAAGCACTTTTTAAAATAAAAATAGAAAAAAATATTATTATTGACATGTTGTTAATATACATTTTCCTAAGAAAAAATAATTTACTTTTAATGTCAAATGACAAGCAAAAATATAAAAACATAAAATTTAAGAGAAAAAAATGTTTTCCAAAATAATAAAAAGCATGTTTTTACAAGTTAAAAGTAAAAATTTAAGAAAAATTTATAAATGAAAATTATACACATACATAAAAACAGATTATAAAGAATAAAGAAAAATTATTTTTGATGTTTTTCATTTCTATTTTTGTGTATCTATCTATCTATTTGGATAAAATAAAGATTTTATATTTGTAATTGTTTTTTTTTTTTTTTTACATTTAATACTCTTTGCTGTTGTATCTCATGTTATGTATGTTTTTTTTAAAAAATAAAAAAAAAAAATTTGTTTTCCTCTTTTACATATTACATTTCTAATCAAGTTTAATTCAGTCAATATATTATTTTATGAGAGATTCAGTAAAAACATATAGCTTTTTGATGTGCTGCTGTTTATAATGCTTATAAAAATCACTATAGAAACATGAATAAAATAGTTTTGTTAGAAAGATGAAAGGAAAATTTGATTTTGTTGTTGAATGTCAAAGATACCCACATGAATTTTGGAGTAGAAAATAATAAAAAAATTTTAAAAAAAAATGTTTTTAGATTTAATGGATATATTTTATTATGTAATTTTATGTTTCGTTATTTTGTAGTATGATGACAACATATTCTTTTTTTTTTTTTAGTTTTTAAATGTTATATAGATTACTTAACTCTTAGATGGAAGATTATAAAAAAAAAATGAATTGGTGACTGATCAACAATTTTTATTTTGAATTGTTAATTACTTATCTTGCGAAAGAAATTAAAAATGTTTTGAAAATATGTTTTTTTTTTTTTTTTTTGATTTTTTTTCATGTAATAAAAATTTAAAGATTAAAAATTGTTTTTTGTTGTTTTTATTCTTGAATATTTGATTAATCCATTGGTACATAGAAAAAAAAACGTTTACAAAATATGTATATATGTGTGTAAAGTTATTTTTTAAACGTAAACAATTCACAAGACGCAAGATAAAATATGCGAAATATTTGAAAAAAAAAAAAAATCCAGTCACATTAATTTCACCTTCGACACCTCCAAAAATTATTTATTTTATTTTTTCTTTGTTGGTACATTGCTCTCAATATAAAAATAAAATAAAAGTTCTTTTTATTTAACATTTTAAATGTTTAACTGGTTCTACCTATTTGTAATTCCTTTCCTTGATCTTGATCCGCATCAAAAATTTATAATTTTGCGGCTTTTCGTTTTATAATTTCTAACATACCATTGACTATATGTATTTTAAATTTAACAAAAAAAAAAAAGGTAAAAATTAAAATGAGCTATTCTATCACAGATGTTGTAATAATGAAGAAAAAAAAAATACTAAAATTAAAAAAAGTCTGTTTTTATTAATCCGTCTGCATCGTCTACATTTTGTATATATGTATTGAATACCAATGTGATGATAGAATTTTATCATAATTTTGAATGTTTAAAATTCTTTTCTTTAAAATATGTGACACTACATTCTTAGATTAAAAAAAAAATTATCATTACTATTACTGTTTCGTAACGTACGAGGAAAAAAAAAAAAAGAATTTAATTATGTGAGTGAAGCTACTACTGAATTCGAAATATGTAAATAGAAAAAAATATATTTTAGATTGAATTTAAATTAGTTTTTTTTTTTATTAGAAGAATACATATGTACGTATTATGAAAAACAAAAAATAAATAAAAATAAATTATGATATAGATGAGGATAAAAAGATATTTTTTTCCCCTTTATAACAAAAATCAATAGTTTATTGATTGTACACAAAATTAATTATTCAGTCAGATTTGATTTTGACTGGTGAAAAAAAATTTTATTATTGTACTTGAAAAATATCTAGTTTTTCTTCAATATTTGAAAAAACTTGAGGAGATTATTTTCTTCAAAATTTTAGAAAATAAGAAGAAAATTGTTGAAAATTTATTAATTAAAAATTTTAATTTTGAAAATAATGTAATCACTTCAATCAAAATTTAGTTTTTAATTGAACTTTGAAAAACATTTCAGACCTCTAATGACAATTTTATCAAAAATTATTTATCGAATGATAAAAAATTACAAAGAAATAATAAAATTAATAAAAATTGAAATCAATAATTTCATCTTTTATTTTTAAATAATTTTATTTTATTTTAACGATTTAACGACAAACAAAAAAATAACTTTTAATTTGTCTTTTGTTTTTTTTTTCTTTAAAGAAATTTTATTTTTATTTGTAAGCATAAAAGTAATAATTCTTAAAATTTTCGGTTTTTATCAAAGCATCTATCTTCACATTTATTTTATTTTTTATTTATTTTATTTTGGTATTTGAGACTAAAATATTGAAAAATATTTTTCACAATAAATAAAATATAAAAACAAAACTCTTTTGAAATACTTCTTAAATCTTCTTGTTTTTTTTTTTCTCTGAAGTTTTTTGATAAAAATGCGAAATATAAGATAAAGATTTTCTGATCAATTAATATTGAGTTTTTTTTTTTTTTTGTTTTTTTTTTTTTTTTTTTTTTTTTGTTACTACTTTTTAGACGGCGTTTATATGGTATTTTTTTGTTTGTATACCGAATTAAAAAAAAAAATGTATTTACAAAATTGCGAATGAATTTGAATTTTTATTTTTTAAATATTTGATGAATGAAGATAATGGATCAAAAACAATTTTTTTAATATTTCGTTTTTCTTTTGTTTCTTTTTGGTTTTTTTTTTTTGTTTCCTGTTTCACAGATTTAAATAAACCTGTTGTTAGTTGATAAATTGACTTTTTAGTTTTGATATACATATTTTAATTTTGTTTTTTTTTTGTCTAATTTATTTTATGCTTAATGTCCATCAGATAATATTAATTTCCTTTTGTTTTTCATTAATGTACCGAAATCTAAAAAGAAAAAAAAAATGTGAAACAAAAAAATCTTAAGAGATTCAGTAGCGAAATTGTTAATTTAAAATCTTGAATGAAAAAGCATTTTTCACTTTTTAATAGGTTTATGTAAATATGTATACATAAAAATACCTTTTTCTAAACATACATATGTGAGTACATATATGCTTATAATTTTTTTTTTCCAAATACAAGTTGATAAATAAAAAGTAAAGGCAAAAATCTCTTGACATGCACACGCAGCGATTTTAAATGACAAATTAAAAAACAAAGTTTATTTAACATCTTCCTCTTTTTAATTGGTTTCTTTGAAAACATAAAAAATGTTCAGTGTTTTTTTTTTTTTTTTTTTTGTCTTTTTAGTAGTAGAAGAAAACATTTTTTTATGTCAAAAAGACAAAAACCATAATCGTTGCTGTTAAAAAGAAAGAAAGAAAAAAAAAAACACATATTATTATTTCAAAGAAAGTATATTTTCCTACTTAATTAGTTGGATAATGAGAAATCAGTTTTTTTTTTTATATTTTCAATGAGTGCCGAATTTTCGTATTTTTTTTTTAACTATATACATTTAAGTTTTTGTTGTTGTAGTAGTATGAAAAACTGAAATGAAAAGATAAAAAATTAATTTTCATTTTTCAGAAGTTTGTGTACATACATCAAACAAAATAAAATTGAAATCTTACAAAATCAAAAACAAAACAAAAACTTAAGATATATGTACTTATGTATATTTTTGAAAATGCTAAATTAGAAAAAAAGGGGTTCTTTTTTTCTAAGAAAAATTAAAATACACGATTTTGTATAATATTAAATAGGTTCTTTTCTTATCTGTTAACGGTATTTTTTTTTCTACTTACATATTTAAGTTTTTTTTTTTTTTTTGACTCTATTTTATCATAAAATCTTATTTAATGTGCCTGTCAACTTAATCTTCATCTACCAGAGCTTTATGGAGACTCTTTATTTCTTGCTTAGGCTTTTATTTTAACATTATCTTCTTAATGCTTATTTTTTTTTTCTTTTTACTGTTAAAAATATTAACAACATCTAAAAAAAAAACAACACTAAATTCTCTTCTTAAAGTTCATACTATGTATATAGCAAACTCTAAAAACATAATTTAGAAATTTTTATGACAATGTGAAAAGAAAAAAAAAACCGAAAAAATTAATGTTCCTAGATGATGATGGCAATGACGATGATGATGATGAAAAAAATGAAATAAATAAAGGAATGAAGAAAGAAAATAAAAATAAAAAACAGACATAAGCCTAAGAATTGCTTTAATGATTAAAAAAACAAGATTTTTTTTTTTATTTTCAAATCTTGTCAATACATACATATATAAAACTATTAAAATAGTTTTTTGACGACAATGTGGGGACAATTTTATGAAGAAAATTTCTCTTAAAAAAAATATTTTTGTAAATGTTATTAAAAAAACAAGTTATAACAGATTTATTAAGCTTAAGATATTTATCAAAACACTTTTATTTGGCCTAAGAATAAAATATGTATATATTCATAGTATATGTATTAGAAATTTGTTATTTTATTTTTATTGTTATTAAGTTTTCATTTTTCTTATTTATTGCAGTTTTACAAGAATGTACAACAGATTCAGAAGAACTTATACATCCAGTTCGTGCTCCATCATCATGTAGTGCTCCACCAGATTTATTATTAGTTGGTGAACGTGAAAATAATGTTCAAATAAAATCACCAATTAATGCAAATAATCATCATCAACATAATCAAAATCAACATCAGCAACATCAAAAACAACAGCAACAACAACATCAACAAAGTCATAATAATCATCATAGTCATCATAGTCATCATCAAAGTTCACATCATAAATCATCATCATCACATCAAAAAGAGAATCAAATTAAACATCATTTACAACATTTAAAAAATACCGAATTTGATCGTTTAGAAGAACCAACAGAAAAGAATGAAACAAGGATACATTTAGAGGTAAAACAAAAAAATAAGAAGAAATAATTATAATAAAATATTTGATGATTTTTTTTTCTTTTTTTGTAATGAGCATTTGCCTACAAAGAAATTAATTAATTTTGATTGACACAATCGTTATTATTGAATTTAGATCTTGTCTTAAAAATTGATATTTATGAATGATATTAAATTGGATGGATTTTAAAGTTTTTGTTTCCTTTAAAGTTGTCTCTGAAAAATGTGTTGTAAATATTTTTTATGCTTTCCATTTCTAATCTCAATTTCCTTTATCATTTTAAAAGTAAATCGATATTTAAATTTCTTCATTATCACAACATTTTTCCATTTGATTTTATTTTCACCATCTTTCCTTAGTCCTTTTTTTTTTTCAAATTAACATTTATAACAATAACATGATTAGAATGAATTTTCTCAATCACATTGCATTAAATTTCAATTCAAGCATATTTTTTTTATTCCAAAAAGGAACACAACACACACCCTCACTAAAAAAAAATCCCATAACATAAATATTTGTCCTTAATTTACAATTCATATTCATTTACAAACAAAATTTCTCCTGGCAAGAAAAAAAAAAAACGAAAGGAAATGAAGAAAACTACTCTTTTAAATAAATAAATAAATAAGAGAAAAAAAAAAGTTAACAACCCACTGAAGTATGAAAAAAACAAAATCTCAAACAACAAATAAAATCACATTTTCCACCCAAAAAAAATACACAAAAAAAAAAAAAAAAACACAGATAACACGAACAAAAATAACATTTTCTTCTATCATAACATAATATAAAAATTATACTTAAAAAAGATATACATATTTACATATGATGAAATTTTCCAGATAAACGATAAAATTCATGCCCTTTTCCGGTTTTTTTTGTATTTTTCAACTTTTTTTATTTATTTATTTTTTTTTTTTTTTTTCAAATTTCATTGTTGTTGCATTTTTTTAAAAAATATTATTTCTCTTGAAGGAGTGAAAATTTTCTAAAATCTTTTTATTTTCTTTACCACAAAGAAAGAATTGGCTCTTATTTTTTCTTTTACAACATATTTTATACATAAATTTACGTACATACTTATACTTGAGAATTTATAAAAACAATGTTCAAAGGTATTTTGTTTTCTTATACATATATTCGATCAAATGATAATATCTAATTTCTAAAAGAATTCTCATATACTATGTACATATGTATATATGTATGTATATAGTACATATACCATTATTAATAAGGATGAATACTATGAATTCTGTAGAGAAATTTACAAAAATTATTATACCGCTTCTGATATTATATTTTAAAATGTAGCGGATATTTGTGTATTTTTCAAAACATTTCTCCTGCTGTTGCTACTGTTGAAATTATTTAAACCAAAGTAATTTAAAAAAAAATTCAAAAATCATCATTATCATGATGATCATCATCATTACGAACATCCCTTTTGGCGCTTAAGAAAAATGTACAAATTTAAATTTTGTTTTTTGTTTTTTTCTCATTAAATTTATGGGAAAATTCATGTACAAATTACTTTATATAGTGTGTATAACACTTTGAATAATCAGAGGGCAAATGAGTACTGTATACTTTTATGTTATATGTATGTATATACGTTTCAAAATATGGGGGAAAAATATATGCTATAGACTTTGTAGTTAAATGTGTGAATATGTAAAATGAAATGATCAAGCGGTAAAAATTCAAATATGCTCCATTAGATCCATTATTATTTTAAATCCTAGTGGGAACAAACGAAAAAAAAAAAGACGATGGGTGGGAATGGAAAGCACATTGCTTGCTTATTTGTATAAAAATCATGAAGAGTAGTCATTATTTAATCGATAAATTTAAATATATATTTTTTGTTGTTTACTTTTAAATTTGATTTACATGCGTGTATTGTGTTTATTTTTACTTTTCTTTCTTTTTTTTATTTTTCTTTGATGCTTTTGTTATTTTTAAAAGTGAAAATTTTTGTCATCATCTCTCCATTCAATTGGAAAAATCGAATATGTATAATATGTACATACATATGTACGTTCATGTTTTATTACTACAAGTAGAATATATAAAGGAGATTTAAAGATTGGAGTGGGAGAAAGAATGTTGAAAAGATAATTTTGATTGATTGTTGTTTATACTCAAACTCAGCTATAGTAGAAAAACAAAAAATAAAACAATAGGGTTACCATCAAAAGTGTAAATTAATTTTACATTTGATTGAAATATCATTTTATTTGTTTGGATTTTACTTTCACGTGTTTTTCAGAAGATTATTTTTGTTAATGGATTCAATTTGCAATGTAATCATTTTTAATGTATTACAAAACACGTTAAATAAAATAAATAATTTTTTTTTTCTTTTCTTTTTTGTAGGAATTCACTTGTGATGTATCTGTTGAAAGTGGTAAATCATCACAACCACTTCAATTCTCTTTCACTTTTTATGATCTTGATGGACATCATGGAAAAATAACGAAAGATGATATCGTTGGTATTGTTTATACAATTTATGAATCAATTGGTAAATCAGTTGTTGTACCACATTGTGGTAGTAAAACAATAAATGTACGTTTAACAGTATCACCTGAGGGTAATAAATCGAAAGCCACAAATAAATCGAAAAAGCTAAATAATGCATTACAACAACAACAGCAACAACAAACACAACATCATAATATACGAAGACAACACCATAGATATCGACAACGAAAACTTGTAAAATCTGATGATGATGATGAAGATGGTGATAGTAGCAGTGAAAAAGAAATTACAAAAACTCCAACTACAAGTAAACAAAACAAATCGAATACTATTGCTATTACTAATGTTGTAGATACTTCTGTTGATGTAACAGCCATCAATAATACCACCACCAGTAGTAACAATCAACAGCCAAAATACTACAATTGTTCAAGTGATATAAGACCCATTACAACGGTACACCATCATCATCATCATAATCATCAAGAACCATTGACAGTTCAATCACCCCAACAACAACAGCAACAAGAAGATTCTCCATTATCATCTTCAATTCATACATCATCTCAAAAACAGCATCAACATCCTGTACCAGAAAATATTTATGAAAGTATGGCAAATCTTAAATGTTGTTCAAAGGAACCACGTAAAGTTGAATTATTGGATGGATGTAGAGATTGTGTTAAAGCTGCAACAGTAACAACAACAACAACAACAACAGCTCAACAACAACAAGAAGACCAACAACAACAACAACAGCAACAACAATATTTAAAACAAATTTCAGCGAGAGCAAAACTACTTCGAAAAGCTAGAAAACAAAAGGTTAGTAACTATTTTATCATTTTATATTTTACTTTTAAGTTTAGGTATTTTTTTTTATTATTTTTATTAATTTTTATTTTTTATTTGAAACAAAAACGACAAAACATTTTTGAAATTGATTTTAACACACAATATGTTCGTATTTCACCTTTTTCCGTTCACTCTATTCCTATGTATTCCTTTGACCCTTCCACCTACAATTGTATTTTTTTTTTTCGTCCGTTGTTTTTTTTTTATCCTTTCCTCATTTTTTTATGTTATTTATAGTATCAGGAACATTATTATGAAACACGACAACGAAGCTTATCTGTCGGAAATGAAAGCTGCTGGAAAATGAGACAAGATAAAATGATGATGATGAATAATCGTGATGATATCGATGGACGTAGTCGTACTGTACCAACAGCTGAATGCTGGAATAATGCATTAAAACGCAATGATTTAATTGATATAATACGTGAAAGTATGGAAAAGAATCGATTGTGTTTTCGATCAAATGGGTAAGAGAGGGCTTTTGTTGTCATCATTAAAAAAAATTAATTTATCTATCTTTGATAGAGAAAAGAACCTAGTAGTATCCTTCTTAATTTACTATTGGTTAATATGAAATTTTCACAGAATTTTTATTTTTCTTGTAAAATTTTACATATTTTTATTTAATAAGTCACACTTCAACCATATATGTATGTATAGAGTTTTTTTTAATTTGAATTTAATAACGATATACATAGTTTGCGCATACGTTGTTTTTTTCCTAAGAATTTTAATTCTAAAATATTAAAAATGTAGTAGAAAAGAAGAAAAAGAAAAAAAAAGAAAATATTTATCACCATTTCATTTCCTATTGCTCCTCGCATTTACTATTTTAAATCTTTTTTAATCTTATTTTTGCACTTTCCTTTATTTCAATTTCCTTTAACATTATAGCACATCACATTAATATGCATACTTTTACTAAAGCAAAATTCATTTCTACTTCTTTTTTTATCCATTCTAATTGAATTTTAATAATTTATTTTACAGGAAACCCCAATCAAATGTCAGCCCCATACATCATCGTCAACGTTCAAATACGGTGATTTCACGAATGGCAACAGACGATACATACTCCCAACAACTTCAATCGTCACATCATATACCAATTTATCACCAGCAAATGGCAATTAATCCTGCAATTTTGGCAGTACAACAACAAAATAACGTTCATATGAAAACAAATTTATGCGGTTATGATTCATTCCTTCATGCAACAATATGTTCTTCAGTAGCAACTGCATCAACATCACCACAATCAAATAATTCCCAACATCAACAACAACAACAACAACAACAACAACAGCAACAGAACACAGCAATTACTACAGTTCCTAATCAATCATCATCGACAGCAGCTGCCACAGCAGCAACGACAACAATAACAAATCCTTCAATGAATAATCTCCATCATAACCATCATCAGTCAGCATCATCACCAAAAGCCCATAATCATCATCTGCAATTGATTAATCCTGTAAATAATAGTAATTTAATAAAATCTAGCAAAATTTCACGTATCGGTTATCATAGTCAACAAAGTTCACCACAATTTCAAGGTTATCAACGTTTAAATTCAAATCATCATGGTCATACGAAATTAAATACCATTCTTTTAAATTCATTAAATCCTCAATTGAGTGCCGAAGAAAAACTAAATCGAACATTTGATCATGTTGAAAAATGGTTATTCGAAAGAGATCAAGCTGCTATAATGGAAGCTAATGAATTTAGAAAATTGAAATATCCAGAAGGTGGTGAAATAGATGAAGGTAAATCTAAGAAAGATTTCAAAAATTATGACAATTTTTTGTATGCGAAACTTACTGAAAAACTACAACAACAACAGCAACGTCAACAACAACAAGAACAAATGGCACGAAAAAATTCTGCAACATGTTCCATTGTTCAAAATAATAATATTACAACAACGAATAACGGTAAAAATGTGAATATTTCAAATAATAATGATAAAGAAAATATTCGTCGAATGAATTACGGACATAATCAACATAATCATCATAGTCATCATCAAAAGGTACATATTCGTAAAAATCATTCTGTCACAAATAATTTGTTACAAAATCAACAACAGATAACCTCAAATGATAAAAATAACATTGAAAATGATCAAAATAATAAATTTGTAACATTAATTCCAATTAATGTTGATCCAATTGAATGTGAAAATTTATTACATCAAACATCAGATGAAGATAGTAGTAGTACAACAATTCCAGCAACTCCATCACCAAATAATAGTGGTGGCAGCGGTGGGATTTGTAGTGTAAAAAATGGTGGAGCACACGGTGCAGATAGTGGTGGTGATGGCTGTGATGGTGGTAGCAGTGATAATCGTAATACTAGTAATAGTAGTAACGGTAATAATTCATCAAATTCATCATCAACTGTACACCGTTATGTTCATGAACACATTCATCATCATTATCATCATTTCGAAAATAAACAAAATTGAAATTAAGAATTTTTTTTTTTTCGTTTTCTTTTTTCAAAAGAAAAATCAAACAAACAAAAAAGTGTTTATGAATTATCCAACTAAATTAAAATTAAACTATTAGAAATTAGATATTATATAAGAAGATGTATAAATATTAAATTCAGAATTATAACGGAATATAATTTATTTTTTAAAAACAAAAGTAATTACAATAAAATGAATAAATTAATTTAAAAAAAAAAAAAAAAAAGTTTTGTGAATGCATACATGTTTTGTAAATCGATATCCGATGTTCATTTATATGTTGTATTTCTCTATTTGATATAGAAAATAGGCAAATAATATTTATATTTAAAAAAAAAAAAAAAGAATTATAAAATAAATAAATAAAATAGAAAATAATTCATTATAAAATTCAATTATTCATAATGAATAATTTTATTATTCATAATGAATAATTTTATTATTAATGCGCTTTTTTTATAATAAATGTTAAATGTTGTGAATTATATTATTAAAACAAAAAATAATTTATAAAAAAAAGGATATAACTACAAAAATACAATAAACAATTACATTTTTAT
The DNA here is from genome assembly GCA_939192795.1 of Bombylius discolor. Taxonomy (NCBI): domain Eukaryota; kingdom Metazoa; phylum Arthropoda; class Insecta; order Diptera; family Bombyliidae; genus Bombylius; species Bombylius discolor. The sequence goes on from OW584241.1 coordinate 40,836,664, forward strand.
TTTGTATTTCGATGCCCGAATACACAATTTCAAATTAACGATTTGAAACTGAATTCAAGTTAAAACATGATGCATATGGTCATAGATATATGTACATATATATATTTTTTTTTTTGTTGGAATTTTTGTGCTCTTATTAATCTTCAGGTATTTATGTGAGATTTTTAAATTAATCAAAAGTATATTAATTTTTGTTTGTTAATTGAAAATTTTTTTTTAAAAGAAACTCATGAATTTTTCCATCTGCAAGACAAAAAAAAAACATAACAATTTTCTTAATAAAAAAATAAAAAAGAAAAAAAAAATAATTCTAGCAAATGAATAATTCTTGTACATACAATAAAAATTTATATTTTTTTTTTTCTTATTGTCACAAAATAATTAATTTTTGGTTTACAAAAATAAAATTTCACGTCGCCTAACAATTTATGATAAACGAAAGAAAATTAAAAAATAAAAAAATAAATAAATAAAATGAACAAAAATAATAAATTAATTTTTATCGAATATTTATTAATAAAAAAAAAAAAAATGAAAAAGGATATTAAAGTATTCGTACTGTTAGAATTTATTTTAATTAATTAAATTATTTAAAAAAAATATATATATATATAGACAAATAATAATAAGATAATATTTATAAAAATTATAAAATTACAAAATTGTATACATTTGGCTTAATTATTTTAAAAATTTACAGAAGAAAATATATTTAAATTTCTAAGAATGCAAAAAAAAAAAAAAACCAGAGAAGAAAACAAGTAGGTACAGTAATTGACATGAATTTTATAAGAGTGTTTATTAAAAGTAAAAAATAATTTTTCCAATAAATTCTATTGTCATTCTTTTTGAATCACGTCTTATAAGATATGTTTCTTCAGATAAATCTTCACCATTCATCCGTAATACTTCTTGTTATATAGAAGGATGGAAAGGAAAATAAAACTATAGAAAAATTATACAGTACGACCTCGGTAAACGCAACTAATAGAGTTCAAGGGTGGTTGCATATATCAAGGAATTGCACCTATCGAGTCAATAAAAGAGTAATGAAATTAACGTATAATATACTATTTATTTGTATATTGTGCATATTTTACAAAAAAATTTGAAATTTTACTTTGCTTTTTATAACCGTTTACTTCTTTCAAAACAGCTATTTGTTTCATATTTTGCAATTTTATAATATCTTCAAGCTGTAGTGAATTCTCCTCTGCCCATTGAATAAATGTACTGATGCCCTTAATAGCATCATCAGTTTTGATCTTTTTCGAGGATTCTCTGCTACTAATTTCATATTCGGCTTCATCAGAATAATTAATGTATAAAAAACTATGAATATTAAGAGCACACACAGGAAAAAAAAAGTCTTACTGAGAAAAAGAAAATTCGAAAGTTGCATTTATCAAGTCAAAATTATTTTGCGCGTTGCATCTGCTGAGTCAACAATGGTAAAAATTTTGCTGTTGCATCTATCGAGGAGTTGCGCATATCGAGTGTTGCGTTTACCGAGGTCATACTGTAGTTCATATAAAATTCACAAAAAAAGGAACTAGGAAAAAAATAAGAAAAAAAAAATCCTACAGTCAGTCAATTTTCAAATCGATTATTTCCTTTTTAAGCATTAATTTTTTTATTCTTAAAATTTTATTTTGCGAAATTAGAAAGATAATTAATTATTGAATTTTTAATTTGGTATTTAGAATAAATATTTTTAATTTGAAATTAATTTTTTTTTAGGGCATTACAATAATTATTTGAACTCTTCGATTTATTAGTTCATAATTTTAAAAATTAAATAAATTTTTGTTTAAAATTCATTATTACGATTATGACATACATACATAGTTCTTATTGAACAAAAAAAAAATTTTATAAATTTCAAAACAATTTAAAAAAAAATATGCCAGAATTTTCTGTTTGTTTCAAAAAACATTTCTGTACCAAATATTCTAATTGAATGTAATTATTTTGAATTAAAAACAATCATTTAATGAAATTTTTTTCGTATACGAATTTCTATGTAAAATAAAACAGATTTTTTTAATGTTAAATATTAAATTTCTGTTTTTTTTTTTTCCTTTTTATTCAAGTGCACTTGAAAATTTAATTTAATTTTCGCTCTAAATGATAAATAAAATGTGCTAATTCATAATACATTTTTTTTTTTTATATTTTAAAAATGTTAAATTTTCTAAAAACAAAAAAAAAAATATTATTTGGAAATCTGTTTATCGTTACCATCAAAATAAATTAAATAATAAAAAAATAAATGTTATGAAAATTATGACTATAAAAAAAAAATAAAAATAATTAATTATTAAATAGAACATTAGTATTTATAATACTTTTTGTAAATTTTCAAGGGAAAAATTATAAACAAAAATCAGAAGAAAAATATTTAAAAATTTATAATCAAAATATTAATGTTTTAAAATATTTCATAATTCTAATTAAAATAATAATATTGGAAAAATCTTTGAAAAAAAAAAATGAATAAATAAAAACACATTTTAATTTAAAGTACAAAAAAAAAAAAAAAAAATAACTCGAATTTAAAACGAACATGATTTTTTTTTCTAAAATTTTTTTTTTTTCATTTTTTATGATGAAAAAAAAAACATTGACATTAAATATAAAAAAAAAATTGTTTAGAATTAAAAGAAAAAAGGAACTTTTAAAAATTTGTATGAAATTTGAGTGTAATAAAAATTCATTTATACAAATTTTAATGTACTACTATTAAATATAATATAAAAAATAAAAATAAAACGTTATAAGCAGTTAAGTGTGAATTAAATAAATTTAATGTAAAAAAAAAAATGAGATAAAAACAAAACAAAACAAAAACCAAGAGGAAACTGCATTTACTTATTTAGCTTCTCTTATTTCTATGGCAACTATTTAGAAATTACAACTAGTATAATTGTGCTTAAAAATAAAAAGTAAAATGAGAAAAAAAATATAAAACTAAAATAAATAAGAAAAAGACTGATTGCCTATTCAAATAATATAAATAAATGAATAAATAAAATTCACAATTTGAAAAAAAAAATCATAATTAAGGTATTTTCATTTTTTTTTATTTACTTTAATAAAAATATTCAAGGGATAATCTATCTCCTTTGACAGTACAGTCCCTTGAACCTTGGCCACCTCTATAGTGCCTCTCCACCTCTTCTACATTTTCTTTAACACGATCTAAGCTTTGATCTGACTGCTGATCTGTTTCCTTCAGGTTTAACTTTCAAAATTCTGAACAGAATCATGTCATCAGAGGCTTTCGGACTAAATGTCCTGCCCATCTTAATCTTTGCAATTCAATAAAGACACTAACTGGTGAACTCCTCATAGCACTCATAATTTCACTAAGAATAAGTTCTATACGAGCCACCTTCGTACTTTATGGAACCTAGTATTCTTGTTATGACCTTTCTTTTAAAAAGGAACTGTCTCATATTTTGAATACATTAAATTTATTATCTTTAAAAATTTTTGTATTCAAACAAATGAAAAGCAAACATACAACAGATGAATTAATTGCAATTTGAAACAACAACAACAATTTAAAATTACAAATTATTATACTAATGACATTTTAAATGTTCTAACATATGTTTTATACAACATACTTATGTATGTAGACGTACATACTATAATGTGAAATTATTTAAAGTACACATACAAAATGATAAATTGAAGTAATTTATTAATTTTGATCTGTGTACAATACGATGTATCTTTGTCTGTATTTATTATATTATGGTGATTGTTATTGTTTTTAATTTTTATGCATTTGAAGACTTGAAGTACATACTTGAATTTTATTTTATTTTTTTTTTTGTTTTACAAGTTTCACTAGTAATTTAAAAAAAAATTTTTTTGAATGATATAAAACAGTTTTTTTTTTTCTTAAACTCAAAATCGTTTTGAAATAATAAAAAAAAAATTTATATTGGAATTTAATCGAAATATGGATAATAACAATATCGCTTTTTGGTATTGTGCCAATGTGCAATCATAAAAAAAAATAATAAAGGAAAGAAAATACAATTCAATGAATTATCAGTATTAAAAAAAAAAATTATTAATCACTTTTTCTGTGTCATGAAGTGTATACTTGATTTGTTTTTGTATGTTTTTTTTTTAATTATTAATTAACATTCTGTTAAAAAAGTGAAAAAAAAAATGAAATTTAAAAAAAAAAAAACCACAAAAAATGAAAGATATGATTTTGAGAAAAAATTTCCTATGCATAATTAATGAAAAACAAAGAAAACAAAACGAATTTGAGTATATACATACACATGTTATATTTCTTTTAATTTTCCAAAAATAAAAGGAAAAAAAAAAGATGAAAACAAATCACCCGTCTGTTTTTATTATTCCCTTTCAAAATTTCCACTAATTAAAAAAATTATTTTCAATATACCTAAAGAAAAATAAAAGATAAACATTTTCAGTCACAACAGAGTACTGCACTACATAAAAAACGATTTTTATTTACGTTCTTATGAAGTTAGAGAATTTTGAAACGTTTTTTGTAAAGTTCAAAACAAGTATTAAGTTTTGTTAGACAAATCATATATGTACGAGTACTATGTATATGTAAATACATCCTTAGTAATTTTTCTTTAAAAAAAAAATCTTTCAAAATTACGATCTATTAAATCTCATGAAGATACATTTTTTTAAAGGATTACATTTAATTGTATTCGGTTGTGTGATAATAGGAAACTTTTGATTATATCTACAGTTGTTACAGAAAAACAAACTTATTAGAATTTTTTTTAAAAACAACAAAAATTCTAAATTTCTTTATAATTTTTTTTTTTTTTCTAAAAAGACGAAAATCACCGAATAAATAATAAAAATATTCTATTTTGATCATCAACTAAATATAAAATATAGCGAATCTGTATTAATGATGCATTATGCCATACTATATATACAATATACATATCATGTATCATTTATATACATATATACATACATATTCTTCCTCCTCACCACAATCATATCGTATCGTATCGTTTATCGTTTAACATCAACAACACACTTTTGTCATATTCGTATACATAATTCGCTGTTTTTGTTTCATTAGCAAAAATTTTAATGTGTAATTGTATTTCAAATGTCTAATAAATTATAAATTTAAAAATTCATCTAAAAATACTCATCATTTTTCAATGATCTTTTAATTTAATCGTATCTGTTTGTGACTGAAGTACTACAATATATTTTGTTACATCAAATAGAATATTCATCTATAAGAGAATCAAAAAAAAAAAAAAAATTAATTTAAATTTATATTGAAAAATTGTGAAAATTTTGATAAAAAATATTTAAAATTTTAAAATTTTGTAAATGAAAAAATATTATTAAATAAAAATTACGTTTATTTAAAAAAAAAATAAAAAATAAAAATAAAATGTCTATAACACCAACACATTGTCCAATTTGTGGTATTCCAGCAAATTTAAAATGTAGTGGATGTAAAAATGTTGTATATTGTGGAAAGGATCATCAAAAATTACATTGGAGAAAAGGACATAAAGGACAATGTAAAAGTTATGAGGTACGTTTCTACCTTTTATTTCTACAGTTTTAAGAATTTTTTACTATACTGATAAGAAAATCCGTGAGACCGTCCAAAAATCGTTACGTATCATTAAACAGGCTTCTTCATTTATTCTATGCTGTAAAATGGGTCCTATTAAAAAATAAAAAAATTAAAAAAATAGGTCAACTGAGACTTATTTTGGAAAACGTCTTTCAAAAATACTCAGTTTTCCAAAAGAAATAGCTTTTTTCCAAATACATAGTCTAATTCATGGTTTAGCGCACTAATTAGTAAAAAAAAATATATATTTTGTCTAGTGAAGAAATTATTGCAGGAAATAACGACGTACACCCTGTTTCAACTCGCATTAAATAATTTTATCTTAAATGAATTTTATTGAAATCTTCAAATAATTCTTCTTTCTATTTAATTATTTTCTAATAGACATCATTAGTAAAATAAGAAATAATTGCGTTGATATTTTGATCAAAAGGACATTGGCCTTTCAATAAAATAGTTTTTGATGCCAAATTTTAAGATTTTAACAATGCTCATTAAATGTCTAGAAAAGTAATAACGTGTATAAACTGAAATACATAATATAATACATACATATATCTAATTAATGTCCACAATGTTCATCAAATAAATGATAGAAGTACTTTTCAATTGTTCAAATATTCAACATGATGTGAATAAACAGCAAACAAAAAATATATTTTTTTAGCATTTTAGAAACATCAAATGCTAAATTTTATTTTATTTTTTTTATGTGATATGTAGTAGACTAAGAAAGAAAAATCGACATTCGATTAGACCAAGAATCGAACCCAAGACGTTTGTCTTTTCGGGGCAATGTTCTACCATTAAACTATCGGATGCTATGTCGCTCGCTCTTCTTAGTTACTACTTAATTATTGATGAAGAATACTCAAATCTCCTACAGATATATTTTAGTACTTTATTTTTTTATTCTTGCAGATTGTTAAAAATGATATTTTAGGACGTCATATAATTGCAACAAGAGATATTAAAAAAGGTGAAATTATCCTTAGAGATCATCCAACAGTTATAGGACCAAAAGTAATTAGTTATCCAGTTTGTTTGGGATGTCATAAAATACTTTCATCTCCAACATTAACCAATGAAAAAGATTATTATAAATGTTCAAAATGTAAATGGCCACTATGTGGTCCAAATTGTGAAACATCAAAACAACATACAGAAGAATGTTTATTAATGACAGAAAAAAAATTCTTTTGTAATATTCAATTTAATAAAAATGATATTAAAAAACAATCAGCATATTGTGTTATACTTCCATTACGTATTATGTTATTAAAATTAAAAAAATCTGAAATTTATAATGATATAATGAAATTAGAAAATCATTTAAATGAAAGAATTAATACACAATTTTATGGTGTATTAAAATCAAATTTAATAACATTTTTTAAAACAATATTGGGTTTATCAGAATTTGATGAAAATGAAATAATGAAAATTGCTGCAACATTAGATACAAATTGTTTTGAATTACGAAAACCATCTAAAATACGTGCATTATATTTATTAGGTTCATTTTTTTCACATAATTGTATACCAAATACAAGACATGTATTCGATTCAAATAATCAATTAATATTTATTGCTAGTATTGATATACCAAAAGGTTGTATTATAAATACATCATATACACAATCATTAAAAAGTACAATTATGAGAAGAGAACATTTAAAACAATCAAAATGTTTTGATTGTACATGTTTAAGATGTTCAGATCCAACAGAATATAATACTTTCATTGGAGCTATTTTATGTTCAAAATGTAAAGTTGGAAAAGTATGTTAAATTTCATTTGTTTTTTTTTTTTAAATGTATTTTTAAAAAATTGTCAATTTTTTTTTTTCTTTTTTTCTAAAGATAATTTCATCAAATCCATTAGATAATTCGGCAGTTTGGAAATGTCGTTTATGTTCACATCAAATAAATGCAAAACAAATAACATGGGGTAATACATCATTACAAAAAGAAATTGAAACATTAGATAGAAATTCACCAAAACAATTTGAAGAATTTATTATACGTTATCAAGATATTTTACATGAAAAAAATACTCATGTATTACAAGTTAAATATGCATTAACGCAACTTTATGGAAATGTTAAAGGATTTTTATTGCATGGTATTGATGATTGTTTTTTCGTATTTTTTTTTTTTTTTTCAAAATTTTCATTCTTTAAATAAAATGTTTTTTTTTTTTTTTTGTTGTTGTTATTATAGAATTAACTGATGCAGCTGTAAAAAGAAAAGTTGATCTTTGTCATGAACTATTGGAAATTGCTGATTTATTTGATCCTGGTTGGACATATTTTCGTGGAATGCTATTATTAGATTTACAAGAAATTATGGCAGTTCAAACAAAAAGAGAATTTAATAATGGTTTAATAACAAAAGAAGCTACACAGGTAAAATAATATTTTATATTTTAGAAAATTATATATTTAAAAAAAAAAAAAACATTTTGGTTGGTTTGCAGGAAAAATTAATGGAATCTATGACAATACTTCAGGAAGCCGTAGAAATATTAAAACTAGAACCAGATATGGAAATATTTTTACAAGAACGTGTTGCTTCATTAGCTAAAGAAATTGAAATGGATTAAAGTATCAAATTTAATTAAAAATAAAACAAGAATATTAAAATAACTTTGTATATCAAGAATTGATAAAATGAGTTAATAAAAACAATTAAATTATGTGTATTTTTCGAAAACAAAAAAAAAAAAACAAAAATGTATCCTTGAAATTTTACCATATTCTTAAATCCATGCGAATCCATACCAATCCATGTAATATTTACTCCTCTTGTAAAATCTGTTTTTGCATATAGGAAATTTTTCACAAATGACGCCCCTGGAATTACAGGATCGTAGAATATCAGCTTTAAATTTTTGTTTAAAAATAAATTTTAAAACATCATTAAACGAAAAAAAAAAAAAAAAAAACGTTGATAAGTTTAACCACTAATATTACCGTCTGTGGTTTAATTGTCCTACTATATTCCTGAGAAATATTTTCATGTTTTCTTCTAAAATATAAATTCAATAGTAAAAATTTCTCTGTTGGCAAAATCTATTATTATTTAATCAAGAAAATTTATCATAAATATTTATCTACAATACATACTAAATTTTTTTTTTCCCTACATTTTGTTCTTTATTATTTTTGCGACAATAATGGAAGTGCAATTTTTCTAATATTGTTCTTTTGTTTTTTTTTAAAAAAAAATGCTTAAGTGAATAAAGTCAACAAAATTAACATCTACGAAATATTTTTTTTGTACATGTTTTTTTTTTCTTTGTTTAAATTTCCAAACAACCATCATTTAATTTATTGTAATATTATTAAATTAATATTTAAAAAAAAAAATAATAACAATACAAGCTAAACTAAAACCTAATAAAAATAAATTTTTGTCATTTACCCTTAATTCCAATTAATGATTCATCAATCATTTCTTCATCAGTAATGCATGATGAATTAGAATAAGGCGAGGGAACTGGTGATTTAACGATATGTATGGATACAGAAGACGATGGTGGCATTTTATGCGAACTACTAGCAGAAGTTGCAACAGGAATAGTAGCAGCAGAAGAGGTAGTGTTATGTTGAGAAGTTGTAACATTAACAAATTTTTTTGAAGTTGCTGTTGTTTGTGGTATTGTTGTTATTGTTGTTGCGGTGGTGTTAGCCGTTTTAAGTCCAGAAATATCAATTTCGTTGCTACCACCGCTGCACTTTGCCATATCGATTGCACAAGGTGCTGATGGTGGTCGCATAGTTAAAGTGTCATCACTACGAGAAGAAAACCCTCCACTGTTTTTTGCCACTCCTGCTGTCGTCGTCGTCGTTATCATATTTGGTGATGCAGATGGAGATGGTCTACAAGCTGCTGATGGTAAGAAATTCACGTTTCCAACGGGAGATGTAAACGGAGATTGAACGTGTACTGGAGTCGATGGTGTAGATACTGAATGTGGCTTAATCATGTAATCTTTTTGACGAAAAGTGTTTAAAATTGCATCAGAGCTGGACGATTTCGATAGCTGTGACACAGTAGAAGAAGACACAGAAAAATGATCCTTAAATAATGCATTTTCGTTATTTTTACATTTTGGTACAGTGGACGATGAAAGAAAATTTGCACCAGAAATTTTATTTCCACTATGATGAGTATTTCCTGGTTGTTGTTGTTGCTGTTGTTGATTAGAATTTGAATTTATCTCAGAAGATGATAGAGATTTTGAGAGGGTATGGTGCTGTTGTTGCATTTTCGAAATTTCTGAAACTGAAGAATTATTTTCGGCATTTACACTAGGCGCCATTACTGTCATTGATGGTCCCGTAGTGGTAGTAGCTATTGACGTTGTTGTACTTTGCGTTCCAGTAGCAGCTGATGATGATTTCGCTGTTGTTAAATCTTTTTTTGTATCGTCTGTTGCTCGAGCAGATAACTTTGGAATTTGAAATTTTGTATCAAGTGATTTCATGAAACCATCTTTGGAATTGTTTGGTGAAGTTAAACGAAGGATTTTCATTACTTCAACAGGATCAGTTCGACTACTGATCTGTTTTGCAACAGCACCAATATCTCCTCCCCCACCGATTCCAAATCCGATACTTTTATTAACTTTACCAGATTTCTCTTTCCTGTATAATTCTGAGGCATTACCACCACCAATCGATAAGTTCCCACCACCCATTTTTGTTGATGTCAAACTGCCTGCAGAATTTGTTCTTTGGAAATTACCTTTTGTTGTTGCTGTTAAAAAGCCACTATTATTATTACTTCCACCAACATTGCTTGTTAGTTGCGTCGTAGATTTTAATAATGAACTCACACTCTTTTTTGAATTTCCACTTTGAGATGAAACATTTTGCTTCAAATTTGATTGTTTCTTTAAAGAACTGTTCGAAGATGAAGTTTTCATTGTTGATGTATTACCTGAAAGATTTGATTTTTGTGTGGACGGTGTAGATGTGTCTTTTGCACGTGTTTTATTTATTGTTATTTTCATTCCATCAAGACTAGGTTTAATCATGTATTCAGAACCAATTGTTGTCGTTCCAGATGATGATAATTTTAAATTTCCAGTTGTGCTTTCAGACGATTGTAATGGATCACCCCCCCCACCACTAATATTCTCATCACCTGTACCCTGAGCCGATTTTAATTTATCAATAACTGCACTCAGTGATCCTTTACGTACTTTTGGCTGATTTCCAGCATTGTTTCCACCTGCAATAGCGCCGAAATAAATGTCATCACCAGGATGATTTGTTGTCACAAAGGCTGAATCGTTATCGTCATTTGTTGTTGTATTTGTGCTATTCGATCCTCTTCCTGATTCAAAATGATGTAAAAATGCGGCACTCAAATCAATCTGTTTCAATTTAACAGTTGACGATTTAATTTTAAGATTTGTACTTGAACTACCACATAAATTTTTCAATGCTTTGTCTGATTTTAATGATTGCAATTTAGTGCTTATCTTATCACCTCCTTTTGGACTTGTCAAAGAAGAATTCGCAGCAGTTTTAAGTGCAACCATACTTGGTTTTCCAGAACTTTGTCCTGATAATGTGGTATGATGATGATGTTTAGGTGATTGTTGTTGATGTTTTGGACTTATAGAAGAATACGCATGAACTGGGGAATGTTTTAGACTTGATCTTGAGTTGCTACTATTTGGTGACATTGATGTAATCGATGGTACATGTTTGTTACGATTTGGAGAAACTGATGAAGAATCACGTTTGGCAGTTGATGACGATGAATTTAATGAACCTTTCAATGAGTCTGTTGATGATTTAGAAATTTGTTTTTCAGGTGGTGGACCCATATGACCACCTGAGCTACCGCTACTTACAGTATCATCTTTTTTACGTTTACGTTTTTTATCACTTTTTGTTTTATCATCCGTAAATTTTTTAGTACTAGATGATGATGATGATGATGAGCTACTGCTTCCACTGCCACTATGCTTTTTACTTGATTTTGATGATGAAGATAAAACATTTATTGGAGTTATTGTAATTGATGTTTGAAAATGTTGAGTATTTGGTGATGAAATAGGAACTATTTCGATACCAGGGCGTTTTTCTAAGCCCATACTGTTTAAAACGGATGATAATTCACTAGCAGACATTTGACTTATATTTAATGGAGTTGAAAGTGGATCAACTTTGTCATCAAAATTCTCAATATTATTTAAATTTTGTTTATTTTTGTTTGATAATATAATTTTTGTTGTTCCTGAAAAATTGCTATTACTACTAATGCTGCTGTTACTGTTACTGTTATCTGTAATTATTGCATCTTTTTCGAAAATTTTCTGAAAATTTCTTGATGTGATAGTACCAGTAGTGACTCCTAATTCCGATGCTGATGTTACTGTTGAAGTTGTTGTAACACCCAAAGAGCTGGAGTCACCACTTGTTTCTGATGAAAATGCACTCTTTGGGCTTTTATAAAAATCCTCACCGGTAGTTGAAAAACCCGTTACAATACCACTACTGACACTACCACCACCAAGAATTTCATTACCAAATTGATTATGTGATATAGTAAGTGTTTGTTGTTCAAAAACTGATAGACTATTTCTTATTGCTGCAAATGCACCATCTGTTATACCACTACCAGGAAAAAATTGTCTGCCAGCAGCATTACTAAAATTACTTGCACAACCACCACTAAGATCACTTATCCCACTCATACTTCCTATTCCAGAAGCACCTCTTTCACTTTTAATTTTTATATCTCCACCAAGACCTACACCACTGCCAACACCCCCACCACCGCCAACACCACCACCTCCACCACGTGATCCACCTGGATCATTTGGACCTAAAGGTAAATTAAAATTTCCATTTTCCATACTGCGATGATGATGATAACCTTTTAAACGTTCCTGTTCCCAATATTTTAGTAATGCTCGAATTGTAATAGGAATCGATAAACTTTTTTGAACGATTTTTGATAATTTTACAGCAACTGTATCATACGTATTATTCAATGAATAAATTGAACATAAAATATTTTTACCATCACTTAAATCAAATTCAACAGTAGCCATAGATTCTTCGAAAGGATGCTCTAAAGCAACAGAAATTTGTGTTATTGATATAGCATTCACTTCTAACATTGTTGTATTTTCTATATCTGTTTTGAAATAATAAAAAACAAAATTAATCAGTAATTAAGGAACAACTAAAAGCATCATTTACCTATTACTCGGCTCATTGGTCGGACACAACTTGCTAATAACGTATAAAATAATGCTTGTTTCCGTAAAATACATAAAATTTTGGGAACTTGTGATGGTTCTGTAAATGGTATACTGTTAACTACAGATCCCTGGAAGAAAAAAAAAAAGAACGAAAATATTGTAAATCTAATAACTAATTCACATGAGATCGATAAGTGATTTATTCTCAAATAAAACAATTAAACTGTAAAATACTTACTATTAAAGATTTATTATCTGTAAAATAATACAAATGATTTTGATCTGGTAAATTAACATTTAATCCTTTTGAACAATTTTTTATTTCTCCATTTGATGCAGTTTGTACTATCAAATCCATAATTGATGATAATTTTGTTGGATCATTCATAATTGTCATTAGTCCTGTTGTATTTCCAATTATTGTACTATTACCACTATTTACTATATTTAAATTTCCACAATTATTCGTACCATCAACATTTAAATGAGTTAATGTGCTCATTAATGTTTTACATATTGGTAATGGAGTATTTAAACGTAATACAAATGTTGCTGGTAATAATGTTGAATTAATTGAATTCATTGGTGAAAAAATTGGTACATTATCACCTTGCATATCTTTATTAAATGTAACTGTTGGTAATATTTGTAATTTATTTGCAGATGATGCTTCTAAATTAACTGAAACACTCATACCAATATTTTTTGTTGTTATTAAATCAATTGTTAATGTTTGCATTGTATTCATTTCTAAATTTAATAAATCATATGGTGATATAAAATATATTAATTTCATTGAATGACCACCACGACGTTTTTGTACAATACCGACAGATGAATCTATTAATAATGTATATGCATCCTTATGAAAATTTTGTATTGTATATAAATTATATAAATCTGTTTCCATTGCTTGTAATGCAACAAATGCTTTACTTTTAACTTTTGGTTCAGCATTTAATTGATATATTGATGATAAACCTTCTAATTGTACAGTAAAATCATTAAAATCACCATTTAATAAACATGTTACTAATTCACTACATGATTGTTGTTCAATTTTACATTCATGATGTACTTTAACATCACTTAATGTACCATCTGTATCAAGAATTATTTCTAAATAAAACATATCTGATGATATAAATAAACCTGATGTATCTTCCATAAATTTTAGACCTAATTGTCTTGATAAACTTTCTAAACGTTCAACTAATCCCTGTCTGGTTGTTACTTTAATACAATGTTGCATACTATCTAAACATTTTTGTAAATTTGATTTTTCAACAGCATCTAATGCATAACGTTTTTCTAGCATTGACATTCTTATTGCCCTTGAAAGATCTGGAAATGATTTATGTTGTGATGAACGTGTTCGAAGGCGCTCCATTAAAAGTTCACGCTGCCATTGCTTATTTTTTTCTGAAGGCCCTAAAGGACCTGAATAAATTAAGAAACATGTTTTTTAAAAAAACGAATATATTTTTTCAAATAGATTAAATATTCTTTACCTCCAGGTTTCGTTTGTGCTACTTTATTCATCACGATTATCAATGATTTATATCATCATTATAAATTAAGTATTGAAAAATTTTCCAACGTAATAGAATAAGAACTTTTTCACATTTACTCTGGATTCTTTTGCGAATTATTTATTGATTAGTAACCACTTAACCAGTTTCAACAAAAAATCAAAAACTAAATCGAAATTTGACAGACGAATTCTACAAAGTACAAAGTTGAAAGTTTGCTTGCACTTTTTGTTTTTATTTTTACATTACCAGCATAATGACAACTCGAACAGTTATGTAGGTGGATATAGGTAAAGAAGTGGCTGTCAGTGTTGCCATTCATATGAACAGCTGAATCAGATCACACGCACGATACAATCTTTATCGCTTTGTATAAAAATAGTAAAACATCATTTAAACAATATTTCTTTATAAAGTATTCTAATAATTCTGAATATATTGTGACAATTAATATTGGTTTCAACATTTTCGTGCTTCATAGAAACAAAAATGTTTTTTAAATAGCTTCCTTCTTCAATTTACTTCTATTATAAATTTTAAAAGTAACGACTTATGTTTTTTTACAAATTACGAACTTTTAACTATGGAAATACCACCCCAGTTAAATCACAGTCACATGACAATTCACAACGCACATGTCAACTTCAGTTTCAGTCAGTTTAGTTTCACATTCACTTTGGATTTGGATATTGATTCGGTCGAATGTCGAATCGAAATGGCGTGAACACTGAGACTCTGACAATGTAAGTTTTTTTAATTTAAACAAATAATAACTTCTAAATAAAATAATTTCTTTATGTAATTTTAATTTGATTCGAAAAAGTTAAATCGTGGATACCTAACCATTAAAATTTAAAAAAAATTTAAAGTGGAATATTCGATTCTTAAAAAAAAAGAAAAACACGTGGCATTAATGGTTATGTTAAAGAATTTGGTCTAGGAATGCTTTAAAAATTTGTAAATTATGATGATTTTTATTTGATATGAAAATTTAAGGATTATATCTTAAAACCATGCATCACCATCTGATTAGAAAAAATATACATATGTACATGTTTTAAAATTTTTATTTTTAAGAAAAAACGAACTAAGTTAATTATTTTTTACAGGTAAACCTGAATTATGGCTTCAACTACAAAAGTATCTTTTTTTGGATTTGAATCTCAAGGTAAGCACGAACTATAAAACAATTTAAAAAAAACTTCATAGATAAAATAATGATGATACTAGAACTTAATGAAAATCAATGTTTATATAGTTTTAGAGCCATGCAACACCATCTGATTTTTTTTTTATTTACACCTTTATTTTCTACAAATTTAAAAACTTCAGAATAAGTATTTTTGTGTAATGTATTTTCAGGTCTGCGAAATTATTCACAAAAGGTAAAGTTCATGGAATACCTATAGCAATTTCCGTGGAACAAAAATGAGGTTCCAGGAAGAGGTGAGGTTCACGAATTCTGTGCTAACTTCGGAAAAATGATATTTTGAGCTCATAAATGTCCAAAACAACTGACAATTTCCAAGAAAGCTCTTGAAAGTTAACAGAAATAAAAAGAAAGTTTATAATAATTTCATTCCCAATTTATATAATTAATTTAAATGTTCAAACATAAATAAATAAATTTTTTTTATAAACAATTAAATATTTTCTCAAGCTGCATATATAATACATTTCTCATTGTAAAAATTGTAATAGGTACAAGCCTCTTTTTTTCTTTCTTATTTTATAAAATTTAGTTATCAAATTCTGGATATAATTCAGCTAAAACTACATCAAACATACAATACATAACATGTTTATTTAAAGCTGGTGATTGTAAAACATCAACTAAATATTCAGCACCAATATTTAATTTTTCAATCCGTTTTTTTGCTTGCCGTTGTCTTTCCAATAATTCTGTTGGTGATGTTTTTGTTGAATTTGTTTCAAATATATGAGTTTCCAACATCCGTATCAGAATTGCTAATCGTGGCTCATATAAACCTAATTTAATCAATTTATTTATCATGTAACAAATTAACGAATCAACTGTTGATTGTGAAATACAAACAAAAGCGAAAACTAAATTGACAATAATTCGTGGAATGTTTAGAAGTTTATGAACTGGAAATTACAAAGAAAAAAAAATTACTCGAAACATCTTACAAATTTAATTAAATTATAACTTACGTATATACATTAAACATTGTGAAGGCCCTTTTATGTTTAATAAAATACTCGATGGTGTTTGAATATGTTTTGGTGATTTATTTAAACCAAAAAGATTACCAAATACTAAATTTCGACCTGGTTGTATTGGTCTTTGCTTCAGCTTTGATTCAGATAATTCAATTACTTCTTCACCCAAATCTGGACTGTAAGTTATATAAGAAAGTAATTTTCAAATTAATTCAATTTATCATATTTATGAATTTACTGCTTACTTTTGTTCAATTGATTGCATAAATGTTACTAAAAACGAATCTAAATTTTGTCCACGTTCTTTTTTAAGTTTTGATGTAACAGATGAATAAATTGTTGCATTTGTATTTGATACTTGATTTTCTGCTAGTGCATCCCATACAGTTGGTACTTCAGTTGCATCTAGTGGTGCACCATCAATTGCACCACGTATTGCATCTTTCAATTTTGTTCCCAGTCGTGCAACTGCACCACTTTGATCTAAATTCCTGAAACAATAAAAATATAAGAACATTAAATTTTTCTTAAGAAACTAAAACATGAAATTATTTCAACTAATTTTTTTTTTCCATAAAATTATTACATACTTGCTATCGTCAAGTAATTTAACTTCTTTTGTACCATACACCAATTTAAAATATTCTGGAGTTTTACTGAATGCTTTTCTCCATTTTCCTTCTAAATTTTCTTTGACATTTTCATGGGCTTCTGTTAACGATTGAACCTTTGGATAATTATTTAATAATTCATTTGATATAACCAATTTATTATAATCTTGTAAAAGTTTTTCAGATTGTTGATGTAAAGATGAAAGTTTTGCTGGATCTGTTGTTACTTTTGGATCTTGGAGTTCCTTATTTAAACTATCTGAAAGAAAAAAAACATTTAAAGAAAAAATAATAAATAAGTTTAAAAAAACTCTTCAAAATAGGAAATGACTTACCAACATCTAAATAAAATCTTAATTCATCAACAGCTCCTTCTTTTTTTAAATATTGCATAAAAACATATAATTGATTTCTTTCATTTAAAATATCATCATCACGTCTTATTTTTTCTGATCTTGTATTAACAAAATTTTTTAAAAATTCAACTTTATTCTGTTGTTGACCTAATAATGAATTTTCTAATAATTTAATTTTTTTTGTTGATTTTTTATTATTATTTGTTGCATGAATAATCATTAAATTAATTAAATTTGGATCAGATATAACATCCATTAATGGTAATAATACCCAACATGCAATTAATTCACGTACTAAACTAAAAAATATTTTACTATCAAAATTTTCATTATGAAATATACGTGGTATTAAACATTTAGCAATTGCACGTAAATAATCAATTTCAGTATTACGATTTATAACAGCTGGATGTATTATACGTTCAGCTTGTAAAAAACCATTTGGTAATTTATCCATTTTTATACCAGATTTTAACATTCCTTGTACAAAATCAATATGATCAAATAATATTGGTAATAATTTATATGTTAATATATGTGGAACATTTAATAATTTCAATTTAATTATAATATGACATGTTGCTAGTCTTAGACCTTGTTTTAATGTTTCAACAAAATCATCATTATGAGACAATAATGAAAACCAGCTCTCGACAAAACTATTTAAAATTTTTGTGTAAAACTGTTAAGAAAAGAAAAAAAAAACGATCTATTTGAAATGATTTTCGTTTATATGTATTTATCATTGTTTTTTTCCTTACACTCTCAACAGCTCTATCAAGATTTTCATTTACTAGCAGATCCTTCCATGGAGTCCGTGGTACATTATTTATATTATGTCTTTGGCAATGATTTAAATCACATATTTCACATCTTTTTTTGTTTGAATCAGTCTGTAAAATATAATAATTTATGTAGAATTGATAACATGATTTTAATTCATAAATTACTACTGAAGATGTTTTAAGAAAAATAATACAGGTGTCTTACTAATACTTACATTATTTGAAAATCCCAGAATGTCCTTACATTTATTAAAACATTTTGAAACAATATTCCGATGTTTTATCAATACTAAAGGTAAAATACAGCCAAAGATGAAGGAATGAAATACAATAATACCAAAGAAGAAACTAAAAATTATATAAATTTAATTATTATATACATAAATATAAAATAAGAAATAAATTACTGATAATAAATGGAGATAATAATACAAAGAAGTATTACAACTGCTGAAGTATATCTCACAAGACTATCTCGGAAAAAATTCTTAAAAGTTTCTGTTATTTGAACTTTACTCATATTTTCACATAACACTTTATAGTTTTTGATTTGTTTGTGAAATTTATATTATTATGATAAAATATATCTAATACACAAGAAAGGCTTAGAATATAATTATTGCTAAATAAATAAGTGTTGCCAAGCCTACAAAAATTAGATGTCACATTCACATACCTTTTGAGTTATAGACCCCAATCCCACACACTAATCACTAAACACGCATGCATTCACACCCAAGTGAATTTAAAATTTATCTCAGGAAAAGAAACATTTATTAAAATTTGAATGTTAGATTAGATAATAGGAAAAAAATAAATTTACCTTAAAATATTCGATCCATCTTGTGTTTCTTAAGGTACGTTTTCATTTATACCCTTAAGTTGAGAAAAATAAAAGTGGAGATCCACAAAAGTTTAGAGTACGTTTACATTTGTAAATTTGTGCAGCGTCAAGGTACTGCCATATTCTAGAAATAATTTTGACATTTGAATTTTTGCTCTGCGTCCTGCGACTACTATTTGCCATTTGGATTTGGCTTCTAAACAAAAAGTATTTGAGTTATAAGTGTTTTTTATAATACATAGTAAAGTAAAGTAAGGATCTGAATATAACATTTTATAATCTACACTTTCTGATTCTTTGTCTTTAATAGTTTGCATTTTTTGTTTTTTTTTTTAGTTAAAAGTGACAATGGATGTAGATAACGAGATAAAAATTGAAATGGAAGAACAAACTTTCATTAAGGTTGAAGAAGATCAAGAATTCATTCGTAGTGCATTTTCTCATACTGAAACAAATGAAGATGAGACATTACCAATAGTTCCAAGCCAAATAAATAAAAAACTATCAATAAGGAAATGTGGTGAGATTTTCACTTCCACAAAAGAAAATTTAATACTTCTATGTTATCTGTGTCGACAATCATTTAAAACATTAAAAGATTTTGGTGAACATCTACATAAATTTCATGAATCCAAGTCATTTTGTGATTTTCAAGAAGAACTTGATCCTATACCTGTAGTTGATGAAACTACTACTACCTATAAAACAAATGATACAAAAATAAATAATTTTTTACCAGAAACAGAAGATGAAAGTTTACTTGCTAAAGCCAAATTAGAAATAGGCATTTATGAAATAGAGAAAGATGCTGAATCAATGGTGCAGTGCAAAGACACAACTAGAAATAAAAAATATAACATTCACTGTGAAATATGTAAAAGGTATTTTAAATCTCAAGCAACAATGGATAGACACAAACTCACTTGTGAAGTTATTTTAGCATATGCTGAAAAAGAAAAATTACGATTCAGGAACAAAAATCAAAGTGAAAAATCGAATGTTGATAATTTAGAGGTTACTGATAGTGACACTTTTGTTGAAGCAGTTGTTACCAACCAATGTAGATATTGTCATCGTAAATTAAAAAGTAATATTCTTCGTATTGAACATGAATGTATTCACACTGGTGATAGATTGTATCAATGTGATATTTGTGAAAAAAAATTTCGAGCTAGAGAGTCGTATAATACTCATATAATTTCACATAAAAGATTCACGGACCAACGAGATGAGAAATTTTCCAGAAAAGGTCTATCTAGGAATAAAAAATTTAAGATTCACTGCGAAGGATGCGATAAATATTTTACATCACAGACAACAATGGATAGACACAAACTTACCTGTGAGGTTACTTTAGAATTTAGTAAAAATGAAAAATTACGTACGGATTCAGACAATAAAATAGAAAATGAAGAAGTAATTGGTATTTCTGAAGCATCTGGTTCTAAAGTTTTTGCTGAACCAATCGAAATCAATAAATGTAGATTTTGTCATCGTAGATTCAAAAGTAACATTTTGCGTATCGAACATGAATGTCTTCACACTGGTGATAGATTGTACAAGTGCGATACTTGCCCAAAAAGTTTTCGAACAAGGGATTACTTTAATATTCATATAATGTCGCATAAAAAGATAAGACCTTATCAATGCAAATTTTGCAATCTTAGGTTTACAAACCAATGCAATTATGCAGTTCATTTGAAACGACATACTGGAGAGAAAAAGTACAAATGTCAATACTGTGATATGAGTTTTGTGGCAACAACCGAAAGGAAACATCATGAAAGAGTACACACTGGTGAAAAACCATTCCAATGTAATGAATGTGGAAGTTTCTTCGCAACAAGAAGTCGCTTAAATTCACATCTTGTGAAACATCAACCAGAAAGACCATTTAAATGTGATGAATGTAACAAAACTTTTTATACTGCAGCAAACTTGAAAGAACATAAAATTGGTAAACATACTGAGAAAAAATTTGAATGTGATACGTGCGGAGCTAGACTTGCCACTAGAGCATATTTGACGAAACATAAACTACTTCATTCTGAAGAACGACAGTATTTATGTTCGATATGTGGTAAAGGATTTCGTCAACAATCTGGATTATTCATCCATTCCAAAACTCATAAAAAAACAGATAATGACGATAAAAAACACGAAACTGAATAAACAAAGAAAACTTAATTTAATTATTCAGAAAAGTTACAATTTTCACCGAAGATCTAATATCAAGTTGATTAGTTTCATCAATACTTAATTGATGTCTACTAAATTTTTGCTACTACACCAAATCTATATTGAGATCTAATTTAAAAAAAAAATCCATTTATAAAAACAATTCATTTATTTAAAGTAAAAAAATATAAAAACATAAAAAAACAATTCATTTGTTTGTTATAAGAAAACAATTCAACATACATATGTATGTATATGTATATAAATAAATTAATAAAAAAGTAAATTTAAAATTAATACTTTTTTGGCATTAATTCCGTCGTACATCTTGCAATAGCTTGTTATTATTATCTATAATTCTATTCAGGAGTCTCATCTGTGAGAATTCTTGCGCTCAGTCGAACATTGTACTTAACTTTTACTTTTGGTAAATAATGAGTAAAATATGTATTCTAATCACCATTAAATATTTTTTCTTAATTTTCTAATTCACTTGAACAATTATTAATATTATTAATTTATTATGAATTAGTTCTTTATTGGAAATTTTTTTTTCTAGAACGAAAATGACAATTAGGGCCAAGTCCAAATGAAAGACTGAAAATTTTAAATTACCTGGTCGAAGGATGAGCCTTGAGCCCTTGAGTCTTTCATTTGGATTTAGTCCTTATACTATGACTCTGACAGTATTAGCTGCAAAAAAAAAAAAAAAACGAGTTTGAGACGTTTTCTTGCTTTTGGAAAAACACAGTATTTTGTTTTACATTTAAAGTTTTAAATATTTCAAATACAAAATCTTTTATTTTTATTAGTTTATACTTTTTTAATTAAAAAAAATAATGAATATTGATAATGAAATTGAAATTAAAATGGAAGAACACGTTCAAACTTTTGTAAAAGTTGAAGAAGATCAAGAATTCATTCGTAGTGCATTTTCTCATACTGAAACAAATGAAGATGAGACATTACCAATAGTTCCAAGCCAAATAAATAAAAAACGATCAATAAGGAAATGTGGTGAGATTTTCACTTCCGCAAAAGAAAATTTAATACTTTTATGTTGTCTGTGTCGACAATCATTTAAAACATTAAAAGATTTTGGTGAACATTTAAACAAATCCCACATTTCAAAGTCATTTTCTCATATTCAAAAAGAAAATGATAAGTTTAAGATTAACACTATGCCTTTAGATACCTTAGCTAATAATAAAAGTACGAATGATATAAAAATGAATGAAAATTCTACGAATGAAAAGGATCAATTACCAGAAGAAGAATTACAAATTAATGAACTAAAACAAATTGCTCAAACAACCATCGTTATTGAACAAAAGAAGTGTAATCAATCACAGGAAAATACAAAACGAAAAATCCACTGTAGAAGATGCAACAAGTATTTCACGTCCCAAGCCGTAATGAACGAACATAAACTTATTTGTAAAGTTATTTCGGTATTGAAAAATGACAAATTGCGTTCAAGTAAGAAATCTAAAAATGGAAAGTCGATAGTTAGTAGTAAAACAGCATCTAATTGTAAAGTTTTTGATGAACCAATAAAAATTAACAAATGTAAATATTGTGATCGTACATTTGAAAGTACCAATCTTCTTAACAAACATGAATCTCTTCACGGAGAAAATAAACGATACAAGTGTGGAATTTGTGATAAAAGCTTCCTAGCATCGAAATATCTAAATTCTCATTTGGCGATTTCACATAAAGTGAACGATTCATTTCAATGTCATATTTGTAATTCTTTATTGAAAGATTATAGTAATTATAAAGTTCATCTAAAACGACATACTGGAGAGAAAAAGTACAAATGTCAATACTGTGATATGAGTTTTGTGGCAACAACCGAAAGGAAACATCATGAAAGAGTACACACTGGTGAAAAACCATTCCAATGTAATGAATGTGGAAGTTTCTTCGCAACAAGAAGTCGCTTAAATTCACATCTTGTGAAACATCAACCAGAAAGACCATTTAAATGTGATGAATGTAACAAAACTTTTTATACTGCAGCAAACTTGAAAGAACATAAAATTGGTAAACATACTGAGAAAAAATTTGAATGTGATACGTGCGGAGCTAGACTTGCCACTAGAGCATATTTGACGAAACATAAACTACTTCATTCTGAAGAACGACAGTATTTATGTTCGATATGTGGTAAAGGATTTCGTCAACACTCTGGATTATTCATTCATTCCAAAACTCATAGAAACTAAAAAAACTGATTGTCGAAACTTACAAATAAAATGATTTTCAAAAAAATGTTGAAATGCTCAAGTTGTTGTATTTATTTAGTCTTACCTCAAACATTTAATTTGTATCTTAAATAATTTTTTTTATTATTTTACTTATCCTTCTTTTCACTATTCAATGAATTATACAATCGATTTAATTCATTTGTGATCAAATTTTCCAATACAACACCATTTGTATCAATAAAAGATGCACATGATTTTGTTGTTGATGCTTCACGCAATGATTTGGAATCCTTAACAGTTAATACAAGGGTGTATTTATCATCATATTTTTTCATTTCAGAACTTGCTTGCCAAACTTTTTTCTCTTTACCATCATTTTGGACAGCAACAACAAATATACCTTTTTCACGGAATGTTGTGTACAATGTCAATAGTCCCATTAAAATAAAATACGATGCTACACAAATAATAAGTACTGGTCGAGATTGTGGAAATGGATATTTATGATCCCAAGCTAATGCAACTAAAGCAATACAAACTGCTAAACCGCATATAAATAAACGTCCATCAATCAAGCCAAAATGTTCTTTACAATTTTGATGATCTAATAATGCATTTTTAACTGCATCATCTAATGCATGTTTAACAGCAGAACCATCCCATTTATAAATCTTAACTTGCTAAAAAAGAATAATAATAAAAGAAATTATTTATTAGATACAGAAAAAGTGCCATCAAAGCAAACTGACTTGTAAAAAAAAAATGACGTGGTATAAACTTTCAGAGGTAAACACAAAACTTTAAAGTAAATTTAACTTAACAAAATTACCTCTTCAACTACTTTTGCTGATTTTTCATCTTTTTTAACTTTCGTTGTCATCCTTGAATTAATTTGTTTTTATTTAAAATGTAAATTTAATTGAAAATTTTTTCGAGGATTTATAATATGCAGAATCTGAATCTAAAATTCCCAGCACCTGAAAGTTGAAACACAAACTACCAACTACCAAGTACTTTTCATTGCTCTGCGCCAATATGTCAATGTCAGATTGCGCCGCGGTGGCTGTTTCCTTATTTTGTATTTGTCGACATCATATCGACTTTTGTTTTTACTCCAAATGTACAGACACCGCCACATATTCTAAAATTAAATTCAATTTTTTATTTTAAAAATTTGAACCACGTTGCGTCAGTTACGTTTACAAAATTCTAATTTCATAAAAATCTTATTAGCTCAATGCGGAGCCAGAGCCTATCCAAGTTAATTTAGATTCCCTAGAGGATCCTAAATCATTCACAAACTGTTCAAAAAGAAAAATGACCAAAACATTTTAGATTCATAATTATTTAAAATAAAACAAACAATTTCAAATAACCTTCTATATTATTCCATATTGGAAAAATTCTCTTCTAAATGCTAAAACAAAGAAGAATGAACTTTTAATTTATCTTATTTAATTGTTAAAATTTATATATTGTTTACAATATTGGCATACCAATAAATACTAAAAAGAAGTTCATTGCCAATTTATATATTGTTGAATGTAGAAACACACCTATAATTAAAATGATTTTAACCGTTAAAAAGATTTACATGCAGTATGTTGAAAGCCATCTTAATGTAATGAACCAGATGATGATGAATTAAGAAGAAAAAAAGGCCAATTTTCTTTTTATACTTAAATATATTCTTTTATAATTCTTATTTTTCTTATTTTTTAATGTATGTATACTAAAATATATGATAGGTGAGTGCATTTAAAAATAAAATTATTACACTTAGCAATACGAGAAAAATTGCATTGCTATATGCAATAAAAAAAATTTGCTAATAATACATATATGTTGTATCTTTTTCAGTCTGTTAAAATTTGTCAGTTTATATTAAATTCAGACACATAATTTAACTACATAGTTTGCCAAAATAAAAATTCATAATTTATTTTTTTCTATCATTTCTTTTATAAGTTCAAATATTGCAACAAAATTTATGATAAATTTTCATGACATGGCGCATCTTTTGTTGCAGTTTAATAGTTTTAAAATATATTTTATTTTTCTTTTATATATATATATATATATGATTATGTGATTTGTTTTTTAATTTAAAAAATTAGTTTAAATTTGGAAAAATTAATGTACAGGTAAAATACCATACAGTATATTATGTAAGTGGAACAATTTAAATTAGAAAATAGGTTTAAAAATATTCAATTTAATAAATTATAATAAACAAAACAAAAAAATAGTACTCGTAATTGATGAGTAAATGAAATGAGATTAAATGAATTTTCAAAATTTCTCAAAAAATATCTTTGCCTATCGAATAGGATAGACGAATTTTCATTTCACAATTAAAGTTTAGTTTGTTCTTCAGATTAAAACATAGTTTTAAGATTTTGAGAAAAATTACATACTTAATTTTTCTTAGTTGTGTTATAACTTGTATTGAGTATAATATAAGGTAAATGTATATATAATTTAAAATTTTATTTATTCATGAAATGTTCTATATTATTATCGGAAAAATTTTTCTTTTTCTTTGAATAATGAAGTTTTTATAGTTTTCCAAGTACCAAATAGTAAAATACACACATTATTAATAGATATAGCTAAGTCAATTTTTATCATTCACAATACACATTAATTGAGTTTCCTTTCATGTATGTCCACTACACAATATTAAATTACAATGTTACATTACACATGTTTTTGATGATGATAATAATAAAAAATTATATTTATATACACAATACATGTAAATATATACGTACATTGAGTACTCATCATATAGAATATTTATTCCTCCCAATTCCACCCAATATGATATTCATTTCTGTTAGTACATTATATGTACCTACGAGTACATATATGTATAATAACTTACCATTATTATTCATTGCCAACAATAATAGGTAATATTATCATCATCATCATCAACATCACCACCAGATATTGTTTTAAAACCAAATTGTTTTTCTCTTTAATAGTATAAAGTGTTTTACATATCAAAATTATCTTTACAAAATATAAACTAATAAATAAAATTTTAAAGTATCTAACTTGAACTATTGAGTACTTACAATTCAATATATACCCATATGCTCGTATGTAAAATAAAATATGATTCAAGATTCAATAAAAATTTAGGATGAAAAGCTTCAAATATTTTTTTTCTTCTCTTAGTTCATGTACATATGAATTATATTTAATTATATTTTAAATCTAGAGCATAGAAGCCAGAAGGACTTTTATTTCGACACATACATAGATAATAGAACATATGAATTCAAGAAATTTTTAATTGAAAATAATAATATGATATTTTGATGAAAGCAATCCATTAGCTTAATTAATTGTTTATTATTATTATTATTATTTATCTTTTTTAGTAAAATATACTTTGAGATACCCTGTTTTGTGTAATATAAAAAGCTTATTTATAAAAGTACTTTCTTTTTGTACCAAGTCTGGTAGGTGAAATGATGCTAAGTACATATATACATATGTATATTATATATACATATGTACATACTTACCTATAGCTGCTTCTGCTACTATAGCTACTGTTTGTTGCTTTTACTTGTTGCTATAGTTTCTTAGAGAAAAAAAAAGTGTGCACTGTTTTACAGTCAATCTGGTATGATGTATTACTTGTACAATTTAAAAACATATATTGAACATTTTATAGTCAGTTCTCTTGTAAATATGTTTAAAATCAAAGCAAATATTACGATTACGAGATTCAGTCATCAACATCATCATCATCATCATCATCATCAGATACACATAATGTACTCTACGTTATATGTAGATACAAATCCAACAACCAGATACAATTTTCAGTTCAACGTCGTAACGTCTGCTAAAATATTTTCAGTTTCATTTGAGACTTTGTATTGAACGTTGTTAAATTTTCTGTGTATTTATTAATTTTTTTTTTTAAATTTCATTAATCGTGAACATTTATATTCAATAAAACAATAACAAAATAAAAAAAAAACTTATCGTAAAGATCAACTTTCAAATTTAAATGATAAATATTATTTTATATAACGTGAATAAGATATTGTCAAAATTATAAAGAGAAAAAAGTAATTACTGGTCAGTTTTTTATTATTTCAATGAAAATAAAGTAAAATTAAATTTGATAAATTCAAATAAATTCTCATTGTATAATATATTTCCATGCTTTTCTTTTTTTTTTTAAGATTAATAATAATTAATCTTATCTTATTCGAAAAAATAAAATAAAATAAAATAAAAAGCGGCATATTTATTGTGATACACTGGTTAATTATTTTGGTTGTGAACATTTTGATAAAATTCGTTTTGTCAACTTTGTATTTCTTTTTTTTGTTTGTTTGTGTTAAATTAATTTGAAGAGACAAAAAAAAAAGACTTTTACTTTCACAGGAAAATTTGCTTTTTTTCATCTTTTTTTTTTTTTTAATACAAAAAAAAAATGATGATAATAATAAAATAAATAAATAAAAAAAAACATTGTCACAAAAAAGATGCAAAAAACCATATTTCGATAAAAAAAAAAAGCTTTTGACTTGCATTGTTATTATTTAAATTATAAATTATACTTTATAGGTAAATTTTAAAATTGTACATAATGTATAAAAAATAAAAAATAAAAAAAAAACAACAGAAGAAAATAATTTTAAATTTTTATTGTAGATGAAAATATAATTTGGTTCGTTAATTAAATGTGACATAGTATTCTTGTTAAAAAAAAAATAAATAAATATATATTTATTTAAAAAAATAAGTTTTCCTCTTGAAAAATCTGGAAATTTTTCATTTTTAATTATTACTGTGCTAAACATTTTTCATTGTAAATAAATGTGAAAATTAAATGAGAAAAGATAAATTTTCATAAACATTTGCTTTAAAAATAAAAAAAATAAAATAAAATAAAATTAAAAAAAAAAACCATAATAATCAATTTGCCTTTGTTAATTTTGATGTGGTTAAATTTGATTTTTGCCTTCTAATAAGTTATTTTTAAATATTTTTATGAATAATCTATAAAAATAAAAAATTAATAAAAAATTTGTTGTTTTTATTGATAAAAAAAAAACAACATAAAAACAAAATGCACATAAAAAAGTGAAATATAAAATAAAGCCGAAAAAAAAGTTGTTTATCTCAGTTTGATTATTATTATTGTAGATACAAAATATATATATGTAAAAAAAATCATTATTGTTTACAGTGAATATAAAATTAAGCAAGAGTGATTTAGTTTTTTTTCAATATTTGACAAATTAAATTGTTTGAAAAAAGGAATAATAATAAAATAAAAAATAATAATATAAAAACATACACAAAAACAATAACATATCAACAAGTTATCAACGTGACAAATAGATTTTTGTTTTTGTTTTAAAGAACGTGTATGTAACAATTAAAAAAGAAAAAAAAAAAACAACTTTTACTAAAAAATCATAATTATTTCTCTTTAAATAAGACAATGAAAAGTGTTTGTGCATAGACTGCTTGCGTGATATAAATATGCAAATTTGAAGGTTATTACTTATTTAAAAAAAAAAAAAAAGGATATTTCGATGATTTTATAATTCTATTTTAAAAGTTAATTTGCTAAAATTCAATTTATATATATTTTAGCATTTCATAAGATCGAAGGTTTTTCTATTATTCAATAAAATGAATGATAAACTGTTAAATGACCGATCATAAATATTCAAATTATCATAAAAAAAAAAATCAAAATTAAAATCTACATTTAATACACAATAAAACTAAATTGAATTTATTTCAATTTCAATATTTTTCGGATTTTTTGAAAATTCTATTCAAATTTTTTTCAATAAAATAAAGAAAAAAAAAACCAGAAGATTCTTTATTAAATAATCAAATATTTCATCATCATCTTGATTATTTTGAAGAGTTTTTATATTTCGTAATAATTTGAAACTTCTTTTTAATCACAAGAGAAAAAAAAAATATTCATAATGTGATTTTAAATTTATCTTTCAATGAAAAATAACATTTTTTTCTTTGCTAATATTTGAATATTATGTATATTAAATCAGTCAATCGACGTCAATTTTATATTTCATAAGATTTTCTACAAACCATATAAATAAAATACCAATCAATCATTCATTCGTATCAGTATAAGTGTTTCCAGTTTCCGCACTTGAATTTCCTTTTCATTAGGACAAAAAAAGGAAGACAAAGAAAAACAAAATAATGGAGAAAATCTTTTTCAATCCCTTTTTTTTTTTTATAAATAATATTGTATAATGTATAACTATACATATGTACATATGTACAATATATGTACCTCCAAGTAATAAAAAATACAACATGATTTTACATATGGATCCTTGATGTACACTGAATTTTTTTTAAATAGATATCTTTTACAGTTCACTTACTACATTTATTACATAGTTTATATACCACAGGGTTAAATAAAATTTATAAAGATAATTCCATTAAAATTAAGGATCTGTATACGTGGCATATATGTATCTAAAAATTCTTTATTTTTCATTAATGCTCTAATAGATAATTCATAAATTATAATTAAATCATTTTCTAAAAAGTGTGTTTGTAGCTGTCTGTTATATAATGTAGATATAAAACGTAGTATCTATAGATTTTTGTTTCTATAATAATTTTGAAAGTAGAAGAAATTTCAAGTCAATTAAATCTTTATGAAATCTTATTTTATGTAGCGAATGTTTAATTATATGTAAATATATATGTATGAACGTGTAAAATTTATTAAAAATTTGTAAAATATTAATAATTCGCATTTATATTGTACTTTTAAAAATATCTATAACTTATTTTCTTTATATGTATGTATGTACTGTATAAACGTATTCATCGATATAATTATTATTGTACCTCTCTGTACTTGTCAATAATTTAAAAAAGCAAAAAAAAAACCTTAAATAGAAGTCGGATACTTAATCTTTTCAAATTTTTTTGCTATTTTTATGTATATACACAATATACATATTTAATAGGTTTCTCATTTTAATATTTAAATTTATCGACAAAACTGTGTATTTAAAAATAAAAAAAAAATAATGATGGTTACATAAATTGTTAAACGACAAAAAATCTATATATTAATACTCTATTTATATATTTTAATAGATTAAAATTCATGAGATTGTTAAACAAAAAAACAAAAAAAAAATTGAAAATAAAAGACAACAAAGAAATAATATATCAAGTAAAATAATACAAATTACTATCTAAGTATGTATTAATAAATTAGAAATAAATAGAAGAAGATACAAATTATGATCTAAAAATGTATTCATGCATATTTTCTTCTTAATATAAATAGAGATTCCATCATTAATCTTTTGATATTATTAACACAATAAAATGCATATAAAGTACACAAAGTACATACATACATATATACAAATATAATAATTGATATAATAATAGCAAAGCATCATCATCATTCAATGCACATGTAATGCTTATTAATCGCATATTATTATTAATTTTATTTAAATCTAAATTTGGTCCAGTAATAATTATAAAGCGCAAAGTAACAAGCATTATGTGACTAAAATACAGAAAATCACATGAATTTCTGATATGATTATGATTACAAACAAAAACAAAATGTAATTTGAAATACATTTAAATTATAATGAAAATTTTAAATAATTCTTGTGTTGTGTGTAATAATGTAACTTTAGAAATCATATTAGTAAAGTTTAAAATAGGTATCTACCTACATAAATATTTACTTATGTACTTAACTTTAATCAAAATAATTGAATAAACTAATTGTATGTATGTACATATTTAACTACATATTATTATGTAAAATTATATTTAGATTCATACATGGACTTATTTGATATTTATATTTAATAAATATAATCAATAGAAATTTTAGTTACGAGTATAAAGTTTGTATTATTCCACAGGATTAAACAAAATACAAACAAGAACATTTTAATTTCAATTTTATTCTTCTTTATTTTGTTTTTGTAAAAAATTTAATTTTTCTTTTATTTTCCATAATTTTGTTTTTTTTTTTAAAGAAGTGTTATTTCTTTGCAAAAATCTCTCCACTAAAAGAAGAAATTTCATCAGTATAAATTTAAAATCCCATATCTCATATACTCCCACAATCGTTTTTTTTTTTCTTATCTAATTTCTCATTAATCAAAATTTTATACACTCTGATGTTTAACATTTTCAATTTATTTAAAAGTGATTAATTTTTATTAATTTATAAAGTTTAGAAGATATAAATAGTTAAATCTTTAATGTGCAAAAAAAAAAAAAAATTTAATTTTTTTAAGATTGAATTCAGAAAATAATTTTTACAGTATGATAAAAATGAAATTTCAAACGATTTAAAGTGAAAACATTTGAAAGGTTTTTAATAAAATAAAAAAAGTATAACAATTTGCTTAAGTGTTTTTTTTTTTTTGTTTTTTTTTTTTTTTATAAAACAAAATTAATTCATTTATGTAAAAGATTTCATATAACTATATATCTTTGCGACCATAATAAAATTATTATGATAAATTCAATTATCATATTAAAATAAAATAAGAAAAAAAAATGTTTTTTTTTATAGCTTTTTAAGTACTTTTATGATTTAATTTGATTTATTAAGCACGTGTTGTTTTTGTTTATGTACATACTCGTATATACAAATAACAATGATAGTGAATAAAAAAATTTGTAAGAACAAATTTTTATAATTTTTCATATCAGATTTTATTTTGATAGGCAATTTTAAAGTGAAATGCTTTCACATTTGTTTGCTTACTGCATATATGCATTTGTACAAAGAGAAATTGAAGAAGCGAAAGTAAAATAAAAGGAAAAAATAACATGTTTTTAAAAAATACCAACCAGTTTTTCCATTACAGATTCAGAACTAGACATACTATTACAATTTATATACATTTTTACTAAGTTCATTCTAAAACTTATTTTTTTACTTTTTCAATTAAAAATTAATCTATGTACGTACTTTATGAACACATGTATGTATGTATGTATCTTTGAAAACCAATTTAAAAATTCCAACACCGGAAAACAATATTCCGAATTTTTAAACAAAAATAAGAATATAATTCTACATATGTCTCAATGATTTTTATTATTCACTGTATTTTATATGTATTATTGAGTTTTTGTTTTTGTTTTACATAAATTCTCTTGTTTATAATTAAACTTGATTTATTTGTGCATCATAATCTGTACTTTAAAATTTCTAAACAAAAATAAAAAATATATGTTAAGTTCATTTACATTTTCAGTCTTCTTTTGTTTTTTGTTATTTCAAAATTAAAATGAGAATTTTATTTTAAAATAAGTAATGACCTTCATGTGCAATAAAAATTTAAAAAATTATTTTACTTTTAGAAAAATTATCATAATAAAAAACAAACATAAAACAAAGAAAAAAAATTTAAAAATAAAGACAAATTTGAATTAATTTTAAAAATAAAGTATTTAAAAAAAATAATACATAATTTTTAAAAAAAATACAAAAAATGTCTGCAACAACATTATCAAGGATTCGTCCAACAACAATTCAAACTACGTCACAATTAATTGATTCAACAACAAAAAATACTTCAACATCTATAACTGGACGTAGTATAAGAACAAATAGTGAAGCATCATCAGATCCTTTAGATTCGGATTATAGTGAAGAAGAAGAAGAAGAGGATGAGGAAGAAGAAGAAGAAGAAGAGGATGAGGAAGAGGAAGAAGTAGTTGAAGAGATAGAAGATGAGGAGGAGGAGGAAGAGGAAGAAGAAGAAGAAGATGAACAAAGTGAAAGTCACATTCAACAAAATGGTGAAAAAACTAATGATGATGTTACGGAGGAAATTGAAGAGGACGACGATGAAGAAGAAGAAGAAGTAGAAGAACAGGAAGAGGAAAATGAAGATGAAGAACAAGAAACAGAAGAAAAAGAATCAGAAAGTGATATCAGTGAAAATGATAAATATTGTGGTACAATTAAAAAAGGACAACGTCAATATGATTTAGATGAATTACAAATTATAAAAACTATTGGTAAGTAACTTTTCTTGTTATTTTTTTTTTCTATTTTAATTTTTATTAAATAAAATTGAAAACTTTTTAATTATTTTTATTTATTTTTTTTTAATTACTTTTTCCAATTTTTATTTACACTTTTATTTTATTCAAAATAATTTTTATCTAAACTAAATTTATTTCTATAATTAAATTAAGTGTTCAATTAATGTTTGTTTTTAAAAAATCCATTTGAAAAAATCTTGTTTTAGGTCAGTTTAAAAAAAAAAAAAAAAAAAAAAGTTTTTTTTAATTATACATGATCAATAAAAGGTCAAACTTTTAAAAGAGTTCTGTCCTAATAATAAAAAATACATTCAAAAAATCAACATACCAAAATAATTCACATTGAAAATACATAATTTAACAAGGTCAAAACAACTTTTATGAATTATAATAAAAATTACGAGAATTTAAAAGACAAAATATGTATGCACAAAAAATATATATACATATATACTTACATGTATATATTTTAACTAAATTATAATTTTTAAAAATATTCTTTATAAGCCTTATAATTGATCTCAATTCTTGTATCAAAATTTTGCAATCAGATTTTTGTTTTATTGTTTTGTTTTTACAGTTTATTTCAGTATTTATGTGTTATAATGTAATTTATTTTTATTTTATATCACATATAAGCTTTTTTTTTCTAACAAGAAATAGATACTTTTGAATAGCTTAGTGTTTAGTTATAAAAAGATAGTTCAAATAACAAATATAGTTTTTATATCATTTAAAACTCATATTCATGTCAGTACTACAGTTTATTATATATGGTACGTTCAATCTTTAGGTAATAATATGGATATTGTTTTTTTTATTTTTTTAAATATATTTTTATTTTAAAAGTTACAACAATATTTTGGTAGATGTAGTAAAGCTAGTTGAAAAAAAAAAAGATATGCTGGTTGCTTACTTATAAACTTAGTTTAAATTTGAAGTAATAAAAACACGAAATCGTGCATTCCACTTTAAAAGCAATTATTAAATGTTTATTTTGTTGTTGTTGTTGTTACCTTTATTGCATAAAATTGTATTGAAGTCGAACAAATGCAATTTTACAAGATCTTTTTATAAGAAAAATGCAATATGTGTGCAAAAATATGTGAAAAATATTGCATAATGTTTTGGTTTTTTTTATTTCTCATTTACTTTTATAAAATTAATGTTTTACATAAATATGAAAAATAAAAAAGAAATCAATCTCAATGGTCGATTATTACTTCAATATGCGGTTTCTATAATTTAATAATTTTTTCTATACAGGTAAAATTTATTTTGAAA
The DNA here is from genome assembly GCA_939192795.1 of Bombylius discolor. Taxonomy (NCBI): domain Eukaryota; kingdom Metazoa; phylum Arthropoda; class Insecta; order Diptera; family Bombyliidae; genus Bombylius; species Bombylius discolor. Next base: position 40,871,597 of record OW584241.1, read on the forward strand.
TCGTATATGTAACGCATAAAAATTAAAAAATTAATGCATTTGAAATTAATTGAACTCTTTTAATTTAAAATTGAAAGAATAGATTTTTTAAATTATTTAGTAATTAATTCACGTTTGAAAATCCACGTGTTTTAAAAGGATACATCTTTTACCACAGGAAAAAAAAACAATAACGCTCTTAACCACAGGATAATTTCTTTTCAGTTTAAAAAATATACTTACTTTTATATTTTTCCTCCTGAAAGAAATTTTTTTCTCGCCCACATTCATAATTTATTTTAAGAAAAAAATCATTATGTCTAAAAAATATTTTCCATGTTTAATTCATTACTTTAACCAATAATATGTATATTTCTTTTACAAATTCCAAAGTTCAATCAACAAAACATTCATAGACTTTGTTGAAATTGAAAAAAAAAATATCATAAATAACCCAAGTATGTAATAAAAAAAAATTTCCGTCATGAATCACTGCATTGCAATGTGGTATCTTTACTATATACATATATAGTACATATGAATGGCTTAATTGAATGATCTATAAATTAATTTGAAAAAAAAAATTCATATATGTATAAAAGTAACCCCCGTTGGCATTTATTCAGTAGTCATTGAAACATCTAGTGTCCCCATCACAGGTGGTATTTTCTGCGTACAATACGTATATCGTACTTACGCCTGTTACAGAACAGATAACAGGAAGTCATGTAAATTTTGATTAGATATATATTTTTTTTTTAAATTTTTCAATTAAATTCTAAAAATATATAGAAGTAGGTATACTTTTTTTGAAATTGCGCAATATTTTTCTTTTTTTACAAAATTGGATTTCCAAATGTTTTAAAAATTTCTGATTGTTAAAGAGGATAAATAACCGATTGAAAAGTTTATTTACATGTACCTACATATATCGAATTTCAATAATATTGATTGTGTGAATGGTGTTTAAAAGGGTTGAATGAATAGAAAAATTTCATTCGAAAGAAAATTGATTTATATTTTAGAAATCATAAAAACAATTTCATATTTCATTAAAAAGGCATATTTGTGTTTGAATTTATTTTTAAAAAAGGACATAGAATTGAATATATTGTTTTTTTTTTCGAAAATTTTTTTAGAAGAAAAAAAAAGATTGAAAACAAAAGCACTATACGTAAGTTTTTGTATATTTAAATTTGAATGGTTTCTCTTGTTTTCACAAAGAAAATTCAAAGGTCGAAGTTCAATATCATTGGATTTGAAATCACAAGTTTTTACTCAGAAAATTACTTACCATAGTATTCGGAAATTTATTTCAAAGATAATTTAATGTTTTAATTTAAAGGTTCGCAGTCGCCTAAGCTTATTTGTTATTTTATGAAATTTTACAACGAAATATTTTTCCTTTTTGCTAATAAACCTATATAAAGGATATTTAAAGTAAAAGTCAATTTTTATCAAGGATAATAATTGTCAACAAATTTTTGTTATTGTGGAAGTTGAAAAAATAAAACAAACACTTTTCAATATCATTTATAACTCAAACACAAATTTTATTTAAAATTTTATTAACAATGTAAAAAAAAATATTATTGAATGGAAATTTATTATTATTTCCATCATAAGCTTTTCAACAGCTTTTTAAATTACATATGTGTATACATAATATATGTTTTTGCCAATCACCTTAACGCATATAAATAAAAAAATAAAAAGTTTTTTTTTTCTTTAAATAAACAAAAAGAAGACAAGAAAAATAAAAGATTTAAAAAAAATTTTTTTTTTTTTTTTGACGTCAGTTATCAGTTTATTTTAATTTTTGTTTGTAAACATACAATTTAATCTGTTTTAAAAATTTTTGTTTTGGCAATTTTTATAATTTTTTTTATTTTTTATTTTTTATTTTTAAATTCACATGAAATACAATAATTTGAAGTATCTATCTTTGTCATAAGTGAAATAAAATAAACAAAAGCCATATTATTGAAACAATTTAAATGTTAAGTAATGAAAGAAATTGTTTACAAGATAATATACAAGAAAATTCAATACATATTTTTGCATTAAAAAAATATCGTACGCATTCTTTTTGACAATTTTTTGTTTTTGTTTTACATAAATATACATAAATACATTATGTATATTTAAATACACATAGAGTCATACGATTTTTAATATTAGAATATTGACGTAAAATTTTCGATAGGTACATATATCAGGAAAAAATATATATACAAATATTATTTTTGTATTGAAAAGAAAAATTTTCGTTTTAATTTTCATAATTTTGAATCCTTCTATGAACTATTTTAAACGCAAAAAATTTATAAATTTAAAAAAATTCTTTATTAATTTATTTGAAATGAAGTCGAAAACTTATTTAAATTTATTTTGTAGGAAAGTTTCATACATCTATATATATAATTTCTTTTTATTTAGAGCTAAAATACTACGTATGAAAAAAAAAAAATCTAAATTTGAAAAATAAAAAATAAAAAATACACATTTAATAATAATACTTACCTTTGATATGTTTAAGTTTTGATAGAATTTAAAAATAAAAATTATTTTTCTTATTTTTTAAAATGCTTTTACCGGTATTTTAACTTTTACCCATTAGACAAGAGAAATGAAAAGTCATTAAAATTTTCTATCATATTTTTCTATTAATGTCATTTTATGAGCTATAAATGATAAATGAAGAAAAACTATCATTTTGTACTTTTCAGACCTAATTTACACCTTGTTTATTTTTTTCTTTTCTATTTTTCTTTTATTGACAACATTTATGTTATAGAAGGCAAGAAATTTTTTTTTATGTTTTAAATACATTTTTTTCTGTATCTTAACTTTTATCGCATCGGATCATACCAACTATATATATTGTATGAACATGTATATGTACATATTATGTACATTTCATATAGAAAGTTATTTCAGTAGGAAGCCTAAATGACTGAGATGAGATGTACCTATACTGAATATATGTTAAGGTAATGCTAAAAAGAACAAAAATACTTACGTTTTTTTTTTTTTTTTTTTTTTTTTTTTTTTTTTTTTTTTTTTTTTTTTCAAACTAAAATGTTTTCTGTTGATGTGATGAGTGTTTATTATCACATCATATCTTAGTAGCAATTATCAGATTTATATACGTATAAGATATATCAGAGATATATTTGTACATGATGGAAAAAAAAAAATGTGAAATTACATTAAACGCATTTCTACATAAATAGTAATAATGTACTTGAATATATGTATGCTACTGCAATTCATATATATTTACGAGTATAACTTCAACAATAACAAAAAAAACCTACCTATAAATAAATAAATCTTTCTCTTGTAGTAAAAGGTGTTTAGTATTAAAACATCTTTTTTTTTTTATTACATATTTAAACAAAGAATTTCAAAGCCACAAAAGTGGGTTTGTTCGCAAAACTTTAATATACAATACAATGAAAAAAAAAATTTAATCTCTTTATGTTGACATATCTGTTAATATTATAAAAGAAAAAGAAATTTGGTTTTTTCTTTTTTCTTAGAAAGAAATTTAAAAAAAAATTTTTCTTTTAATTTGTTATGAAAGTGTAATGTAAATGCATGCAAGAGCTTGGTGTTTATTCACAGCTACTAAATTTTCATATTGCATTTATAACAATTTTTGAATAATCTATAGTAAATTTAGTCGTTGGAAGAAGGAACAAATTGTTCGAATTGAAGTTCTTATTTTGTTTTTATTTTAAAATTTTTATGAACTACATACATACATATGTAATTTATTTTAAACAATGTTAAATTTTCCTTATACAATCACATACCTATATATAATTTTTTAAAAGTTTGAATTAATTTTTACTAAAATAATGCTATTGAGCTTGTACTCAATGAAATCAAATTATTTAGGTACACGCTTGTGAATCCACATTGCATAGTTATTATACAGTTGGCTATATAGTGTTAATTTTTTTTTCTTTGAATTTATGTATGTATGTCACTTAGCCACTAATTAAATGCAAGATAAATTTCTGATTGGTTAAGGTTCTGTAATTTGTATAATTTTTAATGTTTTTCGACACATTGATATCTCAATATAACAACAATGAATAATACTTATAAAGTATCTTTTGCATAAAATACCTATAATTGTTTTATTTTTAATTGAAGATTCCCTATTCAATTTATTTTTTATTTCGTTCAATGACTAAATCGAAATTTTTATAGCTTTTAAATAAAAATATATTTATATATACATACATATATAGTACTCGTAACTAACTCAGGAAATTACATTTTATCGCACAAGTGATCAATTACGAATACAATGATTAAAATAAATTTAATCTAAGGAAATATTTAAGTATCAAATTTGTTTTTTTATTTTTATACTTTTAATGTTGGAAAAAAGTATTGATTTTATAATTTATAGTCAACATACACAAGTAACATTATTATACAACACATGAATACTGAAATTATTCCACAACAGACATGATATTTTTAATTTCCTTAAAAAAAGTTTTTAAATGCACTTTTACAAAAATTTTATACATTTAATAACAATTATTGTAAAAAACATAAAACAAAAACAAAACATAAAACAAAAACAAAACATAAAACAAAAACAAAACATAAAAGAAAAGTTAATGAAACACAGTCAATTTAATCAAATTGTTCAGATATTATCATACAAGTACGTATGAGAAGTGAAGACATATTTACAATTAAAAATATTAAAAATATTTAAATTTAGAAATTGTCAAATTATAGTGTATTCGTTTTATGATATCACATTACCATTGCTATTTGAATTTAGTTAAAAGTTATACGTAATTACTTCTCTTAAGAATTATGAAAAAGATTATAAAATAAAATGATAAAGGTCAAAAGTCAAAATATTATAGTGGAATTTATAAATACAAAAATATCAAGTAAGTTTAAATTTTATAATGTAAAATGTAACTAAGAGGAATCAACTAAAAAATTTTTTTTACATAAACTGCTCTATTTCAGTATCTTATAGAATAAAGATTAATAACGTATTTTGAAGAACTTATCAAAAAGGACACTTCGAAGAAAGGATATTTCAAAATTTTTATATCGAAAGATTTTATTCCAAAATATCTGAATTTGACAATCATTTTTGATATATTTCCAATATAAATCATCATCTATTCTCGAATTCTAAACAAATTACTAAAATTATTAAAAATAAACATACATACAGATACATTCCATAAGACTGAAATAAAAAAAAACAAAACAAACAAATTCTTTCCATGCCATCTTCTTTCTACATTATCATAACAATTATAATGTGTTTTTCTGTTTTTTTTTTTCTATTTACATATAAAATTTTCGAATCATTCTACAAGAAATGTATTCCTTTTGTTTATTTAATCTGATACAATCAATTTAATTTTTTTTTTCCTCTCTTTATAAATCAAAATTTTGTAATACAATATCAAAACACTTGTCTTCTTTATCAAAAACAAAAAAAAAAAAAAAACAAAAATTAAATTAAATATCTGTAAAATGTTATTAAACACATGCCATCATTTTCACTGATTTTCCCATCATGTGTGAATTGATATATTATATCTATATGTATATTATTTGTATGCATAACAAATTATGTTTATATATTTAGTATGACTTGATATTCAAAATGAAATTTTCCAACGCTCTATTAAAATACATCGATTGCAGAACTATGAATTTTCAAAAAATAAAATAAATAAAATTTGAAGAGAAATGGTAAAATATATTTCAAAGTACATACATATATACAATATACATATATAATGAAAATTGTTATTATTAAAAAAATTAATGATAATTAAATGTTAAATATGTAGGCTAATTTTTGTTTCTTGGCCCATTAAAAGGTGACATTATTTGTATTACATATACAATGAAAGGTGTGAATTCGATAAAAATAGATCAAAGAATTAAAATTTCAAATATGCAAATATCATAAAATGAATATTAGAAATATAATAGAAGAAGAAATAATGAAAACAGACAAAATTTTTTATGTTTATGTAATTGTTTAAAAATCACTTTTGTTATGAAATGTTTATAGCATATTTAAGTAATAAATTATATAAAAATTTGAATAGATGAGATAGAAAAAAAAATGAAACTTTGTATAAAATAAGATAAAAAAAACTTCAAAAATAAAAACGAGCTATTTAGAAAATAGCTATTAAATAATTTTGGTCAGTTATAATCATTATTTTAAAATAAAAAAAAAAAACTAACAAGCATAAAGAAAATCATGAAAATTTCGATATTTTAATCTAAAGAAAGAAAAATTTATAAAAATTACAAGAAATCTAAAGCTTTACGCCTCTACATGTATATGCACATGGATGAAAAACAAAGTTTAATTTAAATTCTTAAAAACTGATACATGTTGTGAAAATAAATATTTTTTTCTGAAATTTATGAAATACTCTAATTAATTTTGATTTTTAATTACATAAACGAACTGATGGAATTATTTATGGAACTTGTAAAAAAAAAAAATAAAAACAGTATTTTTAAGTATTAAAAAAAAATGTATAATATAAAATAATATACATAAATTGTATCTATGCCAAACAAGAATATGAAACAATGTTAAACAGATTTAAGCAATTTAATTTTAAATGAGGTTTTTCACTTTTCTTCTCAAAAAAAAAAAAAAAAAAAAAAAAGCATATGGAAATTTTTTTATTACTTATACTTTGTCCTAATTTTAATTTGTTGTATTTGTGTGTAAATTTAGTTCCTGATGGCTATAAAGAATTTTATTGTTGTTGTGTATTGTTTTTTTTTTTTTAAATATTTTTTGCAGTCATATAAAAACTGAATACATATTAAATTTAAACCAATTTATATTTTTACATTTTTTGTATTAAAAATATTTTGCTGGATGATATTAAAATAAAACATTTTTATAACGTTAATAAGGTTGACTGACAAAATTTTATTATTTTTTATTTTTAACAATTCATAGATTGATTTTTCATGTTCAGATAAAGACTTTTAAAATTTTTATAAGTACAAATTATATCATGTGTTTTGTCTATAGTCTAGACTAGTCAAATAGTAACTATAGTTCTTTAAAGAAATTTTCAAATACGAAGAAAAAAGTTTAAAAATAAATCGAAACCCGAATTATTTCTTTTTCCCTAGATTTAATTTTAACCTACTTTTGATGTTTTATTTAATGAAAAAAACAAAAAAAGCTAAAACAAAAGATCTTATACATTGTTTTTTTCAAAATAATTACCAATTAGTTTCATCTTACAATTGTTTTGCGTGCGTGTAATTTCTTTTAATAATAATCATTTGAACATTAATGTTTAAATTTTGTTATTTTTTTACAACTTTTCTCTTTATTTTATAATTATGATAGGTATTTTGTTATTTGGTTTACAAATAATGAAAATACATATGCGACGACAAGATATTCTGTTAACGCGTGAATAAATGTATAAATTGGACAAAACAAAATATCTTACATGTGTTTATAACACGTTTTTTTTTTTTTAAATTAAAATTAGCAAAAATCTCTTGAAATTTCCTTTTTTAAAGATTGATTTTAATTTTTAAATTTATATTTTTATATTGATGACTCCTACACGTACACACCTAATCATTTTGAACAATTTATGTACAAATTATTCATGGATTCAATAAGTATGTATATTGTATCTTCTTTACTTAAATTTTCAAGTACATGATTGGTTTTTTACGAAGGTGAGAAGATTGTCCTTGACATAGAAATTCAATAAAAAGATTAATTTGCATTACACTATGCCTTAGGTGTTTCTTATAATTTTTTTTTTAAATTTAAATCGAAAATCAAAGATTGAATCATTCAACGTGGATTAAAGATGAGTAATCTATGGATTGCAGTCAGCAGAATATTGTAGAATTATACAATTTTGTTGAATAAGCGCTTAAATGTCAAAGCAATAATAAATTAATGATACGTTTCAAAGAAGTTTCTACAGAAAATTAGTTTGAATGTTTTTGGATCGTATATTTTGATTTTTGTTTTTCAAACTTATAGTGAAATTTTTTCTCGTCATTGTTTTAAAGCATCTTAATGTTCTTACGAAAGTGAATTTTCGACAAAATATTTTCTAAAGGATTTTTGTAAAAAATAAGTTTAATTGAGTCAAAAAAAAACAAAAAAAAAAAGTCAGAAATTAAATTAAAGTATATGAAAGGTGTAACAAGAAACTTAATCTGTTTTGAGGATTACTTTTATACAAAATCAATGCAAAATATATATACATACATATAATATAATGTATTTATTACATACATACCTGCTACATACCACAGGAAACTACTGTCAAAGAAAAAGAAAGTGAAAGATGAGATTGACCTACTTTTTATACAAATATTTTTTCTCAAGCTGGATCATTTATTAATTTAGCAAGCAAAAAAAGCATCAAAGGGAAGCAAGTACCACATAAATATAAAAATGAGCAGATAAATGATACATGACATAGAGTATATATAGTACATACTTTATGTACATACATATATATGTATATACTTTTTATAAAAGATCTTCAAACCTCCAGGCTATATGTAATAAATTAAAGTGTAAAAATGAAAGTCATGACACAATTTATCGGTCATAATCAATATATTAAGTACCGTCATCGTCATCATCATCATCATTATTATCATTATTATTTAGATTATTAACTATGGCTAGGGGAATAATGTTGGACTATGATAAACATTTAAACTGACCAGACCATTTCTGATCAATGAGTTTAGGTTATTATTAAACATTTGTAGTTGTATATAATGTAAATGAAATAAAATGATATGTACTTGTTTTTCACTTATATGTATGTATATAAAAAAAGAGAAAATTTCAGCAAAAAAAAAAAATAATACTACTAATAATAACTAACAGGTAAATCTGAATTTGAAAAAAAAAAAAAAATTGTAATAGTACGGGTAATAATTGTTCATATTTATCATAACATGAAACAAGTTTTTTTTTTTGTTTTGAATTCATTTTCAATGTGCAATAAAGAAAATGTAAATTTGTGTCGTTTTTTTAAAGAAAAAAAAAAAAAATTATAATTGCATATAGAAATTAAATATTTCTAGTAAAAACAATGGAATTTTTTATATCGATTAAATTAATCATAATTTTTTACAAATAATTTAAGCCAATTTTTTTTTTTTTTTTTTTTTTTTTTTAACTGTTTATTCAATTACATTATTAAAAGCACTTTGAATGCATCACACTGCAGAGAAAATAAATTAATTGATATTATTTTAATTGGCTATTAAGTTCTTTGCTTAATTATTCAATTTATTTTTTAATTTTAATAAAATTACTTTTATTTCAAATATATTTTTTTGTCTATTCTTTGCTTTCTCTTAACGTACCATGACAGCTCAGATCGAATTGAAGGTTACTACATTTTTACATAAGTTTATTTGAGCTTTTTACTCAAATAAAAATCACAAATACTTTTTCCATTTTTTGCGTCAAGATATGGTAAAAAGGATGTTTGGTATTTGATACTATTTTTCAGCGGTTTTACTAATTCAAATGAGAAAATTTAAAATGGGTTGGATTTGTGGTGGGATCTCCATTTAAAAAAAAGCCACTACAGCCACTACTTTACCAATTAAAACAATAATGGACAAACGTGATTTTTTCAATATTGAGATTTTGTACTAGGATCAATTTATTTTGAACTAATTATTTTAAATTTAATTGAAATTCTACTAAAATAATTAAAATATAAAAATAATTATCGATTGTATATTGTTAAAAATTTTCAATAATTATAAAAATTTATAATCTTTTTATTGTTGAAATATGTGTAATAACTATAACTATAACCTTGACATTTATTGTTTTATTAATTATTATCTTTATTAAAATCTTTATATATTTTGAATATTTACAAATTTGATCATAATACAACAATTTAATATCAAAAGACAATTAATTTAGGTATATAAAATGGAACATGTATAATATTGAACTATGATCTGCAATTTTTATACAACCTTATAATGTTGGCAAAAACAATATGTATATAAACGAAAAAATAAATAAAAAATATATAAATATATGTATATATGTATATATGTAAGTATATTTAAGTATATACTCGTATAGTAGATTTGTTAAAAATAAATAATAATTTTTTAATAAAAACCGTGAAATTTAGAAAGAAAAAAATTATGAAAATGAAAAAAAAGTAATACACGATGAACACAAAAATGAATGTACACATTCATAAAAACAATAAAAATGGGTAATAATAATTCATGATGGCATAAAGCCAGAAATTACTTTACAAAATTTCTTTTTTATTCCAATACATGATTTTTTATATGTGTATTTTTATTTTATATTGGGGGATATTTTATTTTAATGTTGAAGAGACGCATATAATATATACAAACTATATAATGGATGGTTTATATATGAATATGATGGCAATTATCGCGCCATAATAACATCATAATACATACTTTATTCTTCTTGTTTTTATATATATGTTTGTATATTATTATTATTATTATTATTATTTTTTTTTTTATTCGAAAAATTTATTAAAAATATAATATGACAAAGAGTAATACGTAGACACAATGAATGAAACTTACAAATATACAAAATTTAAAATAATATTTTAATGAAAATTTTTTTCTTGTGAAAGAATATTGTAATTATAATCATAAATGAAGCGTAGGCGTTAAGAATATACATGTATATGTACGTATGTAAGTGATGTGTATAATAACCATATAATGATGCGTTTTAAAGCCTATATGCATCTAAATTTTATGTTATTTCTTCACCCTGTACTTAATTATTGTCATTTAATTTTTTTTTTTTGTTATTATTTTTTTTTTCTATATTGTAGAAGGTGATCTACATATAAAAAAATATGTATCATGAATTTTATTTTAAGTAAATAGAATAAATAAATGTGATAAAATTTTCTTCTATAGGAAAGAACAAAAGATATTTAAATATTTCTATGAATTTTTTCAATTATCATCCATCTAGACTTTTTAACATAAAAATTTTTATTCAATTTTAAAATAACAGATAAAAATCTAAAATTAAAAATCGTTTATAATTCAAGTGGTACAGTTACTTTCAATAATAAATACAAATCACTTTTTAACGAAAGAATTATTATTTTTTAGGAGTGGAAATTTTACATTTCTATGGAAAATCTTTGTACTACATAAATCTTTGGTTGGTAAATTATAGTACGTTCGCCCTTCAATATTTTTTGAAAAATCGAATACCATAGGTGAAATGTTTACTCATAATATCCTCGAAAAGTCATTCTATCATCGTATTTTATAATTTATATAAACAACACCCTATACATAATTTTCTATTAAAATAAATGTAGAAAAAAAAAAACTATTAATAAACATCGAAAAAAAAATATATACAACATAGTCTAGTTTTGAAATATACCAGACATCTCATATGAAGGTATATACGTATATTTATATAGTTTACGCGATAATTATATTTTTTCTAATTGACATAACTAGATCAAATTTTAAGTACTCCCATCTTTTACATTTAAATATATAATTTCTCAAGAGGTCAATAGCATCTGAAGGAAAATTACATATTAATTTAAATATGTATACAAAATTTTCAAATAACATATGATGAAAAAAAAAATTTATTGTTTTCTTTTGTAATGTTTCATAAAAATAAATTTTAATTGTTTTTCAAGGTACAAACGTCATGTTAAACGTAAATTGAACGGATGTACGTACATGAATATACATCAAGTAAAAGCCATGTACCCGCTAACAGAGAATTTTTAAGCAAAAAAAAAAAAACGATTTTTTTTTGTTAATAAGTATTTATTGAAATTTCCTAATTTTTTAATAGTCAATTTTGCAATTTATTTTTAAAATATTTCAAAAAAGAAATATTGTTGTTTTTTTCTTTCTCACACAAATCAATCACATGTAATTTATCAAAAATAGAAGAAAAAAAAAATATATATAATTACTGTTTTTATATTGATGATGTTATAGAGGAAAATAAAAATAAAAAATTGTATTTTTATTTTCTAATTTTTGTTCTTTTAACAATAAATTGTCAAAGTTTTGTAAAACAATTTCTTGATTTTGATCATTCTTAATAGAATTCTTGACGTAATAAATGTACAATTTTCTTTTAAATGAGACTTTCTTTATAAATACTTTCAAAATTTGAATTAGCAAAAAAAAAAAAAAGAAAATGAAATAAAATTGATAATAAAAAGTACATTAAGTTATTGCCTTCAAAATGACGTATTTTATAAAGTACAAAATAAATACAACATGTTAAATTTATATGCTAAAATAAATTTTTCATATTAAGACAAAAAAAAAAAAACAACAGCATGTTATTTCAACATGGAATATTATCTTAAAAATAATGTATTTTCTGACGTTGGAACTATTTTTAGAAGAAAAAATCATACTAAATTTCATAGCATCATACTATGAATTTATCAAAAAAAAAAAAAAAAAAACATATCATATTATAGAAATAATAAAAATAATTAAAAACATTTTATAAGGATAAATGATCGTATATATGTACAAATGTACCGTAAAACATTATTAGATATGTTATATATATATACAAATACCATATGTAGGTACATTGTATTTAATTCATCTTTAATATTTGAAATGTAAAATGAAATGCAATATAAAATGGACTAAAATTGCATTTTATAATGAAAATAATTACAAGAAAATTTAATTAAAATTATATTTATAGATTTTCCATAATTCATATATGAATTTTTAATCAGATTTAAAAAATTCATTAAAAAGAAGAAAATGTAATTGAGCTTTTTGGATAAATTTTCAAATGTTTAAAGTTTGGAAATTGAATATTACCATTGAACAAGAAAATAAGGTATTATGTATATGTACTAATTGATTTTAATTAATTTCAAATTCGTTTAAGTTTCATTTCTAATTTGAATGTTATTTATAGAAAAAGAAATTTATATGAAATATGGAATTTACACTATAAGAAAAGTATAAGAGATAAAAATTGTAAGAAACATAAAAGTTAAATTTAAAGGCGAAAGTAGAGTCTGTTTTTTTTTAGTAAAAACTTCTGATTTATTTGCCTTACAGTTGAAAAAGTTGATCTTTATATTGTTTCTGTTTCCCTTATCAAGGTTCTATAAATAAACGTAGAGAAAAAATTTTACCCCAGTGAAATTGAAAAAAATAATTGGAAAAAAAATTGACAAACGGTAAAAAAACTTTAAGTAGAAATTGACACATTTTATCTAAGGACATATTCAAATAAAATACATATATACATATATGTCCAGAAAGTACAAAGATGAGTCTAGAGACACAAAGTAAATTTTTTTTTTTTTTGAAAAAAACTTGCAAACAAAACGTTTATAAAAAATATCTTCAAATGTTAACGGTATAAACTTATCTAACTTATTTCGATTTTTTAATTAATTTAAAAAACCTAAGTTCAGAAAATAAAAAAGGATATTAATACTAATACAATAATGTTGTTAATTTAGTATAAGTGTTGGTTGTAATTAAAAAAAAAAATATATAATATTCCAAAAATAACTTGAAAATATATTAATTCAATTTTTTTTGATTACTTTTTCGAACTTATTATATAAATCTCGTGTATTTCATTACAAATTTATTCTATTCGAAATCTTAAAATAATCATCATCATAATAGAAAAAAAAAAACAAAAATGATTTTAAAGATATAATTAAAGAAAAGAAAATTTTGATACGTAAAACGAAGATAAAAGAAAATCAAAATATGCGCCGTTCTTGACAACCACTGTGAAAATATTATGATTTTATAATGATGATGACAATTACAAAAATGTTCTTTTATCTAATTTATTTTTGATTTCAACTAGAAGATACAAATCCCTTTTTTAAGCTATTCCTTTGCAATGTTTATTATTTATCTATATGTATATACCTACTCTATAGATAAACATTACGTTTATTTTATTTTTTAAATTCTTTTTATATTTTATATTTTATTTTGTCTGATGAGATTTTGATTTCTACAATATATAATTTTTTTTTTTTTTTAAATAAGACGTAATATTACCTTCAATTTATTCTTGTAATATTTATACACTGATTATTCTAGGATTTTTTTTTCTTTTGATGTCAAAAAAAAAACATTCTATCAGTTTTTTTTTTTTTTTCAAATTTTTCAACAAACAAACAAAAAAAATAATGAAGGGATATAAATTATTTTTTTCCACACTAGAGAATAAAGACATTGACCTGAATTTTAATATCTTTAAATTTTTTTATTTTAATTTTGTATCAATAATTCTGTCCTCAAAATATTTTTTGTTTTTTTTTTTTTTCTAATTCATATTTTTAAGGACAAATTCAAATTTAAAATGCTTAGAATTTTTTATTTTTTTTTTAAATAGAAGGTCTAAATATTCTGTCTCTCCCCCAATTTAAAAGAACTTTTCTAAGACTTTGGAAATATTATTATTATTCATTGAATAATTTCCAGGTACTTACATGAAAAGATTTCAAATGAACTAATTAATTCATTTACCTATTTTTATTCGTGATAAATTGTGTTTTTTTCAATGTGATTTCAATGTGAAATACATATATTCTTAATATATTTGAAATTTAAAATTTAATAGCGGAGCTGAAAAAGTATATGAATGAAATCTTTAAGGGTTTAAAGTATTACTAAATTACTAAAAATATTTATTCATTATTAATTACTTTTATTGTTTTTTTTGATAAACATAAAATTTTATCTTAATGATGGTCATTAACTTTTATGTGTTTATTAACAGTTTTTTTTTTTATATTTAATTATTCATTCTCAAAAATACAAATGAAATCAGAACATAAAAAATGTTTTAGAAATTTTGAAAAATATTTTTAGAAATTTATAAAATACACAGAAATTAATTCATCAAAAAAATTATTATTTAAAATATTGTTTAAATTTTTTTTTTTAATAATAAAAATATCAACAGTATGATAATGCCAAAAATAAATAAAATAAAAAAAAAACATTATTCTTTCTTTTCTTATATGTACATACATATGTACATGTACATGTATTAAGATACATAATTTCTTTTCCTTTTACCCACGCGTATTAGTGAATTCAATTTATAAACTTGAAAAAAAAAAAAATTACAAAATAAATTTGATGCCAATATGATATGAAAAATCATTTTTTTTATTTTATTATAAAAAAAAAAAAGTAAAAAACGAAAATAACAATATATTATGTGTATGAAATTTATGATTAAAAGTGTTAATATACAAATTTTTCCATTAAAAAATGAAAAACCAAAAAAAAAAAAAAATAATAATAATGAATTCATTGATGTGATGTTTGAATGACTATGACAATGAAAAAAAAAATTTGAAGAATATTATACATATTTTTATCTACCACAGAAATATTGAAAATATTTAAAAATGTGAAAATAATACATGCGGATATTATTTTTTTTAGGCTTGTAAAAAATAAAAATTTATTCAACTTTTAAGAAAATAATGAAAATTCTGTAGACTGGAAAGAAAACAGTATTATGTATGTACATTAATGAAAATCATTATTTAATATTTTCTTCTACTTTTTTAAACATGTCCAATAAAATTAATACATATACATATTTGAAATTTTTCTTCTTCTTCGGTATTACAGTTCAGGGTGAACCATAGCCTCCTTCAATAAAACGCCTCATCACCGTTTTACAATTTAGAATGTCTAACGCCTAGGACTTTAGGACTTTAAAAAATTACTTTTAGTCAATACTAATTTTTACTATACAAAATTTATATGTAGCTTTTATATTTTTATTTTTGATGCTTGTAAGAAACCTTTAATGAATAATATTTTTATTCTATTTTACAGGTACTGGTACATTTGGTCGAGTATATCTTGTCAAAGACAAACAAACTGATACATATTGCGCAATGAAAATTTTGGCGATGACAGATGTTATACGATTGAAACAAGTTGATCATGTAAAAAATGAAAAAAATATATTATCAGAAATAAACCATCCATTTATAGTTAATTTGTAAGTTTTTTTATTTCTTATTTATGTAATTTAAAAAATTAATTTAGTTCTTAAATTTTTCATCTATTAAATAATCAAAATATTTATGAACATATCTTTTTGTTAAATATTTCAAAATAGAGTAACTATTTAAATTTACTTTATTCTGTTTACAAGAAAAACAAAATATTACTTTTTCTTTTTTTTTTCTCTAATACACCTAAGTTCAAATTATAAAACTAATAATTTAAAATAAAAAAAAAAAAATAAAAAAAGAAGGAGAGAAGTTCATGTAAACATTAAAATTTAAATTTTTCGAATTTGTTGTTTTTTTTATATTTTTGAATAATAAATTTATTTATTTTTTTTTTAATTTTAAAATTATAAGTACGCAAAATATAGCGTAAAAATATTTATTTTCAACACTATTTCATTTCTGTTTATTAAATTTTTTTTTTTAAAAAAATAATAAACATAAACTTTATTTATTTATTTATTTTTAAAAATTTCGATTATTTTAGAAAATGGTCAACAAAAGATGATTGTTGCCTTTATATGCTGTTTGAATATGTTTGTGGTGGTGAATTATTTTCATATTTAAGGAATGCAGGAAGATTTAGTAGTCAAACTGGTAAGTATAATTTAAATTAGAAAACAACAAATATTTAATAAAATATTTAATAATAAAATAAATACTTTACGTGTTGTAAATATTCCAAGAAAAAAAAAAACATTTCATAATAAAAACATTCATTTAAAAATTTTTTTTAAAAAAAACATAATTTTCTTGAGGATTTGAAAGACATTTTTCAAATAACATAAGAAACAAAGGATAAAAGGAAAGTAAAATAAATTTCTTTGAAATTCTATAATACAGCATCTTAAGGCGAAAATATAATGAATTAAGTGATTTTTTCATTTAAATTGAAATTATCAAAATTCCTGTTTTAAAAATATTTAATCGTTATAGAAAATTATTTAAATAATTCACTCACTTGAATTTTGTTGTTTCATTGCATAAAACAATCTAAAGATTATAAAAATGGTTTCAACATTTGATTTATGATATTATTTAAATTTATTACGATATTCATAATGAAAACATTAATAAGCAAGACGTAAATTCTCATAATATTCGTTTTTTAAGATATAAATTTTAAAAACAAAACGGTAAATATTACAAAATTAATAACACCTGGCATTAATAAAGTCATCTAATTACTCAATTTTTAAATAATAATTTATTTTTATAATTTGATTTATATTTCTTGTAATAATGGTTTTCTTTAGAAGAAAAACAAAGTACATTTATGCGAGTACATGAATATAGTAGGTAGATAATTTGGTATTTATATAAATTTCATTGAATTAATTTATTGAATTATAATGTAATAGATAGTTTATTATTTTTATTTTTATTTTTTTCATTTATTAACACACAAAATTTAAATCTATTGCATATATCATATTTATAAGTAATATTTATTATGCAGAAAAATATTTGTATCTTTAATCATTTATTTTGGCTAAAAATCAAAAGAAAAAAAAATAGCAAATAAAATAAAACAGAACAAAATTAAATATTAAACCCTTTTTTTTTTGTTGTTTTTTTTTCTTTACAGCAAATTTTTATGCATGTGAAATAGTCTTAGCATTAGAATATTTACATTCATATTCAATTGTTTATCGTGATTTAAAACCAGAAAATTTATTAATTAATCGTGATGGTCATTTAAAAATAACAGATTTTGGTTTTGCAAAAAAATTAAGAGATCGTACATGGACATTATGTGGTACACCAGAATATTTAGCACCAGAAATTATACAATCAAAAGGACATAATAGTGCTGTTGATTGGTGGGCATTAGGTAAGAATTATATACATATACATATATGTATTATGAAAAAAATGTACGCATATATAAAGGATCTAATCTAGAACCCAAATCGTCTAAGTCTATTTTTTGTAAATTTTGAAATGTTAAATTTAAAAAAAAAAGTATTTTCGATCAGCGCAGCGTTCTGATTTTTTGTCAGATAATTTTGAAAATTGGAAATATGTACATACATACATATGTTGGAAAAAATATATTTTAGACTAAGATAATTTGGTTCTTTCAAAAATGAAAAAAACACTAAAATTCCTGTTCTAAAAACATAAAATTTTAAATTATCGTTAAAATTTCTTAGTAATATAAAATTGTCAAGTGGATATTAAAATTTTTTGAAATTTATTTAGGCCAACCAGTATAAAAAAAAAGATTTTTATGAGAAAACGTTTTTTGTTTTTTTTTAATTTTATCTTGTAAAAAATTTAACCAGATTTTGTTTTTTAGAAATTACCAAAATATTATAAATAAATCAATAAAAATTGATTTTATAATTAAAAAAGCCAGCAGATGTTGACAATATTCAGTTTGCGCGTATTATTTTGTCTTGTTAATAAATTTTAAAAAAAAAGTTTCTTAAAAATAGATCAGAAAAAAATATCTAATAAAAATGTTTTTTTTTTTTTTATGAAAAATAATAATGGCTAGTTTGTCCTGAAATTTAGAATGTGTGATAATATCTATGTCATCTTTTTTTTTTAGACGATAAAAAATGGATCATATAATTTTTTTAAAGATTATTTTCTAGTAAAAGAAAAATATATTAAAATTTATCTTGTATTTTAACACCTATGTAGAAAAAAAATCGAAAAGAAAAGACGTGAGAGACTAAAAATAAAATTTGTATTTTCATTGTATTTTAAAATTTTGAAAAAAAAAAAATCAAAATTTATACGATGTTTTTTTTTACATAATTTTCGTTCCATTTTTTTTGTTGTATTCTGACGAATTAATTACATAATTTTTTTCTTTCAAATTGATAAAAAAAAATCTTCAAAAAAAAGTAATTAAATTTATTTCAATTTATTTCGAGTTTATTATTTATTTATTTTTTTAAATAAAAACAGAAAACACATATTAAATCTTTTTTAATTGCATTTCATTTTTTACAGGAGTTTTAATTTATGAAATGTTAGTTGGATATCCACCATTCTATGATGATAATCCATTTGGTATTTATGAGAAAATTTTAAGCGGAAAAATTGAATGGCCAAAATATATGGATCCAATAGCTAAAGACTTAATAAAAAAATTACTTGTATTAGACAGAACAAAAAGAATGGGTAATATGAAGGTAATTAAAATTCATTTAAATAATAAATAATAGTTTATAGATTTTTCGTGGAATTTTTATATTTTTTTTTTCTTGTTTTTTTGTTTCTGTGCTTTATTTGAAATTATTTATTTTTAGAATGGATCTGATGATGTTAAAAAACATAGATGGTTTAAACATTTAGATTGGAATGATGTACTAAATAAAACGATAACTGTAAGTGTTTTAATTTAAAATTAAAAATTGAAATTTTTATAATTAGTCGAAATAAATTTACTGGAAAAGAAATCATTAAAGTAGATCGTAATGATTAATTTGTTTTCTATTTAAATACATATTTTGTTTCTAGTAACTGTTTAAATATTATAAAGTTTATTTTTAAAATAAATACATACTTCCAAATAAAAATCTTCAATACAAAATTTTTGACCAATCTCTCTGGCGAGAAAAACATAATTAGGTAAATAATATTTTCATTCTTGAAAAATTGAACATGTAAATTATAAATAAGTCCAATTCAAAAACATTTCTACAGAAATTTAATGAATGATATTTTTATTTTGTGATAAATAAAATTAATTAATATGATAATAAATACATATATATGTATATATGTATATTATTTCTTAACATACATACACACATATGCATTTACATATATATTAAAAATTTAATTTATAGCCACCAATTATACCAGAGGTACATTTTGATGGTGATACTAGTAATTTTGATGAATATCCAGAAACTGATTGGAAACCAGCCAGATCTCTAAACCAAAGTGACATGCAAATGTTTAATGATTTTTAAAACAAAGAGCAAAAAAAAAAAAAAAAAAAAAAAAGGAAATCTACCTACTTGTTTTTTTTTTTTAATTTTTTTATATGTTTACATTAAAATTTGTTAATTATTTTTTAAGTTATTTAAAAAAAAAATTTTATTTTATTTAAAAAAAATTAAAATTTTATGTTTTCGTATTAATTATTTATAAATATAATATAATGTAGATACAATATAATTGTAGTAAAAAATAAAAATTTGTAAAAAAAAGAAAAATAAAAAAACAAAATTTTATTTAGGAAAAAATAAAAAGTAAATTGTTGTAGAAAAAATAAAAGAGATAAATTTTATATGTAGTTTTTTTTTTCTCCAATATACCTCATTTAAGAAATACGTGAATCATAATTCACTGACTTTATTTTGTAAATTGATACATAACCAATTACTTGGTACTTCAAATTCATCTCCTGGATTAATTACATAAACTTCTCTAAACGGAATATGCCATGTTGAATAAATTTTATGAGGAGTTAAATAATGTTTTACTGGTTCCTTAAAAGCAACATTTTATTTTTCTGTCATTTTTATTTAAAAAAAAAAAAAACCGTTACTTACTTTAATTAAAACATCTCCATTATTATTTGCTTTCAAAACCATGTATTGATGTTCAATTTGCCAACGACGAAAAATTCCTTTTAAATCATTACCTAATAAAAATGCATGTGATCTCATTAAATCACGTGAAACGAAATCAGTTTTTGGACCACTTTTTAGTGCTGCATATAATAAAAATGGATCATCTTGAGATCTGAAAAGAAATAATTATCAATTTAAATTTAGCTTAAAAAAATAATTGACATTTAAAAATCATTAAATATATACTAACAAATTCTTTGTTAAAAATAATGATGAATTATTTTTTATATACATCATTTGTTCTTTTGGCCATTTTTTCATATGTTCTCTACCAATTACTAGGACTTTCTTTTTTCTTTGTACAAAATATTTAACTACTGAAGCGACCTAAAATATGGAGAAATAATTTTTATAAGATAAATAAAAAAAAAAACAAACAAAAAGTACCTTTTACTTACTAATTTCGAAAAAGTATTTGGTGATTTTTTTGTTCCACATGAAAATGCAACATTTAATCCATCTATAACACAATCATAAGGAATTTGTCGATCTATAAATTTAACAAAAAAATCAACTTCTTCTGGTAATGATTTTAAAAAAATATCCTTTCGTATTAAGACTTTATCTAAGAATGTTGTACTCAATTTATTAAATTCATCATTTGTTAAGGAAACATTTTTCATTTTTAATTTACATGAATTACATGTACCATTTCGTGATATTGTTGTCATCATTACATTTATATTATTATTATTATTATCATTATTATATTCTTTAATTACATTCTTCAATTTATCAGCAACTAATCTGGTTATTAAAATTTCATTTTTTTCTAAAAATTCAAACATTTTTTCAATATTATTTATAAATGTATTTTTATTATGTTTACAACGTTTTAAATACATTAAAAATATTTCACATTTTGGTTGTTTATTATTTGATATCATTTCATTTAATAATTTCCATGCAATATCTTCATCACCATCAATTGGATCAAATGCTCTTGTTATGATTATACTATATGCACTTATACTTGGTTTACATGTTAATTCAATCATATTTAATAAATCTAATGAATATTTCCATTTATTTGTTACTATAATACCATGTATTAAATTTTCACATGTTATTGAATCAAGAATTTTATATTTTTTTAACATCATATCATAAATTTCAATTATATTATTTTTATCATCATCTGTTAATCGTTGTTGTTGCTGTTGTTGATTTTCTTGATAATAATTACCATCATTTTCATAATCTGATTTATAAACAAGATAATAGATTTTCATTAAACGTCCTAAACTTGCATTATTCAATTCAAATCCTTCATATTTTAAAAAATCTATATAACTTTTTGCAATATCTAAATGATTTGCAGAATTACAACAAAGTCCTAATATTGTTGCATCAACATTTATTTCATTTATGAATTTTTGTGATTTTATTAAACCGCCTCTTATTTGTTTCCATTCTTGTATACTGAATGGTTTAAGACGATTTTGTAATGTATTTTGTAGTGATAATAAAATATTTTTATCTTCATGATTATTAATTATTTTTGTTGATTTTATATCTTCAATTTTAGTTGTACATAATGATCGCTTTTTTGTAAATTCCCTCTTAAATGCATTACTGGCTATAACAGTGAAATTATTTGTATTTAAACGTCTTAATAGTTGGATCATTTTATCTGTAAATTTTTAAAATTTTTAAATACAAAAGAAAAACTTACTAGAAACTCCGGCAAAAATACACTTTACCTTGACAAGTTCAAGCCAAAATGTCAATTAAAGTAAATTTCATTTCACTTTCGACTTAAGCGACATCTTCCTCTCAAAAGCAAATATATTTTCAAATTCAAATCTAAACTAGAAGAATATTAGCCGGATGTTGTGTCTACTTAATGATAATCATTATTACCAACTGTTACAAACCAAATTCACGAAAAAAGAAAGAATAAAGATAAGAAGATTGGACGAGTCAAACGACAGCTCTGGCACGACCTCAAACATCCTTTCTAATTTCTTTCGTACTAGGTTGTCAAAGTGTCAGTTTGAACTGGGTTGGATTTTGTCGCGGTTTCGTGGTTTTTAATTAATATAACTACCGCGAAATTTAGTTTTAAGGAACGAATAATTACGATATAGGCATCTGGTTTTTTGAAGAATCGAAATTTTATAAAATGCTTTCAAGTTTAGGTGTAGCAGCCCGTAGGGCACTCTCAACAACTTCTAAAAATCTTGCTGCGGCACAAATGACCGTTCGAGATGCTCTAAATTCTGCCTTAGATGAAGAAATGGCAAGAGATGAAAAAGTGTTCATTCTTGGAGAAGAAGTTGCTCAATATGATGGTGCATATAAGGTATGAGGAAAAAAAATGACGAAAAAGAAGCCTGGAAATTTAATTAATTTGATTACGTAAACCAATAAAGACAAACTTAAATAGTTTTTAAGGTTATCTAATTACGTCAACATAGTATGATTGTAATTTGTAATACATGTCATGCAGCATTATCTGTATGTTTACATTCCAATTACAATTGATCACGTTATCTCTAAATGTGAAAAGTAAAATAGCTAATTTGACTTTTTGTGAAGGTCTCGGCTACATTGATTCAGAAGTATTTTTTTTTCTTTCAATTCATAATTTTATTTAATTTACTTTTATTAATTAATCTGTACACATGTGATGAAGTTTATTTGAATAAAAATATGTAAAATTACAGGTTTCTAGAGGATTATGGAAAAAGTATGGAGACAAAAGAGTTATTGATACTCCAATTACTGAAATGGGTTTCGCTGGTATTGCTGTAGGTGCTGCTATGGCTGGTTTAAAACCAGTTTGTGAATTTATGACATTTAATTTTTCAATGCAAGCAATTGATCAAGTAAGAAAAATTCTGAAATGATTTTTCATATATGAAATTTTTAAAATGATTTCAATTTTAAAATTTAACTTTCCAGGTTATCAATTCAGCTGGTAAAACATATTATATGTCAGCTGGTACAATAAATGTACCAATTGTATTTCGTGGACCCAATGGTGCAGCTGCTGGTGTTGCAGCACAACATTCTCAATGCTTTGCAGCATGGTATTCACATTGTCCAGGTTTAAAAGTAATATCACCATATGATGCTGAAGATTGTCGTGGTCTATTAAAAGCTGCCATACGTGATCCAGATCCAGTTGTATTTTTAGAAAATGAAATTATGTATGGAATATCATTCCCAGTTAATGAACAAATATTAAATAAAGAATTTGTATTACCAATTGGCAAAGCAAAAATTATGAAACCTGGTAAACATGTTACATTAGTTGCACATTCAAAAGCTGTAGAAACATGTTTATTAGCTGCGACTGAATTAGGAAAAAAAGGTTTTTATCATTTTAAAAATTTATTTTCTATATTTTTTTATTTTACTTTACATGTATTTCATACATATTACATATATGCAAATATATATTTTTCCTTTAAGGTATTGATGCTGAAGTAATCAATTTAAGATCAATCCGACCATTAGATACAGAATTAATATTTAAATCAGTTCAAAAAACACATCACTTAGTGACTGTCGAAAATGGATGGCCACAAAGTGGTATGTATAAATAAAGTAAATTACAAAATTTGAAAATATTTAAAAAACATGTTTTTTTAAAGGTGTTGGAGCCGAAATTTGTGCCAGAATCATGGAAGATGAGACATTTTTCCATTTAGATGCACCTGTTTGGAGAGTAGCAGGTAAATTTTAATTTTATTAATTTTTGAACGATTATTCTACTAAAATAAAAAATTTTAAACTTAGGTGTTGATGTACCAATGCCATATGCAAAAACATTAGAAATTCATGCTCTTCCTCAACCATCTGATGTTGTTCAAGCTGTAGAAAAAATTTTAGGAAAAAAGTGAAGTAAAAATAAATCAGAAAATAAATTATTTAATTATTTAATTTAAAAAAAAAAGTACATCCTTCCCAACATTTTTTATCTCTTTAGAATAATAAATTCCTCTTATACTTGTCATTCTGTAAAAATGTAAAAAAAATAATAGTGAAAAAAAATCTAGAGAAATTAAATTGGCTGTAAATTTATAAACAAAATTTTTAGACATTTTTTAATAATAAGGAAAATACATACTGTTTAATTGATATAATCATAGTTCATAACATAATTCTGTGTTATTATAATTATTTTTTGTTTATTATTTTTTTTTCTCTTGGAAATCTTACGCAAAATTAAAATTTAAATTATTTGTAAAGTAAATTTTTATCTGCTCGTTTTTTGTTTTGTAATAGATTTTTATTTTTAAATTTGCGCAAAATTGTAAAAAGAAGAATTTAATTTGCAAAAAGAAAGTATTGAAATTTATATTGTTCTTAAGTAATTTTCTCAAATATGAAAATTTTTGTAAATTTGAAAACAATTTGTAAAATACCTGAAGTAAATTTGAATTTAGCTATTATGAAAATGTTATTTAAAATTTGTATTTTATCTAATGCTCCTTAATTAAACATGTACTACATAAATGCCTTCTGTGCGCCATTTCAACATAAATTACATATTTTATTGCGAATTTGATTTCTTTTTAAAATTCCTTAATCTACAATAGCAATTTTAATTCGAACGAAAGAATTTTTCCTAATCGATCGGAATCTACAATAGGCGTGAATGAATATCTGTTTCGTCTTCTAGCGTTTTACTAGATGTGTTAGGAAAGCCATTTAAGTGAATCAACTTCAATAAATTTTTTTTTTAAAAAAAGAATTTATTCATGAAAATATAATAATTTAATTTATAAAAAAATATTATAAATAAGCTCCCCATCCGATATACATGGAAGCGAGATTATCAATACTTGTTGCTTCTAAAATTATATGATTAACTTGCCCCTCTATAGATAATGGCATATTTGAGGTTTTACCTTTAATTTTTACCTGGAAAATAATAAAAAAGAAAATTTTAGTAAATATAAATCACATTTTGTAATAGTTAAAATCTTTACATATCCTTTTAGACGTTCTTCGATAGCTTTAACATTAACTACTGCTTGAGGGTCTGTTCTTTCAGTATTTCCTTCATTTTTATATGATCGACTCCAGCTTACAACTGAATCATAAACAAAAGGTCTTAAAACTGACATCAAAGTTGGAGTTTGAGATTGTAATACTCTCATTGTAATTTCACAACATTTTCTATAGACACCTTCAATGCCCAATGGTCCCATTGCATGTACCATATTATGTGTTAAACGAAATGGTACAGTTTCTGGATAATCAAATGTTTCACCTTTATTAAATAAACAATTAAAATCCACATGAACTGTATCACCGTTTGTACCATCAAATAAAATATTTTCACCATGACGATCACCTAATCCAAGAATATAGCCAACCATTGACATTACAGCTGTTGTTCGAATATATGATGTACGTGCATTATACCAATTATGTGGAGTTGTAAAACGCTGTTTAAGCCATTCACAAAATACTGGTGGATGACGTGGTAAATACTTGTTTATAAATACATCACGTTTCTTTTCAATTGGATCATGTGGTTTACATGCAGATGCTTTTAATTCTTTTCCAGTCATTGCTAAATTTCTTTGTTTATAAAATTTAAATAAAATTTGACGAAATGGATGAAGATTCTGTATCCATTCAATAAGTCCGCATTCTTCATTTAATGGTAAAACAGCATATGTACGAATTCCTAAACGTCTTTGTCTTGCTTCTGGATCCTGATGTAAATATTGTTTAACAACAGCATTAAATTCCATTAAACGAAAATCTTTACGTAGATCATCTTTTGGTTTCATCATAACAACATATTGTTTACCATCTGAACCCAATAATGTTACTTTTCTTGGTCTTTGTAATGAAACTAAAACTGTTATTTCTTCTTTAATACCTTTAATATAAACATATTCATTTGGAAATACATCAAATGAATGTGCTGGATTATTACGTTCATCAATTGGTGGTAATATTGGTTGCATAAATTGTTGAAATGGCATTATAATTTGTGAAAAATTTAAATCTTTTAATAAACGTGTTAATCTTGGTACTAATGAACTAACAGTTGGATGTTTATGAGTTGTTGGAATTTCTTTATTTGTTAATTCAATTAAATGTTCTGCTAATGAATTAAAATCATTTATTAATTTTTGCATTTGATTATCTTGTAAACGACGATCATTAAAAATTTCTGTACAACGTTTAACACGATTTGAATATGATGATTTAAATGCTGGTAATATCATCCATAATGATTGTTGAGGAAATTTTTGTATTAAACGTATAATAATTGTTTTTAAAACATTATAAACATCAACTGACGGATGACATATACGGCTAATAATTTGTGAAAATGTTGTATAAAATATAAATAATGGTAAACATTGTGTTAATTTTTCAATAAAATCATTCATTTTTAATACACAACGTTTAAAATGTTCATCACGTTGTTTCATTTGTGCTGTAAAATCTAACCAAATCGATAATAAACGTGGCATTGATTGATAAATATATTCACAACCATATGACATTGATCTACCATAATAATTAATAATTTCAATTAATGTTTCACGTCCTTTATGTTGTTCTTGTTGTTCATCAGTTAATAATGAATAATATTTATCTAAATATTGTGCTAAATTAACAAAACATTTTTCTGATTTTTTATTATATTGTAATGATTCTTTAAAATAAAGTATATTCATATCATAACTAATATTCATTGATTCAGCATTATATGTTGCTTGTAAAAATTTTGCTTCAGCATATAAATATTTCATTGATTTTGATAAATTATCCATTGAATTTCTATTACAATTATTATCATTATTATTAATTGTTAATGATAATTCTTCAATTGATTTAATTTTTTGTTCAATTACTTTAAAACAATTTGTTTGATCACCTTTTTTCCATAATAATTTTGCTTTTTCTAAGAATAATTTTTCTGGTTCATATTTTTCAGCATTCATAATACATAATTGTGCTTGTTGATACCAACTAAATTTACGTGTTAATTCTGTACTTTGTATCCATAATTTACCAATTTCATTATTAATTAAATAATTTAATATTGATGATATTTTTTTTGAATTATTATTTTTTTGTAATATTTTTTTATCAATTAATTGTTTTAATTCATTTAATAAAATCCGACGTAAACATAATATTGGTTCGGTAATTTTTGGTGTTGGTTGAATTAAATTTAAACGTAATTTTAATTCTTTAAAAAATTCTTCTAATAAATTTTTACATGATTTTTCAAATTCATATAAATTATTATCTTTAATATTTTCAATAATATTTATTAATGAATATGATATATTTTTTATTTTTTCAATTTCAGTAATAACATGTAATTTAATAATTTGTGGATAATTTTTATAATATGCACTTAATTCAATACCACCAATACGAAATTGTTTAAGTATATTTAAACGTATATCATTAATTTTATTTTCAAATTTTAATTGTTCATCATTACGAAATGATAATAATGCTTTACCACAATGTACACCCCAATTTAATGAATTATCTTGTATTGTTGAATTTGTTAATAATAATTCTTCAAGTTCATTAAAATTACCTAAACGCCATAATGGTTCTGCTTGTATTTCACGTAATTCTTTTGTATATTTTTCATTTAATTGCATAAATAAACCTTCAGATATTAATAATGCTGTTTCTGGTGTATCTAAACGTAAATAACATTGAATAATATCATATACATTTGATGGTTCTATTTTATTTGATTCAATTAATTTTTCAAAACAAATAATTGATTCATTATGACGATCAGTCATATAATTAACAAGTATTTGTTCTGATAATGTTAAATCAATTTCTTTAACACTAATTGCACCTTCTAATGAATCTGGATCCATTAATTTTGCATAAATTTCAACTAAAAATGATAAATTCTCTTGTAATAATTTTTTTGTATCATTTTCAATAAATATTTCAATATACATTAATGCTCTTGCATATTCATCACAATTAAAATTTGCTTTTGCTATAATTTTTTTATTAAAACGTTTTAAGAAATCATTAACTTTTTTATAATTATCATCTGTTGAACGATTCATTTGATTTGATTCACGTACCCAACGTTCTAAAAAATCTATTTGTTCAAATGCAATTTTTGCACATTTAATTTCCATATATTCAATTGGTTCGGATTCATTTTTATTTAATGAATTATTTATTGATTGAAAATTTAATGTTTTTAATCCACGTATACGACTTTTATTAAATTTTTCAATTTGTTGTTGCTGTTGATGAATATCATCATGACCATCACCCCCCACACAACTATCATCATTCATTTTACGTCTATTAAATGCTGTTTCAATTATACATTGTAGTTCTTCATAAATTTTTTCACGAAATTCATCATTACATGATTGTATTGAATGTAAAACTATATATGGTAAAAATAAACCTAAAATATTTAAATCACGTTTAATACTTGGCTTAAATGAATTTAATAAATGTTGTGTATTATCATTTTGTATTTCTTTAATTAATTTTGATGACCATAAAAATGCCCATTCTTCATATGATTGACATTTTGAACTACCAAATATTGGATGAATTTTAATATTTGTTTTAACTTTTAATCCAGTATAACATGATGTTAATAATGGTTCCATTAATTGTCTCATACGTTCTGGTATTGCTTCCCATACATCAATTTTTTTTTTAGTTTTTGGACAAACTCCACGTTCTAATAAAATTTCTTGTATTGCTAATGAAAAACTATCAACATATTTTGTATCCTTTTGAAATTGATATGCCTTACATAATTCTTCTAATGCAATTATTGCAAATTCATCTGTATGTATACTTAATGAAAAATTACGTTGTGGTGCATAATTTGGTGGTAAATGACTTGGTTCAATTGCACCTAATTCACCTAAACATTTAGATGCAGCTAATTGTAAATTTTTATCCGTATGTCGACAACATATCATTAAAATTTCTAAAATATTTTCAATAATTGATTCCATTGTATTTTTTCTTAAAATTAAATTATTTATTAATTGACGATTTTCAATAAATAATTCTGTTAAATATTGTAATGCATATTGTCGTACAATAATATTTTCATTATTAATTTGTTCTGAGAAAAATTTTAATTTATCATTAAAATTATTTGTTTTTAATAATTTTTCTGTATTATCTTTAACAAATAATTTAATATCATTTGATATATTTGGTAATTTTTCAATAAAATATAAATCTGGAATGTGTTGGCTTATTAAACTACCATTTGTTATAATTAAAAATCTTAAAATTGAATTAATTTCTGTTATAGCTGATGATGATGATGATGATGAATTTGTATTTTTCTGTAATAAAGGTTCTAAAGATGCAACAATTGTATTTAAAAGTGGTCCTAATGTTTGAATATCAACAGTATGAATAAATATATTCCATACATTTGAATAAACATCATTTAATAAATATGAATCTTTTAATGTTAATGATGTACGTAACATGGCTAAAATTTTAAAACGAAATGGTGTTATATATTTTGTACCAACAAAACGTATTATTTCTCCTAAACTTAATAATGTTTGACGTTTTAATTGTTTTTCAAAATCGACATCAATTAAACATGTTTCAAAATATGTTAAAACACCTAAAAATCTTTGAGCAATATATTCAACAATTTTTGAATGTGATACTTCATTTGATGATGATGATGATGATGATGATTCTTGTTTACTTTTTAATAATAAAAAACGAATTGCATCCATTACATTTGTTGGTGATTTATGATAATAAATTAAAATTTCCGGTATTGCACGCTAAAATAAATTATTTAAAGTTTAATTAATCGAATAAAAAAAAATTATAAAACAAAATATTACTTTACCTTAATATCAAAATGAAGTAAATTGAATAAAGTGCTTCCTGTATTGTGCATTATGTATTCTAAACATTTACCGTTAATATCAGGTGTTTCATTAATAAAAAGATACGAATAAACTGTTAAAAATGATCGTGCTAAAATTGTTGATAAATCTTCTCGAACAAGATTTGATAGTTCTTCAAGCAATTCCTTGCATTTTGGATGCTAAACATAAATAATTTAAAAAAGAAATAATATATTAAATATATTTGGCTAGAATTAATTTCTAATTTTGAAAAATTCTAAATTTGTATCAAGACTTGAACACGAATATTTTAAAAGTTCAATGATGCAATCACAATGAACAATCCAGTGTGTAAAAAGATATTGGACTTAATTTTGCACTGTGATTATATCACTGCATTGAAGATGTTGAACCTTTAAAACGTTACGATATTTGAATTATTTATTTATTTTTTAAATTATTTTTTCATAAATAGATGATCTTACTCTTATGCACCATGGAAGAAGCATTGCTACTATTAATTTATAATGTTCACCAATAAAATATCTTGAACCTGCAAAACCGAGCATTTTTGATATCTAAAAATAAAAAAATAAAAAATTAAATAGAAAAATGAATGAAGTTTTTTCAATTGAAAAAATAAATGTTTATCGCATTTTACATACATTATTTAGTGATTTGTTTAAACCAATACCATTCCTTAAGAAGATACTAACACATAGTGTAACTATTAATTTAATTATATCATGTTTATACCAATTCAATAAATTATTTGGTGTTACATTATGTTTTGCACATATTTCTGCTGCACATAATGATGCTTCATGTGATATACATGATTCATAACGTATTAAAAATAAAAATGTCATACGAAACATATGAATTAATATTATTTCTGGTAAATTTCCTACTGTTGAAAATTTCAATATTAAATTTATTATACAACTTTGTAATGATGAATCATTTGTATCTAAAACTTTTTTTATTGAATTTAATAATTTCTGTATACATTTTTCAAATAATTTTTCTTTAATTTCTTCTGAATTAATTGAATTTATTAAACGTACAAAACTTTGAATATTATTTGTAAATATTAAACGATTATCAATATCTTCATTATCAAATAACATTAACCATTTATCTTGTATATTTAAATTTTCAATTATATTTAAATGATTTATAATTGATGGAATTGATGATATTATATCACTTGTTAATTTTATATTTGATTGATTTAAAAAATCAAAAATTGATTCGAAATTTTTTTTAAAAGATAATGAAATATTAAATTTTTTTGACTTCTTTTCAATGTAAACACCTTTCATATCAATTAATAATTTTAATATATTTGAATTTTCAGTTAAATCTTGTTTAATACCTTTTTCTAAATTATTACAATCTGAACAATATAATTTGTATTTGTAATTGAATGAATTCTCATGAATTTTAAATATTTCTACATTTCCACAGAATAAACATATTAAATTTTTTAAATTTTTACCTAAAATTTTACATTTTTGAAAATCTATTAAAGATTGTTTCAAAATTTTTTCTTCTAAAAAACTTTTTGATATTATTTCATTTATAATTAAATTTAAAATTGATTGTAATGTTAATGTATGAATTGTTTTTACATTATCATTTTGTTGATCAAATGTCGAAAATGATTTTTTAAGAATATCTTCAATTGTTGAAATAATATGTTTTTTTGTTTCATTTAATAAATATTCTGTATTAATATTTGAAATTATTATGAAACATTTCTCTTGTAATGATGTTAATTTTTTATTATTAATTTCAGATTGTTTTTGTTGTTGTAAATTAGATAAAATTATATTAATTAATTGTATTTGTTGATTTGATTTTAATAATAAACAAAAATTATAATTATCTAAAATATTATAAATAATTTCAATACATATAAATTTCATATAATCTAATTCATTTTGTTTATTCATTATTTTAAATAGAATATCGAAAATTTTCTCAATTATTTTATATTCACAATATTTTATTTCAATTATTTTTATTGATTTACCATTAATGAATTTTTCTGAAAGTATACTTTTTGAAAATGAACATAAATTACATTCGTTATTATTATCATTAAGATGTTGTATCTGATGCCATAATTTAAATTCATAATTAAGTTTATTAATTAATTTTAATGTTTCATTAATATATTTCATTTTAATGAATATTTCTTTATCACTCATTTTAGATGTATTATTTGAAAGTATATTTATTGTTTCTACAAATTTTTGATGAATTTCTTTCCAAATCAAATTATTTTGTAATAAATTTAAATTATTTATTTCAAATGATTTCATATCATTTAATATTATATATAATAAAATTCTTATTAATTTTGGTGTAATATCTGTATAATCAATTATTATTTTCCAATTATCATTTACAATTAAATAATTAAAATTTTTATTTTGACTATTATTATTATTTTGTAATGATAAATATTTAATAATATTATTTTTTATATCATCAAAATATTCTAAATAATCAATTTGTTTTTCATTATAATTTTTATTTTGCATTTTAATTATTAAAATTAAAATTTTCATATTTAATTTTAATAATTCAAATTCTTCTTGTATAAATTCATTTTTTTTATTAAATTTTATTGAAAATAAACTTTTTAGAAATTCAGTTAATTGTTTAGAAAATAATAGAATTTGTTCATTTTGTATTGAATCATCAATATTAATCCATAATTGTAAATTTTCTAAACAATATATACAACCTTTTAAAATTTTAATTAAATATTTAAAAATATCATTATCAAAATCATAAACATGTAAAATGAATTTTCCAAAAAAATCCATACAATGAAGTTTTATTTGAAATGATGATAAACTGTAGGTATTTGTTACACAAATTAAACATTTTCTTGATAATTTTGTATCAGAATCAATATCTAAAGTAATTGTATGTTTAATTACTTCTAAACAGCATTCAAGTAATAAATTATGTTTCGTATTATTGGTAATTTTTAATTTATGATAAATTGCATCAGAATCAATTTGTTCAATTGGATATGAATTGACATTGAATGCTTCGATTTCAATTGGTTCAGTTAATGAAGATATTTCTTGAATATTAACAAGTGAATCAATTAATTTTATGTATTCATCAATAATTACTTTAAAAAGCCATGGTTGTTTAAGTATACATGCTGAAAGTATTTCTTT
This sequence comes from Bombylius discolor, assembly GCA_939192795.1. Taxonomy (NCBI): domain Eukaryota; kingdom Metazoa; phylum Arthropoda; class Insecta; order Diptera; family Bombyliidae; genus Bombylius; species Bombylius discolor. The sequence continues at coordinate 40,905,349 of OW584241.1, forward strand.
TTGTAGCATTATGTTATTACGTACAATCCTAAAAGATTAATTAATCGTTTATTTATTTAGGTTCTATAAATTGACTGCACTTACCTGATATTATCACATTTTGTAACACCGTAAAGTAATTGATTTAAAATCCATATATTTACTGATTTCTCTTTTAATTGTTCATTTGGATCAATAATTAAATATGGTGAAAATAAACCAGGATTATCGAATGTTAAACTTTCATTAATCATGGCTAAAATTTGTTGAAAACGAATACTTTGTGCATTTTCAATATTTTCAATGATAGTCCGAAATAATACTGGCCACATTTTTGTTCGTGGTGATTCGTTTTTTTCTGACATGTTTATTTAATTGAATTTTATTTTAATAAATGAATTGAAAAGTAAAATATTAACAATTTATTAGATATTTATTGGCGCGGTAAAGTAAAACTAAAAGGTTAACCTAATATTTGTTTTGTTTATGTTTCTCTCGTTTTTCTCTTGTAAGTTGTAGACCTCTTTTTTACGGTAGAGTTTTTGTTCCATGTGTCAAAATAAAATCTTCCAGATAAATGACATTTCATAATTTTAATATTTCCATAGCAGGAAGATTTTTAAAAGAAAAGGAAATTTTTAGGGACTTTTTTTTAAAAAAAAAAAAATAAGTCGTTACTTTTAAAATTTTTTATTCTGTAATTAAAGAAGAACAAAATTTAAACAAGTTTTTATTTTCACGAAGCAGGAAAATATTTAAATCAATCTTTACCATTAACAGCGACACTTTTTAGGGAAATTTGTATAATATTATATTGTGGTAAGTATTTTGATTAAAGTAAATTTTTTTTTAAATTAAAAGTAATCAATTTTTAATTTAAAAAACTTTCCTTCCTCCAGGACATCTTTCTATTTCTATGTAATATGGTAGTATGTATGTATCGAAGGATTTTCCAAATATGTGTTGATCCCCTTTTATTACAGTCTTAAAGCGTTGATTTGTCGGTGGGTTTCTTATCTGCAACTTTCCGCTTCATTTGCTGCCAAAGGTGATTTAAATCCGGAGAATTCCCTGGCCAATCCAACTTTTGAAGACTGAATTCTGAAAAAAGGACATTCAGCTAGCAAAAACATTGGTATAATTACTGAAGATTATTTTCAGAATTAAAATTGTAAAGCTTCTTACTACTTTTTCTCTTCATTTACTTACCGATTTGGCACGATGACAACTAGCTAAATCATTTTGAAAAAAGAAAAATGTTATTTTACTGAAAGTATCAAATAGTCCATTACAACTTTCTTATAAGAAAAAAAGTAGGACTTTATTGAAAAGAATTAAAAAGTAATCTACAATAATTTACAATTAAAGTTTAACGATACTTAAAATTTCAAGGCATAATGGGATTTTCTAACTATTATTTGAGGTAAAAACTGTAAGTTGTTAACATGTTGAATTTCCCAATTATACATATATAAAGTGTATATAAACATATAAATATGAATTGTTAATAAATAAAAATTTATTTTAATTTATTTAAATCTATTTTTTCATCATGGAAGAAAAAAAAACATTCCAGAAAGTAAATATTTGATTATTTTTTATTAAATAATATTCATTATTAAAAAAAAAAAAGAAGAGAAAAAATGTTTTCGAAAAGCTGTATATGTATATACGTTTACACAAAAACAAATTATAAAGGAAAATATTCTTAGAATTTTTGGAATAGTTATGGTAAAATTTTAATAAATTCTTGGATTTACTATTTTTATGTTATTTTATAAAATTTATGTATTCGGAAAGGGTAAATGAACTTTCTCTATACTGAGAATCAATTACTTTCGGTTTCCTTCCATAAGAGAACATCACACAAATCACAATACAATAATAATTCTCTTTAAGACCTTGATATTTCTCTTATTCAACAAGAAATTAGATATCCTTTTCATTAATACACTCTTTTCTGCATTTATTTTAACTCTTATAATTACATATTGTATGTACATTTTTACCTATGTATATATAATTTTTGTAGGTATTTTTTTTTTGTATTGCCCCTTCATATTTTATTTATTTGCATTTCCGAGATTCATATCCTTGCGCTAGCGCATGTAGGTATACGCAAATCATTATATCCATGCATTATACACAACTGTACCGTTTTCCTTTGAGGTTCTTGAACTTTTGCCCGCTTTCTTGTTGTTGCAATTTAGACCTGTTTTGAAAAAAGTTCAGTTCGTTTTAGATATATACAAGCTTCGTATAAATTTTTAGCTTTCACTTATTTATTTATCATTCATTTATGTAGGATTTTCAATATGTATATGTATTTGTGAGTTTTTATGATTGTAAAAGTATGTCATGCCTAATTTTTGTTCCTTTTTTTTTTAGAATTCGTGTTTACCATGGAGGTTATATAGGAGTAAAGCTTGCAGGAAAAAAAGAAGTAAAAAGAAAAAGAAGAACAAGCTTACACCATCCACACTATTTGCTCAAGACATATAATAATATGGTACAAGGCGAAAAGTGCTGAAAAGAAATTTTAGTATTTGGATATACATACACACATATTTAGATACATAAAAACAAAAACAAAAAATGCTTTGGATGTTAATGTTATGTTGTATTGTATGCCTAGCAGCTAAAAAGAAGAAAAATTAAACAGCAAAAAAAGGAAATTTTCAAAAGAGAAATATATATCCTATATAAACTCTGTAGGTATACCAAACTAAGTGGAATACAGAAAGCTAGCTCAAGGACCATATTATACCAACAACACATATCATCCACTATACCATGGCTATTCAAATACTAACTCAACTAAAACAAAATAAATGTAGCAACAGAAACGGAAAAAAATGAGGACGATAAAATATATAAGAAAAAGCACAGGATAAGAGAAGAAGGAAATTCAATCAAAGCCTTTTACACAGTTTGTATTATTTTATATACATTTTGGTTATATGAAGATTTTCAAAATCGACATCGTTCAGTATCGTGTTCGTGATGAAGCCGCTGACAACAAGTGTGCTTCAACAAATAATATATTTTTACCCTCCTCGCTTTTCATATCTGTTTTTTTAATATATATATACTATATAATATATTATTAATTAAAATTAATAAAAAAAAAAAAAAATTTAATAAAAATAAAAATTAATATTTATTGTAAAATCCTATTGGTATTTAAATAATGTTAGTTTTAAGTGATTTATTTTTAAATGAACAAAATCGCATAAAAATTGTGTGATAATAAATAAACTTTTTATAACAGATAGTACTATAAACGTTAAGCACAAATTTTTTGAAAAACCTTTAAAAAAAGCTAAACTGGCTATTGTTGGTTTTTTTTTTCAAAGGATATAATATATATAAATATTTAGGTACATACTAAAATTGAATAATTCTATTTAAAAAAATGGAAAATGAAAATATATTACCATCACCTTCAGATATTTCTATATTAGTGACACCACCAACAACTGTCTTAAATATGCCTCCTTATAGTTTGTTAGATTCAAATTTTGGATCATATAATGCAGATTGGGATGTTTTTCAGGTAAATGTTAAATAGATATGAAATTAACAGAAAAAAAAAAAAAAAAAAAAAACATTAACTTTTACTTTTTATTTCTATTTTATTTTCCATTCTATTGTAAAATATATTTAATTTTTAAAAATTTATTTTATTAATTTTTTATACGTTTTTTTTTTAATATAATTTCAGTCATCTGAATATAATTTATTTCGAAATAGTAATTCTGGTACAAATGGTTTCTTTGATAAAGGAATTGGTGAATTTACTGGAGAAAGTATTATACTTGATAATAGTAATCAAATAATAAATACAAATAATTTAGGTGGTAATGGTGATAGTAATGGAATTGGAATTATTGATAATCTATTAAGTACATCAATATTAATTGATAATAATAATAGTAATGACATGTATGGAAATTTTGGTGATTTAAGTGATAGTAATAATTTTTCAACAGTATATTCATCTGAACAACCACCTTTTGAATTATTATATAGACATTCAATAACAATGACAGCAGTTTATTGTGTTGCATATATTATTGTATTTATTGTTGGATTAATTGGTAATAGCTTTGTCATTGCTGTTGTATTACGTGCACCAAGAATGCGTACAGTTACAAATTTTTTCATTGTTAATCTTGCTGTTGCTGATATATTGGTGATTGTATTTTGTTTACCAGCAACATTAATGAGCAATATCTTTGTTCGTAAGTATAAATTTTTAATTATTTTTATATTTATGTAATTTTAAAAGGATTCATTGAAAAAAATTCGTATTCTTTATATCCATTTTATTTCATTTAAAAGTTGAATATGCATGGAAGAGATTTCAGTTTAAGAAATTTAGAAAAAAAGCTACGCGAACTTTTGAAATGAATCTTTTTTTATTTTAAACAAATTTCATCTAGAGAAATTTTATTATTTATTATTTTTTTTATTAATTACATAAAAAAAATTTAATTCACACATTTTTTTTTTTTTTTTTTTTTTAAATAATTTTAAAATTTAAAGATTTTTTCTTATTTTTTCTACTAAATAACTTTTAAATTTAAAGTTAAATGTGAGGACTAACTAAATTTACTGAGAAAAACTTTAAAATAAATTGCAATGAAAAAATTCTCAATAAATTAGATAAAAGTAGAATTTTTTTTTTAGTAGTAATATCTAAAGATATATGAGATTTATTTAGTTAAAATTGTAATAAATATACTTTTAAAGATTTTATAAATTGTAGTAAAACTTTTTAAGAAATTTAGTGTTTTTGAAAACTAAATAATTTTTTTGGTAGAATTTATTCGTACTTTAAAATTTTATTGAGAATATAAATAATAAATTTTTCTCTAGCAATAGTTAAATATGTATCCAATAAATACGTGAATAGTTTTTGCTTATTTAAAAGACCAACATGAGAAACTTTTTGAAAATTGAAAAATTCAAGTATGTAGGAAAATTTTACTTTTCGAAATTTATAATGAATTTCACAGTTAGTTATAGGTTATTTTAAATTTTTTTAAATTTAATTTTTTTTTATAAGAACACAATAACTCGAAATAAGTAAATATATACTTATGACAACAAAGTTTTAAAATGTATGCACTTGCACAGAATATGTTTAATTGAATAAAGGTATACATTAAAAAACAAAGTTCAAAATATATTTTTTTTATTATTAAGTAGTAAAGAAGTTAAGTTAAATTTGTAACACAAATTTATTTATCAATCATTTGCAATTGTTTTATTATTTTTTTCTCTACATTTAGTTACAAAAAATGGTAGAAACGTGGTTGTACCAATCTTTTTTGAATAATACAAATTGTTATTTCGAAAAATTTCTTTGTTTATGAAATTTTAATTTTATTTATAAATTTTATGATATTTATATTAAAAAAAGTGTCATAAACGTAAGATATGCTGCAATTTGTTTTTTGCACATATGTACATATCTGTGATAAAACTTGGCGCCGAACATTCGTATAATAATAATTTTTTATAGTTTTTTAATACAATGTCGCGTTAATAAAAAAGTATGAAAATCATAAAACTGAAAAAAAAACATGACTTAAATTAAATTATTACTGTAATAAATCATGTTATTATGTTTTTAAATAAAAAAAATATTTACAAATATACATATACACATATAAATACATATGATACATACATAAACATAAAAGCATGTAAAATTTCAATATACTTGACTCTTTAACTCTTTAAAAATTGTAAAATTGCTTTTGCAGTTTAAAAGAAAATGTATACTTTATTTTAGAAAAATAGTTAGATTGTATAATAATGCTTTACAAATGGTTGAAAATCGTTTTTTTTAGTTGCTAAATTCCAATCATTCGATGTTTTTAAAAATGCCTTATTTGTCCGAAAGGACTTTCAGAATGTGAAAATAATCACATAAATTGGACCTTCTAGCACATTCAATTAATTCAGATGACTAACAGATTGATATTTCTTGAATAAAAAAATTTATGTATTATAAGATAAAACGTTCAAATTTTTAGAACTAAATTTTTGTGAATGATAAAAAAAACTTCTGAACCGCTTAGATTGAGATTATTTTCAACCAAGTTTCATTTATACGGCATCTTAAACAAACTAAATCGTATCTTTCGTTTTAGAGAAATTTCTTTGAACAAAAAAAGTCACACGCACATATACAATATGTATATGTGTTGAAATAATTTCCTAGCAGAAACGTATCGTAATAATATAAACTTCAACTTTTTCTCGTTTTCTATAAGATATTTAATTTCGAGTGTAAAACTTAAATAAAGTTATAAAAACAAATATTATTTCGGTCCAATCTTTATTTTTTTAATGGTTAATTTTAGCTACAATTTTCGACTCGACCATGTTTCAAATATATACACAGTTATGTAAATATTTCCTGTACACATTTTGAATAAAGGAAAAAAAAAAAAGAAATTGTGAAAAAGCGAAAAAAAAAGAGAAGAGATATAACTTTAAATTTTCTAAAAGTAATTATGGAAATAAATGCCTACCATTGAAAATAAAATTTCACATTATGTAGATTTTAACCCCCATAGAGTAAGTTGAATTTATTATTCAAGTTAAATTTTTCTACATTGAAAGATAGAAAAATAGAATGTTTTCAAGAAATAAAAAAAAGAAAGTTTTCTTTTATTTCTTTTTTTTTTTCTAATGAAAATCATGAAAAGCATAATTGTCTATAAGGAAAGGGAAACATATTCAATTCGGGATAAGTTTGTTTTCATTTTATGATTATGCTGAAAAAGTGTATGAAAAAAAAAAAACTCACGAATTACTTTTTTAATATGAAAATAAAAAAAAAATCTATTTTAAACAATTATTAAATTGAATTTATTATTTATGTATGTATTTTCCTGAACAATATAATAATTTCATTTATGAATATAATTTGAAATAGAAATTGGAAAAAAAAAATTTGCAAATCCAAAATAAAAAAAAATGAAAAAAGGGATTTTAAATATACATATGTACATACAAATGTATATAAAAGAAATTAAGAATAAAACGGTTATAAATCTTTGAATACACGGAAGAAAAGCTTTTTTATGAACTCCTCGTTTCTTTACGAACTTTTTTTTAGAAAATTTAAAAAAAAAAATGGTAACATCCATCTTCTTATTTCCTTTTTTCTTGATTTTCTGAAGAGAAAATAAATATAAGAAATCCTAAATAAAAAATATGATTATACAATATATAAAAAATTTTTACCTGGATAAAACAACATTATAGTGAACACAAAGTTGAGCATATAGATTCTTAGAGTTATCGATTTTTTTTTTTATTAAAGTCATGTACATTTTAAAACTCTATTTTTAATAACTACTGCTTCACAATAAAATAGCCTTAAGACACGAAGAAAATCCTTTGAAGCGAAATCAAAAGAAAAATTGTCTTTTTTTATGTTCTTTAGTATTTGTCAAATTATTCAAAGAATCTTTACAAATCGTACCTTTTGTATTTCAACTTATGAGATTTTTGAATTGATTTACAAGAGCAAATAAAAACAGGTAAAAAAAATTGTTTTATTTCACATTCCTTTCTTATTTGTTAAGATGGCTCTTAAAGGCCAAAATTCAATGGCTTTTAATTCTTACTCTTGAGTATAATCAAAGATGTTTCTTTAATAGGTGCAGTTCCTTTAAAGTCTGTGAAACAGTGAAAAAATTGTATAAAAAAAAAATAATAAAAATCATCTGTTGATTCTACAAAAAAAAAAAAAAAAAAAAAAGACCTAAAAATTACAGATATGTATAAATATAAAAATATATATGAAATAATATTGATACCCTTAAGCATACATATCTGATGTTGATTTAAATTGACTATAATATTTTTGGGACTTACAGAAAAACGCCTCTTTCTAATAATAAAATCATCCTGCTTAAGGACTAATACTAATAAGTCTTAGTACTCTTACAACATTTCAGAGATTGATGTTTTGCTATGTTTTAGAATTTTTAAATAAAGCCTACATAATTTTCTCGTAAATTAGGATTTGTCCAATATTGAATTATGCGTTTTCTTACAATTTCTGGTATTACTCTACATAGGAAAATTAATGTAAGAATTACATATGATATTTTTGATTTCTAATGAACACTTGTCATGATGGGCTCAAGGAGTTGACATTCCTGCGACAATGATGGAATTTATGCACGACGTTTCATTTGTGTTAAACTCGAAAATCTTTTTTTTTTCATATTTTTTTCCATTTACACAAAGTTTAAAAGTGTAATGCAAAGCTGATTTAATTTATACTTGTGCACAAAAAGTGTAGGACGTGACACTTTGGCAAAAATGTATTTATTATAAAATATTACATGTTTAAAATCGTGAATATATATTTATGTTCATGTATGTTCATATGAAAGTTGAAATAAAAATTATTTTTTCATTTCATAAGTAAATTTACTTTAATATAAAACGAAATAGATGAATTTTTAGTTGTGTTTTTCTTCTGGTGTTCTATTTATTTTGCCTTTTTTTATTTTGAAAAGAAAATACTGATTCATATGGAAGATCTAACTTATTGAGTTCATTGAACTATAAATCGAATTACGGAAGTAAAATTGAAAAGAATTTCAAATGACATAGTTCTACATGAACATATACATATGTATAATTCTCAATATTTAGTTACCTATAATATGAATAGAATAACAATAATAAAATAAAATCCTTGAAGTAAAAAAATAATAAAATAAGATTTAGATAAGTTAGACAAACATATCATTTATTCAAATTCATTTACTTTCCTATATAGAAAAATTATTTTTGGATTTTTCACTTAATTAATTACAAAGAAAATATAATCTGAATTTTTGTATCACTTTGTAGAAATTGTTAGAATTATTTTGGTATTACAAATACATACCAATTAATACTCTGATGGTATTTCAAGATAAAATGATAAATTTAGGCTTGTAAAATATCCTTTCTCTTGCAAGAAGAATTTTCATAAGAAGAAAGTAATACTTTCGTTATCATTAAAAGAAGGAAGTACAAAAATTTCAAGTAGAAAGGGAAAAGTAATTATTGTCGTTCTATTAATTTTATCAAATTATGGTTATTAAAATCTTGTTTATTTTTTTTTTTTTCAAAATTGTTATTGTTTATTATTATATGTGAGATTTTTCATGAACATATAAGGTATATATTCAATACTTTAATTGTAAAAACAAAACACACTTTTTTCAATGGTATACAATACAAAACAACATTTACATAAGTATGTGAGAGTATTTTATCAGTAAGGGTTGAAAATATGAATTTTTAAAAAGATATTTTTCTACTGTTTAGTTTCAAATTATAATTTTATAGACAATTCATTTTTCTAAATCAAGCCCTTTTTATTTAAAGTGAAATAAAAAAAATTCATATGTTGTTTGTTTATATGTTAATATTATAGGAATAAACTATATGTATGTATCTTAGCTAGTAGAATTCTTTATGAAATACATATTATATTTATTCATTAAATATATAATATTTAAAAACTTTTATGTGAAATTTATACAACAACCCTTAAATATTATATATTATAATATGTAAATTTAAGATATTATAACACCTTTTAAAACTTTCGAAACACTTCTTGTTTTTAGCATGAAAAGATCATCGACACAGCTGACCTAGTTTTACTAATGTATACAATATTTTATGTAGAAGTCCATTATATTATTGCTTAAGCTTTTCCAAGAGACCAAACAGTTACCTAATTCTATATGTATATATACATACATAGGTAGATACATAATATATTTTTTTCACAAACTCCTCATTTTTTATTTTTATTTATTTGGTTATTTTTATGTATGTACATATACATACATAGCCAGAGATATTCTTTATTGATATAGAGCTTGGTAAAATTATTTTTATGAATATTTCCACATTCATCATAATTTATGTACATCATAAGTCGTACAAAAAAAAAAAAAAAAAAAAGGCTTTTTATATAGTGAATTTATACTAAATATAAGTACGCTTTTCTCTCTGTAAGAGTATTTATTGATTCAGTCATTTTAAATATACTAAAATATCATATGATTTGTATATGTATACATACATAATATGTGATATCCTTTAATCGGATTTTCTGATGATGATAATTGTATATTATTTTGTTCATGTTTTTCATTTTATATTTTCAAATTTCCTGCAGGTATACATATATATGTATGTATCTGTAATAATGTTATTATACATTTTTAATGGAAATCTGATTGATTTACGAAGAAGAAAATAAATTTTTTTATTTTTCGGAAAAGTATGTCAATGTGACTGGCATAAGTCTACCAAAGTAATTACATAAATATTGTTCGTTATTGTTGTTGTACAGATTTAACACATTATTGTACTTTTTCTCAAAATTATTTAATGAGTAATAATTTTTACGTTTTTTACGGGTTATCATATCGAAACGATCACAAATACTTAAATATTTTTAAATATACTTAGTAGACTCTAGAAATCAACTACACAAATAATATCAGTTTTAGTCCTGTCATACGAATAAATTCGTTTTCTACCAATTTTAGTTAAATTTTTTAATTCTCGTAAAAGACTCAATGTAATTTTTTAATGGTACAGAAGTCATCATTTCAGAGTCTTGAGCTTCTCTTTAAACTTTTTTTTTTAAATTAATACGATTAATACGATTCGAAATTATTAAGGACTTCGAAATTTAAAAGTGTATAAATTATATATTAAACAAAAATTAAAAATATCCTTTAAAGATTTTTCTAATTTTTCTAATTTTCTTTTATGAGAACTGTATTCTAAAATTACATATTTTTATTTTAACTAATTAAAAGATTTTATTTTAATAATATTTGGTAAAACAAATAACCATAATTGCTATAAAAGTAAATGGTGTAGGTTTGTGACATTGATCGTTAATTTTGTATCAAATTTTTCGTTTTTATTAAAATTTTAAGGATGGGTATCGAATATAAAATACATATTTATTTTCATACACACACAAACGCATACACAGGAAAGATGAAAAATTGCTATAAAAAATAATGACTTGTATAATCTTTTGGAATTTCTCTAATTAAAATTTAAAGTATTTTGAAGAAAAAAAAAATGATTGAAAAAACTTCAGTCATATGTTACTATGATAAATTGTTTTTTTTCTCCTTTCTTTATAATAAAATAACCATTACTTAACGGCCGTATATCATTATATTAAAATCCTTCAAGAAATATATTAATATGGATGTAGTCCTATATGTATTATTGACCTTGTATAGTTATTGTTTCTTTTTTTATACATTTTATGTGCCGTATTCACTAACTAATAACTTTTATCACTCATCACATATTAAACTGTATATGAACTATTTATTCATATACCTACGATTATTTTTTATGCTAACATATATATTGTAAATTTAAATTGGTGGTATAAGAGAATTGATAAATACGGCCGTATATTATTAAATATTATAAACATACATATAGTGAAATATTAATCCATATTTTAGATATAAGAAAGCCTAGGAAGTAATCAATCATTTTTGATGATCAGCTTTGTAAAGTTATGGTTTTTTAATTTTTTTTTTATAAACCAAATATTGAGGAATTCTTATATGTAATATTTTCTTTATTTTTGGTTTATATACATACATATACCTACGTATACATAAATTTTATACTTGCCATCTTTGATCAATTATATCTAGAGTTCGAAAAATAATAAATATGTAGTTGGAGAAATTAGTTTTTGAAAAAAAATCAGCTTTGTCAGTTTGAGAAAATTTTTATAATCAAAAGCTTGTTTTGTAGCAAATCCTTAAAAAAATATTTCATTTAAAATTCAAGTCCCTATTTTTTTTTTCTGGAAAAATACTTTTTAATTTAATTATTATTATTATTATTTTTTTTTTGGTTTTTGTTGTACAGAAATTAACAGTTTTTTAAACTCTTTTTCTAATTTTATATTAATTGTCTAACTTTATAATTAAATTAAAGTGCAATGTTTAAATGATTGTGATCCAATTTTGACTAAAAAAAAAATCATTACGGTACAATTGTTATAAAAATAAAAAAAAGTAGAACTTTATTTATTGCAAAATTTTGACTGTGTATCTTTATTCTATACAAATTCAATGTACATACGTATGTATATATTAAAAACAAAAAATTCCTTGTATACACATATATTTATTTAATATATGTACTTATTATAATTTAAATATCAATATAAAAAAAAAACCCATTTGTGTATATTTCATTTTGATTGGTTTGCATAATAAATGAAGTAGAAAAATTACAGAGATTGCAGAAAAAAAAAAATTGATATGTAGCAATATGTATGTATGCTATACAATATTATACATAATATAAAAAAAAAGGATATCAATCATGTTTTTCAAAAATATGAAGTATGTATGTACATACATACATATGTATGTATATGAAATTGAGATTTTCAACTTAAATCATATTATGTACATAATATTATAAAGTTGGTGCAGAAATTGTTAAATCTTTTACTTTTTTATTTTCTTTTTAAATCAAATAAAAACAAATTAGAATGAAAAAAAAGATATGAAGAGGAAAAAAAAAATAATAATAATGTTTGTAGTAGTTTTATTGGTTGAGTAGTTGGTTAAATTGGTTTGGTTGAGTTTTTTGTCGATATGAAAAGCTTTTTATAATACATATGTATGTATGTATGTATGTATGTATGTACAATGTCCCTGACCAGGTAAAATATTATACAGTTTAGTTCATTGACCATTTGTCCTAGTTATGATAAACTTTAAAGTTTTTTTGTCTCCTAGTTACTATTTTAAAGTAGTATTTTAACTTTGCTTGTATATATACATAGAAAGAATATAATGGATATATACATTTTAGTAAAAATTCATTCCACTTGCTAAGAGTACGATAAATGCAAGTTTATATCCTTTATAAACAAACAAAATGTTATGTGCATAGAGAAATAAACTAAGTATATAAAGGACGACGATGCATATTTCAAAATAAGCTAATATGAGAAAAAAGAAAAAAAAAAAATGAACATATACAATAAATGGGTTGTTGATAAGGACTTTAAAATATAATATTTTCACCCTTTAATGATTTAATTTACTTCTTCTTGAATGAGAAAGTCAATTTTTATTCTCATATTATTAAATATAAAACAGTTATCGTTAAGAGAATATAATGTAATTATTAAAATTAATTACTTATTTTTACCATATTTCTCTTGATTTTCTAAATTATGTATACATATACATATATGTATAATTAAAATTTCACTTTTCAAGATAATTAGTTTGAAATATTAATATGTAGTGGTAAATTATAATTTCAATTAAAAAAATACATATTATCAAATTATTATAACACAACTAATTAATTAAAAATATTTCATCTTTATAAAAATTAGTTAATTGAAAAATTCTAACACATAATTTAAATTTAATTTAATTTCAATCATTCTTCCTGAAAGTTATAGTTTATCGTTATTTTTTTTTCTCAATTATATTTTAAAAGATAACAGTCAAAATACTTAATAAGAAAAGAATAAGGTAAAGTTGTTGAAACAATTAAATAAAAAGCGATTAGTAGAAAAAAAAAATATTTAGAAAACTTTTTGTTTTTAATAAAAATAAATTAAATTTACAAATAAATAAATAAAGCTATGACTGTCTAGAAAAATTAATAAACTACAATTTCTTAGTATTCATAAGAATAAGTAAAATTCAAATGAAACAAAATTTAAAAATAAAAAAAAAATGGGAAAACAAAAGCTCATACAATATACGAGTATATTTCTCAAAAAAATTATAAATTTCTTCACTGCAGTTGTGAAATTTTTATTAACAAACAAAAACTTAAAAAAAAGATTGATTTATGTACCCATGTTTATTTTCATTATTTTAGAAAAAAAAAAAAAAAAACTTTTGAAAATTCAAGTACTTACCTAGTATTTTATACAAATGTTAAAAAGTTATGAGTATATTTTGAAAAGCTTGGCATTCATTACAAAACAATCAATGAAGTGTCCTTAGGTTTTATTTTACATTTGGCACCTGAAGTTGACAAGTATTTTTATGTATGTATATGTATATATGTATGTACTTTTATTGGATGTTACTATAATAGAAATACAAAAAGGCAACGACATCTCAACGTCTAGTTTTATTTTTTTTTCATTTTTTGGATTGTATTCATTATTGAAATATGTACAAATACATATTTATGTTAAAACTCTTGAAATTGTTAAAGTTGTTTTAATATATCTACATCTATATATGTCTAGATGTTTTCTGTTTAACTGTTTCTTTGCTCTTACATATTTATAATTGTATAGAAATAAAAGCAATATCTTACAAACTTTTCAATTTCCAGCCAGAAAAAAAGGTAAACTTGGTTTATTTATTAAAAATCAAAATATTTATGACACAGAAAAATATACTTTTTGTCATGAGAAGGTTTACCGAGATTTTTAATATGAATATATTACAGGGTATTCATGAAATTTTTCCAGGAAAAATTTTAATTGGTAGTAGAAAAAAAAAATGCAAGAAGTGAGCTCAAAACGGAATAGGTTTTTCATTTCGTATGTTTTTTGTATGTATCATATGCATTTTTTCTGGTTCTTGTGAGAAAAGATTAAACGATTCAAAATTTTATAAAAGTTATTGAAACTTGAATATGTATAACAATATCGATCGGATGAAAGAGTCTTATTTAAATAAATTGATTTGTTATACCATGAGTTATACTGACTTACTCGTACATGAATACCCTTTAAAAAAATAATAATAATTAGAATTTGGCATTGAAGCAATAATTCTTTTTTAAGTTATGATTATTTTCTTTTGCATTATAAAAAGTTTTTTGAGAAATTAAAACGTTAAAGCAGAAAAACTAAAAATCATGAATATGAAGTTCAAATATTTCCTGTTTAAAATATGATAGAATATGTTATTTAAATGCTTTGCTTCAATAATATACATATATGTTTATGTTTGCATGAATATTTAGATTAGATAATATGTATATGCATATGTAAATGTATATGCCATTTTAATAATATTTCAATTATACTCAAATAAAATTTTGCTAATGTTTGCTAGATTTATGTGGTATAGTTCAGTTGTATAATTTTGCATACTTGTGCAAACATTTATACATACATACATAGTATGTTTGTGCATAAATAACAAAAATAAAACTTCAAAAAATATTTTTGAAATAAGTTTCTAAAATATTTTATTATAATAGAGGGGGTGTGTAATTCTAGAGTTATAACATAAAAGATTAATTTGCTTGTTTATAAAGAAAATATTTAAAAAAAGGATATACTATATACAATAGATTATACACTGTCAGGTGTGTGTGTATGTACACTTTTAAAATTGCATTTTTATGCCTATATAAAAAACAACAAAAATTAAAAAAATAAATAAAAAAATACATAATTATATATATTTTTATTTGACTCATATATGTGTTTGAAAATGTACAAGTATACTTGAATTTTCTTTTATATTTGGTTAGATAATATCTAAGGTAGATTTTTTTTAAACAACAGTAAATGTTATATGTATATATGTATAAACATTATTATAGCATTAAAGGATTTCAATTTACACAAAAATTTTTGTTGTTATTCTGTTATTTTAACCTTGAGCTAATTTTTATGCAAACAAGAAGATTTGTCAATTTAAAATGAACATATAAAATGTCGCATGTATGATACAAACAAATACAAGCATATATGGAAATTATTAAAAAATTTGTAAGATAAAATGAAACATCTGTTAATAATTTTCAAATTGCAAATAAAAACTTACTTATCTTTTGCCATTTCTTGGTTCAACAAACCAAATTAAATCAAACATTGTACTCTAGAATTGATAAATTTAATTATTTATATAAATTAATTAGTTTTTTATTTACTTTTAAGCAAATAACAATTTTTTGACATTTTTGTTTTTTTAATAGTTGCCTTGCTTCAAGCCAAAAAAATTATATTGTAAGCTGAAAACAGAAAGTGAAAACAATAATTAAAAAAGAATCCTTATCTATCCATGAATATTTTTTAAAACTATTTCGCCAATTGCGAGATGTAGCTCGTAACTATGATATTTATTTGAAGTGATGATTTAAAAAAACCGATTGAAAACATTTTCATTTTCTTAATATTTTTCTTTTGTTAGTTTTTTTTTTGTATTTAATAAATTCTACATGACACATTATATTTTCACATCTGTGGTATGCTCTTCTATACATTCTTCATTTGCTTGCGTAAGCTTTTTCTTCGGTTGATCTGCAAAATTATATACATATACATATACATACATATATGTATGTATATTCGTACATTTTGTTTACATATATTACATAATATACATACATATGTACATTTGTAATTTTGCTTGACTTGTGAATTTTTGGAAATTTTCAGGAATCAATTCAAAACATTCAATCAATTCCAAAAAAATTATACTCACTTAGAATTCTTTATTGAACTTTGGAGTTTTTATTAAAATTCTGAAAAATTGATTTTTATTGAAAAAAAAAATCCTAATGTGAAAAATATTTTAAAAAGTCTATCTTTTTATCGAATAAAACAAAAATATCATGTTTTTACAATTTACAATTTTTTAAATTACAAATAAAAAAAGAAGTATACTACAGCGTTTTCCAACAAGAGCTATTAGATGTTTTTTGAGGTATCAAAATAAATACATTTTTTTTAAGAACTCTTTAAGTTCAATTTAGGGCAGATACATCGATCCTCGTATAACGTATATGCAAACGTAATTTTATATCATTTGTTCTAAAGAAATCAATTTATAAAAAAGCCAATATACACGTAAAAATATTTTGTTAAAAATAATCATAGAGTTAGGAGGCCTTAAACAGTAAAGATTTTCCAAAAATTTAATTTTTTTATTTTTCAAAATAAATGTAATAATTTTCCCTAATAACACTTTGTTTTTTTTTACTTTTTTTTTTTTTACTTAATTTAGACATTTGAACAAAAGGGAAAAAATAAAAAAGTAAAATTTTACAAGAGAAGCAATTTTATTTTATTTCTTACTTTTATTACGAAATGTGAGAAGGATATCCTTTTTTTTAATGAAAAGGTAAAAAAAAAAGATTCTGCTCATTTCGCCACTTCGTTGTTCTTTTTTTTTTTCTTCAAATTATCTATGGTAAAAAAGTTGAATTAAACTTTGTATAAAAAATACAAAAAAATTACAAATATATTTTTACCCTAGAATGAACCAAACGTATATATGTATTAGTACGAATATATGTATTTAATTTCGAATTTTATTTTAAATATGATTCCTTTTTTGCTATGTCCTTGAAGTTTCATCATATGATACTTGTTGAAGTTTATGATAATTTTCTATTTTTTATGATTTTCAAAATATAAAATTTTCACACGTTTACAAATAAAAAAATTGATTTGAATCCGATCGTTTGAATTTTGAATTCTGAAAACAAGTTCTTTAAATTGTAAAAATTTATTTCACATATTAGACTTAAAGAAAAATTTGGCTATAAAACACTGAATTTTAATCCACAAAATTATTCAAAGTCAATATTTTAAAACTCTCACATATAAAATATACCTTATCGCCTTTAATTATTTATTTATATGCTGAGCGATAAAGTGTATAAAAATTATTAGTTTTTTCTTAAGGTAAATAGTCAATAGACTTGTATACATACACATTATATGTATATACATATATACGTACATGTACATATTTTATTTTGTGTATATATTCAAGTATAAAATAAAATAAAACATAAAAAAAAGTTTTAAAAAAGGAAAAACATAAATAAATAAAAAAATTAAAAAGCACCTTGTATAGTACGATTTCTATATATCTTTATATACTCGTATCATGTACATAATATCTGTATAATACATATATCTATGTGTGTATTTAGGAAATCCATTTTACTACAGAACAGATATTATATATACTCTATACGGTATGTACTCTGTCAAAGACCTATTACAAGGTAACAAACAGTTCTACTGCCCCGGTAAATATACAATAAATATACCATGCATTAACAGTACGCTAACGCTATTATTATGTCTACTTTGAATTTCCCATCCTCTAAATAATTTTCTTTTTTTTCTGTTTTTCATTTTATATTATTTTTTCTTTGCATTTGCACAAGTAAATAGGTCAAAAGACACATAGATTTCAAAATATAGGCTTTTACTTTTACCCCTTATTGTGTGAAAAAGTTATATGTATACATACAGTGTAGTACACATATCTTTGGTTTTATGTATTGTAGGTATTTTATACATACATATAAATATACATTTTGTATATAAATATCATTACGAATAATACAAATACTACATATATGTATATATGTAATGAAAACAAGAAGAAAATCTAAAAAATGTTTAGGTAGGTACAAGGATTTAATAATATCGAGGTTAAAATATTGTGGGTTGAATACACATTTTTTAGTTTTTACGTTACGATTAACTTATGGTATGAATACCACAAAACGTAAATATGTAGTAAAATGTAGTAAAATGTATATAATATACAAAATGAAAATATTATGTAAAAATATGTATATGTAAATTATTTGTATTTATATACAATTTGTTGTTTTTTTCTTCTTTAATTTCACTGTAGTCCCAGATAGTAAGAATGTAAGAAAAACAACAAAATTTTTTTTATGTATTAAATACACATGGAGAATGAGATTAAAAGTATGTATAATATAAAGCAAAGGAAATATTTATAATATTAATGATGAAAAAAAAGGAAAAAGAGAAAAATAAATTCCCTATTAAATAAGGAGAAAGATTGAATTTAAGAAGATGTTCAAATAAAATTACATTGAAAGAAATATACACATACATACATACATATAAAAACAAAAACATTTTATCCTATAAATTTTATGGATACCTACCTGGAAAAGCTTTTCTCCTATCAAAAGTACAGGAATAAAGAGTCCATTCCTGATTCAAATCTTCTTATATAATATATATGTATGTACATACATACATAATGATATAACAGATATGTAGCTGCTATTAACATTTCTCTTCATCCAAGATCAATTTTCTCTTTTGGTATACAAAATGAAAATATGGTATTTTATTTTAAAAAAAATATATTTAAAATTACATATTTTATTTTTTCCTGTGTTGGTACAATTGAAAGAAAAATCATAAGAAAGGAACAAATGAGATTCAAGCACTACCAAGTACACAGTAAATTTGTTTTTCTTTTATTCATACAAATTCAATTTAATGTCTTGTTTTTTTATTTTTATTTTTTTAATTCAAAAATTTCATTTATTTTCTTGTACTTTAAAAAAAATAATTGTGTCTTGTCTGTGAAATTAAAATTACAACAAAAATAAAATAGATTTCTCACCCCTTAGTTTTTTTTTTACAAAAAATGTTAAATCCTTAAGTTTTCTCTATAATAATCTCTCATTTACTTTAATCATTTTGAAAAATTTATAAGTAAGGGGAAAACCTATAAAAAATGTGAACATACTGACAATGTCTAAAACTAAAGCTTTTTTTTACCATTATTTTTATTAGTCTGTTTTCAATTTGATATTTTTAAGGGTTTTATTATTGAAATGTTCTAAGAACTTTAAGTAATTTTTTTTATATTTTTTATTTTTTAATTTCTATAATTTTTTACTTATTGTGAAATGGTTTTTTTATCAGTTTATTTATGTGATAAAATTAAGTTAATATTGCAAAACTTTTCAGACTTTGCTTCAGGATAAATAATAATAAGTTCTATAGCTTTTGTATAAACATCAATGTAAAGAAATAAATAAAACAAAAATTCTATTAGTTTAGTCAGGTTTTATTCTTAACATTGTGTGTGTAGAAGAATTTTTATTAAAATAGAATTATTGTATAAATTTCTGATAACAACTAAAACAGTATTCACAAATAAAATGTAATTTTTTTATGAAAATAAACAATTAGAAAAATAAATTTAATGATATGAATAGATCAGCATTAACATATGTAAAGAAGGTTGTAAAATTTGAATCGATAATTTTTGAATGTAATGAACAGCAAAGATTTTCGAAATAAAATTACAGTAATTAATCTTACAATTACAATGATGCTAATAATAATTATTTGTTACTTTTAATTTTTAAACACACTCCTACACATGTTTGTAAATAGAAAAAAGACAATGTTTATTAATAAATTTTGTCACTGGCATCAGGAAGGCTCCCCACTGGACGATTCGTCTTTTATTAAAGCTTTCCTATTGAACTTATAAATCATTAATAGTTTTCATTTAAAAATGATCGTTTCAATTTTGACGAGCCAGTAAAGTCAAAAAACAAAACAAAAACTTAAAAGGGGGTTGAGACTGATAACTTTCCCTTATATAAAGTCACGACCTCATAAAATTTTAGTAGCTGATGTTTTTGTAGTTTTGGCTTTTTTTTTATTATTACAATGAGAATAGATTTATGATTATTGTTATATATTTTATGAAATAAAAAAAAAAATACTTTACGTAAAACCTTTTTGTCAACTTTTTGTTGTCTTCTTTGTTTTATGTATGCAATATATAGGATGTTTCTTAGAACTAAGTGAAAAAAAAAATTGAAAATATTTAAATCACTGTTTTGTGAATAAAATTGAGAATATTACCATAGAACAAGAAACAATGTTAAGTTAAAACTTGTTGCAAGAAAATTTCTGTTGGATAAGTACATTTTATCAGAGTTTACTATAGAGAGTTATATACATAGTTGAAAGTTTTGCATATAGTTATGAGAAACACCCTGTGAATTGATTATTATCTATGGGATAATTTTGAGTATTTTTTGTATAATGCCTGGCACTGATATATGTATAATAAGTAATAAAAGATATCATTTTTTATTATGAATGTGTGTATAATAGTTTTTGATATACTTACATATCTGTTGGATGACGTTTAATAGATGACAAAATATTTATCAAAATTTTTATTGTTTCATATTTCTATCAGTAATATTAATGTTCACGACATTTTGTGAATGTTTTTTATAAACAGTATAAAAAAAATTTTGTAAGATATAAAGTCCTAAAATTATTCGATCACAAAATACAGTGTGTGTGAGGAAAAATAGTTCTTTTTAATCATTTAATGAAATTCCAAGTGGTTATTGCAAATGATCCACATTATTTCTGAAGCAAATGAAAATGAATAGAAAACTAAATATTTTTTGTATAATGCATACAATAACGTCAACACACTGAACTTATTGGAAAGTTGTTGACATCCTGTTGCCTCTTTTGAATGTAGCCAAAGATAAATTTATAATTCAAAATCTCTGATGTCTCTTACTATTTTCGATTTCATTTCGTCTTCATCTTTTGCAAATCCTTTTACATCATTTTAACTTTTAGGAAAGATTTCGAAGTTCATACAAAATTATCATATTTTAATGGGAAATCTGATTCCTCGTTTATTCCTTTTTGATTTAGGAATTGAGGTTTTTTTTTTATTTTTATTTTTTTTAACCTTTGATTCAGATTTGGAGTTCTGTTAAATAATTTTGGATCGTCGAGAGATTACTTATTTTTTTAAAATAATATTATGGAAATTATTTTGAAAAGTTAGGACGGTATGATTATATTTAATGGTAGGGAGTTAAAGGTGAGGTCTTGGAACTTTCAATGTTTTTTTATTTATCATTATTATGAAAAAGACATCCTGCCTATGTATTTGCAATAAAATACAAAATAATAAGAATACAAAGATATATGTGTACAAATATAAATCAGTATGTATGTACATATGTAGTATGTCTATATATTATTGATTATTTGTTGAAATAATTAAATCTGAGTTAATTTTAAGCAAATTGTATGTGTATTCACTTTTGTCCTTGAAAATAATACATACTCTTCATTTCAAAATTTTAAATTAGGAGACTAAAAGGCGCCAGAAAAAAAAAATTTTTGTCCGTTTTGATCTTTTAATGAATTTTCATAATAAAATAATGTACATATAATTTTAAATGGTGAGTAAAAAAAAATACGCATGGTGAAATTAATATAATTTTTACATAAAAAAAATGTTAATTCTATCAAAGAAGACACACGACCAAAAATATTGTGGTATATTTTTTTTTTTGTATTTTCAAAAAAAATAATATTACAAAAAAAATTTCTATAATTTTATCTAAAATTTATGGAAAGTTTTTTTGTTGTCAGAAATATATAATGCTTTGAATTATGTTGTAGAAATAAATGGTTATTCTTATTTGGTAGATTTTTTTTTGTCGTTGTTACGATAAGAAAAGATATTGTTTTTGTATTGACACGTGTATTTTGAATTTTGACCAATGGAATATTTTGTATCGATGACACATTGCAGATATTGTCTTAGTTATCTTTGGTTTTTTATCCCACAGAAAAAAATAATTTGTGAAATTCAATTAACTTAATAAGTTTCTGAAAGTTATCTATCTACTCGTATATATAGAAGTTAAATAGATATTTCAATTCAAAAAGATGAATTATTTAGATGAAAAACAATTATTTATTTATGAAATATATGCAAATATGTAAAACTACTAATAACAGGTTCTTATTAGAGAAACTAAGTATAAAAACATAATTTTAAGGGTTGAAAAGAAAAAGGATTTAAAAATGAAAAATTGTTACTTGTTCCGGTTACTAACTCATTTCGTTCAGCCTCATTAGTATTCTGTTTTGAGATGATGTTCATAGAATTTTTCATGGTAATTTAGCACTATTGATATTCGTGTTAACTAAGTATATAGTTAAATGTTCTTATCTATTAACAATTTATTTAACTTTTATATTTAAATACATACTTTCTTTTTTTTTTTTTGTATTTTGGTAAAACGCGTTTGTGTAGAGAAAGATAAAAATAAAGTTTATTACTGACGAAAAAAGTTTTGTTTCCTGATTTATTTATTTTTTTCCATTCTGTTCAAATAAAATCATCATAATAAAAGTTTGTGTAATAGAAGACATTGAAATAGTATATTACTAAATTCTATTGTATTACATACATGTATAGTATTAATAACATTTGTTTTTACACACAATAATAGATAAATACAAAAGCAGAACATTTTGATAAATTCTCGCATAAAAGATATGAAATGAATTGGAAAAATATCGAAAATATCAGAAAATTTAATTAGACTTTCTTTTTATGCAGGGTGGTTTACTTAGTTTGAATATTTTTTTAATTAGTGATGAAAATGATAAGTTTAGGATTTTTTTGGGTGGATGGTAATTTTTCTTAGGTAGATGAATAGAGAAAGTTATGTTAATTTCAAATTAAGTAAAAAATCAAAAATTAAAATTTTAACAAAGACATTTAATTCATGTTTATAATTTTCATTATACTATTTATCATAAACTCCATTTTCTATATTTCTAGTGTGTTAATCTTTATTAAAAAAAATATTATGCTTTACTCCTAGCTAGCGCATCCAAGTTAAATTTCATTTCAAAAAAGACACAAAAACTTACTCAGTTAAATTTTTCGCTTTCTCCATCTTTTTTTTTGCAGATTATCCTTGGGATATTGTAGTATATTTATTTTATCGAATGTATATAATGGATAAGATAAAGTTTTATTTATTTATTTATTTTTTTGAAATTCAATCTCAATCCATTGTCAAGTACCTTTTTCTATAAACTCGTGTTTAAGTTTTTCATAAATTTTTTTTATTCTTTTGTCATTAAAATTTGTTTTAACATCTTTTTTCTTCAGTTTTTCAACTTATTAAACACATATGCTTATAATAAAATATAATATATGTACATAGATTTTTTCATTAAATATGGGAAAAATAAAATTTATGTATTCTGTTACTATATATACATATATGTACATTGTACATACATTGCTATACAGTTTTTATTATGATAATGTTTTCTTTTTATTCTATTATTTATGAAGATAATTCTCCAGACATATGTTTTTTAAATATTTTTACAATGAAACAAAAAAATAAATTAGAAAAAAAAAAAAAAACATTTTCAAGGGCAAACAATACACATTTTTCTCTATTATTTAGAAAAATGTTTTCGTTAAAAACAAAAAAAAAATATATATATACATATATGGAAAGGACATTTAACATTATCCTTTTATTCGCATTTGTATGTGAAATAGAAAGTTTTGTGATTATGTGCTCGTATTGTAGATTATAGTGAAAATTTATGAAATATAAATTGATTTGGCTCTTCATTATTAAACTGTTTTGAATCCTTTTTTTTTATATGTGTTATCATCCTTTACATATCACTTTTAGTAAATTTTATTTATATAATACTTTATCTCTACTTTATCATAAACTATTCAGTAGTTTAAAGAGTATAAAATTGAGATTTTATTTCACATGAATATATTCACTATATATTATTGACCTGGAAAATTTGAAGTACTGAAAATTATGTAAAATTTAAAAAAAAAATGATGTCAAGTGTTATACTTAAAATTTTTATAAGATTATACAATTTCTACTTGTATTTGGCTAATAAATTTTTTTACATATATGAGAAATTTCAGAATATTTTTTGTTATCCTTGAGAAAAAATATTTTTCAATCGCTAAGTATGAGGTTGTTTTAATTTCCAATTTTTTATTAACAAGCGTTTGTTTGATCAAAAATATTATACGATACACAATAAGTCTTAAGATGCAAATATTTCTCGAGATTTAGATTTTCAAGGTGGATACAATAACTTTTTACTTTCGGTAAAATAACAAAAAAATATAAAAAATTTTGTAAATATGTAAAAATTTCTTAATTTATATTTTAGTTACATGCACATGTAGTTTTTTTGGTTACAAATAACAAAAATTTGACATACATTTTACAACATGTAAAATTAAATCTTGCTTCGATTTTATAATTTTTCAAATTTTTTTAAAATTTATTCCCGGCTTTAAATGTTAGTTATGTGTTTATCATTCATATCACTTTGTTTTATTGTCTTAAATTACTTAATTGAAAAAATCAAAATAAAATTTTGTAGTTTATTCTGTTGATTTAAAAAAATTTCATAATTTTTTTTACGAACAGTTCTTTTACAATAAATACAATATATATGTTACCTGAGCACTTACAAATATATGAAATAAAATTGCAAAAATAAAAGTTCATCGTAATAGGTATAGTACACATGCATACTAACTAAAATAAATAAGTTTTATACTAAAAGTACAATATTTTATACATGTTTTGAAAGAAGATTATTATACGGTGAAAATTTAGGTCGAGGTCAGGGGCAGAATATATATATGTATGTTTATATACATAAACGTATTCTAAAATATATAGGCACAAATAAATATATAGAAGTGTATGTAATATATCTAACAACAAGAACCATAGATGTGGAACCATTTAAATACATGGATGACAAAGAAAATGGTACAAAATGGTATAACATTAAAATGATAATATTTTCAAGTATTTTAAAGAGTAATAGCATCCAGTAAATATATATTAATGTATACGCACCTTTTGAAATATCTCCTGATATTGGAATTCAGGTCACAGGGTCATATAGTCTTTTTCAAGATAAAATATTTTTTTTTAAAAAAAAGCGGTTGAGTAGTGTGATATTTCAAGAATTTTATTATTTAAAAAGGGGGAAGTAAAAAAATAAAATGAAAAAAGAACAATAAAGAGAAGCAAAAAAAAAAACCAAATCCTTTTTTCTTAAATCATTTTATATTAAAATTAAATTAAATTTCTATAGAAATCTAAAATAATAATGAGTTTATAGAATCCAAAACTTCAAGGTAAAATGTGTGTAAGTGAAGGAAATGCAGTGAATTCGTTGTAATTAAAAAATATTATTTACAACGTGAACTTGTTAGAAATATAAATTTTTCCAATATAATTTTTTTTAAAATTATTTAATTTTAATTTAATTTTTTTTTTAATTTTACAAGTTTTAGCAAATAAAGTTAGAACGTGAAAAATAATTAAGGATTTTTATAGATTTTACATTTTCAATTCGTTTTTCATTATCTAACGCATAAATACGTAAAGTCAACAGGTTCATTATTGTGTATATGCTTTTTTGTCCTTATTTATTTCTTTTAAAAGCTTTTTAAACTTTAGTCGTATCTTTGGTTCAATGTATATTACAATTAACATTACAAATTTGGAAATTTTTTTTTTTTTTAAGAGATAATGAATCCCTAATAGTTACGTATATTTTCATTATTTTATCTGTCTATTGTTTTTTTTTCTTAAGTCTATAAAATTTACAAATCATTGATCTTAGAGAGCTCTGTTTCATGTGATTGTAATATATTATAGAGACTCTAATAATTCACTTGCAAATGTGAAAGTTATATTATATAATCATTTCAATCTAAGCCTTCAAAATCGATATATATGTATGTATAACTATGTGTATATAGTATTGTATGTTCATTAAAAATGTAATACACAACACAAGTATAACAAATATAGAAAAAATCAAAAGAAGTATATAAAAATGTTTCTACCCCTTGAAAAAGGCAGAACGAAAAGTTTATGTTAGGAGAATAAAAAAAAAGGATATGTATAATATTAAGGCATTTGTATATTCTTTTGCACTTGTATATACACTTATATGCAATGCGATATAATAATATTGTATACATATATACACACATAAAGCATTAAAGTGGGTTACGAGAACTTAAAAAACTAGGTCATAAGCTCTTAACCATCCTTCAACTCAGAGGTATTATTCATGTAAAAAAGGACTTACCTATATAATATGACATGAATTTTATTTTCATTTTCTTTTAATAAATTTTGTTTTTCTTTCAGTAGTTCCATTTCCAACAACTAATATTTCAAAACTTTACCTAAATTTTAAACTTATATTTTACATACTTATATATATGTATATATTTTTTTTGATTATTCAATTTTCTAAATGTTGGGAAGAAAAATTAAATAAATAATTTAATATACTTTTGTATCTGATATATGCAATTTATTTCCTAGAACTATTAAGTTTACGCAAAAATTATGCAACATATTTAAAATGTTAATTATTTTTTAAATAGTTTCAAAGTTCAATAAAACAAAAAATATTTAATTACAATTTTCAAATTTTAGATTTCATTTTTAAAACTTAAATCGACTTGTTACCATATTAAGTGTGTATACGTTTGTATCATTTATAAAAATATAAATGTAATCAATTCAGTATACACCGGTATATATAGAGAAGGTGTGACAAAGCTTTTATTATTATTATTTTTTTTTTTTTTTTGATTTTTCTCTGGAAAAGGAATAACGTGATAAAAAGTGATAACAGATGTTGAATAATAATGTCAAAACTTTCATATAACCGACCATGACTTGTGAATTTAGGACACTATTACACTATCGTTTAAAATTTTCACGATTATGTATATATGTATAATAGTATATAGTAGAAACACCGCTATGTGTATAAATTTTTTTTTTATGTACCCCATAATAATATTCTATGTATGTACAATGTACATACATATATTGATATATTATGAAACTCAGATAGCTTTTATAGAATTGGAATTTAATACAATGTAATTACTTAAAACGTTTAAACACAATAGTATTGTCTAGATGTACATATGTATGTATGTATATGTATAAAAATATTATACATGTACAAACATACATATATACAAGGAATAATAAACAATTCTGGATATATGTATGTAGTATGAAGGGTATAGTAATTAAAAGGTTGATGAAGTTTTACCTTGATATTTTTACAAATCTAGGTAGTTTCGAAAATCAAATGTTTTTTGTTTTTTATGTTTTTGAAGGAAAATGTAAAGATGTTGGATACGATATGAGAATATTACTATGTATATATTATGTATTTCTAAACATTAATGTCTTTTTTTTTACGTTTGTAAATTTTGAATAAAAAAAAAAAGTTAGGTTTTTTTTTTCGTTTTCCTGTGGTGAATATTTTTTTGGAAATAAAAATTTTTTATAGGTTTGTAGTTCAATTATAGTTTCAATGTCAACGAATTATATTGATTTTGTTTAACAATTTTATGTTCCGTTATTTTATATACGTGAAGAATAGTTTTTGGTTATTCTTGCGCGTTAAATGCAATTGATTTATATATTTATTAGTATATATACATAATATTATGTATACATACATATACCTATGTATATGTGCAAAGTATGATAAGAACTTATGTTTTCTTAAACAGGTCATGGGCTTTTATATGTTACATTTAGAAAGGAAATATAAAAAAAAAAAAAATAAATGAAAATTACTACATACTAATAGGTTTTCATTTTAATATTGCCCATTAAAAGATTTTATGTGTTATTGTGTGTAATAATATGGTACTACATATGTACGTATATACAGTACATTATACATATATGTCATTTTTTTACCTTTAATAATTTAGACATTAATTTTATGGACTTCTTTAATTACTTTTTTTTTTGTGAAAATAGTTTTATTTATTCTTGAATGTGTTTGAATTGTATACGATATTTTTTCTTTAGAGCCTTATGAAAAACATAATTTATTGAAAATGTGATAGGAAATAAATGTTAAAGAATAAAATAAGAATAGAAAGATATGTAATATTTTGTTTTATTAATAGCGAATAAGAATGAAAACAAAATAGATGTGATAAATTAACATCTTACAATCTTACTAACTTAAATTTATTCTACTTACTTAAATTTATTTTATTGGAAATTTGAAGTAGGTACTATGAAAAATAATACATAACAGAAAATCTTTTTAGGCTCATAGAAACTGTAATTTATGATTTAATATTGTTCAAATGTAATAGAGTGAAGTATCATAATATTGGAGTATTGGATATACATAAATTTGGCAGTAGAAATTGAATATTAACTTAATATCTATAATTAAAGTGATTTATGAATATTTTTTTGTATCAGTGAATGAAAATATAAAACATCATAAAAATGATATTATTAAAAAAATAAATAAACATCCTTATAAGTTTTATTTATCATGATTTAAAAAGAAAATTGATCAGCAAATTACAATATTATTAAATAAAATACGATTAGGAATTTTTTCCAAAATGTTTTTAAAAGTTGGAAGCTTTCTTAAATGCTGAGTTATTGGTTTAGTATAGTATTCTCCTTTTAAAGGATAATTTATAAAATTTAAATATGACAATAAAAAAAAATTTAAATACTGTTTAAACAGATTCTTTTTGGAAGGAGCTTTTGGAAAAGAAAAAAAATATTATTATTTATCTTGCTTGTTATTCCTATAATTGTTTCAAAAATCAACAGATAAAGATCATGAGATAATACGAAAATTTTCAAAAAAAGGCACTAACTCCTACTTGTAGAAAACACAATTTAAGTTAATTCTTATAATGAACAAAAACTTTCGTCCATGAGAAGTTGCATTAATCCACAAATTATGAATCAAGAGTGATAAAAAATGATGTAATTGAAATCACGTTTCGAAAAATATGTAACTAAAGTAAAGGTATTAAAGTATCTAAAAATTTAATCTTACAAAAAATTTTCAAAAAAGTAAAATATAAAATACAATATGACATGTACCTACATTATACTTGAATACAAAAAAAAAAAGACTTGACCTACTTTTCAAGTAAATTATTAACCTTATTTGAACGTTCTTTTAATTTCCTTTCCCTCAAACATTTTTGCAACAGAATGTTAAATTAAATTGAATGCAATAAAGTGTAAATATGTATGTGTATGTACATATTATTATTACAATGTATAGATGAGTCCAATGACTTCTCAACTTTCTTGATCGAAATACTATTTGTTTTTATTTTTTTATTAATTATATTTATCTTTTTCTTTGTAGGTTAAATGTAGAATATATATAGAATATAGTTTTTGTTAAAATGTATTAAATATCCATATAAACAGAAAACAAACATGTATGTACGTACGTATTTTATAAGTAAAATTTGCAGTAATAATTGCTTAAAAATCTATAAAATATTCAGAATTATAATATAACTATTTAAGAGATTTTTTGTCTTTTAATTTATGTAGTAAATTTTCAAGTAAAAGTCGATCAGTATATGCTCAGGTACAACCTACTCTAAAGACAATAGTATTATTAGTCTTTTTAGGATATTTTATGTTTAAATAAATTATACTGATTATACCTATTTTATTAATATAACTTCTTTACATCTTTCACTAATTTTGTGGTTCTTATTTTCTATCTTATTTAGAAATAAAATATCTGTAAGATGGTACTTTTAATTAGATATCTTAATTCATATGAAGATATCCTATACACATTTATTTAAAATTTGAGTTTATTACTTTTTTTGTATTTCTGTACTTATGTAACTGTTTTTTAACTACGTAAAATGAAAAGGATATTTGATATATGCTAATTTATGTTGGGAAAAACTATTAAACTAAATATCTTCTTATGCTGTGAAATTAAGTCTTTTTTTTTGTTTTTTAGATAAATCGCAATGTTGATTTAATTGTATCCTTATTTTCCTTCAATAACTTTTTACACGTGTTACTTAAATTCCAAAGTGAAAAATTGCTTTGTTTTAATATATCAAGAAACAAAATGGAAGAAATTTTAAGAGCTCATATCAGAATTTTATGAAAAGCATTTTGAATAATTATAAGGAAATTATACAAGAATCTTTCGAGTACTTTTCAAATGTTTGAAGTTTTTTTTTTAATTAGTCTTTTGTATTTTCATTTTTTTTTTCTTCGTTTTCTAATTATGAACCGTAACGTAAAGATATTTCTTTACTATATTTTTACTATAAACATCGCTGGTGCGTATTAAAAGATAAAGGAGGAGATTTAATTTGCTATACCTAATTCAAAATTTAGATCAAATAATTATCTATATAATTATCTAAAATTTTTCCCATATGCATTGATGTAAGTATCTCGTAATTTATTCAAGCAAAATTCCTAGTTGTAATTGGCTAATAAAAAGCCTACTTAAATCTAAAAATATCTCAGCTATGTAGCTACCATACTTATGTATGTATGTTAAAATATCCAAATTTCATATAATTAGAAAATTGCGTATTTTATTCATTTAGAATGATTTCACTTTATTTGTGAATTTCAAGTATATTGAGTGTAAAACAAACTCTTGAATACAATACGATTTGTGTGTATGATTTTTTTTTTATTCACGAGAAAATAAATGAAGAAAAAACAAACATTTAAGATTGAACAAAAGAGAATGATAAAGTACCTAGAATGAAGAAAAAATTGATTTGAAAAGTTTGAAGAATATATTTAAACTAATAAAGTTTATATTTTTCAATTTATTTTTTATTAAATCAGAGATTACTATTATTATGTGAAAAAACTCATTGAAGTGCTGTTCCACTTTTAGGTGATAGAATTTTAAAAAAGTTCAAGAGGTCAAACAAAAGCTTTTTTACTCGAAGTGGAAAAAAGAAGTCATGTTTATTTATGTTTTTTAAGTTTATTAAATTTTTCAAAACATACTATAGGTACCATCGTATTTTTCATGCAAGAATCTTTATCAATAACTTTTTTCACATGAATCACGTTCATCAGATAAAATTGAAGGTTACTTATTGTTAAAATCATTTTGAACACTGAAATGTTTTGCTCGAAACACCGATATCACTTGAAAATAGTTTCTATAAGGATGAATAAATAAATTATTAAAATAGTTTAAAATAAATTTATTTCTATTGCAAATTGAATTTGAAAAATGCACAGTTTATATATGAAATCAATTTATTATAATATGTACATGTGTATATATACTATATGTATGTAGCTTTCAGAAATTTGAATCAAAGATAAAATACTAATCCTGTGTACAATAGTTTATTTAGCTTGTCCTTATATTGATTTATATTGATAATAATTATTATTTTTCATATGAAAACTCTTCAGAAATTTTATTTAGTTAATGATTTGGAAAATGAGATGTTTTTCGTTTTGAATTTTTTCAACATATATAATATTTTTCAAATAGTAAACAAAAACAGTAGTTTGCCTATCTCTGTACATATCCGTTTTTAAGTATCACACAGCGATATCAGAAGGATATTTCGTCAGGACAAACACAAACTCCAGAGTCCTTTAAATTCTTTAGAAATTTAATTTTAGAGTTTCTAATTATGAAAATCTATCCTGTATTTATTTGAAGATTTTATTTAATCGAATACAAGAATGATTATTTCAAAATTAAATGTTTTCATACATCAACCTTGTAAACATGTATTATCAAACATGAAATTGAAAAATTTCAATTGTCGAAGTTGAAATAAGATGAAAACAAAAAATTATAGGAATGAAAAAAAAAAAAACTTTTAAAGACATTACACAATTTTCTTTCATTTTTACTTCAATATCAAAAATTGTTTCATTTACACAAGTAAGTTCAAGGCTTATTTTTGATGTTCAAATTTATAACAAAAAAAAAAAAAAAAAACTGTTTCCTTGACCTATATAATCCTTTTATTTAATATTTAAGACTGTCAACAATACAAAAAATATAAGAAAATAAGAAAATAAAAGCAAGCAGTGTTTGAAACAAAATAATAATAATGAAATAAGAAAAAAAATGTAAACAAGAAAACATATTACTACATGCTACAAAATAATAATTTCACACCGTTCAAACCTTTGACAGGACATCACTATGAGAATTTTTTATTATTATAATTTCAATGTACATACATACATATGTACGATATGTATGTGAGATAAATGTATGTATGAATTTGAATATGTTCCTAATTGTGTATAGAAAGGAAAATATAGTAAAATAATAGAAGCAAGAAGAATGAAGTAGAAATTGCGAAATATGAGCCTTTTTTTCAGATAATATGAAATACTGAATTGAAATCTTGTTTCTATGAAATTTTAAAGTAATCTGTCTTTTTTAAAGAACTAACTATATTACAAAATTGATTAAATAATTATATAAATTAATCCTCAGTGGGAGAGCTTATCACATATGTATAGCCAAAATATATATATATTTTTTGGTATAGCCTATCACAAAGGTGACACTGCACTGTTGTGTATGTGTATGTATGATCTTTCTTTTATGCAATAGTTTTTCTAAAACGAGTGATGAAATTGACTTTGTTTAGGGGCTTGATGCATTTTAATAGAGCTTAAAACGTGTCAAGCTTAGACGCTTAAATCTCCAAAGATCCTGTCTGTATCTATAAAAAGTTACCTTACGATTTTTGAAAATTAATAATTTTTGTTGAATAAGTTTGAAAAAACAAAAAAAGACAATAAGCTCATATTTCGCCTAAAAAGTTAAACAAATAAAAAACAACATAGTTGTTTCAAGTTTCCTACTTTACATAAACTTTTGTTAACAAAAATTCTCTATTATTACCTAACAAAAAACAAAGTTTTATTTTTATGAACATTTAGTTGGTTCATAATGAATATTTTGGTGAATGAAAAATATTTGTGTGTGGTTAGGAAATTATTTTAATAATTTTTGTCATTAACCTTTTTATTTTTTTTAATCTTTTTTCTTCTTCTGTTTTTTCATATTTTTACAATAATTTTTTTAGAGTTTTAACAAAAATTCTAACACAATCACACATTTGTTTACTTAAGTATATATATCTACATTGAAAATTTAATCAAAATAATGTGTATGTATTATAATTAAAAAGAATTTTTTTCAAAAGATGAAAAAAAGAATGAAATGAAATGAGGTTAATAGTTATACTATTATATATTATTATTTTTTATGTTTCATTTAATTTAGAATTTTTTAATTTAATTCCTTTAGACAGTTTTTACAAAAATGAACATAAAAATCTATGAAATTATACCCAAGTGAGCAATTTACATTGCGAAGATGATATTTTTTTTATTCCATGTAATATATATGTATGTATATTTATTTTATAAGGTTTAAAATGACGGTTATTGTTGAAAAGTGTCACATTAGACTTAATTTCGCATTTTTAAAGATACCCTTACTAAACCCATGATTTAGTAAGATGTGCAAAATAGAATATTTAAGTAATGGAAAGTTTAACTGGCTTGATAACTCTATTGTGATGGTGTTTAATTTAAAATAGGGGCAGTCGATGGTTGAAGTGATCTGCCTTCTAAAACTAAAGTCCTTGTGCTTATTCATGGTGATTGATTTCAATTATAAAGTACAAAATTTTTCCTCAAGCCTTCACAAACATTAGATTTATATGTACAAGTTGCAGTTTTACTTAAAAAAAGCAAATTTACTTCTCCTAGATATTTTCAATGCGCGGTCAGTAATCAAAGTGGTGAGTACTAGCTTTTGAAATTGGAGGTCTAGAAGAAGAAAAAAAAATAAAAAATAAAATATCTTTTTGAAAAAAATGGAGTATCACAGTGTTGTTAAAGGCATTCTTTAAATAACTACATATATAGGGACTTTACAAAATTACAAGACGTGATATTATTATGAATTAGAAACTGTATAGAGAGAAAGGTATTGTTCCAAATTCAGAATAATGGTGTATGAAATATAGAATAGAAATTAATAGTAATGAAATCGAAATAAATTTAAAATTAATCATTTATCAAAATTTTGAAATTATGTATCTCATTTTCTATGTAGCATACATATTGCGTTTACTTAGCGTGAATATAATTTCTATTCAATTTGTAAATAGTTCAAAAGTTGTCTGTTTTTTTTTTTATTCTTATTAAAATGATCGTTAAACTTAGCAGGAAAACTCAGAGGGATGCCTTTTTCATTGTATGTAGTAAAATCTAACATTTTGATATATTGTATATACAAAAATACATAAATATACACATACTTGTTTTTATAGTTTCAAGTATATTTATATTATTTGTAAGAATTCACGCAGAGTATAATTAAATGCTGTGGAAAAAAATTAATAACTAACATTTAAACCATTAAATAAGCATATTGTGACTGTACTATAGTTATAAAATAAATATAAGAGAAAATATGTAGTATTTAAGGATTTAGGTTATTACCAATTTTTCAATAATTCACCACATAAAAATACACTTTTGAACACTTTTCTTTATATACATGTATGTGAGTATATTTATCGAAGGAACCTCCTAATAGATTTGTAATATTAAAGAGTAAAAGTATAAATAAATTTTTGTAGATTTCACTGTTAAGCAATAAGGTTTTTTTAAAAAAAAGGACATACTACATACATATACGTATGTACGTACTTGTATAGAATATAAGTTATTTTTGTTGAAGAAATTGTCAAAGGCAATGATCGTGGAGCAACCTATTTACAATAAATTTTATTCTATTGAAAAATGATGGTCAAGAAAAACCAGTATATTTTGAGTTATGCTGTTAATTATTTTTCGTATAGATATATGAATGTGTGTATAAAAAATAACTAGTTCAAGGTAATTTATTTTCATTTGTTCAACTAATCAATGTTTGTTTTTTGAGAGACGATAATTTTCAATTTGAATATTGAATAATTATTTAACCAGGATTATATGAAAATTATTTTTCAATTACATAATTCAGTTAAATTTTTTTATGTGATATTTCTGAATCAAATAATTGTTTAAAAGCAATTGGATTGATATGTAGATAATGGGCGTATTTATCCTTAAACTTCTCCAAATTTAAATGAAATACCAATTATTTGATATGAAATTCGTTTTTTTTTTTTCAAAATCTATGGAAGAAAAAGCATTCTGTTATCTTTTTGAAGTCATCGTAAAGGTTTTTTTTTTTTTAAATAAAGCATACGAAATTATACATATGTATATATGTGTTCATTGTACACACATATGTATTTATTTTAGTGTTTTAATTTAACTTTTATTTTTTTTTTGAAATGGATTTTTTTTCGATGTGATTTACAAAAAAAAAGAAAAAACAAAAAAAAATTAATAAATGAATACATATATGTATACTATATAATGTATATATCCAGTTATAATTTTTTCTCATATCTTATGTCTAGACACATTACTATTTTAAATTATGAATAAATCTTTCCTTTGAATTGAAAATAAAAAGAAACAAAAATCAATAGAAAAATTCATTGGAAAACTTTCATTTATATTCCAAAAAAAAAAAAAAAACAAAAAAAAAATTATATTATCAAAATAAGATAATACAGTTGAGATTGAAAAAATAACTTTTTTTTTCTTCGAATTGAGGAAAAAATTCAGAAGAATAGACAATTCGTACGTTTTACACACCATATTAAATTATTCAACTTTTATGATATTGTAGGTGGATTCTGTTGTTCAGTGTCAAGGTAACATTTTAAAAATTCAATATGGAAAAATCACGTAGTTGTCACAAAAATACATACATATATGGTCGTATTGCAGTTTATATAAAAATAAAAGAAAAATTGAAAATTTTTTAAAATAAGCTTCACTAGTGATTTGATTTCTCATACTAGTGATTTTTTTTTTTTGTTCAGTTTTTGTATAAATTTAAAAAGTTTTAAGTAATCAACCGTTCGATATTATGGTTGAGTACAAATTTAAAGTTTTTTTTTTAAATAAAAGGTTTTATTTATTTTTTTAACACAACGAGTTATACACATAGATTCATGGTGCATTGTAAACGTTCCAAAGAAAAAAAATTCATTTAAAAAACTATTTGTTGAGGTAAAAGGGCAAATAATCAATAATTTTGATACTGTTTTAACTAAATAAAATTAATCAATTCAAGAAAATTGATTTTTTTTTCACGTGTTTCTGGAATAAAAAAAAGATGTAAATAATTACTTGATTTTTAACTGATAATTTAGATAAAAAATAGAGTTTTTTTTTAATGAATTATTTTCAATTTCAATAATTTTAAATAGTAAAATTATTGATTTCAATTAAATTATTAAAAATAAAAGAAAACAAACAAGTTTCATTAATAAAAATATCTTTAAAGAAATAAAATAATTCATTTTTTTTAATTTTACCCACTTTAACTTATTTTGCTCAATTTGGATTATTTACATATTTTTATTTTTTATTTTTTGACTTATTTTTAATGATAAGTGTTTTAATAGAATTATACTAATTAGAAATAATTTTATATAATATATTTTTTCTACTTCCAATTAAGAAGAAATAATTTATTTTAAATTATCTTTAGACATTACACATGCACAAATGTATTTACATTTCCATAATTCAATTAAAATTAATCAAATAAATTACAATTTTCTAAATAAAAGAATTTGAATTTTAAAGTGTAAAATAAATCACATACATAATAGGAATTTCAACTAAATTAATTTTTTCTAGTACTCTCTCTGTCTCTTTCTATTCTTTAGGTTTTATTGTTTAATTACTTAATCATAAAATTCAATTGTTACAAAAACTTACATACCTATAACTATTATACCACCTACACTATATTACAAATTATCAATTATTTTATAATTTAATTTTTTTTTTTTTTCATTTAATTGCAATTTATTACTTTTTAAATTTGCATACATTATGTTTGAATTTTAATACATTATATTAAATTATAATAAAAATGTAATGTAAAGAAAAACAATGTTTTTTTTTAACTTTTATTTTAGCATGGATGTTGGGTTGGCTCATGTGTAAAACAGTTCCATATATTCAAGGAGTATCAGTAGCAGCCTCTGTCTACAGTTTAATTGCTGTTTCACTGGACAGGTATGTTGTTATTATATTACATACATATGTACATATGTAAATATGTAGAATACATCGAAAATGTATATATAAATAAATTAAATACTTTTACTAACCAGACTAGACTACTAGATTATCTTGATTATTGTGTAAATATAAACAATTTATATATATTGCAACAGAAGTAATATCTTCTGTATATAGGGATGGTTTTTTGCTTTTATCATTTTTATTTTACTATTATATTATTCAATATATGTATGTATTATATTATTCATTAAGTACAATAGCAGTACACAATAAAAATTTACAAAATAATTGTTTCGTTTTCATATCAATCACTCTCATTCAATATTAAATTAATATGATTGATCTACTAAAAAGTAAAAATAAAAAAACAATAAACAAGTAAAAATAGAAAGCTTTATTCACTTAAAAATTTATCGTGAAATATGAAATATGTAAATCAGAAAATATTCCATTAATCTGAGTATTCAATTAACTTTCTTTTTTTTTTTTATATTCAAATCGTGGTTTCATTTTGTTCTTTATTGTGTTAGACAATCTAATCGCATTTATCGCGAGTGAATTACTAATCTACAAAAAAAAAAAAAAAACCTTTCGAAGAAAATGAAATTAAAAAATCATAAAATAGAGGTTTTTATTGAATATATAATTTTCTATATTTTTTGATATAACTAAAATAAAAAGAAAAGTTAAAAAAAAACACACACACACACAAACTAGGGAGACAACCCAACTAAAATTTTTAACACATTCGGGGCCTGGTTACGTTATTGTGCCCAATAGTGTGACAATAAAGGAACCTATGT
Source organism: Bombylius discolor (assembly GCA_939192795.1). NCBI lineage: Eukaryota > Metazoa > Arthropoda > Insecta > Diptera > Bombyliidae > Bombylius > Bombylius discolor. Next base: position 40,943,862 of record OW584241.1, read on the forward strand.
TTCGAAACAGCAACGTCGACATTACGTGGTCGTTTCGAGAGTGGTGCAAAACTTTTCCTTGTTTGCGACCACACAATGCCTAATATGCGACTATTATTTGATCTAAGAGAAACGTAAACAAATGAAATACATCTTTCTCTTTTCATCATACATTATTTATATCTTTTTTTTAAAAATGTAATTATCTTTCCTTTTTTACTAGAGTATACCTATCTTCTTTGAAAATATATATTGAACATGATAAACACACAAATGAATTTGTACATATTTTTTTATATATTTTTAGCCAATTTATATTAGAAAATATGTCGTTTAAAAATATGAAATACGGCTTTTTCTTAAGGTAAATTTTGTAAACGGTGACAAATTTACTGTATAATATATGTTTTTACATGGAAAAAAATTAATTCGCCGTGAATTTATTCAGAAATTTGAATAATTTACAAAAATATTGCAAAAACATATTCAAAATGTTTTCAATAAAACATTTAAAAAATTATTGCATTATATTTGTTTGTAATATTTTTGTACATTTAAATGGAAAATAAGTCTAAAATAAGAGCATTTCCAGTTTATTACAATAAATATTTTTCAAAAAATTGTATCCGCCATGTTTGGTAAAAATTCATCCATGAAAGTTGTTTATAGGCACTGTTACTAATTTGTTTCCATAAATAAGTCAATAAAGGAATTGTTTCTATTTTGTGACTTTGAAGTTTCTATATAGGCATTGTTTCTAATTTGTTCCCACAAATGTGCCCATGAAGGAATTGTTTCTACTTTGTGACTTCAATGTTTCTATATAGGCATTGTTTCTAATTTGTTCCCACAAATGTGCCCATGAAGGAATTGTTTCTACTTTGTGACTTCAATGTTTCTATATAGGCATTGTTTCTAATTTGTGCCTTAATCAACATGTGTTGTTTTAGATAAATTTAAATCACTAAAATTCATATTTTTAAAACTTTAAACACGATAAACTATCAACTACTAAAGCGCCATATTCCAATACGTCAACAAGAATAACGTAGAAACATTTTAGTAACAATGTCTATATGGTCGCGGAAATATGTGACTATGTAGGTATTATTCCCTTATTGAAACATTTTCTATGAAGAAACATTCCTGGTAACACTTACGTTTTTGTGACTTGCACAGTTCCTTCAAAGGCATCGACACATTTAAGGCATTACATAAAGAAACATTGACGTAACAATGCCTATATAGAAACATAATGAAGTAACATGAAAGAAACAATTCCTTCGTGGAAACAATTCCTTCATAGAAACGAAATAACACACAATTACGTAGTTGTGACCAGTTTTGTGTCCATCAAGGAATTTAACTATGAAGAAACAGTGACCACACAATTACGAAACAGCTACGTAGCCATAACGTCGTAGTGTCAAAGATAAGTGTCTAGAAACATTTAGGCACATTTTGTTAGTTGGGAATAAGCTCATATTTCATATTTTGCTAAAAATCATGCTAAAAACTAAATATATACTTAGGTATATAATTTATATCGAATGTATATATATAATTTATATGGTAGATTTTTCATATAAAGGAACAAAAAAAAAAAACGAAAAATAAAAAAAACATTGGTAAGATGGAAAATCAGATAAAATAAAAGAAATTAATTACATATTATTAAATGTTTTTGCTAGTACATGATTTTTTTTTTAGATTAAAAATAATACATGTGATCAATTTTATAAATTATCTGTTTAAAAATATGAAAAAAAAAAAAACTAATAAATTTTTCTTACAATCATCTGAACAGAAGAAAAAAACTGTCTATGAATATATATTGATTATATTCGCATTAGACAAGTGTATATTTATTAACATTGACATTTAATTTCAATTGATTTAGTTATCTTAATTTATATTAAACAAAAAAAAAAAAAAATAAATAAATAAATTAGAATACGTATCATATATATAATTTTTGTAATCTATATATTTAGAAGAAAAAAATATATCGAGGTTAAATTATATGTATACATGATTTTAATAGAAAGAGTATTTCATTTAATTTATCATTGCTTTAATATATTTTGATGTATGATATGAAATATAGTGTGACAAATCAATTACATCGATGAAAAATTACAATATTTTTTTTTTTTTTTTTGTAAAATAAATTTTTAAAACAAATGACTTTATGCTGAAGAATATAGTACGGGATACAATGATAAAATACAATTTTTACATGATAAAGTTAGTCAAGGATATATGTTGATTACGAAAATTCACATTATTTCATTTCTAGTTGGAAAATGTACTTTTGATAAAAAAAATAATTCTGTGATTTACAAGAACACATATTTACATTTCGGTTCTAGGCCGTTGTTGATTTTTTGTTGAAAATTTTTTAGACATTATAATTTCGATTCATTGAAAATTGTACAATTTATGAATAATTTAATTATTATTTATAGCGTCCTTAAGCAAATGTATGATTTTTTATAAAAGCTTAAAGGTTGTTTTAAAAAATAAAAAAGTATATGTTAGCAAAATATTAGCTAATAATTAAAGTGTCATAAAGAAACCATTATGTAAAAGCGCCATTTTAATTCGTGATATTTTTTTTTTATCAATTGTGTAATCGTTGTTTGTTTATCTTTCATTTCGAATATCCTTGATTTTTTATTATTTTGTTTAAAATTTGAATTTTTCAAGTTAGGTATTACGCTTTTCCTCTGGATGTCTGTAACAAATATAACTAAATAACACAACATGTAAGTTGTAAGTTTATTGTTAATTCTATGCATATACGTTTTATACGTTTTTTTCTTTTACATTCCTTTTATTTTCTATTAGTGCTAAAAATCTAATTGCATTAATTCCCACCAATAAAGAACGAAAACATTTTTCATTATTTTTAAGAATTTTATTAAAATTTTATTTGATATTATAAAATTTTGATAATTTTCTTTTTAAATTGCTTCTCCATTAGTTTTCTCATCCAACATATTTACTTACATATTCAAATTTTCTTTATGACTACATATGTTTTGTTTTTTTGTCCTTTGTTTATGATATACTTAACTCTTATTTACAAAACGAAAATACTAAAAACAAAATACTTTAAACGTAATCCTCAGACATATTTATAACCGTTATAATAATAACTCTTCAACCATATCAAAATAAAAGAAGTTTCATTATAGTCAAGGCTTTTGTATTGATTCATCCTTATACTAACATTCAACCATAAAAAAGTTGATTTTGGATGTCATTTACCAGCAATGAGTGAGAATAATGTAGAATATAAATTATTGTTTTGTAAGTACATATGTATATATATGCAATTTATTTTTATTTGATACCACACATCAGTAATTTTTCATAACATTAAAATTTTAAATATGTATGTACGTAATTTGTTTTTAATATTAAAATGCAATATAATATCATTTATTATTTTAAAAAATTAAATAAAGATAATCTCACAAGAATAATCCTTGGGGTACGTTTGAAAATGCGAATTTTCCTCCACTTAGAAGTTAATACAAACATCCTTCCGTTGGACTTGATATTTACAGTTTTTTAACTCTAAAACATTTAGAAAAAAATTGCATTAAAATTTATAATTTTATACTCATATTAATAAGAATGATAAAAATCCATACAATTTCAGTGATTGTCAATTGGACAGTAATAATTTTAATTACGCATGTATGTACATATGTGCATTTCATAATTACAATTACATGAATTTAAAGGTTATTTTAAGGTTGTCAAGTGCATATAATTGCTATTATTTTTATTATGCATTTATGTATCCATTATTGCACAACAGAATTTATCACCAAGTGGTACATTTCGCCTAAGGCTATAATCTCTTGTAATATTTGTTGTCATTACATCAGAAATTTTTTAAATAATAATTTATTACTTAATTCACATTTTTACATATTTTCTTAAAATGCTTCATAATAATGGATTTTTGAAATTGTCCAATAAAAATTATCTGTGATTCAAATTAAAATTATACAATGTTTTTTAAGTATATTGTTTTCGTCATTTCCTACAATATTTCCTTTAACATAAAAAAATTTCTTTTATTTTTAAGGAACGTTTAATGTTTAACATTTTTACAATATTCTAAAGTATTTTTGTTTAGAAACAATATGTTGCCTAATTTAGTGCACATTATTCTACATATTTAATTGTATTGTTAATCTTTGAATATAATTTTTGTAAGGAAGTATTGTATTTTTTTTATGAATTAATTGAACTTCCTATATACCTACATACATATATGTATGTCATTGTTTTCATATATCATGAAAACTCTTTTTTCACAAGAAATCAAATTCTAATGTCCATATGAGGAAACTAAATACTACATGCACTTGAACTTGAAAATAAAATAATAGTACCTACATAATTATTATTATTATTATTTTTATTATTATTATTATTTTGTAATTCGTGCATTAAACCCAAGTACATTAGAACGTTAGATTATTTCAGAGTTATTTTATGGTATATATAACATTGAGGAATTAATGTTGTTTCACATTTATTATATTGTTCATGTTACTTTATTATATCATGGCTTTTATTTAAGTACTAAAAGCTTTATCACATTTCATTCATTTTTTCTTTTCTATATCTATTATTATATGTACATTATCATAAAATATTTTAAATTGATCCTTAAACACTGATGAATACAAAAATCATTTTGTTTTTTTTTTTAATGAAATATTTATTGACCTTCTGAATCTTCTGGTTAATATTCTAATGAAAGTGGGTACTTAAGTACGAAATTTCAACATATCCAAATTATTTTATATTTTTTGTTGATATGCCTTTTTTTCTATTAAAGAGCTAAAATAAAAAAGAAAAAAAAAAAATTAAAATACACTTAAACAAATTAGAAAAAAAAAAAAAAAAACAAACCTGAATGTGAATGTAGGAAAATTTACTTACTCAGTACATTTGTATCGATTAAATGTGCTTGTGACAGGATTTTTATTTTCCAAAATATACATATGTAGATATTCTAGAAAGATTTACTCGTATTTTCTAATGTAATTATCATAAAAGGCATTTTACTTACATACACACAAGATATTTAACGTAAAACTTTTTCTATATTTCAGTTAGTTTTGCCATTGCTACGTAATCTTTTTCTCTGTATCAATTTTGTTTTTTTTTTGTCGGTATTAAATAGCCATACTAAAAATTATTACATTACAAATTTAGTCATTTAATAGAATATATTTAAATAATGACCTTTAAATATAATCGAATAAGATTTTATAGAAGTAGAATAATCTTTAAGAATATTTTTTTTTGGTTGGTTGACATCAGTGATATCACATTGAATTAGTTTTTTTAAAAAATGTAATAAAAAAAAAATCTGTAAAAGATACACGTGTAATGAGAATGTGATAAACATTAATTTTTCTTCTTCTTATTTTTATTTGCTAGTTAGCTATCTCAATTGTTATTTGAAATATCCTTAGAATTTTTTCTTCAATTTAATAATAAAATGATTTATAATAGGCCAAAAGATAAAAACACATTTTCTTTTATTGAAAAAAAAAAAAAAAAAAAAAAAAAAAAAAAAAAAAAAAAAAAAAAAAAAAAAAAATTGAATAGCACACACATTTGAATCATATTTCTACTCAATATTGAAAGAATATTTTTCCTTTATTAAATTTTAGCATGTTTTTAATAAAATATATGAACGTGATGCCAATGTGTTATATGATTTATATTCTTAAGTATTTTTTGTTTTTGTTTAACACTCAATTCTATTTGGATCTCTGAAATCCTTTGAGTATCATTAAAATTTCTGCATGGTTTCTTCTCATAATTTCCTACAAAGCTCCGTTTGAGACAAGAAACAGGTCCTGGCAACACTGCGGGTACTACACTACTCGGCTTTAAAAAAATATTACGACCATTTTACAAAAATGTTCGATTTTTATTTTGACCCAATCCAATTTTTTATGACCTTATTTATAATACAAAAAAAAACAAAAAAAAATCGGTTTTAAATCGGGTGTGTATATGGCTTATTGTAAGAGAATAACTTTTACAAGTAGCCAAATAAATTTTTCTTCTCTCAGAACTTATTTTCTTTTAGACTGCACATTTTCCAATTAAATGTATGATATTTGTTTTCTGATGTTAACCCTTATCGATCAGATGTAGCCATACAAGAACCTCAGTAATCTAATGTCTTCTAGTGCTTCAATTTTTTAACTGCATGAAGTTTTAAAAAATAGTATAAAAAAATTCTAATTGTTAAATTTAATAAAAAAAACTCCGATCCAGCAGACATTATCTATGAAAACAAATCGATCGATAAGGCTTAAGAAAAATTCAAGGCTTTATGTAAATAAATTTTCCCCACTTTATTATATAAATTCAAAGAGTAATCTCTACTTAATGAAGGTTTCTCAAAATTATTAATACGTCCATTTTTTGAGTGCATATTTAAAATATTAGATTATTATACAAGAATTTAATTTCGAGATTTTGTTAATATGTACAGTATCGCGAAATTTCGAAATAAAACAAAAAATTATTAACTAAAATTATCTACTTATCATCTAAACAATTTAAATACTTATCTCGTGAAAACCCTTTTGCATTTGAATGAGAATGTGGAAGATTATGAATAATTTCGTTATTTTGGAATTCTCATACTTCAATTGCTATTTACTTATTTGAGATTTAAAGAATTTTATTTTCTGAATCATATAATTAATGTTTATGATTGACAATTAAAATTATATGACATTTTTCTGTCACTAATTTATTTTTTTGGATTAGTGTAATTAACTTTTATACTCAGATTATCTTACCTTTTTTTGTACACTTAGAATGCAAAATATTTCACAGAGTTTGTAAACATGTGTACATGTGGAATGTATGTATGTTCATATGTATTTTTGTATTGCGCATAAAATTTTAATTATTTTCTATAAATGATTATTATATAGAAATACAATTTGAAATTTGAATACATTATGAAAGAATACCAAATTACAAAAAACATAGCAATTAGTAAATTCTGTAGAATATTGTTTGAATTTGTAACTGTATGTATACATACATATTCATATATGTATGATGATTAGGATTTAGGACATAATTGGGTTAACAGAAATATTTCGTAATTAAACTAAGCAAAAATTTATAGATATTATCTTTTTTGACACCAAGAAATTATTGTTACACATCAGACACAATTGAAATTAGAGAATCGAAAACGAAATTCTCGTTAACGAGGACAAAAAACTTTTTTTTCCGTTTTTTGTCATCTACAATATTTACACATGCCACATGCTATTTCGATTATTGAAATGAAGACAAAAAAATAATAGTGAATATAGCAAAAAGTGTATTATACTGCAATGACAAACTTAAATGAAATGAAGATACTATAGAAAACTTGACGTAATGATTTTATCATTATCTAGTAGACTCTAGATCTAGACATAGTCTGTCTATGTTTTGAATCTATGTGTATTTTGTGAGTGGGTGAAAATTAGTGAACTTTGTAAATATGTAGTTTTTTTTTCATGAAATTGAATGAAATTGCTTTTCTTTTCTTAGAAATTTTATAAAAATAGTAAAAAAAAAAAGACAATTCAAAGAGAAATATAGTAGAAGTACATGTTTCTATATGAAAAGATCCTTTTAATTTCAATGCAATGTATTTCATTTATGTATACATACTCGTATGTATATATATAAGTTCATATTTTATTTAGCCCTTGAATGCTTATTCTTTTAGAAAAAAAAAATTGTATGTGAATCATTTTCAATGTCATTCATATGCTGACATATCTTATTATCATTTCACTTGAACAATTTTTGAAGTACACAAAAGCTTTTTTAATTAGATTCATCCAATAAAATTTGAAAATGTGCAAATCGAATCATACATATATATTATTTATTCAATTATATACTAAAGAATAAAGTACATAATCTTTGTTGTTTTCTTTCAAAGAGATACATAACTAGAAATAGATATACAGTGATTTTTAAAGGGCATCTAGAAATAACATTGATGTTTGTTAAATGAACTTCGTATATACGTACTTCATTTAACGCTTATTATTGTGAATTGAAATTGAAAATGTTAATGAAAATAATATGAAATTTCTCTTGCGACCCACACATTTAAAAAATTTATACTTTTCAAGAACTAAAAAAATTTCAACACCACCCACATCTTTTTTTAAATTTTATTTTTGTTATTAGGAAATTTATAATATTAATAAGGTTTTTTAATTTTTACGAAGAAATTAGAAATTTTTCATTGAAATCTTATTTAAGAAATTTTCTTTCTTTGTTTATTTTTCGAAAAGAAGCTCCTTGAAAAAAAATTAAATAATTCAAAAACTTCAAAAATTTTGGTTTTTTCTTCATTCTATAAAAAATCAAAGAAAAAATTCAAACTTTTTATTTTCCATTATTGAAATTCCAATTTCTGTTTTATTGCTCATTTATTGTTTTTCTTCTTCTTTATTTTCTTCAGGTTTTTCAAAGAAATTCTTTAGTGAATTTCTTGATATAGAAAAAACAAAAGTCGAACAATTTCAAACGTTTTATTAAGATAAATTTCTATTGAAAAACAAAATAAATTTTTCTTGAACTTGACCGCATTATCAAGATTTTTTCTTACTTTTTCAAACTATTACGTTATTGCATATATTAAGGTACCGCTATTTACTTTAAAAAAAAGTTATTGAAAGAATCTATTCAATAATTATCGAGTAGAAAAAAAAATCAAAATTTTCAATAAAAAATATTGAAAAATATTCATTTATTTCTGCTCTTGATTTTTAATTGAATTGAAATTTTTACGCACATAAGAATATGCAGAATATGCTATCACTATAGATATCCAAAGAAAACTCAAGTTAAATTGTGAAGGTCAAAGATTTGAATGGGCTGTAGCGTCATCAATAATGAGAAATTTTTGTAGATGTTAAGTAACTTTATTCTTTATGACGTATATTTTTACAATTGTGATAAAAAAAATTAACTTTATATTTTAATTACCATAACACGATTTAACCTCAGTTTTAAGATTGAAAACTTAAATTTTTAAACTGAAAAATATTATGAAATAATTTTTTTTATTAATCATTACTTTTTTAGAAACTTGTTTAAAAGTCAATCATGATCATATAATATGTATGCAGTTTTTATTTATAATTAATTTCAGGCGTAATCTTACTATATTTAATTACTTAATCTAGTAATTGAATAAAATAATAATAATACTTCATCAACAAATCATTATTTGAATGCTTACTTTTTACAGTATGAAATTTCATGTATAAAATTAATGGTTGATTTAAATATTTTCCTTATTTATATTTATAAATGTTCTAATTAATTCTTAGAGCATTAGAAAAATGTAATAGGAAGAAAAATAAAAAAAAAGATTTATACTAGGTAACTGATATTGAACACAATATATTAATATTTTGTCATCTAAATATCTATAAAAATAGTCATTTTGATCAATGAAAATTTATTGATATCCGTATCATGTAGAATATTAATGAAGTGATTGTTGAAAATAAATAATTTTTTTATACTTTACTTATAATATGTATACATTATATACTTTATATGTAAACTCACACATATACATATGTACATTTGATAGATATGCGTAAACTTGTTTTCATTTTTATTGTTACAATTAATTTAAAAAATATAAACAAAATAAAGTATATATTTCAAGTAAATATTCTTAATTTATAGTGCTACTATATCTTACATATGTATGTACATATTTATATAGAAATCATAATAGATACTCCTACTAATTAAATAAGCCTTATAAAAAATATGTATGTACCTGTATAGTTATCAACAAAAACAAAACAAAACAAAAAATGATATTCAATAAAATCAACATAATTTTCACACATAATTTGGAAAAATATATAAACTTAGAAAATTTTACGAAAGAAAATGCTGTTTTCTTTTTTCTCAAAAAAAAAAAAAGTTTATCTTCGAAAAAACAACATATCATTTTATATGTTTAATATTAATAAGCAAAAATATTTTGTACCTATATATTCAGTTCACATTCGAACAATAAATCAAAAACAGTTAACACATTTTACTAGTTATATACTTGAAAAACTATCTAAAAATATATTGAGTATAATGGTTACATCCTTATCTTTCATATATACATAACTGACTTGAAAATGATATTGAATATTATACAATGATTTATCTTAAGAATCTTCCGTTTTTTTTTATATATACTACATATGTACATACTCTGAAGAGCTTTATAGAATTCATTTTTTTTTTGCTATTGTTTTTTCTTTTTATTTAAACAAAAACAAAACGATATAACAGAACATAAAAAAGTAAAAGACAAGGAACATTCGTGAATCGTGATAATATATTCAAGAAACTACATACATACATATATGTACATACATACATATATTTATTTTCATATTAATTTCAGAGTAAAACGAAAAAATGAAAAAAGTTTTGTATAATAAGGATTTTCGTTATTTCCGTAAAACAAATTTATATACCAGAAATCACACACAAAAAGAATTTGTATCATTTTTTCTCATTATTTCTTTTTTTTTGTTCTTTCTTTTCTATGTTTCATTTTTTTTCAATATTTGTTTTATTTTACATATACATATTATATATTTTATTATTATTATTTTTTTTTTTTGAAGTATAATATTTGCATAATATATCTCTATGATCGTTCATTTATCTATACGTATGTATATGATGATATGATGTATGTAACGTACATACCTTAAAAGGAATTATAAATAGATACTACGAGAGAAATTTTAGAGAAAGTAAATCAGAATAAAAATTGACAGCATATATGTACATATGTATACATAGACAGTATATATGTATATTTCATATCTCGTATTGTTATAAAACTAAAATTCACTCACATATACAAGTACATATATATATATTCTAAAATATGAATGAAATTTTCAAAAAGATATGTAAAAAACGAAAAATTGAAAAATCTAAAAATATTTTCACGTATGATAAAAAAAAATCAAATACAAAATAACGTTACAGGAAATCATTATTTTGTCAGATGTGACCTATTTTTTTTTTGTTCTAATAGAATGAAAAAGTAGAATAAAATATGTATGTATTATTGAATATTTGAAAATATTCAAAAAAAAAAAGTGTTTTATATATGTACATATGTATAAAGAGCATTAGATTATAGACGAATTTAGAATTTTTATCAAATACAATACACAATGAATTAATGATTTTTGTTGTTGTTATTTTATTATTATTTTTTTAATTGAATAAATACATAAATAAATAAATAAGTCTTTTATAATAATTTTTTTTGTTTTTGGTTTAATTACATTTGACGAATAAACTATTATATAGTATATGTGAATGTATGGTATGTGTCCTTAAATAATTAATATATGTAGGTATATATGTACATATGTATGTTATGAAATTACTTTTATAAACATTGTTAAGGTGGTTACAAGTTGCATTTGTGAATTATCTAGTAGTATGAATTATGAACTCAGTATTCATGATATAAAAAACAATATATCAATTTTAAATTAATTATTTTTTTTTTCCATTATTTCAAGGATAATAATTAATCTCTATGTATTATAAATGTACACGTAGGTATAAAGTAAGTTTCATACACAAATAATATATAAATTAATTATAATTAAAACTAGATAATAGAGATAAGTCTATACATGATGATTTTTCAATTATTTAATTATTCATTGAATAATTATTGAATTTGAGAGTGACATACTTCAATTCATGTCAAAAACATATCTGTTTCTTGACTCCAATATTTTGTGTTCTATTTTATTTTTGTTTTTAAATAAAATAAATATAAAATTTGATATTCACGGCTCGTTACTGTTTTTCACTTCTAATACTATTTAAGAATTTGAATACACATGAAATTAGTATTTTACATAATTGTATAATTATTTTTTTGAAATTGAATATTATAAAAAGGAAGTAGAAAAAATATCTGAACATATAAGATATTAGTTGTTATCCAGTATCTATCCTAATATTCAATAAATTTTTTTCAAATTTTCTTCAGAATTCATTCATTTGTGTCAGTTTCTCTTTTTTTTTTATATTAAAGAAATACTGCTATTTTTAACTTTGATAAATTTATGCAAATTTTTTATCTATTTCTATTTTATAAAAGGAAAAAAACATTTTGAGAGAGGTTCGTTACTGGTAACGTCCTCCTATCAACTTTGTAATAAACATTATGTACGTTTAAAAAATTGTCACAATTTCATTTGGCCTTAAAACAATTTTTTAAGATTTATTGTTGTTGTTTTTTCTTACGCTATAGTGTCGTGAGACATTGCAAATTTTTCATTGTCACATAAAAGTAGTTTTATAGATGAAAATCTTGGCATTGATGTTGGCCCTGATTATTGTGGTGTTTTTTTTAACCATTCAGTAAATAATCGATCAATTAGATTGAATTTTATATGTGAATACATATATAAACTTGTTTTATTGAGATACAGTGAACTAAAAAATAATGTTGTGTATCGTACAATTTCAAAAATAATTTTCATACCATTTGAGCAGGTTTTATAATTAGAAAATGAGAACAATTGAAAAAGAAGACTTTCGATAACAGCAATGTATTATTATCAGACAAACACAAACAGTTAGGTTCATCTTTGGAATTATTTACTGATAAAGAAAAAACCATACTTTTTTAGGAGTTTTTAAACTCAAAAATCAAAAAAAGGTTAAAAAAAACAACAATACAGAAATAAACTGCTTATAAAATTTATTTGCGATCAACAACGAATAAATTTAATTAAAAATCTGTCTAAGCATATAGTGAGTGTATCTGTTCAATAGTTCAGTGTCTCTAGTGGTAAAAAATCTATTATTCTTTTCTACATGATTAAAGGATACCAAATACATATAATATGATTCCACTTCAGATATATACGAGTAAATTGCGATTCTTTTATTTGTTTTTTTTTTCCTTTAATCTTTATTTTTACTCTTGAGACAAAAAATAATACCCTAGATATATGTATCAAAACTTAAAGATACACACAACTTCAATATCAACAAAATAACGTCTGTACTGAAATAAAAAAAAAATTAAAATAAAGTAAAATAAAAAAAACATTATGAAAGGGATTTTAAATAGATGTTGTTTTCAACTTTTATAACTATACATAAATATGTATGTATGTATGTATACAAAAATTTATCAATTCGTACACAATATGTTTTTTTTTGTTTTCAAATAATTGCATTTTTAAATTAAATTAATCTTCAGTTGTTAGTTTTTCCTTAGCGTGTTGAAAATTAAATCTATTATTTCGAATAACATACGTATTTAAAAAGGACTTCTAACTTCAGAAAACGTGAATATAAAGCTATTTTCTACTGAAAGTTCAAGTATCTTCATTATTAATATTATTTTTGTTATAATTATAATAAGTATCAGTTCTATGCAGTATATAGGAATTTTGCAAAAGTAATATGAAAGGTTCAGGGCTTTCATATTCATGATAAGCCTAAAAATATTACAAAATTAAAATAAATAATTACCATAAATAAATACTATCAAGATTTTATTTCATTTTAATGTCATTATATTATTTTTTGACTATAGCATGAGATGGATTGAAGGTAATTCGAGTTTCTTTGGCCTTCCTTGATAATCATGGTGAAATAAAATTTTAAAATTCAGATTTTAGGATATTAATATTTAAATTTAAAATTTGAATACTCACGTCCATTCTAGTAAACTTTGTATACAAAATTATTTCAAATTTGAATATCTACGGATTCTTCCTCAAAAAAAAAAATATATACATATGTATATACATATGTATGTATGTTTCAAGTTTGTAAAGGAAAGAAAAATAAATGTAACCAAAAATTGATCATGGAAATTGAGCGTAGATGCAAGTGTTAAATACCATTTTAATTTCACGTTCAAAATCATTGCATATTTATTTAAAAGGTCTTTAATTTATTTATGACTTCTTAATATTATGTAACATTCCAGTTTCATAATCATGAGATCAATTATATAACAATTTTATTATGTACTTGAATGTATGTTGTTTTTATATCATATATGTATGTACATACATAGGTACATATATGCAATATTAAAATACAAGTTAAAAAAGAAAAATTATTTTTCAAGTGACAAGGTATAAAATTGAACTTGAAAATAAAACTAATTGATTGCTGTTATAAAATTTGCTAAAAATGTGTAAAAAATTATACTACATAAAAATGTATATGTACATACATATATGTATGTATGTTGTTAAGATATATTACATATATTTTATTAAAAGTTTCTTTTGAAAAAGCCTTAATATGTTCACATAAAATTCCGCGTGGATACATAGATACATGTTTTGCATATTAATTGTAAAAAAAAAAAAATGAAAGATTATTTTCAATGTTAAACATACATATAATGAAAAAAAGCAAATGTATATTTTTTTACGCATGATTTTTTTTTTGCAATTTCTTATAGTTATTAAGATAAAGTTAAACAGAGAAATAAATCTTTAAAAAATTCTCAAAAAAATATGGTTAAAAACAAAATAAATATGAAAAGTGGTCGCGCATTGGTGTAAACATTGGTATTGATATATAAGTACTATATATACATATATATATATTTATATTTATGAATTTTATAATATGTGTTTATTACATCATAAACATATTATAATATTCCAATAATCATTTATATGTTGACATGTATCTAGATTTTTTATTGTTATAATCATTATTATTAAATTTTCTTCAAATTTTTAAAGTACGATTTCACAAGCATAAATTTTTGCAAAAAAAAGAAGGTATAATGCTTAATTTATATATGTATGTATGTATTTTTTTTTATTGATTGCGGCATTAAAACTTTTTGATTGGATTAAATAAAACTTTTTTTCTCGTTTATAAGATAGATTACGAGTATACATAATTTTGCACAATTTAATTTTACAATACCATTACGGCATAAATTCTATAACAAATTCAATTTATTTTTTAAATTTTTTTATCTATCAACCATACTTTAATTTTTCATTGATTATTATTAGCATCGAAATTTATAGGATGACATTAATCAATTGATTTTCAAAATAAAATTCAAGTTACTGAATTTTTTGATTTAACTTCTTTGTCGAAGAATAAATTCGAATTTTGTACCTAGGTAATTAAGTTGTTAAAAAAAACCATGTAATTCAAATTTTTAAAGAAATTTAACTTTTATTCAATTACAAATACTTACAGTGATCACAGTAAAAAAATTAAAATAAAACATGTTAAATTGTCCATGTTGTAACTATGTTTATACATAAGTAAGGCTCCAAAAATAAACTGAATATTTTCACAAAAATGAAAATATAAAAATAAATTAAAAACTTTGATAAAATGTACCCTCTCTTTTTTTTCAAATTGAAGAATGGTACACGATCCGAATGTACATACATACATATATGTATGTATAAAAAACCAAAAAAAAAAAAAAATAAAAAAAAAAATAAAAAAAAAAATAAAAAAATTTCGATTAAGCCCAAAAAAAACATTTCATGCTATTTTAAAAAATACGAAAAAAAAAAAAACAAATTGTTGAAACACGAGTATTTGAAGGAAAAATTATTCAAAACAGAATTATGAGTATTTTTTTCCTTGAAATAAGTAAGATAAATAAAGTTAAAAAGTTGTAGGAAAAAAAATGTGTATATACACATGCATACAAATATGTATATATATAGAGAGAAATGATACATAAAATTTTGTCCTTAAACTGACATACTTAAGAAATTGATGTTAAAAAGTAAACTAATTTTTTGAAAAATAGTAAAAAAAATTAACAAATATCGATGCTATATATTTACAAGGATTATTTTTGCACATTAATCGTCATTAATGCAACTATTTAGATGTCCTTTTTTAGAGTACGATATTAGTCTATATTGTAAAAATTAATGTATTTTTAGAAATAAAGCCAAGTATGTATATTGTATTTTTAAAGTATTTATTTAGACAAATGATTTTCAAATTTATGGGTCATGTTATTTGATTTTTTTTCATATATAAATTACAAAGTTCTACACTTCCTGTGATATATATTTTTTTTTTTATGTAGGTACATATGTATAGTTTATTAGAACAATCGTGAAAAATTCTACATTATATAAAAGTATAATTAAATTCTGTAAACAATACCACAAATCTTGATGCGCATAATGAAAATAGAAAATTAATGGGGAATCTGTCAGGGAAAATTTTTCATATACATATAACAAAAATATAACGTGTGAAAAACAATCATATGAATGTGTATATTGTAGTAAAGCACATTATTTTTACTTTTTCAGATAAATGTCTAATATAAATTAAATATACAATATAGCGTTTTTCTATATTTAAGTAGATTTATATAAATGAATGAAAGATATTCTTCAGTGTTATACGGATTTTAAAAATACAATATTGATAGAGTAATAGGGTAATAGGTTTTATTAGATCTTTCACATGATATTAATGTTGTTGCTATTTTTTTCTTCCTTCTATATATCTTCCATTTCCTTATGAATAAAAATAATTTTGTACACAATATATAAATGAATATCTTTGGATATTATTTAGTTTTCAAGGTTATGCAGGAACTAGGTCATGAGAAAAAAACTTATAGGACAATCTAATAAAAAAAACCAAAAAAATAGCCCCTCCAGTACAGGAAATAAAAATTCAAAACTTACATTTTTTTTTCATGGAATAACAATTTGTTTTTTTTTTGTTTTTTTTTTTTTCATTCTCGAAAAATATATTTTAATTTTAAATTAACCCTAGAGGGTGGCAATTTGATTGAAAGCTTGATTTTGTAAGGCATTTCATTTTATTTACTTATTATGTGTATTTATTTTTAAATTTAGATTATTTGACTTGAAAATCAATTGGATGTTTGTAGTTTTTTCTTCTACTTCTTCTGTTTTTCGAATAGTATTTTAAATATAAATTTATTTCAATACGTAGTAAATATATAACACTGAATTTATATGTAGTAAAACAAAAATAGGATAAAAAAAGGATTTTATATTGATCTAAAATTAGATATAATAAGAATATTTAAAATCTTTGGTATGAAATTGTGAAAAGAATAAGGAAAATTTATATTACACTCATGATATCCTGTTTTTAGTATCTTCATTTTATAAAATATCCTTTTTATGCACACTGTTATTGTTTATTTGATTTTTTTTTTTTTTGTGTATTTGAATTTTCGTAAATACTTAATTTACACAAAAATGTTGTACGTGCTTTTTTTAAATTTTTTTTTAACATCTACTTTTAAGAATTGTTTTACGAAAAAAAAGGAAATATTTATTTGAATTTAATGTGGTATTTACAGATAAAAAATTACATGATTATGATTCTGTGTATGTGTACAATACATACATATGTATATATTTTATTTTAAATTCAATAGTCTCATAAAAATAAGATTTTTTATTGGTAAAACTAAATTTTATTGATATATATATATTTTTTTGTATTACGGAAATATATGAACAGTATTCTGAGTGGGTGTTTGTTTTGTGTTTAGTTTTGTTATTATCAAAATAAATTATTATCATGACTATTTCTAAAAACAATGTAGTTTTATGTGTGTTTTTTTATTTTATCCTGATTTAAGAAAAATATGTAAGATTTCCAAACAAAACAATTTTTTTTTCTATATATGTAGGTATGTACATATTAAATTTATAAAACTATTTCAGTACCAAAAATCACTTTTTATTCAATGATCATTTAATTACAAAGAAAAAAAAAACGGAAAATTCAACACTCCTAAGTAAACTTTATTTCGAAATATTTTTCAATATTTTTTAACAGAATAATAAAATAATAATACAGAAAAATTGTTGATATGTAAAATTTTTGTTTAAAAAAATTGAAAAAACAAAAGTCAGACAAAAAATACACAAATGTTAACTTACAAATTAACAATAAAATCTAAATAAATAGATCTACTTAATAAGATTCATTAAAAAATAATATTTGTTTATAGATATTCAATTACAAAATACCAAGTGACTAATGGGATTGGTTGTTAACTATAAAATTGATTTTGTGTTAAAATATTGAATAATGCATAATGTTTATAGATTTTAATTATATATATATTATTAAATGAAAACACCACATATAACATTTAATATGTGTGGTCGTCATGTGCACATATGTTTGAATTTTCGTTCTTGAATCATTAATTTACTAAGTAGATATATATAATATTATGGCTGTTAAAAATTGTATTTAAAAAATGTACAAGAATACAATATCACCATTGTCTTACACCTGAGAAAATCAACTTTGAAGGGGAAAAGAGAATAATAATAGCCAGACATAACATACTTGAAAAAACAGTTGAGTGGCATATGTATATACACGTACATATGTATATATTTACATATATTTTTTAAAATACAAGTATCCCACCAATATGTGTATAGACTGAATATTTTCTACCTAACTAGACAAATGATATATAAAGTCGTATGGATGCTGGATAAAATCATCAGTTTCTTTTGAATCATTTAAGTGTTGTGATCAATAATTACAAGTATTCTTTTTATTTACGAAACCTAAAAACCAAAACAAAATCAAAATGTTCAAATTGGTAAGTATTTTTCATAAAAAAATATTTAATTTGTAATTAATACAAGAACATTTTAAATGAAATTAATTTATTATAATTTTAGTTCGTTATTGCCTGCGTCTTAGCTACTGCATACGCTTTACCAGCACCAGGAGTTATTGCAGTTCATCCAGCCGTTGTACCTGCACCAGTTGCTGTTAGCCATACATCATCGTAAGAAATAAAAAAAATTAAAAAAAAATAAATTAAACAAATTCCAATTTAAAAATTTCAATTTAATTTGCAGACATGTTGTTCACACTCCCGTTGTTAAAACAATTGTAGCTCCAGCTCCTCTTGTTGCCCATCATGTACCAGTTGTTGCTGCACATCCTGTTGTCGCACACCATGCTGTCGCACATCATGCTATTGTCGCACCCGCCGTTGTTAAAACTGTTGTCCCAGGTCCACTTGTTGTAGCGCATCATTAACGGAAACATTCTAGAGTTTTTAAAATTAATTTAATTAATCATGGAATATGAACAATAAGCATCTTTAATTTAAATAAGAAAAAAAAATCAATAAAAAAAAAATCTAATTAATAAAAATAAATTTAATATGAAAATTTAAATTAAAATTTTTTTATTTTCTTTAAATTTGTTTTTAGGACTCTGTAAAATTGACTTTTCCAATGAAAATTCAAAATTTTTGTGAAAATTTAAAAAAAAAAAATTTCAAGAGAAAATGAAAACTAAAATGAAGAATCAGATTCATTTATTTTTCACTTCCCAATCTTCTTAATATTCAGAATTTCACCAATGGTTGGAATTTTCAATAAAATATCGTTTCCATTGGATTATGTAAACAAATCTTTTCTCTCTAAAGTATCATAAATTTTCCATAAAAATTAATTATAATAATTGGAATTATAAGAATAATCGGTTTCTTTTAATTAATTTTTATGAATTTTGTCTAAAAAAAAAAGTATTCATACATACATATGTTTATAATTAATTTAAATAATAAAAACCTTCATCATTATCTGATAATAAATTATTATACAGTCTTTTATAAAAAAAAGTAATAAATAAAATCTTGTAATTTAATATTATTTTACAGTATTTTATTCTGCCCACGTGAATCTAAAATTCAATCAATAATTTCTTTCAAACTTATTTTAATAATTTATAATTTTTTTTTCAATTTTTAAAATATTTACACAAAGAAAAATCGAAATTCCCAAAACAATCAATTGTAAGGAATTTTCTTGAAATATTCATGATAATAATTTGTTTTTTTTTTTTTTCAAATAACACGTACACTCATTTTAATAATTTATTCTAAAACCACTTCTAATGAAAATTTTGGTTGGTAAAAAAAAAATGTCTTTTTCTAAGTGAGGGCAAAAAAAAAAAAACAAATTTACGACAGTTAAATAATAATGAAATTTTCTTAAGAATCAATTTGTTCACAATGTTCTTTTTCTTATTGATTTTAAAGAAAGTCCTGCAAATAAAAAACGAGAGAAGGATAATATATTTATTAATTTGTGCGTAGGTATAAAAAATCAGTCTTGTATGTGTAGGTAAACAAATTTTTTTGTTAGAAATTTTCAATTTTTTTGTTGCTTACGGTTTTTCATCACCTTTTAGATTTTGTTGTTCCTTTTTGAATCTGTGATAATATATAGTTATGTATATGTAGAATAATAAATAGATAGGAGCATTATTTTTGAAAAACGTGTGAAAATTCAAACACAATATGTTTGGATGACTATTAAAATTTTTTTAATTACACAGATAATATAAATTACGCTAATTCATTTTTTTTATACATAAAGTGTCAATAATCGAATTTCTATAACATTGATAAAAATTTTTAAATGTAGCTAAGAAAATTTATAAATATAATCTGTTTAAATTTTTGCAATTTTTAATATTTATTTGTATTTTTCTACAACAGCATATAGAAAAAACCGTTTCATTAGGTATTTAAGATTTTCTGCTTATTTACAACAAAACGTACATACATAGAAATATGTAATATGCACAGAAACCTTATTTTACTACAATATTGTATTTTAAATGGGTAAAAATAACAAAATGAAGACATTATGATATGTAAAGAATTTTAATACATGATAATACACGTAACGACAGAAGCATATTATTGTTGTAGGAGATGTGTACAGAATATTAAATAATATTTCCCACGTTAACTGTTTATTTTGTATGTATATAATGTATGTATTTAAATTATTATAGTAGATTTAACATTTTGTGTACACATAGTGTATATATGCAACCAAACTTTGTATAGGATATGAATTCTTGAGACTTAATATTTTAAAATAATTTTAAGGTTCATTTTCCAAGCAACGACTACATAAAGCTTTTAGTAAAAAAAAATTTTTAGTCAAAGATTAGAAATCAAGATGTACATTATTAATACTTAGTGA
Organism: Bombylius discolor; assembly: GCA_939192795.1. Classification (NCBI taxonomy): domain Eukaryota; kingdom Metazoa; phylum Arthropoda; class Insecta; order Diptera; family Bombyliidae; genus Bombylius; species Bombylius discolor. The sequence continues at coordinate 40,965,008 of OW584241.1, forward strand.
TCGTAACAGTACATTTGTAGAAAGAAAATAAAAAGACATATAATATTCAAATAATTTTTTTTGTTTGAATCCCCTCTTAACTTTTGAATTCACATTTTGATTCAATCAATCTGATTCATGCATTACTGTGTATTTAACTTTAATTCTTTTATCGTAATTTGTGAGTAACGAAAAACAATTAAGCTTACAATATCTCAAAATAACCTCAAGGACATAAATATCATTATAAGACTATAAACCTTAAAATTTAATGGGAATATTATATTTATTATGAAATCACCCAATCGTACATACATATATGTACGTACATATATATTTTTATATGTTTAAATGTGGTTTAGTTTATTTACGAACATATAAGCTTATTTATTTTATGTTCTATATGTAATTATACTTGTTCTTTTTATGCTTTCTAAACATAGAAACTTTTTATGAATATGCTATATGTAATCAAACCATTGATGCGAAAAACATATATAATTTATCGTTAAAATATCTTTTACTATATAGGAAATATCGAGCTTATAAAATATAATGTAAAGAATGTCATTGAAAATTATAAATAGAAATACGTTCCTAAATTTAAGCACATATATTGTAAATAAATCTATAACACTAATAAGTCATCTGATTTTTAAAGATACAAATTAATTGTCAATAAATAAAAAAGTTATTTTGTGAATTCTCATCCTTTTACGTCATTTAAAAATATGTATTTATAAAATTAAAAATAAGCCAAAGCATTATCTAAATTTAGGCGAAAGTTAAACCGTAATTATGTATTGTAATGGTACTTGTTCTTTTTCTTATAGATTTATTCCTAACAAAAGAATTTCTAGTAACATCGACTTATCTTGTAAAGAAGGCCTCTTAATCTTCACACTCACTGATAATTCAACGTTTTTTTTTTTTTTGTAGTCCTGTAATTCATTTTTTTTAAAAGAATTTTTTCTATATATATATAAAAAAAAAGAAAAACGTATTCATGAGCATAATGACGGAAATATCTTCCGCAAATTTGAAGGAAATTGAATAAAATAATTGTTCAAGGACCTTTGAATTTTTCTGTACATTTTGAAATATTAATATTTTAAAAATTTCCAATGACCCCCACATAAATTTAAGTAAATGACATAGAAATAAATTATTTATTCTTCTATAGTATATGTTATCTTTTTTTATTTTTGTTTTTCTACTGTTTCAAAAATGTAATGGTTGTAATTCATTACAAAATAACCATGAACAAAATTAGAAAAACAAGAGAAAAAAATTATAGAAGCAATTGTTCAAAAAAAAAAAAAAAAAAAAAAAATTCAACTTAAAAATAAAATAGGAAGTTTATCCAACTTTTTTTTTTCTCTTGAAATAGATACATCATAATCTTATTTTTTATTTTTCTTATCGAAAATGTTTATATCACGTTTTGTATTTTATTTCATATGTACAATATCTACTAAGTATTAACAAAAACATAACAAAAATCTTTTCTACTAGAATTTCTTATCTATAGTATGTATAACCATATAAAACTATATATAGTACGAATATACATATAACATAGTCCTTAATCTATTTGAAAATATAAACGAACAGAACACTTAATGTGTATATTGTATACTATTAGATATATTTTGTACGATGATAGTGTAAATTGTATTGAAACACATATGTTTAAATATGAATACTTATAGTTGTTATTTCAATTTTAGAAACACAAGGATTTTTTAAAAATTATATATAAAATTTTTGAGATAAATAAATTATTGAAAAATAAAATGTAAAATTTATGAACTTTTTTAGGTTTTTGTACTTATTTGATCCTTATGTATCGTGTGCAACTGTATATGGTTGAAAACAAAATTGACAAAAGTTGTTGGTTATGTTATATTTACAATACTTTGTACATTTGCATAAAAACAGAAAGGTTTTTTTTTATGAAGGTCATAGAGAAATAACTTAATATGTATATGAAATTTTGTATATTATTTTTATTTTGTAGGTATGCTTGTAATTTCTAGAGAATATATATTTTATTATATAATATATATGTATTGTAAAAAAAAAACGCACTTATGCAAATGAACGTATATATTCAGCACATCCTTTTATAAAATAAAAAATACATATGTATGTATATTAAAGGATTGAAATAAATTCTCTTAACGATAGCGCGTGAAAATCATATGACTGTTCTAAATTTTTTATTGTAGATTTGTTTTTTTTGACCGTAATTAAAATAATTCAATTTTTTTTTCTATTTAGAAATTCACATCATTTGCAAATACTTATTATCCATTATTACATTTGAAAATTTCACGAAACCTAGAATTTTTTAACAGATAATCAAAATTTCTTATTTTTATGAATTACATAAAAGATAAACTAAATTTTGTTTTTTTTTTTAAACTGTATATTTATTTTGTAATTTGAATATTATTATTATTAAATAGATTTTTATTTAAAGCTTTTTGTCCAAAATTTAAGTAGCTTAACAGTTTATCTAAAATTTATAGAATTATTTTTGAAAGCATATCAAAAATATTTTAAAAAAATATATACACAAAAATTTCATGAATAGCGTATGTGTATGTGTGCAATTTTAGTAATTCGATACATAATAATAAATCATTTGAAAATAATGAGATTCCGAAAAATTTATTAGCAAATTAAGATGCAATCGATTGAAAACAAATTTTTCCAAGTTTATATGTGTGATATAACACACAATATGATGATACACGTGTATAATTTTTTTTTAAATTTTATTTTATTTTAAAAATAAAAAAGAAGAAAATTATCCTGGATCAAACTGACGTGACATTTCGTGTGACACATTCCAATTTCTAGCAAAAATAAAAATAAGAAAAAGAAAAAGGTCTACAAAATATTACACATCTGTCGCAACTTAAAAACAAAATAATTTCCACCAAATTAAGCATATTTCACAGATCTTGTGTATTAGTTTTTGTTTATTTTTTTTTGTCTCGACCCACATCAAAAGTATAATTCATTTATTAATAAATTAATTTGAATACGTGATTTTCTTATAAACTACATATAATTGTTATATTTGTGTAGTATGCATAGCTAACTATACTTATGTATGTATTTTATTATCCTTAAAACAAAAATATAGACCAAGAACAATAAAAACAAAAAAGATAAAAATACAAAATATATTAGTACGATACGTTGTACATATTACAAGGTAAATTTAAGCTTTCGAAATTACACCTTTAGATTTTTTAGACAGTGAATACATGCTAGCCTATGGTTTATCTTTTTTACATTCTTCTCACTTTTATCAAAAAGTGTGTTCAATGGAATTTTTGGGACTGATACGAGTGTTTATTTTCTATGAATAATTTTCTAAGTAAAATATAAAACTGTATATGTATTTCATTTCAAGTCTTTTATCAAAAAAAATTTTTTACTTGCGCCATTGCTTTTTTTGGAAATTTATATTTTTATTTTTGAATTCTGGTGGAGTTTATAAAAATTAAGAATGAGACGGTATTATAATTTTTTATGGTTTCAATTGTGGAAATTTCATCGTGAAAGTAATATGTAATAAATTTTATTTTATGTTTTGTTTTTGATTTTGAAATTTTATGAAAAAAAATAAAATTAATTAAATTATAATATCAGGCAAATAAGCATGTAGAAAATACTTCAAAGTATATTTGATTAAAATTTCATGAGTCTCAGTCTACAGATTTAAAAAAATCGATTTACATATTATATTTTGTTCTTTTCATATAAAATTTCTAAAATTCAGATGTTATTCAAACTTCAATTTACAGAAAATTGTAACTAATGTTTAAACATAATAAACAAACTCAAACATAAAAACAAAATTTAAAAAAATGTCCTTTCATAAGAATATTCAACAATAAAGGGTGTATTTTTTCATTTTCTCTGAAATTCATTTTATTTTTTTTACATTTGTTTTCTAGTTCTATGTAATATATTATTTTTTTTCTTTCTAATCCGTCCTTATACTTACAGCATTTTTATGTGAATAGTCATATATGTACATAATTTTTAAGACACCATATTTTTTAAAACATTTTCTCTTCAATTTTGCAGAATAATCAAAAAGATTGAATGTAATCAATTTGAAACGTTTCTTCAAAATTGCGTGTCGGAATAATTTGGAATTATGTAGATACATGTACATATATAGTACATTTTTTTACTTCATTAAATTTTTAAAATGAAGATATTTTTTTCATTTTATTGTAGGTATCATCATTTTATTTTTCCCATGTACTCAGGTGTAAAAAGAATGATATTGAATGATGTTGAAAATTTAACTTTTTATTGGAATAATAAAAGTCGAAAAGAGATGCTAATTTATTTTAAGTAATTATATTTCATAAGAAATTTTATTCCATGTAATAAGAAGGTGAAGAAGGTGAATGCAGGTGAACTATAGTTACATTACTTACACTAAAAGTTAAAGGACTTTTTTGAGGACATTTTAAAGAAAAAAACATTATTTATTTTTATGTTCAGTGACTTTCTGGAATATATAGATGTGATATTCTGTTTAATTTTTTTCATAAAAGATATAAAATATGAAAAATCTTATTCTACCACACATCTTATATTATCTTAATCTTATATATTCACTTTTTATTTTACTTTTACATTATTAAATGCTATAAATAAAAAAATTAAACTTTTTTTTAGTTCGATAAAAACAGCAGTGTGATCAAAATTTAATTATGTACCTCTACTTGAATTAATAAATTTTATCACAACTATAACCAAAGAGCCTTGGTTTATTTTCATGACCATGCCAAAAGCAAGTAAAATACAAAAAAATTAGTGATTATATCATGCATGTACATATGTAGACGTATATATAAAAATTAACATTAATCAACGAAAACAAATTTTATTAAGAAAAAAAACAAAAAGATTTAAAATATTATGTAAAAATAAATCTCCTACCATCAGGTATCTGGTTTTCAATTGAAAATAAATTTTATAAATCAGAGTCATGTGAAAAATGGATAGATGGATGGATGTATCTTTTTAAATAATAAAAAATAAAAAATAAAAATAATAATAAAATTAAATAAGAAAAAATATCCTTGCTCCATATGCCACTAAGAGTTTCCTTGAAATTATTAACAAAAAGTCTTTATAAGATTTTAAAAAACTTCTGTAGATTGTATAAATATGTATGTATGTATAATAGAGAATATTTATTTATATTATACTCGTATATACACGAGTAGATATGTAATGTTATTATATACATATTTAGGTAATATATTGTATAGTCACGCACACGCATTATAATCACCAAGTTAAGTTGAGTTGAGCTTGACATTGATTCTCGAAAGAAGGGGGTCACACGAGTATGCTTAAAAAAATTTGTATAACATATTCTCATACATCCCATATGTAAAGGGTGTTTCAAATAATCATTTCGATAATTTTTCAAAGGGAGATGACAGAAAAAATAAAATTTGCATATATCCGTGTATGTAATACTTTTTCAACTGATTCTAATAAACTACAGTAATCTTTTATCTAAAGTGTAAAGTATACTTTCTAATTGTATACATAATTTATTTGATACTTTTACAACATGCCTGTAGTTAAAATAAATTTTTTTACAAGCTTTATTAAATATGTTTATTTTATGTACATATTTTAAAATTTTGCTCATCACTTAAGAGTGGGTGTTCAAAAATTATTAGTTCTGAAAGTCATATCAGTTACTTATTGTCAAAATTCCTGGCTGAAAAGTGTTGACAGGAAATATCTTTATTTTTATTAATAGGCATCTACTAGGTAAATTAGTGTAAAATTTCAAAAAAAACTATGGACATAATCTTTTGAAATTTTATAATCTCATTTCAAAACCATAAGTCTACTTCAAGTAACAAAATTAGACAAAAGCCATTTTGGATTGGAAGATTTATTATTTAATTAGAGAAAAAACTTAACGAACACGCTTTGCTTGTATGTTTTTATAATGAAGATTTTGAAGTGTTTCAGAGGTTTGATGTATGCGAAATTTATTCTTCACTTTCTTTTTATATAAAAAAAATAGTTTGAAAGAAAAAGAAAATATGAAAAAAAAACAAACATACATATACGTATACATATGTACATATGTATACCACCGAAAACATATACATAAGTAATACAAGCATGTTGATTTTGATTTTATATGTTAATGATCTGTATATTTTAAGTAATAAGATTTATTTTATGACAAGATTGTTATATGTATATATGTGTGTGATTGCAAAAAATATGTAGATTAAAAAAGTATATACATACATATGTATAGGTATGAATTTAATTTATAACGAGACAAAATATAAGTTGAATGGTAATTAAGATGCTGTGAATTAAGGCCAACATTATCGATTTTTTGAAAAATAATAAAGTAGAATACAAGTAAATTTCTAAACGTGTTTTTATTTTATTTTTTTTCTTACTTAAAACTTTTATTTATTTGGTTTTGTTTTAATTAGGAAAAAAAATTCTTTCTCGTTTTATTTCGTTTTTAAATATACAAACAAAACAAAAAAAATTATTAAAGTAGGCTTATTTCGATGTTAGGGTTATTTAAATGTTAAAAATAACAGTTTTGTCTGCAAAATAAACCAACTTAAAGAAGATTTGTTTATTTATTAAGATTTCACTTACCTACAAATTAATTGAGTTAAAAAGTACTTGTAAAATAGCATTAATTTTTTCACTCACCAAAAATAGTTACATAATTACCTATTAGCAAATATATTATAGTTCATGATTATTTTTAAAAATTTCCATTATTTTCCGCTTTTTCTTCATTTTTCAAAATCTAGTTCAAGGTCATACATATTAGCGTATACCTAACCAACTTATCAATGTAGTAACAGCAATTTAAAAACTTTCTTTCCCTTTTTTACCCTTTAAAAAGAATAAATAGTATTTTAATAAGAAATCCTTTTTTTTTTTTTTTCATTTTCCACTGTTATATCAAGTCGTTAGGAAAAAAAATAATGTACACATTTTCTATCCTGTAAATGTATGTTGAACCATTTTATTGTAATAAAACAATTTATTTTTTTTTTAAAAAACCAAATGGTTTTATTGTTATAGAATGTCTATCTTTTTATTTTTCTATTATACAATTTTTGTTTTTCATTTTTTTTATTGCTTTTTGATATATTTTTTTCATTGTCTAGAAAATTGCATAAATTACTTTAGACTAGCAGACGACAATGACGGGATAGTTTGATTTGCAAAATTAAAAGATATTGTTCTATTGTGGACATTTCATGGATACATCATCATCATCATCATTTTCATCTTTTCTTTTCTTTCTTTTTTGGCCTTTATTTCCATTATTATTTTAATTTTTTCATTTATTTCGTACCAAAATTTTGGAATAAATAGCATCAAGGGCAAACATTTAATAACAAAAAAAAAGGACTAAATGAAATAATATAGTATACAATTTCAAGAGACGTAGAAAAAATGTGTACCATTACAATTTACAGATATCTTTATAAGTAATATTTTTAATTTTTTTTTTACCTCTAAAAATCTTTTCATTAATAATAAAATTGAAATAAAAAAACTAACTGTTTCCAGTCTGTAATGTCCTATTTGGGTATTTTTCATTTAATTATTGTTCCATTTCAAAAGTTTTTGTTCATTAATCTTTTTTATTGTTTTGAATATACATATATACATACATAGTTTTATCAAAGACAGAGAGTACTTATTATAGAGAATAGATGATCCTTTGTATTTTTATATGTAGCTATTGTACAAGAATATATAGTTTGTGAACTATGATATCAATATACCACGATTGGTTATATACATACATATTCTGTTCTACGTGAAACATTTTATTTTATTATTATTATTGTTTTTATTATTATATATGTATGTGTGTAGAGAAAAGGAAAAAATCTAGACTTTTTGAGAATTTTATGCGAAAGCCGATTTTTCTGTTTATTTCGTTCTACAATTTTAGTCCTGGTGAACGATTCAAAGTTTATTTTATTATAAACCTTTCACAGAATATCATAGCCATAACTAAATATTAACTTTCTATTTTTCAAACAGTATACTTTTTTAAAGGGAAGAATATTTTGTTCATAAATGTAAATGTTAATTGTACTGACCGAGTACGTAAAAATGAGAACTAATCTTAGCATAAATTGGAATTTATATATACGAAAACGAAAAAATAATGGAATCATAACATAGACAATTTTTTCCTTAACAGTTTCAAGTCTTATTTTCCAAAAAATATACTTTCATTTTCAGTGTCTCATTTTATCAACAAATTATATAAACAAAGGATAAAGTTTTTTATATTGAAAAAAAAAGAAGGTTATCATTACTTGTTTATAATTATTTTCGTATCGTCTATTTGATTCAACATGATTTTTATTTCTATTTAACCTTACATGTACTTGGTATAAAGTATTTATCATCGGTCCTATTTTATAGATACTATTATGACAAGTGTCCTAAAGAAATAAGTAATTTAATTATTTCCTTTAATACAAGAAATACAATAAAAAATGGTTAGTCTTTTATTAATCAAACTTTCAAATTGTGGTACACCATCCCATTTCATGTGCTTTCTCTCTTAACAAAAATAATCGGAATAAAAGCGAATAATTGATGAAGTACAATATTTATATACTCTTGTATTGGCATATTACAGAATGTTTCCTTTAACCCTAAAATGGACTTATCATGTAGAAACTAATATACTTCATGTTTTGGATTTTATCGGCTTTATTTTAATTTTCATTCAAAATGTATGATGTAGGTATACTTACAAAAGTATACCATCTGCAAATATTTGAACAAAATTGATCTGCCATTCCTCGGGTTAATTCATTTTATTTTCAAATTGGTCTTAGTTTTATTTTTTTCTACTTTTACTTAATTTATGAAATTACTAAAGTTTTTGTTTTTGTAAAACGAACTACAAGTCCATCCATCTTTTGTGTAAAAAAGAAAAATTTGTTGGGAAATTGTTTAAAAAAGAAAATAAAGGATTATACTCAGATACAATATGCTTATAAACGAAATAAAAAATAATTCCTACATAATATATAAAAGTAATTTATGTATGTAGGTTTATACATGTGTGTGTTTAATGCTTATTGTGCTCAATATCATTTGACATCAATTATATCGTGTGTCAGCAAACATAATAGAAAAAATATATATACGTATGTACATATGTATGTATATGTAATACAGACTAAATATTGTAAATACATAATAATGTACTTATAAATACGTAATATATAGTTACACATTTACTTTTTTTATGTTTATTCTATGCGATTTTATAGTATTACATGAAGGAAAATTAATTATCTCATAAAAATTATCTAGCCATTATTATAGCCAGCCTATTTATTATTTATTATGTCCGCATATACATACATTTATGTACACATGAATGCTTTTCTTGTAAAATATTTAAATTGAATTTCTTAAAGTTAACATTCTTTTTGTATATTTTGCTTTCAATTGTTCTTATTGAACCACCTTGCAGTTTGCACTTTTTCACAATTATAAGTTCAAGAACTTTTTAAAAGTATCTAAACAAATAAAAAACACAAGAAAAAAAAATTCGAATTTTTACAATTTATGTTTAAAGCAAAACAAAGGTTCATTGTACGATAAGTTTAATTAAAATTTTTTCATAAAATCTTTTGAAAAAAAAAAATATATATATATAAAAAGAATAAAACAAAAACAAGTTAATGGTAAGCTTTCAATTGAAACTTAAATTGATTTAATGTAAAAAGAAGTATGTATTAAGAATACAAATAAATTTGTTTGTTTTTCTGTATGAATAAATTTAATTGTACATGTACAGGGTGTTTAACAAAATGGATTTTATTAATTACGTTTTTTGAATCTGCATTAAAAATGTTATTTTCAAAAATCTTGTAATTGTTTTCTAGTAACTTTTATCGTGAAAAACCATTCGTCCTTTAATACATTACATTATTTTATTTCATCTAAAAGCAACCACTATCCTGAAATTTGTCCCTTGTGGAAAACTTTATATATAAAAAACTTATTAAATACATTTTAATTAAAGAGAAAAAAAAAAAGATGAAATAACTTTCTCCATTCAACTAAATTCACAGAAATTAGTTTTCACGAAAAACAAACAATAATGAAATTGTGAGATAATTCAAGTGTAATAAAAAAGAATTGCAAATAATGAACATCATTTGAAAAATAAAAAAAGGAAATTTAAATTGCAAGAACTTGATAATAATGAAAATTGAAAAATATTATGTACTTTATTGTTAAAAAAAAAATTTTATAATCAAGTAAAAAAAAAAATTCAAAGTTTTATAGACAATAAAATTAAAATTGTGCACCTATTTTGTGAGAGGAAATTTTCATTTTAAGTTTTTTAAAAATAATTTAGCAAATATAATTACTATAGGATGTACAGGGTTAACTTTTTACAGTTAATTTTAATATATGTATATTAAATTATATATATTGATTTTTTGATTTCTATGGTTTACATAATTGATAGATGATTTTTTTAAATAGAAAAATAAAATAATTCAATTTAACATAAAAAACTAATAATAAAACATATTGTTTTTAGTTTTTTTTTTAAACTTTGAAAACAAAACAAATTATTAAGTAACTAAAAAATCCATTAACAAAAATGTTCAAAACATATGCTCAATATAATAAATTGTTTTTATTGCGTGAAAAGAATCATTTAAAAGTGACTTTTGAAAAAAAATTATTTCATATATTCGATCCGACATTTACTTACACATGTGCGAATTCATGAACATAAATTATAATTAGGTGCTTATTTTGTCGCGTGTAAAAAAAAGGTAAAAGTCAAGAATTATGAGTGATTTTCTGGAAACTGGAAACAGAAAAATCAAATCCGAATATGAGGTTTTTTTTTTTTTATTTGAAAATAATAAAGTAAAGAGAAATAATTAAATTGTTGAAATTTATTTAAATGAAAATAAAGTAAAGTATTTATTGATTCAGAACAAAATAAAAATATTAAAAATATCAGTTCATCGATAAAATTGACTTTTTTGTCTGTTATCTGTGTTACTGATAATTTTGCAACTTGCACTCACAATTTTTTGTTGTAACGTATTAGGCTGGCATGAGTGTGTGGGTGTGGAAAATAATACTTTAAAAAATTTTTCTCTTGCATGTATATGTACATCTTATCATTCAAGTACATTAATCATTATAAATGTTTTTATTTGTTCATGGAGTGCAAACAGTTTTAATGCGGCTTTCATATGTGTAAACTTTAAGTTATCAGTAATTTTTACTAAATGCCTGTCATTTAAAAGTACCATATCAGCTTTATTGAAACCTTTATACTTATATGAACCTTTTTATTTATGACAGCTACATTACCCATATTTTAAGGATTATCTATTTCATATTTGTGTATATGTATGTGACAATATTATCTAAATCTCTGTATGTTATGATAGTGTTTTTCTTGAAATATTCTACGACTTTATCTCAAAATTTTTTTTTTTTGATTTATTCTAAATTCTTGCTAAGTGCATTATTTAGTCCATTATAAATTTACATAAGATTATGTCAAAAAATAATTATCAAAATCCATAAATTTACCAGATAACTTGTATATTGTCAACTTATATGATTATTAAAAAAATTTCGAAAGATTAATCAGAAAGACATGTTACTAGATACAGAGAACTTTTAATTTCTCAAATATAAAATAAATAAATAAATAAAAATAAAAAATTTGATGAAAAAAAAAATAAGAATAATAAGATCTAGTTTTTCTTAATTTTTTCCAGGTTTCTAGCTATATGGTGGCCATTAAAACAAATGACAAAACGTCGAGCACGTATTATGATTCTTTGCATTTGGATAATTGCATTAGGATCAACATTACCATGGGCATTATTTTTTGATCTAGTAACTGATGTACCAAATGCACCAGGATTGATTTTATGTATTGAAGTTTGGCCACCTGGTACTGATGGAAATTTATATTTCCTATTAGCAAATTTAGTTGCATGTTATTTATTACCAATGGCACTTATAACACTTTGTTATGTGTTAATTTGGATAAAAGTTTGGACAAGATCAATTCCTGGTGATTCAAAAGATGCTCAAATGGATAGAATGCAACAGAAATCAAAAGTGAAAGTTGTTAAAATGTTAGTTGCTGTCGTCATATTATTTGTTTTATCATGGCTGCCATTATATGTGATTTTTGCAAGGATTAAACTTGGTAAGAAAAGAATTTTCTCAATTTTTTAAACTTTATTCTGAAAATGATTTCTCTTTTAATTAACACACTCGAAGCCAAAGTCACATTGTGTTGTGAAAAAAAAAATTAATAAATATATATGTATATGTATGTATGTAGTTTCAGTCGAAAATTCAACATTGTACTAAAGTTAAAAAAAGAGGAAAAAAAATGTTTAAATTTCTTTTTTTTAAAAAGAAAAATTTCCTATCCTGCTGGGAATAATCTTTTCACAAGACCTTAGCTACGAATGTGTTATAAATAAATTTAAATTTTATGCTAAATATTACTTGGCTTTATTAAGGTGGAGCTAGAAGTGTAGAAGAGGATGAAATCATAAATACTGTTACACCAATAGCCCAATGGTTAGGTTCGTCAAATTCCTGCATTAATCCCATTTTGTACGCATTTTTCAATAAAAAATATAGAAGAGGATTCGCTGCTATCGTTAAATCACGAACTTGTTGTGGTCGTTTAAGGTATATCTTCATTTTGTGCATTTATTTTTTTCTAAAATTTTTATTGAAAGTTTTTACATTTTGATTATTAATATTTCTAGATATTATGACAATGTTGCTATTGCATCTTCATCAACCAGTACAAGGAAATCATCACATTATCATAATAGCACAAAAAAGGGTCCATGTAGTCCATCAGTTAAATCTGATGCAGTCTCCTATATTTATGAGCACAATAATACAAGTCGTAAGCATAATATTATCGCCAAACAAGATAGTAATCTATCACGACAAATGCTCCTTAAGCAAGATAGTAACTTGTCAAGACAATCTCTACTGAAACAGGATTCTCATGGTTCTAGGCAAATGCTTATCAAACAAGAGAGTGGAAGCACCGTATCCAGACAGGACAGTAATGCATCAAGACAAATGCTATTAAGACACCAGGATAGTAGTGGCTCGAGAGGTTCTCTAGCTAAACAGGATTCACAAATTTCTTATATTGAAACAAAACGTGGGCAATTACTCAGACAAGATTCTGATCTTTCAAAGACTAATTCAATATCAACACCAGATACAATATCAATCGATTCAAGACGTGAAATTTTATGTAAACAAGATACACAAATTTCATATATTGACAACCGTAGGAATTGCTTATCCAGCCAAGATAGTATTATTTCCTATATTGAACATAAAAGACATCAATTGGTTAAACAGGATTCTGTAATATCATTTGCTGATCAAAAACCAGGTATGATCTTTTAATTTTTCTTAATTAAAAAAGTAATATTTTTATTTAGTATTGTATTTTTTTAATGTAATTCAGTTTTTCTAAATATGTATGATTATAATTAAATAATTATTGTTTAAATTTAAAAAAAAAAAAAATATTTAAAAAATAAATTATAATTCTTGCATATTATAATTTTATTTTTTTTTTTTCAAATTACTGCTTCTGCACTCTATAAAACTATCTGCTTTATTTAAAAAAAATAAAAAATAAATCAAAAAACAAATAATCTTAAAACAAAACAAAAGATACAACACGGACTTTGTGGATTCTAATGCACATATTAAAGGAAAACATCAGACTTTCGAGTAATATAATTTTTCTTATTCCTTTAGAGCCACGACGACATCAATTAGTTAAACAAGATTCAATTATATCATTTGCTGATCAACGTCGTGGATTATTAACAAAACAGGATTCTGTGATAGCATATCCTTATCGTAATGGTGAAGGTCATCATGTATCAATTTTGAAAAAAACAAATTCACAAAGTAGTTCAGAAAGTTCACCACGGAAAAATATTGAATTTGCAGAATAAATATACAAAATAATTCAATAATTAAATAATTTACAAAAATAACAAAAAATATATTTTCAAGAACAATGACCCAGTTGTTTAATGTAATGTAAAAAATAATTTCTAAAGGTGATATTAATTAAATGAAACTCTTTTAATAGGTCTTGAGTTACAAGAACCAAATTACAAACAAATTAAATAATTTAACATTCTATGAGAGAAAAAAAAAATTGTAAGTTTGACATTTTTATTTTAAAATTTAAATAAAAATTATATGTAACGGTCATATACTAACATTAGTTAATATATCACCTTCAGAATATTAAAAGAGAAATTATTTTAAAATTGATAAGTCCATGTGTATATATATACATATATGACAATTGGTATAAAAGTTTTAATAAAACCCTTACAAAATATTAAAATAAATTTATAATACAAGATATCATTTAAGCAAAAAAAAAAAAAATACAAAAAGAAGAAAATTAAATAAAATTTGAAAAACTTTAAAAAATATATAAACAAAGAGAAACAAAAAAAAAAATATTTTTAGAATTATTCAGAAAACAGAAACAATGAAAATTATTCCTAAATTATTATGATACTGTACTATATCCTTTAATATGCCATTACAATAATATTTGTTTGTACTTTGCATGTTCGTGTGATTTATGTTCAAGTAAATTAAATTCTAATAATTTTTTAGACATTATTATATTAAAAAAAAGACACACTTGAATATAAAATAATCATGATGATTGAAATAATTGTTTAGAAAAAAAAATATTTATCATTCAAAAGAATAATTTAATAGAAAAAAAAAAAACAAATCACAATCAACGCTTTGTAAAACTTAGAATAATGAAAAAAGGTAAAGTTTTGAAGAAAAAACAAAAAAAATAAAAAAAGAGCCAACAACAAAAAAAAGGTTTTAGTTATGATATATATTTTACAAGTCCATCTCATGTACTTATCTGAGCTTAATTGACCATATTAATAATATTCATATTTTGATAAAATAAAAGATTATTATAAAGTTTAAATAATAAAAAAAAAAAATTATATTTATAAGTCTTAAAATTGAGAATAAAGATAAAACTAATTGGCATTAATATATAAATATATTATTAAAAAAAGCATATATGAAAATTTGAGGAGATTATTAAAATTAAAATTATTATTAGGATAATTGGATTTTTGAAATTGAAACAAACAAAAAAATAAAAAATAAAAACAAATTATCTACACTTTAAGTACCTAATATATGGAATTTAAAAGAAAAAAATTGAAATTAAAATTTGAAATTTAAAATTTGAAAATATGACGCTTAAAATTTTAAACGTTATGCCCTTATTGAATGAGTTTTGCTTTAAAATTATTATTATTATTATTATTTTTTTTTTTCAATTTTATCAGTTTTTTTATTTTTATTTGTGCTTGAATTATCTATTCTACAAAATGATAAAGCTGCAATTATTATAAATGTTGATCATAGACCATGAAAACTATGCCAGTTATTTTGATTTTTCTAGAATAAAGAAATTGATAGAGTTTTTGTAGCTAAGCAAAGTGGTGATGTCTATTTAGGCAGAATTTAAAAAAAATTTGTTTTATGAATAATCACGATCCTCTATGAGTCTATTTATCGTCTAATTGTAGCTTTACGATTTTTCTTAGTAATAATTTTATTTATTTTATTTAAAATTATTATTTTAACAGTTTTCTTCCTCTAAAAAAATTAATTTATTTTTCATTCTACATAGAAGCAAGTCTTATTTAAATTTAAAAAAAAAAAAATCATTTAGATATTGAATTATTTAATAAAAATTAGAAACACATAAATTTATATTTTATCATGTATATTTTTATATTACATAATACATACAAAATATATAATATAGATTGAATAATATGGTATAAGGCTTGGAATGGAATTCTAAATTTCGAAATTATCAAGAAAAGAGAAATAATTTTAAGAGGAATATAATTTCTCAAAAAAATTTTAAAATTTTTTATTATTACTTTTTTCGATAAAATAATATTTGAGGTATTAATTTTTTATTTTTTTAATTTTTCTAATTTATTATTGTTTTTTTTTTTAACAATGAATTATAACATACATACATATCTTATTTATAAGTTTAAATTAAAAGTTCATTCAGCTTTTAATGAGTATCATCAATTCATTTGAATCAGGACAATTGGGTATAAATTCTCGGTACTGAAGTATTTGGTTGCTCTGCTGACTGACCATAAGCAAGTACACAAAACTAACTATACATAAATGTCAGTGCAATAGCAGCCCTGTCATACGAATAAATTCTTTCTCTACCAATGAATTTAGTGGTTCGCATTCCACTTTAAACTATATGTGCATGTATGATAGATAGGTATAGGAAAACAGTCTGTTAAAACTCAAGTTTACTTGAGTAGGCCCTCCTGGTTCAGATCGAAATGTTGCGCCAGGAAGAAGAAAATATCTTATAATTGAATTTATTTTGTTTAAATAATAATTTTTTTTCTTTGATTTTACTAAATTTAATTTCATAAAAATATTCTTAAAATTATTTCAAAATATTGGAAAAAATATAAATACATATATTTATATTATGTCAGAATTTGGTATAATGTACCTGAAAAATGAAATGAATAAAATGACGGTGCTGGAATGGTGAAAGAAGTTCTAAACTTCGATACGGTTTATGATTCCATAATTTCATATATATTTATAATATTTATGATTATTTTGAAAAATTAGATATATGAAAAAATCTATGAAATTATAGAAAATTCAAAGTTTTTGTTCTTATTTTTTATTTAACCGTTAAATTAATGTAAATTTATTACATCATTCATTTCTGTAAAATTATGTTATTTGCAATTTAATAATGTATATAAACGTTTATAGAAAGGATTTAAGACAAAATTTACATTTTTTATTTGTATTAAAAATGCTTTGTCACTTATGAAAAATATTTCACTTAATTTTTTTTTTAATATCGTACATAGGTACTTATTACCGTCATATGTATTTTTTGTTGAAAAAATTATATTATTTTGAATAGCGTTTGACTGCCAGATAATTTGTGATTTGAAACAATAACAAAAAAAAAAATTTTAGGTAAGAAAGAAAATACTATAAAAATTTAAAAAAAAAACGTTGTGATTCAAAAAAAAAAAAAAAAAAAATTAAGTTATTGAATATTACACAATTTTTCAATTAATTCGTGTTCACCTATCTCTATATAGTATATTTGTTATTATTTTTTTTTTTTTTTTTGTTTAATTTTTATTTTTTAGTTTTAAACGACACGATAATTGGAAAAAATAAAATAAAAAACAAGGAAAACAAAACAACAAAAAATAATATATAAAATATATTAGTAAATTTTAGCCTGATTACGCACATGTTAGCACAAATTGCTATAAAACTAGATAATATAGCAACAAGAAAGAAAAAAAAAATACAAACAAACGAATTATTTAATATATTTAAAATAATAATAATAATATTTAAAATATTTTTATTAGAAATACAATATATGTGTGTGTTTTATATGTATGTCAAAATTAAAATCCTAAATTCACAAAACAAAAATTTAGAAAAACAAAAAAACAAAAATTATATAACATATGAAAATATGTTCATAATTTTAGAATAAATTAAAAATAAAAATACTACAATTTTTAAAAAAAGAGAATAAAAATTATTAATTAATTTAAATAATTTGAATAAGATATACAGACATAAATTATATAATGTGTAAGAGATTTAGAAAAAAAAAAAAAACAACAAAGAAAAAATGAGAAAAAAAAACATATTTTTGGAAAATGCATAAATAATTTTTATTCCCACATATTGTGTACTTTTAAATGTTTTCAAATTGATAAACTACATATACATACATACATATTATATATATATACATAATATATACTATATACATATTATATACTAAATTTAAAAAAAAATTCAAAAAGAAAATATTTTTATTCAAAATCAAAATAATAATAAAAAAAGTAAAAAAATAAAATTAAAAAATAATAATAAATGGTTTGAAATTTATGAGTGGGATGGTATGCAGACATTCACGAGCACTCAGACAAGAGAGTTCATTGAACTCACAATAATAATTACTATACCTACATATGTACATCAAAAAAGAAAAAAAAAATTTAATAATAATAACATATAATTTCAATATTCAAATATTGATGTAATTTCAAAATATTATCAGGACGAAACATATTGCATGTAATATGTATGTACCTACATATATACATATGTGAATATTTATGTATAGGTATATGTATATACATATATATATTATAGCAATAAAAAATATTTGTAATGCAATATAATAAAAAAAATAAATAAGAAAAAATAATTTAAAATACAATATATATTTTTTTAATGCAAAATAATTTTTAAACAAAAATAAAAATAATTAAAAATATGTTACACATATAGAAAAAAAAATTATTAATGTAAAACAATAAAAAACAAAATAAATACATTAATGTTCATAAATTGAAATCCCTTACAAAGTAATATGCTAAGCATTTTTCGCGTTTTGATACATACAACCATAAAAATAAAAAAAAGAATTGAAAAACATTAAAAAAAAAAAACAACTATAAAAGATACGTCCTAAATTATTATTTTTTGTTTCTTAACACATACATACATACATATTTATGTGAAATTTTTATTATTATTTTTTTTTTCTTATATAAAAAGTGTACACACATTAATGTTCTTATTTTTTTTGTTTTTTTTGAACAATAAATCAATAATTTAATATAAATTGCAAATTTTAAGAAAAATAATTAAAAAAATAAATTTGAAACTGCAGGTATTAAGTATTATAGTAATACTTTTTTAAATTTAAAATTGTATTCTCAACGAAATTTAGAAGAAAAAAAAAACTGCCATCCGTTGAAAAAAATAAAGCACAAATATAATATACATATGTATATGAACATATGTATGTAATTTATTTATTTGATTTTTGTTCTTATTTTTTTGTAAAAAAAAAAAAAGAAAGCAAATAAGGAAAAATAATTATAAAAGTTCAATAAATTATATTATTGTGAGAACAAAAAAAAATTAGATGTAATGTTGAATTAATTAAAAAAAAAAAAAAAACATATTTTAGATTCTATTTAGTCATAAATACAGAAATTTATTAGAATATTTTACTGGTTATATGGTTTAATTAAATTTAAAAAAAATAAAAAATAAACACATATAAAAATTATATATTTTTAATGATTAAAATGGTTAATGCTATTTTATTTAAATCATGATTATTATGAATAAATAATTCACTTAAAATTAATTAAAAATTTCATAAGAAAAAAAAAATTAGAAAAAAAAAATAAAATAAAACAAAAATAATTACATGCTTAAGAATTTCACCGTAATTAAAACAATATTTATACTTTTCTATATTAATGGAAAATGTAATATCAAATTTAAATAAGTAATTATATTATTATTAAAAAAATATACATATATTTGATAAGGGCACTCGTATATAAGTAAATTAAGAAAAGAGAAGAACACCTTTTAAAAGGTGTTTCTTTCTTTCCATACATAATGAAAAGTATAAAAAAAAAAATTGGTAATTATTTATATGAATTTTCAACACCAAAGATGCTTTTATTTCTTTTCAATGTCCTTTACGTCAATAAAAAATTAGTGAAAAAAATTTATTAAATTACACAGATTAGCTATATAGGACATAAGAAAGTTAAAGTCTTCTCCTTCAACCTTGTTTTTATAATTTTAATTTTTAAATTTTAAAAAACCTTGTTGTATCGCATAAAAAAAAAATAATACTACTGGTATTTAAAATCATACAGTGCCCAAGAATAATAATATTTATTATTAAACTATTTAAAATAATAAAAAAAAAATAAATAAATAAATAACAATAATAATAAATAAAATTTTTCATATATCCAAAATGATAATAAAAATAATGGCAATATTAAATTTAATAAGTTACAATTATTGAAAATTGAAAATTAAAAAAAAAAAAAAAAAAAAACTAAATAAATTAAGTAAAATACATTTAAAATTATTTTAGCTCATCAAATACCGTAAATGTGGTATTAATTTTATTATCATTATTATAAAATACAAAATAATATCTAAAAGTATGAATATTTAAAATATGAATGAAATTTTAACGAAAGCACCATCAGAGAAAGGTTTTTTTTTTTCAAATGGTATTAATTGTTGTTATTAAATAATTTTAATAAAATTAAGTGAAAACAGCAAAAAATAAAAAAAATATATTTATTTGAGATAAATCACTTTTTAATTTTAAAATGTCCAAAAATGAATTTATTTAATGAAGAAAACAAAAATAGCTAAATCACAAGTAACACATAATTTTAGAAATAAAAATAATAACAATAATAAGATAGCATATACTGAGTATATATCTATGTAGTTACTGCTTAAATTAATTATAAAAATAAAAAAATACTCTTTGTTATAAAAAACAAAAATAAATAAATAAAAAAACACGAAAAAATAAAAGCCAAACGATGAAATTTTTTTTCACATATCTGTAGGAAAAGCAAAGAAAAAAAAAAACAATTATTAAAAAATAGAATAAATAAACAAAAAAAGATATAAAGAAAAAATAAAATTAATTTAATAGTAAACAATAATAAAATAAAAATCGAAAAACAAAAAATTAAATAATCTAAGCAAAACAAAAACAATTTCATTACTGGATCAGATTTTTCAAATGGAAAGAGGATGGGGGTGGGGGTGGGGTGCGGTAATAAATACAATAGATATATACATATTTATGTATGTACGTAAAATTATATATTTAAAAAAAAACAAACTTTTCAATGTAAATTTTTAACATATTGGAAGGCTTGAATATTATTATTTTTGTAACAATAGAAATGAAAAACAAAAAAAGTAAAGAAAAATTCAACATAAATTTTAAGAAAGGAAATTTTTATACCGCTGATTTAAGGCATTGTAAAACACAAAAATTCAAAAAAAAAAATTATAATAAATAACACACAAAAACAATGGCACAAATAAGAAAATTACTTTTAAAAAAATCCATACATTACATAGTATATGCTAAAAAAAAATGCAATATTATATTAAAAATTAAACAAAAAAGAAAAACAAAAAAAGTAATAATTGAATAATTGTTACTATCATATCAAAAATTATATAAATTAATTAAAAATGATGTATATTTCTACCGACTTAAATGAGAAGAAATAAATAAATTTTATAACGGGTAATGAATGTGAGTAAAAACCAAAAAAAAAAAAATTATTTATGTGTATGTATTTATATGTATGTAGGTAACATATATGTATGCATGTACATATATGTCATATAAAAATAATGTGAAATTTCACTATAGCAATATTTTTTTATACAAAAGTGTAAAATTCTAATATAAATTTCTTTTATTTCTAATTTTTCATTCTACAAAAAATTATAACTTAACTCACATTTAATTTTTATTAAAAAAAAAAAAAAAAATCGTTAACGGTATTCCTCAAAGTTTCCTATATTAATTATTTTATCTACAATTAAATTTACCATATTCAAAAATTCATCGATCACCACAAATATCAAATTAGATTTCTATTAATTTTTCAGTTGTTTAAATTAATTTAAAATTGTATAAATAAAATTTGTGATTATTATTCATGGTTAAATAATTAAAAATATCTTTATAAAGCAATTTGTAAAAATAATCCAAAATTTTAACCATATACAAATATATGTGTATGTTGGTGAAATACGTTTAGCGTACGTACCATGTACAGTATCGAAATAAAACTTAGAAATGATGAATTTTCGAAAGTAGGTACTTCATGGTATCTTTTTTTTTCTTTCTGTGTGCTTGTATTATTTTCCTATTTAATTATATTTAATAATTTATGTATTTATTTTTTATTTATTTAATACTTGTCCTTGTTTAGGTTCGGTTTTATTTCTTTTTTTACAATTTCAATTTGTAATAACTCTAGTCATATAAAAGAAACCAAAAACGCTTAATAGATTTTGAAACGACTACATAAAAATATATATATATATATACACATATATAGAATACATTATTATTATATATACTTGAAAATTAAAAGCTAAAATAATAATAATAATATTTAAAAAAACCAAAAAACATATTATACATGTTATATTAAAAATAGTAATATATATTTTTTAAATATTATTATTCTAAGAATGTTTGTATAGATATAAAAAGGAAGAAAAAAAAAATTTTACAAAAAAAAAAAATCATATACATACATATATGTATTATATGGATATAAAATTACCTAAATTAAGATAGTATTATAAGGTCTAATTTTAATATACATTACAATACATGTATTTGGAAAATAATAATTATTGGAAAAAACAATTTATTTTTTTGAGGTATAAGTATGATTGAAAAAATAAAATAAAAATACATAAAAAGATAATCTAATAAAAATACACATACATACATATATGTTATTAGAAATTTTAAAATATTTTACAGAATAGAAAAAGCATACATTATTCAATGAAAAAATGAATTGGTAATTAAAATAAGGAATAACTTTAACAAAACAATAAAAATGTTAAAATGAGTAAAAAAAAAAAACTATTAAACAAATTTTAGGAAGATTAAAGAATAAAATAAACATTTACAAATATTAATTACATATAAGCAAAATGTGTATTTAGGTATGTTTGCAATGATGCTGATGATGATTTTGTATAACTTTTGTCATTTTTCTTTCTTTTTTTTAAAGTGAATTAATTTTTTCTTTAAAGATAATTTTTTTAGCCTGTATTCCACAGAAAAAAAAAATTGGGAAATTATGTTTTTTTTTTTGTATTTAAAAATAATTGAAATATCGTTTTATTTATTTTACATTAGTCATATATGTAATATGTAATATTCAGAGGATCCAGTACATACTCGTATATACATACATTTATAGGTGATTATATGAAAGAGTTAAATTTTTTTATTAATACATAATTTTGTTTTTAAATAATCAAAGCAATATTAGTCAGATTTGTAGTTATAATTTTTATAATTTAGTAAAATTTTTAGTAGAAATGTAGAACAGTTTTTGATGTTTTTCTTTTTCCTTGAAATTATGTATTTATAAAGTGTATTCCTAAAATAAAAATTTTAAAAAAGATCTATCAGTCCAAAAACTTTGCACAAGAAATTTTAAAGATTTCTAATTTTTAATTTGAGAATAATAAAATTTAATACTTTTAAAGAAAAATAAAAAAAAACGTGAAAAAATTGTTCACAGAATTAAAAAATATTAAGGAGAAATCCGTAATGAAGGTAAATTAATTTGAGGAAATGAATTTTTGTGAAATTAATTTAAAAAAAAAAAATTTTTTAAATTTAATCTTAACAACAAAACTGGTATTTACCCTGTTTTCTTTTCTTAAAAATTTAAAACGGTTAAAATGTTTACTTTTGAAATAATTTTGAAAGACTTAATTAATTTTGAAATGGAAACAGAAAAGAAACTGACAAAAGTTAAAAATGAAAATAAACAAATCGATATACATAAAAGCATAACAAAAATAATAATTAATAATTTATAAAATAAGTTAGGCTTATATCACTAAACACACACAAAAACAAAAAAAAAAAATAATATTGTAAGTCAATAAATTGATGAAAAACAATTCTAATAATAATAAATGATAATAATAATAAATAGTAATATGTATTAACAAACATACATATGTATGTAATAAGTAAAAGTAAGTGAGAATTTATTTTAATTATTAAATTATTTTATTTTATTACACACATGGCGCTGCAACCAGCACAAATTGATGGATAACAAATAGACAAAAGTAAAAAAATGAATTAAAATAATAATATAAAAAAAATATAATAATAATAATAAGGGCATATAGAAGAATTAAAGGAAAATAATATTAAAAAAACGTATGATATACGTATATGTATGATGTTCTTAAATGTAATAATAAGATAAGACAAAAATTGTTTGGTTCTAGAAAAAATATCATTGAAACAAAAAAAAAAAAACAAAAAAAATTAAGAAGCAAATTAGAATTCATTGAAAAAAACAAAAAACTGTAAGAGAAATAAAAATAATATTGTATAATTTTCAGAACCGAAAAAAAAAAAACAACAAAAAATCAACCAATAGAAAAATTAGAAATTAAATTAATTCCATAAGAAAAAATATTACTTTACAAATTTAACAATAGATTAAAAAAAATAAAAATTTATTATTTTCTATAAAATAAATTTTGTTTTTGTTTCTAAAATAAACAAAAAATATTATATATATATGTATTCACAAATTTTCAATAAGAGAAATTTACAAAACAAAAATTAAGGGAAAAAAAAATATATAAGGAGAAAATTAGTTGTAAAACAAATAAAATATTGAATAAAATGGTATACACAATGGAAAAAAAAAAATAAATAAATAAATAAAAGAAAATATATTTGATGAATAAAACGTATATCAATAATTAATAAAGTATTAAAAAACAAAAATAGAAAAGTCTTTCTTTTATTTTAAATTTCTTCTGTCTGTTACCATCCTTTTGTAATCTATCAACACTTTCTTTCATTTTTTTTCATCTTCATGCCCTAGTCTAGTGTATAATAAAAATGCAGTAAAAGGATATCCTTACGCTCATTTATAAAAAAAATAAAAATAAACAAATTTATTTTATTGTATGAAAACTGTTTTATTTGTAAGATCTTTTGAAACTTTCTATCGATTTTAATAAAATCACTGGCAAAAAATTATCGTGGCCTTGAGCGGACAATTTTCGTGACCCGTACTTTATGGTCAACATAAAAATGAATGTTTTACATTCTCAAGAATATTTTTAATTTTTATTGTAAGGAAATTTTTTTTCATGAAAAAGTAAACAAAAAAAAATCATAACGATGAATAAAAACGAAATTAAATAATTTTTTGAATAATTCCATTTTCATTTTATTTTACTGTTATTCTTTGGTTTGTTCAATTGTTTTATCTAAACTTCTAACAACAGATGTTATTGGACCTTGAAGAACTTTTCTTGATAATCGCATAAATCCTGAAACAGGATCTCTACCAAAATATTTAACTTGAATTTCTTGACCAATTTCTAAGCCCAGAGCACTTGGATGTGCAATCTTAATTTAAAGAAGAAAAAATAATCATTAAAATTTTAAATCTAAAAAAAAAAAAAACAAATTCAATTTTTCACAAACCTTTCTTTGATCTAATTGTGAATTATGTAATAAGGCAGGTGGCATATTCGGATATAATGTTACCATAACTCCAGTATCTTTAATTTCAACAATTTTTGCTGTATAAATAGCACCAAATTCCAGATCAGGTATACGTTCAGATTTTAATATTTCTTCAATTTTTTCTTTAGCCTCATCCATTGCTGTTTGTGATGGTGCAAATAATGAAAATGTTGTTTCATCTAATTGTGTTAATTGTGCACCAGTTTCTAAATACAATCGTTTCACATTAATACCATTTGGTCCAATTAATCGTGATCTTTGATGTGGTTCAATTGAAAGTTTTTCTGTAATTGGCCAACATTCTTTTTTATCTTTTCTTGGTTCTTTTATACATAATCCCATTGTATCTAAAATTTGTGTTTTAGCATCTACAGCTTTTTGTAATGATTCCATTACAACTTTTAATGGTATTCCAGGAATTTTAATATCAGCTTGTAAAGCTGTAAATCCTTTTTTTGTGCCAGCAACTTTCATATCCATATCACCCATATAATCTTCAATGCCTAAAATATCAGTTAAAATTCGATAATCTTGTATATGTTTAGTATCATTATTTTCATATTTTGTCACTAAGCCAATTGCAACACCAGCAGCTGCTGATGAAACTGGTACACCAGCGTCCATTAAAGCCATCGAACCACCACAAACACTTGCCATTGAACTTGAACCATTCGACTCGAGTACTTCGGATGTAAGTCGAATTGTGAATGGATAGTCATTTGGTAGTGTTGGTAGTAGACTTTTTTCAGCTAAAGCACCATGACCAAGTTCTCTTCGACCCACTGGACCAATCCGGCCGATTTCACCAGTTGCATACGGTGGAAACTCATAATGCAACATAAAATTTTTTGCTTTTACTCCACTGAAAATTAAAATAAACTTGTGGTTTAATTTACAAATTTAAAAAAAAAGGGCATTTACCTTTCTAATGCTGATATGGTGTCCAATTTTAATGCACTTTCATGTGAATCAAGTGACACCGTACAAAAGACTTGTGTTTGGCCTCTTTGAAATAATGCTGATCCATGTAAAGGTTTGTGAAGATCAACCTGAAATAATATTTAAAAAGTAAAATTCAATAAATCTCGGAAAACTGTTTAAACTTACTTCACATGAAATTCGTCTAATATCATCAAGTGATCTGCCATCGCAACGTTTATTCTCTTCAAAAATCATTTCTCGAAATATTTCTTTACAAATTTTATTGAATGATTCACCAATTAAATTTGGTTCTGTATCTGGATAACTTGACCAAACTCGATCTAAAACATCGGCTCGTATTTCATTAACTGATTGATCTCTACTCGCTTTATCATGTGTCTCATCACGAAAAACTTCTCTTAATCTCATTTCACACATTGTTTTCACTGCATCGAAAACTTCTTCTTTAATTTCAGCTAGTGGTTCTATTATTTTTTTAGTTTTACCATATGTTTTTTGTAATTTTTCTATTGCAGAAATTATATGTTGTGTTTCACGTACTCCTTGTTTAATGGCTTTCATTAAATCTTGAAGAAAAACAACATTTCCTTTACCTTCTAACATTACAATTAAATTTTGTTTTGTTGCTGTTACAACTAAATCAAGAATTGAAGATTGTAATTCTCGACGTGTCGGATTTATGATAATTTCATTATCGATTAAACCTAAACTGCCAACATATAAAATTTAGCCAAGATAATAAAACGTTCAATATGAAATTAAATCAAGATTATTAGAATTTTGCTTACCGGACTGCACCTACTGGACCATTCCAAGGAATATCACTTAAACTTAATGCCGCCGATGCTGCATTTATTGCTAAAATATCTGGTTGATGAATAGAATCCATTGCCAGCATATTACAAACTAATTGTGTTTCATATCGATATTCATTTGAAAATAATGGACGAATAGATCTATCAACTAAACGTGCTGATAAAATTTCTTTTTCTGATGGTCCTAATTCACGACGTAAAAAATTTGTTGGTATACGTCCAGATGCTGCTGATTTTAATCTATAATCCACTGTTAATGGAACAAATGATGCACTAGTTGATGGTTTAGATTTTGATACTGATGTTACCATAACTGATGTATCACCTGTAGAACAAATTGCTGTTCCATTAGCAAAACGTGCATATTTACCACTTGAAATGATTATACTTCGTCTAAAAAGAAGCAATTAAATTAAAATAAAAATTATAAATAAAATGTCAACAACATACCCATTCGAGAAATTAATTTCACACTCAGGTACTTTATTTTCGCTGCTATAAAATTTATAGTTAAATTGATAAAATATTTCTTTTTTTCTATGAAAATGTTTTAATATTTTTGATTTTCTAAGAGTTAACAATATTCCAAACATTTTTCCCTAATTCAAAACTATAAACTCTTGACAAACCGCCTCAAACAGCTGATTCACCACGTGCAAATTGAACTGGAATTGGAAAGGATCAGCAAATTGTACTAAAATAAACATAATACAGGGTGTAACTATAACTAAATTCGCCGTATTTTGATTGTCCACTAAGAAGAAATTCAATGTTTCATTGTAAGTGCACCCTGTTGCTATGTAGTACATTTTCAAGATTTATTTTGACAGCATTATTCGAAATCGAAAAATTTATAGGAAAAAAAACGTGTTACAAATTACAATTTGCGATTCGATTACGATTTTTATCAGTTTGACAGTTTGTTTTTGCTTAAGGTCAGGTAAACAATTTTGGTTTTTGGTAAATTTTTAATTTGGGACTCGAGATTGTGTAAGATCTCACCGAAATGTTTCAAATTCGGCTTTATAAAATTACTTAATGTTCTTTAAATAATGGCTGGCAAAGAAACAATTCGGCAACGGCAAGATGGTGAACTAGAAGTAATAAAGGTGGGTGGTAAAGTAAAATTCTACTTTTTAAAGATAAACATACAAAAACAATTCAAAACATATGGTCGGCTTGTGGTTAATTGTTTTATTTTACTTAAGTATTTTGAATAATATTGATATTTAATGCCAATTTGATCATTTAGACCCACTTTTTTGACTGACTACATTTTTTGTTTTTCTTTTGTAGGATTTCACATTTACCTTTTTTTATTTCATTCTAAAAGATCATTGTTTATACGTCCTTTATTTTGGAAATTATGAATTAAAAAATAAATGACTATAGTCATAATTAGTGAACTCTAAAAATTTGAAAAAAAAACTAGTGCATAGAAAGAGTAGTATTTACAAATATTTGAAATTATCATACAAAAAATTTCGTATTCAATATTTTCAAGAAAAGTACCCATTCCCACTTTCGAAATTTTAATTTTGTTTCATATCTGTGTAGGTAGTTTATTTGAGAATTAAGCTGATTTTATCATTAAATTTATTTTTTTTTTTAAGTCTATTTATGGATCAGATGTTGAAGATTTACGTCCTAAAAATACAGGATGGAAGCCACTCGATGTGAGGATTCATTTAACACCATTGATGGGTTCAGCTGGAGATGGAAGTATCTATGTAAAGACAAAATTACATGTTATATGTCCAAATAAATATCCTAAGGTGTACGTTAATTTTAATCAGAAATTTTTGTTTTTCAATGAAATAATAAAACTGAAATCATTCAAAAGTAACGAATAACATTTTCTTGATTATAGAATTCCAAAAATTTCTTTTGAAGAAACCAAGGGTATATCGGATTCATTAATGGAAGAACTTTTACATGAACTTCAAAAGCAAGCGAATTCATTGAAAGGTGAAGTTATGATATTCGATCTTGCACAAACTGTACAGGTTAGTTGAATTTAGAGAAGAAAAAAAAAACAAGAAATATTTTGTACAACGTTTCTATTTAAAAAATATCTTTATAGGCATTTTTAGCAAAGCACAATAAACCACCAAAGGGAAGTTTCTATGATGAAATGTTACAAGAGAGACAAAAACGTGAACAAGAACAATTAAATCTTCAACTATTAAAAGAAAATATACAAAGGCAAAATTTAATTGATGAAGTTGAAAGAAGGAAAGAAATATTCAAAAGTGAAGCAAAACGTCGTGAAACAAGACGTAGCATTAGTGAATCAAATAAACATGGTCAACATAGTAGTTCTTCAGAAAGTTCTGATATATCATCACCATATTATCGAGGTCATGTTTATCCTAATAAATGTATGGATCATCGAAATAGTGAAACATTGTATTTTCCAAAAGTTGGTAGACAAATAAAAAGAGGATGTTGTTTAGGACATTCACAAAAAGGTTGTGTTGCATTCTCTGGAATTGACTTAGATACTGGACAGTTACTTTATATAACAGAATGGAGTATAAAATATGCTCAAATTGAAACAAAATGTCCAGCTAATTGTTATTGGTCGGGTGAATTAAAATGTAATGGACATAAACTTGATGAATTCATTACAAGTATTGAAAAACATGTTACAAATTTATCACAATTACATCATAAAAATTTAATAAATTATGAATGCGTTTTATGTTTGAAACGTAAAGATGGTATAGTAATTTATCTTGTACAGGATTTTGTATTAGGAACAAGTGTTTATAGTATTTCAACATCATTAGGATGGTGTACAGAAGGTGCTAAAATGGTCGCAAAAGGTGTTCTTGAAGCTTTAATATTCCTTCATAATAAAGGTGTTTCACATAGTTATCTTTTTGATTCGACTGTTTTCATGGATAACACTGGAACTATTCGTTGTACAGATTTTGCTTTAGTTCCTAATCTATTAGAAATGATTGGAGGACAAAAAGTAGTTAGTAAAGGTGACTTACCTGCTTTGGGTGCTTTAATTGAATGTTTGATGCCAACTTTACATTATGAAATGCGTGATTTTGTTGAAAAGTATGTTTTCTTTCTCACGCTCTTAAAAAAAGAAAATTAAAATTATTATTATTTTTTTTCAAGGTGTAATTCTGCACGTACGCTCTCTGCTTCAGACTTATTGGAACATCCGTTTCTTCTACCATCAGCTATTACCATGGAAAGTAAGAAAGATACAGTTACAGTTCCATCTAACAATACTGATCGTAGTTTAGCGCCAATATTTTCTCAACCACTACTGCCAACCACACAATCTAGATTAAGAACTGAATTTAAAGTTCTTAAATATCTTGGAAAAGGAGCATTTGGAGATGTCTTGAAGGTTCGAAATATTCTTGATAACAGAGAATACGCAATAAAAAGAATTCCATTACCTGCAAGAAGTCGACAATTATATAAAAAGATGACTCGTGAAGTTGAGTTACTGTCAAGGCTAAATCATGAAAATGTTGTGCGTTATTTTAACAGTTGGATTGAAAGTACAAATTTATCTGATTTAGAAGATTTGGTAATACAATGATGTTTTTCCAGATTTTATTTTTTTGTTTTTTTCTAAATCGACTTTTACTTTTTTTTTAATTGTAGGAAAATTGTGGAGGTGATAATAATGATTTCATTGGAAATGAATGGTCAGTCAGTTATGAAAATAGGAAACCAATTTCATCACCATGCCCAATTGAACCTGAAGATAGTTCATCAAGTTTATGGAATGGTGCATTTATGCCAAATATTGATTCGGATTCAGATGATGGAATTGAATTTGTTGATTCAAATGGTCAAATAGCTGTTTATGAAGATGATGGTGATGATGATGATATTAAGACAAATAGAGATAATAATGATTCTACATCACGGTCTATTATTCGAGTTATGTATATACAAATGGAATTTTGTGAAAAATTCACATTAAGAACAGCTATAGATAATAATTTATATCAAAATACTGAAAGATTATGGCGGTTATTTCGAGAAATAGCTGAAGGATTATCTCATATACATCAACAAGGAATGATACATCGTGATTTGAAGCCAGTAAATATTTTTTTAGATTCAAGAGACCAAATTAAAATTGGTGATTTCGGTCTAGCAACAACTAGTTTTTTAGCTTTACAGTCAAATGGTTAGTTCATTTTTTAAAGTTTAAGAAAATAAAGAAAAAAAAAACAAATTAATATTTTTTCAGAGCAAGGAACTAACGGTGTAATCTTAAGTGAAGATGGAACAGGTACTGGTAAAGTTGGAACAACATTGTATGTTGCACCTGAATTAACAGAAAATGCTTCAAAGTCAACATACAGTCAAAAAGTTAGTTAAAAAGAATCTATGGAAATTTTTTTTTAAATAATACATTATTGAATATCTTTCAGGTGGATATGTACACATTGGGTATAATTCTGTTTGAAATGAGTAATCCACCATTTGAAACTGGAATGGAAAGAGTAAAGACAATTTTGGCACTACGAAATTTATCTGTAATTATTCCAGATAATATGTTAGATGATCCAAAATGTCAGAAGACAATTGAGGTATTTTAACTCGATTTAGGAAAAAAAATAATGAAAAAATATTAAATAAAATAAAAGCAATTATAAAAGTCCAAATTTTAGATATTACGTTGGTTATTGAATCATGATCCATCCAAAAGACCAACAGCCGAAGAACTTTTAGCTTCAGATTTGGTACCACCAGCTCAATTGGAAGCCAATGAATTACAAGAAATGCTAAGACATGCATTAGCAAATCCTCAAAGTAAAGCGTACAAACATTTAGTGGCACGATGTTTACAACAGGAGAGTGATACTGTTCTCGAATTAACATATCATTTAGGATTAGTAACAATAACTCCTCTTTTAGAATTTGTTAAGGTAAGTCAAAATTTAAATAAATGGATTTTTCTTTTTAGCTTTTTTGATTTTCTATTCTGTATTGTATTTTAGTCAAAGATTATAAATTTATTTCGTAAACATGGCGCTTTTGAAGTAACAACTCCACTTTTAACACCATTTTCAAAAAATACATTCGTCAGTTATAATCCGGTAAAATTAATGACACATTCTGGTAGTGTTGCAATTCTTCCAAATGATCTACGAGCACCATTTGCTAGATATATTGCAATGTCTGGAATAAATATGATAAGACGGTATTCAGTTGATCGTGTATATCGAGAGAAAAAAGTTTTTAATTTTCATCCAAAACAACATTATGAATGTGCTTTTGATATTATAACACCAACACCTGGTAATTATTTAGTTGATGCTGAATTATTATCTGTGGCATATGAAATAACATCAGAATTGCCATTATTAAAAAACAAAAATATAAGTATTCGTATTAATCATACAAGTTTATTAAGAGCAATATTAATTTATTGTAATGTTCCTAAAAATAAATACGTAGAGTTATTTGGTAATATATTAGATTTTATTGAAGGAAAATTATCAAAATTTCATTTACATTCAACTGTTACATCAATAATGTCAACATCAAAATCAAGTACAACACTTCTATTAGATTTGTTGTTAACTGATGTTCCATTAGGTGGTCCTCGTGGTAGTGTTGACGCTTCATCTTTGAAAAGTTTAATGCGAGGTAAAGGTGAAGCTGCATCATTAGCTAAAGGAGCTATGCGTGAACTAGAATCGGTTGTTTCATTAGCACAAAGTCTTGGAGTCACTGTAAGTTTAATTAACATACATATTTTGAAAAAAAAAGATGACGCTTTTTTAACTTCTATTTTAAAACTGTAAAATTTCAGTGTCCAATTCATGTATTTGCTGGTCTTCCAATTAGTTATGATCGTGCAAGTACTGGAGGCATTGTTTGGCAGATGATAGCTGATGTTAAATCAAATCGTTCATTTCGATCGTCAGTATTGGCTGTTGGAGAACGATATGACGCAATGTTAGCAGAATATCAGAAACAGGCTCAAGGATGTAATGTAACAATACCAAATCGTGAAATAAGTGGTGCTGGTTTATCATTTTCACTCGAAAAATTAGTAGCTGCAATTGGTCCACAATGTGATGAAGAATGTAGTGCAATTGATGTTGGTGTATGCGTATCAGGATCACGACCACCATTAAAAGATGTTACATATATTTTACGACTTTTATGGTCAGCAGGAATTAGAAGTGGTATTGTTGAAGCAAATGGACCAGATGAAGCACAAGATTTAGCTAAAGAATTAGGTGCTGTTCATATTATATTATTATGTGAAGGTGGTACTTTAAGGGTTCGATCATGGGATCGTGAAAGATTTCAAGAAAGACATGTTACACGAACTGAATTAGTTGAATATATTCAAAAATTATTAAGACATGATGTATCAGTAGCACCACCATCTGAATATGCTGTACAATTTCCAATATCAAATTCTTCGAATTCTCTAACAAATGCCAGTATTAGAAATAATTTTTTAAATAATCTTCCAAGTATAGAAGTAACATTTATGACACATGACAAAATGACTGCAAATCTAAGAAGAAGATATGAAAATCAGGTACATACTATAAAAATTTCGTTATCATTTAACTATTTTTTTTTTTCATTGAGAAATCTACCTTTAATTTATTTTTATTTAGGTAACACAACAAATGACAACAACTTTATTACAATTTGGTAAAAAAGAACGTTTTACTGTAATGGTCGTTGATTTACCACGATCACCAATTAATGCACTTGTTGGTGCTATTAATCCTAGAGAAATACACAATAAAGAGACTGAACAAGAAATAACATATGTAGTTGAAAGGTATGAAAAGAAAAATAACAAAAACAACAACAACAACATTATTATTATATTTCAATTTTTATTCTATTTTCAGGTTTCCTAAACATCGTCGATATATTTCAGAAATTTATGATGAAATTGTCGATATTGTTTCACCAAAACATAATATACCAATTGTGGCCTTATACAGCATTTCAGATACATCATTTCGCATTATTATTTGAGATTATAATGTAACATAAAAATTATTTAATTATTTTCCTAGTAAAAAGAATCTATATGCAATATTTTTGTTGTATCGTCTTTTATTTAAATTTTTTTTCAATGTAATTTTGTATTTTTATTTAGTTTAATTTAAGTAAACTTGTAAAGTGTCATCCTAATTATAAAATATATTATTATAGATTTTATGTATATGTATATTGTATTTTTAATTAGAAATAAAATAAAAATAATTTTAATAATTTTGTTTTTAATTTTTTTAATTATGTAAGTGTTGGAATAATTAATGCTGCACCAGCTAACAAAATTGTATCAGAATTTTCATTTGTTGAAACTGAAATCGTACATACAAATGAATCTCTATCGATATTTGTATAAACTGGAATTTCAACAATATTTTCCTTGTTATTTTGATTATTTGATTTTTTTGTTGTTTGTTTTTCGATGTAAGTTAAATGAAATTCTGGTGAAAATTTTTGTAATGTTCTATCATTGTCAAATATTACAAGTTTATTATTTTTAAAACTGCCACCATCAATCTGAAATTAATTTAAAAACATAAGTTGTTTTTTTTAAATGTACATATTAATTTTTTTTTTTTTTTGCAGTTCCTTCAATTTTTGCATCATCGTACCTTGAAAAAATTTGATAATTTCATATTTTCTTAAGGTCTTTGTAAAAGTTTATCACGAATTTCGTTTTCTATCGTCGCCATATTAATATTATTCGCGCCATTATCACTCACGCCACCACCCCCATTCACGACCGTTACATTATCATCTGAACCAAACAATCAAAAATTTTAATCGGAATTGCAAGGATAAAATACGATAAAATGCTAATTAGATCGAAATTGAATTTTTATAATTTTCAATGTTATTTCCAATTTTTGTAAAAAAATAAACCCCATCCTTTTTATTATCTGCTATTTAAAAAAATCATAATGTACATAAAATTTTCCAAATAAATGTATATTATGATGCAAAAATCTGTGAATGCATTTACAGTTATACAATACAAAAAAAAATCTTACCATTAGTGGTGAAATTTTGACTACTCTTTTCCCCGAAACTGGTAAAACACACGATAAAAGTTCTAAATTAGTTGGTGATTTTTCTAATTCCATACAATTAATAATTTTTAAAATTGATAAAAATGATTGTGGATTAAAAATATGTGATAAATTAATTTGATCGATAAAATCAATATGTGAAGAATTTTGATAATATTTTTCAATTTCATTAATTTTCATTATGAAATTTTTAATATATTCAATAGCAGTTTTTGGACCAGACCAAATTTCTTTCCAACTTATTGGTACCTAAAATTTACAAAAAAAAAAAAAAATAATAATAATAATATTATTAGTTTTCAGTTTTGTTTTACTTTGTAAAAACAATTCTAAAATTTGTATGTTAAAATTCTTTATTACTTTATTTTCTGAAAGAATTTTTAGTAGATTTTTATCTTCGAAACTGCATAATTTAGAATCCTTTAGAATTGAATGCAGATGAACTAAATTTACATGAATTAATTTGAAAAGTTTTTTTGCAATTTGAATTTCAGAAATTAAAAACGATTGCCAAACATTTTGTGTTGTGGTTTCAGGTAAATTATTAAATGTTTTCGAAATTGTTGTATTCTGTTGAATTATTCAAAAGAAGAAAAACAAATGAAAAATAAAAATGTATGATTAAATTCATAAATGATAAAAGAAAATATGAAAATAAATAAAAAAGGAAATAAATACCGATGCAAGCTTTTTCCATAAATTTAGAATTGGTTTTATTCGTTTTTCCTCATTATTTTGTAAGTTATCCTGATAATGAGTACCTGCAAAATTGAATGTAATTTTTAGAAATAATTTTTAAAAAAAAAAAATATATATATATTTAAAGTGATAAACTAACTTCTTAATTTTTTTATAATATCTCTGCATAATACAATATTTCTTGATAAATTCGATAATGGTGATAAACCAAAAATTTCTGGTGTTTCAATATCAGGAAATTTATAAACAGCATCATAATAATCTTGAATATTTCTTGTTGTTGGTAGATTAACATTTAATCCTAATGGAGACCATTTATCATTTAATACTTTATCATTAAAAAATTCTTCTAAATGTTTTATTAAAATTTCATAATCATGATTATTATTAATACGTCCACCATATGCAATATTTTCATAAAGTCCTTGTAA
Source organism: Bombylius discolor (assembly GCA_939192795.1). Lineage (NCBI taxonomy): Eukaryota > Metazoa > Arthropoda > Insecta > Diptera > Bombyliidae > Bombylius > Bombylius discolor. The sequence continues at coordinate 41,001,357 of OW584241.1, forward strand.
TATTGACCAATCAATTTTTAATGTTTTTATACTATTTTCCATCCAATTTAATATTTTTAAAGCAGCACGTAAATCAGATTCATCAAATTCATACCATTTTGACCAACCTTGTGGTATAAATTTTCTACGTTCTAATAATACTGAATTTAAAATAAATGTTATTATAAATAATTTTAATAATTTTGGATCTTTATTATGTTGTTGTTGTTGTTGAGGTCCTGTTAATATTGTATGCCATTGTTCTAATAAATATCGTACTTTATTTTTTAAACCATTTGGTAATTCAAAAAGTACTTTAATACATTTATTTGTTACAGATTCTGAAAAATCTTTATCTGAATCACTTAAAATCCATAAACGAAAATCATTTTTTATATTATTATCATTATTATTGAAATTTTCAAATTCATTATTCATTTGTATTAACCAATTTGGTACTAAATGTAAATTTTTAATACAAATCCATTTACCTTGTTTAGCTGAATTTTTTAAATTTTCTAATGCTAATTTTTCCATACCTTTACCAATTGAAAATTCTGAATACATATTATTACCAAGTAATTTTTGTGAAAGTAATTTAATATCATTAGATGGATTTATTCCAGATTCAGTTATAATTAAAATTGGATTTAAATTAGTACTTTCATCAAATAATGTTTGTAAAGATGGTTGTTGTGATATTGTTGTTATTTTAATACCAATCATTGTTGATATCATTTCAATCATTTCATTTAACATTAAATCTGGACGAAATATTTGTGATATAAGAATTTTTTCAAATGAATTAATTGTTGTAATTGTTGGAATTTTTAAATTATCATCATTTATTGATTCAATATAATTTTTCCATAATAATTCATTATCAAGTTGTAAATTTTTATATAAATCTGGTAATGTTGTATATAATGTTAGAATTTTTGATATATGTTCTTTTTTTAACCATTTTGGTATTGTTAATTGTCCTGTTATTGTATCATCAGTAATATTCATAAAATTTGTAACAAATAATTCCCATTCTAATGATGATATTTTTTCTGGATATGCACATTTACAAATATATATTCCAAGTGTTATATAATCTGTTTTAGATATTGAACGGCATAAATATTTAAATGTATATTTAATTAAATCATTATAAATATTTTCTTCATTGAAATTTTTTAAATTATTATTTAAAATTTTTATGTATAAATTAATAAATGATTTTATTGAAATATTATACATTATAATTAAATTCATATAAAAATTTGATAATGAATTACATAAATTATGAAATTGTTTAAATTCATTAAATAATGATTCTTTTATTTGTGTAGAATTATTTAATGAATTATCAATTTTTAAACTACTTTCTTTAATTTCATTTAATGTTTGTAATAATTTAGAATTTTTTAATATATCACCTTGTGATTGTGATAATTCTTCAAGTAATTTATTTTCTAATAAAATACGTTGTTGTAATAAATTACCTTCATCTTTAAGTAATTGAATTCTTTTATCTTCTAATTGTGGTATTTTTAATAAAATTGTTTTAGATAATAATTGATCAGTTAATCCAACTGTTGTTACAGTAAAATATATTTCTGATAAATATGTTATTATTTCTGGATTAATTTTTAAATTTATTAATTTACTAAAAAATATTATTCTAAAATCATCATGAAAATCAATTAATTTATTACCGATTTGTATTTGTTTTTTATTAAATTTACAATTAATACGTTTAAAAATAATTTCTAAAAGTGATGGTTGAATATCTTGACAATCAATTATTATAAGAATTTTTCCAAAACGTACAGCTAATTCTAATGTATATAAAAATTTTTCAGAATTTTGTGATATTATATCAAAAGATTTTTGAATACTTTGAAGATATTGTTTAAACCAATATAATGTATTTTCAGATGGATCAATAATTAATGGTGTAGCACAATAATCAAATGGTATTTCAATCATTTTTATTAGAAGAGCAGCATTTTCAATTGCTTGTGTATCTCTAGTTAGACCCATACTTTCCCAAATTATTTGATCTTGTTCCGTAATTAGATTTTGTGTTAAATCAAAATTGTTTAGTTTTAAATTTTTAATAATATCATCATAAACTGATCTGTTGAATAGAAGAAAAATAAAATTAAATACGTCATACTATTGCTTTAAAAAAAAAAAAAACTTTGAATGCCTTACCTTCTTTTCTCATATGTTAGATTCGGATAGTAAATAAATGCCAATGCTATTAAAAATGATTTTACATCTAACGTTTTAAAAGATTGTTCAAAATTTAACATTTGTTTATTCCAATTTTCAAATTCAGTATTTAATTTTTCAACAAGCACCTCAGATGATTTTAATGTATTTCTTGCTTCTTCTAGTTTTAATTCAAGAACTGCTGCTTCTTGAGTGTATACATTTAATTCCCCAGATAATTGTTTAACTCTTTCATCAACATCATCAAGTCCAGACATCAAGGATTTCATTTCACCTTCAGCCATTTTTAAATTTCTTTCAAGTTCATTTTGTTCTCTTTCAAGGGGTTTAATACTTTGAATAACTTTTGAATATTTGACATTTGCCATTACCCAAGCAGCTAAAGGAGCTGCTGCTACAGATGCTCTTTTTGCATGACGAACATCAAAAGAATCAGCTTTTATCATTAACAGTTTTTGAACAGCTTCACAATTTTCAGGTGCTATACGTGCAGGATCTAATAATCGAATATCTTCTTTTACACCACGTTTTGCTAAAAATGATTTCATACTATTCCAGGAAGTATCTCTAATACCCATCAATCGCAGAACACCTTCTAGAATATCTCGTATAATTTCTGGTGGTGCTCTCAATGAGCGAATTTCTGATAAGGCTTCAGATTTAATTTGACCGACAGCAGCACTTGCTTCTTTTAGAATTGGTTCAACCTCTTGGAGTTCTTGCTCAATAGCTTTTTTTCTTTCCATTAATTTTTCGCTACTTTCTTGAGTTTTCTTTTTGAGTTCTAAAAGGTCAGATTTTTGTTCGTTTGCATTTTTCATTGTTGTTGAAATCATTTCTAAAGCATCATTGGCTAATTTTCGTTTATTTGCTAGAGCCTCTTCTTGTTCGCTAGCATTTTGTTTTAATGTTGCAACAACTTTGTGTGTTTCTGATAATTTTTCAACACCTAACTGTAAATATAAGAGAAAAAAAATTACTTTACTTTTATTCGAAATCATTTTTATCTATCTACCTTTAATTTTTGAAGCTGTTTCATAATATTTTGTTTGAAAAGTGAATAAAGATTACAATATGATTTTATGAGCCAATACAATTTTTGTGGAGCTGCTTGTATTTGAGATTCGATTATATTTGTAAAATATGATGGTATTGGAATTGCATCATTTTCTCCAGATATGGTTGTAATAATTTGTTTGGGTAAAGATAATATCGTATCGTGTGAAGGTGATGGTAGCCATATAATTTCTGTATTTCGATACAATGATGGATATGTTGTAAAAAGTTCATCAAGATTGGAAGAAGTCGAATCCAAATTCAGGACTAAATGAAGATTTGTTTTTACTCCTACAAAATTGAATTTTTTTAAATTTTTATTCTTTAAATTACATATCGTTAATGGAATTTATTTTTTTAGTTTACTTTTAAGAAAATAAGAAGTTAATGATTCTTGATATCCTTCAAGTTGTGCTGCATTTTTTAAAGGATTTGCAATTGATTCAAGATCATCACCAAATAAATCAATAATTTCACTTCCCTGTAAGATTGCTTCAATTGGTTTCATTATTTCATGTAAATAAACAATCCAATAATGATCAATTAACATGATAACTGATTGATCTTCTAGAGCAGCAGATTGCATGACTAATTTTAAATCACTATAAAAATCTTTCAATGAATAATTTTTAACTGCTTGTGGTATATAGATTTTTGATGATTCAAATGTTGAAGCTAAATATAATGAATCGATACGACGATAACCTGGTCTACCAATTAAAACAATATGAGTTTCTGAACGTGATAAAATTCGATTTAATATTGCTGTTTGTGATAATAATTCCATAGTAATTGAACCATCTATCAAATGAGATTCAGAATCTACAAGAAAAATATAATATACGTATATAGTATGTATGTATATGTGAATTATTTAATTATTATATTAGAAAATAAATAATTATTAATTTTAATTTTACTGCAAATTGCTATTAGCTTTGTAACAGTTTCTTTCCATTCATCAAAAGAAACACATTTCAGAACGGATGTCTTTGATGCCTTTGGCACAAAATAAATATTCTCTGATTCAATAATTTTGTTTGATCTGATTTTAATTGTGTCCTTTATAATTTTATCATATTCTTGAATATCTTTTGTGGTAGAAAGTCTATTCCGAAATACTGAATTAATTTCTGTAATGAGTGCCTAGAAAAAAAAAAATGAAATAAATAAGAAAAAAGAAAAAACATCGAACAAATTATAATTCTTAAAAATATTCTTACTTCATTAAAATATTCTTCTGAATAATATTTAAGTCGTTCAATTACATTCATTATCATTTTTGGTGTAAAATTATAATGAATTTGTTTTTGTGTAGTGAATGCTTTTTGTATCTGAGAAAGACAAGAAAATAGAAAAAAATATATAATAGTAGCCGGATACAATTTAAATGAGTAAAACAACATACTTCATTAAAAAATCTTAAAAGAGAATTAACCACAGTTTCACAATTTTGTGAAGTTCTAAATATTTTTAAAATTGGTTCAAAATGATTTTGTAAAATAATTTTCATATCATTTTCATTTGGATAATTTAAAGTTAAATAATTATTAATAGAAAGATAACGTGATGAAAGATTTTGTTTTGTTGTATTAGAAATAGATGCACAAATTTGTAATCCTGATACATTGATCCATTCTAAATTATCCGAATAGAAACCTTCACGTTGTATTAATTGCCGTAAAAGTTCTACAACGCTTGATGTACCCCATGAATCAATAAAACAAAGATCGATGTCTTTTAAATAAAGTATTAATTTTAATTTTTGTGGTTTATATTCACGTCCACGTACACCAGTGATGGAAACGCAATTCTATGTGAAAAAAAAAAGTTACATAACATATTGTTTATTTATTATTTTAATATTTTTGTTTTAATTTTGTATTATACCTGTTTTAAAAAATAAAGTATATAATTTGGTGTTAATTGTGTACTACATTTTAATGTAATCAATTGATATCCAGATAATTCCGAAATGACTGATTGTATTAATAAACTTTTACCAGATCCTGATGGTCCAATAACAATGAATGGTTGATTTGATGTATTTGTTAATAATTTACGTAACATATCAATATAATAACGTGTTTGTTCAGTTAAAATTAAATTTATTCCATCATTGTATTCATTTCTTAACTGTTCATTGTTATTGAATGAATGCTCAATGGTATCATAAATTTCAATTGTACCACGAATTTCATTAAAATAAATATATTCAGCTTTTGATGGATTTGGTATATAAATATTTGCTAATTCTAAAATTTTATTTGAAAATATATTTTGTTTATTGCCTGTATTAAAACCATTTAATATTTGAATTAAATTTAAACAAAAATGATCACGATTTTTTATATTTTTTGATAAATTTTGTAGAAAAGATTTTATTAAACAATTTTTTGATATTTCCGTTGTAAAACTGAAAACAAAAGCAAAAAAAAAAAAAAACACGAAATATATTTTGTGTTTCAACTATAAATACACATATGTGTATGTATGTGTATGTATGTTTGTGAATTTTTTTTCCTACATTAAAAATTCATTGTAAATCATATCGATTGCCATTGCCAAATATTCTTCAATATATGAACGAAGTATATCATCAGAATTCTCATTGTTATTTTTCAAAAATGCTTCGATAATGATTTCCTCTTTTAAATCTTCAGCACTGTTGAAAAAAAAAGAAGCAAAAATCAAAGAAAATTTATTATATTTAATTTTGAACAGATTTTATTAATATTATTATTTTTTTTCCTATTAAATTGTTGGTGCTTTTTATTACCTCATATTTACAATACCCATACGAGAAATTGTTGCTGGCGAAGCATGTGATAAATCGTGTGTTTCGAATATGAAGTTAATATTATCGCTAAACTGAATTCTCCATCCAGAAGGAAGTGTTAAAAGTCTATTCAAAGGATATAAATAAAAATATATATGTATATATAATGGCAATTTTATGTGATTTAATGCGGAAGTAAATATAGAAAAAGAAATTATGATTTTTAAAATGGAGTTGTGTAAATTGTTTTTGATATTTTTTTTTTAAATAAAAAATATTTAAAAATGTAATTTATCTTACTTATTATCATCTAAAACTGAATTTAAAGCTTCAATCCATTCTGGATCAATATCACCATCACATATAATCCATGAATTAACATTAATTGGTTCGGAATTAACTGTTATTGCTGTTGTAGTTAATACACCATCATTCCATTGTCTTGTATCAGGATCTAATTTTCCTAAAAGTTGAATACGATTCATTGATTTTGGATTAATTGTATGAGAACGTATTGTTTTTCCAGATAATGTTAGTGCATGTTTTAGTATTGATATGATTGTTGTTTTTCCAGAACATGGTGGACCAATAACAACAACACCCATACGTTTTGATAATTGTTCGTACAATTGTAAGCATTTCTGAATTTGTCGATCATTTACAAATAATCCTAAAGCTGAAAATGATTCATGTATATAATGATGTAATTTAGAATTCAATTCAACTTCATATTCAATTTCAGGAAATACATTTTTGAGAAGTATATCAAATCTAAAAAAAAAAAGAAAAGAAAGAAGAATACAAGAAAGATTGTGAATATTTTATGAAATATAAAACCTTTGAAATGAATAGATAATTACTTATGACAATCTGCAATATTTAATTTTGATAAAGTATTAACCCGTAATGTTTGAACAACAATTTTCATTTCATTTTTATTGTCAGAATTATTTGTTGTTGTACTTGTTGTTATTCTTGTTTCACGAAGCTTTCTACCACAAGCTAAAATAATTGTTGTAAGTTCTCTTAAACCCCAATCATAATGTTTTTGATCGGAAAGAATTTTTTCAGTTAAATTAAAAAGTTCTACAATTCTATCACCAATTTCATTTACATTTTGAAATCCTTCAACAAATAACATCACACGTGCTATTTCTTTTGGTTCTGGCTGTTGCATAACAATAGGACGAAATAAAGCTTGAATATTACCTGGTAACTGTTGTCTACCTTTATATTCTTCACCAGCTGGATTAAGAGTTACAAATATTCCACAATGATGATTTAATTTAATCTAGAAATTTACACGAAGAAAAAACATTGTAATTCGGTTTTTTTTTTTCTTGAATTAATCTATTGAAATATTAGGCACAATATACACTTACTGATTTGTTAAGGATTTGTACAGATTCACTTTTTTCCTTTAAAGCCACCTGAATTGGTTGTATTAACATTGATATTGCTGATAATGTTGCTTCTTGAAGTCTATTAAATTCATCAAAACATCCCCAAGCACCACATCTAGCTAAACCAGTTAAAATAAGTCCCATTGCTTCGGTATCAACATTCTAATAAATATTATATAAAATTTCGTAATGAAAATTTATTATTAATATATATTATATTATTACATAATAAGGATAAAATATTATATAATAGATATCATCACTTATAATTAATTTATATCTATTTATATTCATAAATATATACGTATATATTTACTTCATCACAATTGAAAACCAAAACTAATCTTCCCATCATACCACCCAATGCTTTAACACATTCAGTTTTTCCTGTTCCTGCTGGACCAAAAGGATTACCACCCATACCCATATGCATTGCTTGTGTTAATGTTAGATAACATTTATGTGTAAGTGATGTATGTACCAATTTATTTGGATTACCAAGAAATTCATATGAATAATCAAATTCAGCAAATACAATTTTAATTGTAACGTGACCATTATTGTTTATATAAAATTTTATTTGTTGTAACCAATACCAATTATCTAAATTTGTTATATTATTTTTTATTAGATATTCAATAATTGCAGTATAATGTACAAGATCTAATAGAATACTACGTAATTTAAATTGTAATAAATTATTTTTTGTTGTATTTTTAATATCAGCAAATTTTGATATATCATTTTTTAAATTCTTATAAACTGATTGTAATGACATAGATAATATTGATTTTTCTGTTTGTCTTGTGAAATTAATTGCTAATGATGTACATAATACTTGTGTTGGATATTTTTCAATAATATCTTGTGTTAAATGTGAATAATTTGAACATTCTTTTATTTGTTCTTTTAAAGTTAGTTGTATTGAATTAAATAATTGGCTTAACCAGTCCTGTAAATAAATAAAAAATACATGTTTATTTTTAATGACAACAAGTAAAACTAATTATGAAATTTATAAATAAATATAGGGTGTTTTTAAAGACAAGTAATGAAGTGAACACTGTTTTTGTTGAGATATGAGTTCTTAAAATTAATAAAAAAATTTTTAAATTTTAATTATTTTGAAAAGTATAAAATGCACTGAATTGTGCATCATAGTAGCATCACTGCATTTTTGAGAACACTCATGTCTTTCAAGTTATACAAAATAAAAAATTTTCGCTTAGAAATCGTCGAATATCACTTACACTGATTCAAAAACACCCTCAACTTATGTATTTCCAAATAAATGTCTTACCTCAATGGAACCTTTCATTTGTACGGAATGACTTAATGTTACGGTATCACCCTCAATACTTTGAATTTTTTTAATGTGATTAATTCCTTCCAATTTTTCAATTATTAAACGGTGTACACCAGGAAATAATTTTTTAATATGTTTTTGAATTGTTTTTTCTTTAGTAGCTTGTCCTAGAATTTCTAAAAGATCATCATCACCCAAAAAATAAAATCTTGGAAATGAGTTACGTTTTTCCTAAAATTCAATGAAAGATTATATACAATATTTTTTAAATTAAATTTCACAATATTTTCTAATAATAATTATCACTTACCATTATAAATGACATTAACGTATTCTGACATCTTGATAATTGATTCTCAAGAGAATTTATTATATTTGTAATATTATTTATTTTGATTACAGATAAAACTCTTGGATCATTGTTAATTTCACGCATTATATATCGAAAATCTTTATCAACTCGTTTAAAAAGTGATTCTTCACTTTTAAGAGTTCCTGTACCAAATATCGGTTCTAAGTAAACCCATCTAAAATAAGAATTTCCATTTTTAAAATTTAATTTTTATTATATCTTTTTAAACAAAAATCGATTACATACTTTCGCTGTGAACGTGTCAAACTGGAAAGAATTGTATCTAAGGTATTTAATCTGTTTTCCCATACTTCTGCTTGATCGGAAAATGCATCAAATGCAGCAGAATTTTTAGCAGATTGTAATAAAGATTGATTATCGCCGATTTTATTTAGTACTTCTTGAAAGTCTTTTATCAAATGAATGGAATTACCCGATGAATCTGTGTGAGTAATTAGTTTAAGTGCAGCAATCACAGCCCATTGATCAAGTTCAGTTAAAGCTTGTCTTACAATTTGTTCTGATGACGCTTGTCTTACTAAACCCTGTAAAATAAAATATGTACGTATATATCTCAATATTTATAATAAATTTAAATATGTAGATGCATTTGTGTGCTTAGAAAATTATTTACTTGAATTTCATTTGAATTCAATTCTAAAAGTTTTGTATCCTCTAAAATATCTTTCAATGTAATTGTATGTACAGGTTTTATTGTTTTCTTTAAAAGTTGAAATAATCTTGCCCAGTGCCTTTCAGTAAGTGCATCTGATTGTAGATATTGTAAAATTGGTAAAACATTCTTATAACGTTCAACAGTTTTATGTATTCGAGATGATGCTACATTTAAAGAAGATACAGCAGAATTTTCCCAATTCGATAAGAATTCTGTGAAAATGTATGGCCTTTTCCGATATACAGCCCATTCTTCATTTATAATATTTTCTAATTCTATTGAAAACTTATCAAAAATTTCCCATTGTTCAGCTTGTGTAGATATTCTATTTTGAATTTCTTCAAATAATTGTAAAACATCATTTGAAATGTTCATGTTTAATTTTTTAGCATCTTCACAAAGTTTTTCGTATCTTTGTTGTATAAGTTTCCAATTTTCTTGACGTTCTTTAAATAATGTCAAATTTATATCTTCATTATTTTCAAGTTCTGTAATTGTTGATTCCCATCTAAGAGCAAATTTTTCAGCTTCACTTTGTAAATTTATAGATTGAACAACAATATGATCCTTCATGATATCAACTTGTCGTTGAAGAATAGCAGAATGATTTTCAATAAGTGGTTGTAGTTTTTCCCATTGTATTGTTATACTAGAAAGTGCTGATACTCTTTCTTTACACCATCCTGCTAGACAAGTGTCTTTCCCTTGAACTTCTTCAAGTGTTTGAGCAACCTAAATAAATAATTTTGAATTTTATTTACTTTTATAAAATACTTTCATAAGAAGAGAAAACATTTATTTATTTATTTATTTTCTATTTTATTTTATTATATTTTATTTTTTTACTTTTGGTAGTTCAGACATAATTTTCTCATATTTAGCTCCAGATTCTGTAATTTCAGATTCATCCATAGGAACATTATGAAGAAATTGAAAAGATGATTGAAGAAATTCTTGAATTACAGTTATGTCATTTAAAATAGATGTTCTTAAACTGTTTGCTAAAGCTTCCCAGTATCTGCGACTAATAAATTCTATATCTGATCTAAGTGGTAAGATATTGATGACAAAACAATCAATTGTCTCTTCAGAGCTATTTTTAAATAAACAAATAGAATATTGTAAAATATACGTCTTCATTTATTTTACTTTATTGTATATATGTATTTACTTTTGAATTTTAGCAATTTGTTGTCCAAAGTATTTGCATGCTTTAAAATTTATATCCCAGTGTTGCCATTTAGTCAAATGGACAGAACATAATTCATCAATATCAACACATCCTAAAGCAACCCATGGTAACCAAAGATTTTTAAGATCTTCAAGTTTTTGAAATAATTCTTGAGCACGTTCAAATAATTTTCCAAAATGATGACGGTTACGTTCCACCATTGTTTTAAATAAATCACTACTTTTTTCAGATAAACCACGAAAACCTAATGGACGTTCAATAAATCGTTTTAATTGATTGTAATAAATTGAACGAATTTCTTCTTCTGGTGGTCGATATTGTAACTGTTGTTGCCTGAAATTTAATTTTAAAATGAATTCGAAAATTTTAAAATTTTTCACTGTAGATTTTACCTAAATACAATATCAATGTGAATATATGGTAATTTATTATTTAAATCAATTAAACCGTATATGTATTGATATTCTAAGACTTTATATAATTGATGATCCCAATGAAGTTTAAACGTATCTAATTTCGTATATCCTTGACTTTCAAGAGTTGCAACAAGTTCTCTTAAATGACGCATTTCATCTTTCCATACTTGTCCTTGCGTAAGAAGATCTATATTCATCAGTTTAACAACCTTGAAAGCAAAAAATTCGAAAATTAACAATGAAAAAGTAATTATTAGATATATATTTTGTTTTACCGTTTTTTTTGCTTGTTCATGATATCCAACTAATAAATTATTATCTGATGATAATTTAGCTACAGCTTCTTGTAATGTTGTTACATATCTTTTAACAGATTCTTCATCATTCCATGCAACTGATTCACTTTGAACTAATTTTGATAATTCAATTGCATTCCTTAACATTATAGGTCGTTGGCATGGTATCATACGATCACCAATTGTATTATGAAATGTTGCTATTTGTTGAAGACGTCTTGCATATGATATAAATTTTAATGCATGATTTGCTGATGAACGTAATTCAATTGATACACGAAATCCTAAATTTTCAAATTCTCTAACATCTTGACAAAATGTTACAAGTTTTGGATTAAATGTTACACGCATTAATTGACGTCCTTCTTTTTCAAATTCTACAACAGGTTGATCGTCACGAAGCCTTATTAAAAATTTTTGGAAAAAGAAGTAAAATGAATTGAATCTAATTACATGTATATGTACGTATATAATATGTACATATATCTTTTTTTACATACTTTAAATCTCCACTTTTTATTCCGTTTAGATTTTGTTCAGTCCAAATTTCAAAATTTGTTTTTAGTAATGTTTCAGTTTCTTCTTTTAAATCTTGTAATGATTTATTAATTTCTTCAAAACCTTCTCTACCATTAACTAAATGACTAACTTTTTCAACTTCATAAATCTAAAATATAATAATTTTATCTTTTAATATCATTCAAAAGTTGATAGTTTTCTTTTAAACTTATACGAGTATAATTTACCTGATATTGTACAACTTTTAACCAACGACATTCATTACAAATTGTGGATAAATGTCCTGTATCTGGTTCTATATTAGAATCGCTCATTGCTTTTCTTAAATCTTGCAATAAAATATGTAACGATTGAAGAAATTGTTCTCTTTCAATTGTTAGTAATTCTAATACAGTTGGACGTTGTATAAGAGTGTCATATTTTGAAAATATGAAAATAATTTGTCTTGGATTGCTTAAATGATTATATAATTGCGATTTAATTGCTAATGCAATTTTCTCATCAATTGGTTGTAATAATTGTTCAAATTGATTTAATGCTTTATTCCATTTTGTTTGTCCAACAGCTGATGTATCAAAAACATTAATATCTGAAATGATTTATAGTTTTTTGATCTTTTTTTAAAAAAAATTTTATATCGATTTTTTTATGGTTTCATACATATACATATATAATCATATATTCATATGTATTTATTTTTTGTTTACCTTTAAATGGTGAACTCCATGATATCATATTTTTTAAATCTTGATCATTCAATAATGTACAAATTTGTTTATATAAATTTTTAATATTTTTTATTTCTGATAAACGTTCTTTAAATAATTTTCCTTTTTTTGGTATATGTGGTTTACCAATCCATGCATGTTGTGCATAATTTGGCCAAAATAATCTTGTTAATGAATCACATAATTGAATTAATGAATCAATAATGTCTATAATTTGATTCATTAAATTATTAATATGATATGAACTCAAACTCCATATATCTTCAGATGTTAAACTTTCCGTACATATATCAATTATATGATTACCTGAATGTGTAAAAAAAAAAAACAGAAAGAATAAGAAAAAAAAAATATATGAAAAAAGTTTTAATGTTAATATATTATACTACATCATATAGTGTATGTTATTTTATTGAACATAAAAGTATATTAATTTGTTGTCTTTCTGTATTTCAAAAAGCTGTGTTCAGGGATCTATTTTTTTGTTTTTGTTTTTTATTTTTATTATTGTTGTTTAATTTTTTTTTTTCGTTTTTATCACATACGAGTATACATGTGTATTATTGTTTTATATATCTATACATATTTTCCTCTAAAAAGAAAATATATATATTTAAGAAATTTTAAACATTGAAAACATACAAACAACATCCATCAAGTCAGCCATCCGATTTTGTGGATAGTGGTAGGGTAATTGCCATATTTCATCCAAGTTGTTATGTGCAGAATCTAGAAATTCTTCAATTGTACTAAGAGAGTTTTGGTCAGTTCGTCTGGAAAAAAAAACGAAAGATTAAAAAAAATAAAAATAAAATAGAAAAAAAAAAACAAGTTAAATGATATTTATTTCAAGGATACGAAAAGTTAGTGATTGTATTTAGCAAAAAGGGTCAAAGAAATGCTTGATTTGTTTTATTTTGTATAAAAGTTTGTTTTATAAAGTATTTTTGTTTGTGTAAATAGAAAACGATTAATGTTTTTCATATACTGTACAAATTCTTACATACTAATAAAAATACATGTATAGGTATATTATTATACATACTTTAATTGATTATTAATTTTTTCTAAATAAATTGAAAATGATTGAGCTTGTTCACGATCTGACTTTGTTAATGAATTTGAAGCTTTTTTATTCCAAAAATTTATTTCATCCTGAATATTTCGAATACCTAGAGATATAGGATAACAAAAACAATTAATTTTAAATTCAATAAATGGAAAATAATTTTTCAATACCTGTTTGTGGTAATCCAAGTGTTGAGCCAAGTGAGATATGCAAATTTTCTAATAATCCAGATAATTCAGAATTATATTCAGTTCTCTAAAGATTTTTAATTAATAGAAAAATTTCAAACAAAATAAAGTGCAAATTAATAAAGGTCTATTTAGAAATTTTCATAAATTAATTTTAATAAAAAAAACATACTTTAGTCCCATGTGGAGAGAATACTCTTGATACAGAATTGTACATTGATTTAATAATTCCACCTTCAAGTGTTATTATTCCTAATGTTGTATTATTTGATTGTGATGTTCCAACTTGTGGTATTTTATAAAATAATAAACATAAATTATCTTCAGTTGGAATTTTATGATAAAATTGAATTTTCGTATCATCTTTTTTTGTAGCAGCAAGAACAGTAATTTCATCATTCTCAAAAAATTCTTTAATAAATGTATCATCTTGATTACAGGTTGCATTAAAGAATTCAGCTAGAAAAAATAAAACAAACATTTATTTTGAAATAATATTGGAAAAAATAACTTATTTTATAATAAAAATTTTAATTACCTGAAGTATTTATTATAAATTTAATACGTTCGGACATTGTTTCAACAAATTTTTATTAATATGAACCTTTTTTCCTTCTTTTCTTTGATACTGAATAACAAACACTCTGTGTTTGGTTTTTTGTATCTAAGGTAATAACAGAGTTTTTTGTTATATGTACATATGTATATACACATATTTTACACATATTTATGTATGTATAGTATATCCATTTTATATGTGGAAAATTTAAGTGTATAAGTCACAATGTTGTGTATCTATGGTAATTAAAAATGTTGTACTGTCGTCCTGCCCTTGACAATCAATATACTAGTCAGGTTGTCAGGTCCCTCGGTTTGAAAAGAAAACAGGTGAGAATTGAAAGCTTTATACACTTAAAGTCTAATAAATCTCAAAATAATAATTACGTAAACCAGAAAATTTGTTTTTTTTTTGGTTTCAAATGAAAAACAAAAGAAATGGGGCAGAGGTGCCTTTTTTTTGTAATTTTTAGATAAATGTATCAGTTCCTTTTTTTTATCTTCACAGTTTTAGATTTCATATTTAATTCAAATTTAATAAAAAAAATTTGAAGAAGAATTTGAAAATTCATTGTACTTGGTAAGAAAAATCGTATTTTTTCAAATGTTTTCTAATATAAAGTTTTATAATATCTTTGTTAACTGAGAATACAAAAGAAAGAAAAGTAATTTTCCATTAAAAATATTAGCACATCATTGTCATATTTAATAATTTATTTAAAATTTATGGTTTTCACTTTAAATTTATTTTATTAAAAACAAGAAATAAAGATTACCATAGTATAACATGAATAGCATGAGGGTCGTGTCGTTCAAATATTGAATGTACATACATAAATTTAAAGTTGTAAACTTTTAAAATAGTCACAAGTAAATATGTTTTCACGGAAACAAGCTATTTCACAAAAATTTAATTCTAATATCCTTGAGAAATTTCAAGAAAATTATTTTGTTATGTACAATACTTACATATATAGTACATAATATAAAAACTACTGAAATGTATTTATATCTTTTGTTTTAGTGAAAAAATGTTACATAGAATGTTTAAGTAATTTTAATAAATTTGTTTTTGTTTTATTTTAAATAAAATTTTTTTGTTTCAAATAAAATTATACAAACATATATGTGTATACATATGTATATACTATATATATAAAGTTACATTATTAATTCTACCTTATTTTTTTTTTTAATTTTAAATATTTTAGATTAAATACCTTTTTTATTTTTATTTCTTTTTGAATATAATTAAGTAAAATACATAAGAGTTTTTAATTTTTGATCGAATTTCAAAATTTTTCAATAAGGTATTTCTCGAAATTAAAAATATGTAAGTACCTTTATAACTTTTTGGAAAAAAATAAAGAAGTTTTATTTGAAATTACTTTATAAAAGTTAAGTGCTGAAAAATCAAAACTTATCAATCAATATAATGTATTCATGAAAAGTTTTATCAATTGATTTTAAATAGGATAGTACATACATACATACATATACATACCCGTATATACATATATAAAATATGTACATATATCCATGAATACATTGGGTAGTAGCAACATTGTTAAAGGAAAACTTTTTAAGTATACAACTTGTTCGTTTAATATTTAAAGTCTCTTTAGTTGCTATATTTTAAAAGAATTATATCTACATACATATTAATTATATTCATGTATGTAGTACTTTGTAGGTATTTGTACGTTTATTAAAAGTATCTTATTGAGACATTTTATTAAAATTTTTAAAAAAAAAAAAGTTGGAAAAATTCTTCTAGTCAAATAATGTAATGGATGCTCTTTTAACAATTCTTCATTATGGAAAAATGAAAAAAAAAAAAAAATTGAACTAAAATGTTAAACTTTAAATTAAATTAAAAATTGTCTTTTTTTTTTTTTCAACAGTACTTTTGGACCTACTAGTTCTTGTTTAAATAATCAAAATAAGTTCGTTTTTGAAAATTTTCACAAAATAAAATTTTAAAAGACCTTTAAAAAAATCAAATATTGAAAAAATTAGAATTATTTAAAAAGAAATAAAACAATAGCGATATTTTTACAAAGATATTTCCTAACACAAGAACAGTTTAAAATTGACTTGCTCTTAGGCATAACAACTTTTATTTGTCATTTCGTAATGTATTTTTAAATTTAAGCTTTAACAATATCTAAATGTAGATGCAGACAACCTATGTATATGTATTATATGTATATATAGTTATCATGTAATTTTTTTTTCATTCAAATTTTCATCAAATTTAATACATTTAAATTACATTTTTAAAATATTCAATAAAATACAATATATTATCATTATATATTGTATTTTTCAACTACAACATAAGAATATTTTATTTCATTTTCATATTCTATGGCTTTTCAACAGCAAAATAACAATTTGTTCATGTCAATTCAATTTTCTAATGGTACTTTAACATTCTTGCTAAACTCTATTTTTATACTCAAAATATACTAATATTTTCTCTTCTTTACATGCACATAAATGTTTTTGAACAACAATATAAGAAAATGAAAATACCTATGTGTAAAAGCAGAAAAAAATAAAAATAAAAATAAATAAAAAAAAACATACACTATATACATACTTGCTATTCTTTGTAATATATATGAAACACAAAATTTATTCAAAAAAAAGTAAAAAAAAAAAAACGTTAAGTTTACTGAAAATTTGAAAAAAATTAGAATAAGAAGGAAGAGAAAAATATTTTATACATTGTGTAATCTATGTAAATATGTATGTATGTACATGAAAAAGGATATTTCTTATGCACCATCAAACGTATTTGCATTGAAATATTTTCAATATTAAAAGTTGTTGGTACTTATAAAATAGATATTTCTGTTTTTGTCGTTTATTAGAAAGGAAAAAAAAAAATTATAATAATAACACACATACTACATACATATGTATATTATGTATATATATAGCTACATATTATGTGTGTGTAGTTTATAAATTTGTGAAAAATTTCTAGTACATATACCCATATTTATATTGTGTAGCATATATAGTCGTATATTGAATAATTTTTCATCGTTGAAAATAAGTTATGTGGAAATTATTTGTTTACCATGTATTTAAAATATTTTATATGTGTATTTGATAAGATATAGTGGTTATTATATATTTTAGGTATTGGTTTCTTATTTATGTTCTCTTATAAATAATAAATGATTTTTCATTTTCCAATATGTATTTTTTTTTTTTTTCTTAAAAATTTTATGTTGTTGTGTATTTGTCTTGTATATTTAGAGCTTAAAAACCAATTGACTGAAAATAAATTTTATACTTGATATTTCTATATATATGTAAATATTATTTAAATGCGATTTTTTTAAATTTCAAATGTGTTTTTTTTTTACCACTCTTGATCATACAAAGCTTATATGCACAATTTGGCCATTAAATTAAAATTCTTTGATCATGATTTTGAAATATTTATATAAAATTTTAAATGTCTCTTCAATTTTCATCATTTAATATTTTTGTTTACTTTTCAATAAAAATTAATAAAATTTCATTATTGATATTTAATTTGAAAAATTTTTGTTTTGTATAATGGTTTTATAGAGTATATAATAGCCTTAAATTAGTTTTTTTTTTTTTTTTAAATAAAAATAACAGATGTTGTTCAAAGCTTATACCATTTATAATTAATTTCTAGTGAGAATTATGTTTCCTTCAGGAACAGAAACTGGAGGGACAAGGTTTACTTCACATGGTACATAGTACCAAAGATAATATATTATTCTATAGTCCGTGTTAGTACGAACGAACCAAATTTTCTATGTCCAATCTCATGGGAATGTCTAAACTAATAAGCGAGAATTGGCAGAATTGGTCAATAGAAAAGTAAGTGTTGAACTTTCGCAAAAGAATTAAAAAGTAAAAATTTAGATGGTTCTAATTTTCTTTTAATGTCACTAGACTCCTGTTGTAGTAGTATCTATGAAACAGAACTAAAAAATAGATATTACTGTCCTAGAATTTTTTTAAAAACTTTTGCTGAAACTTAGTGAATTTTCCGGTTTTGGTAGGGATTTTTTCTATGATGTTTAGATTATTTTTAAAAAAATTTAAGTGGTTGTGTTTTGCAAAAGCAAAACATATTTATTGATATATTGTTTAAAATTTACATATGATCGACATAATTTTAGTAATAAATTCTATACAATAATTAGTAAATTACTTATAATAAATAAAAAATCATGCATTTTTCATATATTTTTACATACATATTCCTTTAAAAACAATTTAGCAATAATATAAATATTATAAGTGATACATAAGAGAGTTTTGTTGAACCTGTAAAAAAAGGATTCTTGTTTTTAAAAGAAATTTTTTAGATATGATTACAAAGTTCGAAAAACTGAAATTAGAAGTTTTGAAAAAATATAGGTTCATACATTCGTCATTCTCATGGAAATAATATACCACTATAGTAAATTCAGCTTTCCGAACTAAGTAAAATATGTATTTTAATTTGAAATTTTTTCAAGCATACCATTTGATAAACAAATCCTATTTGTTGTATCAGATTCAAAACCATCACGACATATACATTCGCCTAAATAGCATACCATTGTTTGTTCATGCTGTTGTAAATGATATTGATAGCAATCTGTGTGTTCACGACAATAATCACCTAAAACTGTAACATAAAAAAATGTTTAATACTAGACCACAATAAAATTATAGTATCTATACACTTTTTTTTTTTTTATGGGACATACATACATATTAACAAATTCTTGTATGTAATTTAGAAAAACAAAAAATGTTATGAATAAATTTAAATTCTTTTTTTTTTTTACCTATATGACGTTCACATAAATATTTTTTTCTATTATTTTTATTTTGTACAGTGAGATAGTGTAGTGCATCACATGTACAATTTCCACTATAACATTCAGATCCAGGACCAAGTTTATGTCGACATTGTTCTGTAATTATACATGATTCACCATATCCTGCTGATTTTAAACAAATTGTTTTTTTCTCATTGGCAACAAAATCTTTTGAACAAACGCATAAACCATCTGAACAAAATGAATTTTCAGTTTTATTGTTACATTGATTGTCATTTTGACATCTTTCTCCTAAACCTGGTGAAATAATAACATAGTTTTTATTTTATACGTGGAAAAATTTGAGTATAAGTCACAATATTATGTATATAGGTATGTATGTACATATGTGAGAGATAGGTCTGTACGTACGTACATACATACATATATATATAGAAATATTCATTCAATGTCAATCATTTAAAATTTTTGAAAATAGAAAATTAAAATGAAAAATAAACCTTGATAAGAATAGTGACATACTTACACAAAGGATTGTCAATAATATTACGGATTATTGAAATTTCACAATAAGCAAAATTTTTTAAATAAAAAATTGACACTGACGGAAGTTCAATTAAATAATAATGGATATAAAATAGCAGATATCCATATCGATATATGTATATATTATGTATATATTATTTTTTATAAACTTACCAACTGTCGATACACAAATTCCATTATGATTGATATAATTCTCCTGACATTTACATACTTTATTGTCACAAACAGAAAAACTATCATGCAAAATACATTGTGAATTATCTTCACAAGATCCATTTAATGTAACGGTCCCTGTTATAAAACAAAAGAATATAATTGATTTTACATGTATGTATAAGAGTTTTATTTAAAAAAAAATTTTTTTTTTAGTTTGTTATCGTACAAAAGAAATTATTTTTTGTTTGAATTAAATTTAAAAAATAAAATGCAATAAAAGCGTAACATCAAAAAATGTATTGGTACTATAGCTATTTCTTCTTTTTTTTTTTTTCAACTTTTAATACGATTCTCTCATTGTTATATCACAGGTAATATTAAATGAAATTTAATAAAATTTAATTAAAATATTATTTGCTTACAATATGATTACATTTTTCTATAATTTTATTTTTTCTGCAAAGTTTCTATGTAAGTATATGTATATACGAGTTTTAATATACATAACTGTACTCTTATATTATGAATTACAATTATGAAAAATTAATATAAAATTTTGATGAAACTTCCTAAACATAAGCTTATTATTATTATTATTTTTTTTGAATATTTTATACAATAGGTACTTTTAACTTGAAATGCAAAAAAGGCTAACAAGATGATTTCTTTTTTTAAATATGTAATTATAATGTATTGAAAAAATTGCAAGATTCCATTTATAATTTTTTTTTTTTTATATAACTTGAAGATGATAAAAAATAATAGAATACGGAGAAGTTAAAATAAAAAATAATTTAAGAAGCTATATTTTAAATTGAATAGCAAAAAAAGAAAAAATTTATTTTCAGATATTTGGCTTCAAAATTTAAAAAATTTGAAAATGGAGCCATATTCCATTCATTGTTGTTTTTTTTCTTAAAATTTTTAAAATCCGTCTGAAGGATACACAAATGTAATCAGTAAATTGATTTTTATAATAAAAAATATGTAAAAATTTACTTGAACTGACATAAAAATAATTCGTGAATTTATTCTTAAGCATAATAATTCTAAAACTAAATAGAAATAATTTAAAGTAACTAGATTTTCAAAAATAATATAAGGTTCATTTTTTGAATACCACCACATTTACGGAAATTGTACCTACTTAAAATTTTTTTTTTTATAATTTAAAATTAAATACTTACTTTTAATGCATCGTAGGTTATCTGAGCTAATTGTAAAATTAGAACTGCACAAACAAATTTCATGATATGGGTCACATGTTGAATTTTCAATATGACATGGACAAGGTTTTCCAATTAAATTGAATGTGTTTTCATTCTGTATTTAATAATAATAATAATAAAAAAAAATTCATTATAAAGAAATGAAACATTTTTTTAAAATTAAATTTCAATTCAAAAAGATATTTCTGTTATTGCATTTTATATTTTGTAGTTTTTAACTGTTTGTTTCACCTTTGATTCACATTTAACTTGTAAACCATTGTTGTTGTTACAAATACATTTGTAATTCAGGCAAGTAACATTATAGCCAGGTAATTTGAATTGTTCACAATCTACATTTATTTTACAGTTAAAATCAAATAATTCTGAAATGAAAAAAACAAAAAAAATAATAATAATAATAATGACAAGGAAAAAATTTTTTTTAAAAAAAAAAACAAAGTAAAATAAAAAACATATTCAGAAACGAAATGAAAAATTATTTTATAAAGAAAATATTTATTATTTTTGTTTAAAAAAAATGGCAACTAAAATTAAAATAATATTTAAAAGTTAACAAAGCGTAAAAAAAAATAACGTTCAACAGAAAAATAAATACTGATGATTATAGTTCCGGAATTAAAATTACAAAATAAGTGGAAAAAAATGAAAAAGAAAAATATAAAATGAAATTTTATATAACAGACGCTAAACGGAAATACTGTTACAAACCTTCACAGCATATTTCATTAAAATAATAAATCAAAGAAATTGTAATTATTAATACTCGGGAACACATAACAAAAAGAACAAATAAATAAATTTAAAAAAAAAAAAAAAATAATAAAAATTATATAAATTTAAAATAAGTAAGATAATGAGTTTTAAATTGTTAATTTAGCCTGAATATGAAACAAACTAAGCACTTCTATGATTCGAAATGAACTGGATTATGAATTAT
Source organism: Bombylius discolor (assembly GCA_939192795.1). NCBI lineage: Eukaryota > Metazoa > Arthropoda > Insecta > Diptera > Bombyliidae > Bombylius > Bombylius discolor. The sequence continues at coordinate 41,023,800 of OW584241.1, forward strand.
TATACTTTTAAAGTTTCTTATTTCGGAAAAACAAATAGAATACAGGGTAATTGAAAAATGCTGAATTTACATTACTTATACTAAGAATGAAATGAATCAATTTCACTACACATTTACCAAGGACCATCTATTCTTTAGTGATTTTACTATTTATTTGTACATGTATGTAAATACATGAAAAAATTTGGTGTAGACTGATTTTTATGTAAATATTAGAAATAAAAAAGAAACAAAAATTTAACGACATATTTTTTGTGTTACTGGTCACATTCAGTGAAACTCATATCTTATAAAATATGATTGATTTTATTTTTATTTTTAAAAAAATATTTAGGTACCTAATTCACAAAAAATATATAAAAACAAAAAAAATTTCAATCAAGGAAGCAATTAAAAAAATTCTAATGATATCGACTGGAAACAGTTCAAATACAAGAAAATATAAGATTTAGGTATGTAGGTAAATATATGTATGTATATTTTTTAATTACTCTTCAATATTATTGAAAAATTTATCACTTTATTATATTTAAATCATTTTTTATGCTTTTATAATTAAATGAAAAATTTAATTAATATTTCGAAGTGAAAATGTAATCAAATTTAATTTTTTTAAACATATTTCAATATTGTTTTTTATGTTTTTTGTTGTTTTTGAATTGAATTAAAAATTTCTTTTTTTGCAGAAATTTTTTTTCAAAAGAAAATCATATGGAAAGTAACTAATTAAAATCAGTTGTCTTGTTTTTTTATTTCCAATTTGAAAAAAAAAAACATATTTTTTTCAAACTACATAGTATTCAAAATTGAAAGTTTTATGATTTTTAATTGAATTTTATTTTGTATCTTTTAGAAAATTTTATGTTCAATTTTTTTTTTTATACGAATGTAACTTGAAATTTATATGACTGACCATTTGACCACATAGAATTCGTCAAATTTTTATGATATTTATATGAACTGTAAAAGATATTTGAAAAAAATTCTCGATAAAAATAACAAAAAAAACTAGATAATATTGAAAGAAAAATCTCATATTTAAAGCTGAATTTTCATATACAGAAAAAATTTTAAATAGTATACAATAATTAGGTGAAAATACATAAAAACAAGCATAAGAAATTTTAAATTGGAAAAACTAATATGTAGCTACGCTGATTTTTATTTGCGCAATTAATTAAAATTAATATGCAATATTTACTAAGAAAAAAGTAAAAAACTATCACATATTATAGTACATGTTATATACGAGTATACATGTATAATACATAATATTTTTATGCCAGAATTTTCATTAGGAAAGGTTTTAAATAAAAATATGTTACCGTTTCTTTTTCTTTTTTTTAATTAAAAAAGATTTTAAAATAAATCATGAGTACCTCTACATGCCATATATGATATGCATTTATAAAAATTGAAGAAAAAACAAAATTTCTTCTTTATTTTTGTCTATTTTATTTTGCTATAAAGTTTCGTTAGATTAGTTTCCTTTTTCTTTTTTTTGCTTATGAAATAAAAACTAGAAAAAAAAAAAATTAGTTATATGAACTGCACAAACTAAATGAAAATATACATATAAATGCCCGTAGGTTGATTTTTATTTTTTGTTGCTTTTTCCATCATTTGCATATTTTATACAAAAATGACCAAAATGAATTTACTATTATTGGAAAGAAAAAAAAACGAGTCAAAAATGGAAAAAATTTAGATGAAAAATTTTTTTGTATGGTTTATAACTAGATAAGAGTCGTCCATCTAGGTACTTTCAAAAAGAATGCAAATGTGAAATTGAAATCATCATAAAAGAGTATAGTAGTACTGCAAAATATCTACTCAAAGCATAATATAAATAATACGTGTATGAATACTCGTATATAAGATGCTTTTTTCTGTTTTACTATATAGAATTAAAATAATGTTACCGCAGAACATTATGTATGCCATTAAAAAAAAAGTATATTAAAAAAATAAAAAAATAAAAGAAATTTTAATACTTTCACATTTTCATTATGTGTTATATAATATGTGAACAAAATAGTACATATACATATGTATGTACATATAATGTGTGCATATACTGAAAATATACTAAAATTTTCTTTTATACATTCAGTTTTTGCTTATTTGAGACAAAAAAAAAACATCTCGAGCTAAACAAATTTTGTTAATGTTAAAATTCTATATTTGAAGAGAAATGTTCTTTTTTTAAAAAAAAAAAAAAAAAAAAAAATATGAATATGAAGGTTCTTCAATATATGCTAATTAGTAAGAAAGAATGATATACAAGATATATCTACATGCATATAATTTAAAACTTCAAAATATGTATAATTTAATGAATGAATCAGGAATTGAAAAATATGTAAACAGTTTTTTAAAATATACAAACAAAAAAAAAAAAATACATACAATGTGTTTATATAAGATATGTACATACATATGTACATATACATATCTATATGTATTATGTGGATATATATTTTTAAGAAGGACAAATAATAAAAGTTTAAAATTTTAATAAAATAAGTAAAAAGTAAAAAATTTGAAGTCTTTCCGAAAAAAAGACGAAGCCAACAAAAATTTTATTTCAAAATTAAAATATATCTAAATAAAATTATTTACTTTCAAGAGGCACTAAAAAACGAAAATATAAAAACTAATGAGAATTTTGTAAAATTTGGATATTCGAGATCTTTTGAAATAGATTCAACACAAAATATCTACATATTTGTGAATACATGACCATATGTACATGTATGCAAACTGAAACAAAACGTCTCACTTTTAAAAAAGCTTTTTGAAATGATTATTTCCAGAGAAAACTCTCATTTCACCTGTGTTGTATTTTGTGCACTTGCATTCTTAGTCGCCTTGTCTATATAATTATGCACTTTAGTTTGGGTATTTTTTAGCATTTTCATTTAAATTTTTGTGGTGATATGACGAACATTTCAAATTAATAGATAAGAGTCCTTCAACTGTAAAATTATTTTTTAAAATGGTCAATGTTTTGGAATAATAATGTATTGAAAACCTTAGTCAGTTCAATGTCGTTACGTAAGATTCAAAATGTAACTATATCTCTACTTATATATTCTATAGAAAAGTAATTATGTAGTTTTTTAATAATTCTAAAGAATATTTCGATTAAAATTAATTAATTAATTTATTTATTTATTTACTTCATATATTCAATTTCAGCTTTAGATAAAAGTCTTTATCAGCTAGATAATCTACTTAATATTAATTAAAACAGTATTAAATACAATATAAAATTTAATTACAAAAATTCATATAAAACTTAAGATTATTATAAACAAAGGAAAAACAAAGGAAATTCAAAGATAAAAGTTTATCAATAGTGAAGGAAGTTAAGACAAAAAGGAAGAGTGTGTATGCTAAGTTGGATTTAATGATGTTTAATAAAAATTAATTAATATAATAAAATAAAAAAAAATGTGTGTAAAAGACCACACTGAATACAAATTACATATTTTAATAATTGATTATTGCTGAATATTTTTAAATTTATTGTATATAAATTTGAAATACATACCTACATAACAGCATATTTAATTTCTACAAATTATTAAAATTTTATTGAATGTACTTTAAAATCTGGTAACAGATGTATCTATTGTGTTTTTATACATGTAAATACTACTTATGTATGTATATATATTCTATGAATTTCTATGAACTCTGTCAGTTATTTATAAATCCTTTTGAGTATGTGAAAATGTAAAAAATAATATATAATATTTACCTGTATTTAAAAACGTTTATACATATCAATGTACATTAGTACATAGATAGATATATATGTAAGTATGTATTTACTTTAAATGTTTTTTTGTCTAAATGTATAATTTTATAAAAGATTTTTTTTTTAAATTTAAAGCATTCATACTCATCTCAATAAATACATACATACATACATGTCCTAGTAAATGTAAAAATTTTTGAAAAGATATTTAAAATGTTATTTAATTCAGAATAGAAATAGAAAACATGTAGCACACGTTTTACATAGTAAAGAGTATTAACTTGTAATTTTCAAATGTAAAAGTTTTTCTGAAAAAAAAAAAGGAAATAAATATTTTGGAACTTTCTTGATTCTATATAGATATTTTGTGTAAAAAATATACATACGTACATACATACATATGTATATATATATATTTATAAGATTTTTGAATCAATAAAATGTTTTAAAGGTTTATTACTTTTTTTTTTAAACTTCATCTTTAAACCCCTAATGAAGCACCGATGAAGTGTTTATTCTAGAAGTATAGTATAATGTACATTACATACATATGAATATGTACATACAAATGTAATATGTATGTATTCCTATAATAAAAATGTGTGTGTGTGAACATTTTAAGTTACTTTATTAAGTATTTAAAATGTACTTTCATACTTTTTATTTTCATTTAAATTAAAAGTTAGATTAGGAAAATTTGAAATTGAAATCTTCTTAATTGCCCTTAGGTATATATGTATATACATTATGAGAGCTTTAGAAAACAAATCAATTAAAATACATATATTGATTTCGATATATATATTTGAATTTTTACAAAATTATCTGACAAAAAATCGAACAATTTTGTTTTTCATTGTAATTTTAATAGCATTGGAATTGAAATATTTAAATAATTCATAAAGAGCTTAATTTGTGAATGATAAAATTTAAAAATTTATGTAAATGAACTTAGGTGATTTGGATTCGGAACATCTTATTCGCTCGTATATACATATGTTTTTTAATCCATATATTTATATGTGTACATTTATAAGTATTTTTTATGTTGTCAAATAAACATTGAAATAATTTTTAATGATAGTGTATTAAATTTTTTTTTCTTCAATATTACATATGACATACAAATGGAAATAGTATAGAAACCACTGAAAAAGCTTTTAAGATTATTTTAAATGAAATGCTTTGAAATGAAATGCAACTAATTTAATATTGTATGTATTACACTTTTTTAAAAGTACGAAAACAAGAAAATAAAATAAAAATACTTTTTTTTTTTTAAAGAGTTTAAAAAACAATTTATGTGTCTATCTCTCCCGTAAAAGTAATAGGAGTTAAATTAAAATTCCTGTCTTTATTTAAAAAAGATGTCATTGTCTCAAAGCATATAACACAAATAAGTATTTGAAATGAATTTTTTTAAACTGTATCTTATGGAAATGAATTTCCACGTGGTATATTCACATGACTAAATCTTCTATATAGACAAAAATTTACAGTATGTTGAAATGACCATTATTATTTTTGTGGTTTTGGCCTCCAATCCTGAAATTCCTAAAACTCCTTCTTATTCACGGAGATTTTCTTTTGTTATATATGTACGAGTATTTATTTAAAATAGATATATTTTGTACATTAAATAGCCAATTTTAAGTAAGTAAGTAAGATTATTGTATCTTTTATTATTATATTAATTATTTTCAATTTTTTTATCACTTAATTCTATTTTAAGACGTTTTAAGTTGCAAAAAATGAAAACCTAACAATCCCAGATTACCGGGACGACCTCCACAGCGATGGCACGAAAACTGGACATCGGTATTGCAAAACTATGAAGTGTTGGTAAACACAGGACCCAGTTCTAACGTAAGAAGAAGAAGCATATTCAAAGAAAAGGATATGCAAACGTTTTCTAATATACTTTTTTTTCGTGAGAGATAAAAGCTTTTCGTTTTCATCCTGGCCGGCGTAGGTCAAAGAATTTTTTAATTTTTCTAGATTTTTAATTCAATACAAAGTGCTTATCTTATTGTTCAAGATTTTTCTGTCGGTTAAGCAAATAAAATCTATTAAACCATAAAATAAATTTATTTTATGTTATTTGGAATAGCTTTCTATTTGCTACTTTGTTTGTTTTTAAATCTCAGTTTATTTTATCTATTTTAGCAATCTAGAAAATACTTTAACAGAAAAGATTTTTAAATTATTTCGTATAAACTAATAAAAGTAAGTAGATTAGAAAAAATAAAAATTATACAGTATCATTTCAAAAGGTTTTTTTCCTTCGAAAGATACAAAAAATGTTTATAATGTGTTTTAGAAATTTATATGAAAACATTTCAAAACTAATAATTTACTTTCTAAATTTAAAAAAAAAATATGTTTTTGAATAAAATGTACATTTTGTTTAGAAGTTTAATTGTTAAAATTTTTATTATAAAGCTTTTCGGTAATAGAGGTTATATGAACTAATAATGTCGATTTTAATTAAAATATTATTACAATATACCGTTAGACTTTTTTTTTGTTTGCTTTTTAATTTAAAAAACTAAAAAAAATGTTAATACTATCAAATCTTAAAACAAATTGTTTCACCAGTATCATAAACCAAAGTGAAATATAAAAGTTTTTTAGTCACAAAAATAAAAGAAAGAAAAAAATTCAAGTAATTTAAAATACTATATATTATAATTCAACATTATTATTACTCTTGTTTTATACTAAAATTAATTTTACGGTATTTAAATTCAATGAACTGAAAAATAGTTTGTTACAATAACAAGAGAATATCAGATCTTTTGCCAAGTTTTTTGTGGAGATTCGATGATGTGGTAATCCTTTGTAATAGATACGTACATACTATATATATTTTTTTTCTCGCAAATTCTACTGGTAGAATGCATTTAAGATTTATAGAATTATTATTTCGTTGAAATTTCAGGACAAATTCGTTGATTTATTGTTATATTTAATATTATAAAGTATGCAATATAAATATTTTTTTATTCTAATGCTTATTACTCAAGTTATTATGTCCATAATAATTTTTTATTTTATTTTAAATTTAATTTTTAACAAACAGCATTACATTTTAAGTAAAATATATATAACAAAGCAAAAGAAATTTTTTTTTTTTATAAAAATGTATTTTCTAGAATAAAGACAAATGTATGTATGTGTATGTACATATTTCTTATTTTATTTTAGTGTTTCATTTCTTTTATGTTTTTGTTTGTAAATGAAAATCCCTTTATTTTTTGTGATTATTCTCTTTTTCTATTTTTAGAATTGCTCTCGTTGAAAATATTTTTGCCAAAAATATTTTTTTTTTTCTTTAAAATGAAATATAATATAAAATATTTTGAAGTTGACAATAAAGTGCAATGTTAAACATAAGTTATCTTAGACAGTAAGTGTAAATATCACGCTGTGAATTTTTCAATATCTGTGATATTGTATGATACATATATATGTACATACCATACATATATTTTGTTATATTATTTTTCTTGTTTTTTATTTATATTGTGTTATTAAACAGGAAAGGAAATGAACAAAAATATATTTTTATTTTTATCTTGACATCTAAGTGAGATATATTTATTTATTTTTTATTCTTATTATTATTATAATTTTTTTTTTTTTTTTTGAAATAAATTAAAATTTATTCAGAAGAACAAATTTGTTAGAAATGGAACGATTCGATTATGTTTAGAATTTGAAATATGACCATGTCAGTATCCGTTCTATATTTGGTCCACTTATTTGCACCCAGATATACTCCTACATACATACATACATAATATATGTATTACTAAAAGAAATTTCTTTACAAATTTACAACTATGGTTTTTTAAAAACCTTAACGATTCCATGTCTTTGCACTCTTTGCACTATTACTAGTCATATTATCGGAATAAATTACCTCGAAAGAATAAAGTCACATATTCTCTATATGAACGCTGGAAATTCCTAAAAAATTAAATTCAATAAAAAAAGCATTAACATTTTTAAAAACGCTTTTATATTCTTCAGAATCATTATGGGTTCAAAGAAATACACCACCATAAAATTAAACAAATTTTATTTGTTCACACACCTTTTATGATAATGTAACAAATAATAAATTGAACATTTTCCGTTTTAAATGTGTGCGTATTATTTATAATTTTTGGTGTAACAATAAAGAGGACAACCACAATATTGCATTAAAACAACTCACGTTTACCACGTGTGACATACATACATACATATGTATGTATTATATATGTTGGAAAATTTTTATGTGATTTCAACGTACATACATATATATTTGTTATTTTTCAAACATTTACTAACAAAAAAAAAATATATCCTCTATTAAAACAATACAACAAAAATAACATTATTGTTATTATTAACTCCAACCATCATGAGAATACCATATATGTACATACATATTTCAATTGGTGGACAAATCACTATATGTGTTAAGGTATTGTTTTAATATCAGTACAATAAATTAAATATTTAGTAAGATTTTATAAAAAATATCCTTTTTTTTTAATTTTAAAGCTGAAAAAAAAATTTAGCAGAATATTAATTTTTGATATCAGTTTATAAAACTTGAACCAAAACACACATATACACATACTAGTATACATTTACGTTATAGTGCTATTTTTTTGCAATTTGATTTTGACTTTTGTACTAAACGTACACATTTTCTAAGTAAAAGTAAAAATTAAAATAAAAATTATATTGAAATTGAAATCAAATGATTATTAGTTATTGAAAAGAACATTATGTATGTGTGATTTATACTCGTTTTATTAATTATTGTTCAATAATAGCTATAACGAAATATTTTTTTAAATCAGGACATCTTTTCCAATCCAATAATACATATAACTATGTATGTATATATTTGTGAAAAATAAGAACGCCCTGTTTTAAAAATATAAAATCCTTGATGAAAACTTTTGCCGATTTAAATTAAATCATAATCCACAAGAGGTTTTATTTTGTCACACCTGAAATATACATATATTTTTGAAAGTTTTTTTTTTATGTGTAGAAAAGGTTTTAATTTTTTTTATTTTTTTATTTTTTTTAAAGTGAAGAGATAATGGTTTCTTTTCATTATCATGAAACACATTCATTTTTATTGACCTGGAAAATATAGAAATAAATTTTTTCACGTGAGTATGCATATAAAATATTACATTCATATATAAATAAATAAAATTAAGAAGTTATGAAAAAATAAATAAATAAATGAAAAATGAAGGATATATGTACATATGTATATATGCAGGTACTAAGAGAAAAAGATTTATCAGACTTAAATCTGAAAATGAATACAGAATAAAAAAAGATTTACCAAAATTATATTATTGTTCGTGTTAGTGATACTAGTATTAAAAAGAGAGAAAAAAAAAATTATAATTCTGAAAATCTTTTTGGGATTTATCTCACTTTTGATATGTCTGAAACAAGACTTGACATAAATATAATTTAAAATTTTTAATCGGTTTTTTAATGTTATATTTTTGTCATAAAATATATAATTTACGAATTTATACATAAATGATATGTAGACAGAGTAAAATAAATTTTTAATATTTGGTACTTTTTTTTTTCACAATAAAATAACTGGCATTTATTTGTAATTACCAGAAAAAAATCGGATACTTTAACAAAAGCTGAAATTCAATAATTTTGTAATATTAAAAAAGAAATAATAACAATAAATGAACATGTGTATAATATAATGTATAATAAAAGGAATTGATGTGTACTTTATTTTCCATGTTCAAAATTTACAAAATAAAATATGTATTGTATGTATAATACTTTGTACTATTGTTATTAAGATTCAAGCTATAATTCACTTTACTTCATTTTTTGGCTGGACAATAAAACTGGGTCGTGTATAAACGCTTTGAGATTTAAAATTAACAATGAAATTCCCTGATTTAAATTTATTTCCCTGAATTAAAATGATCTTTCAAATTATTTCAACAACTTGCAGAAGTTAATACATACGTATATATATATGTATGTACATATAAAAATTACCAAAGAATAAAAATCACGATCAGTATAGTCTTAAGACCAAATTGACCAGTTCCAGATTCTGAATTTTATATTTTTGCAAATTTAAATAAAATATCTAAGATTTGTTCTAAATTCTAAAAAATTAAGTAATTTGAATTAATGTGTAATAAAAAAAATTTTAGATTACAAAGTTGAATAACAATTTTGATTTTTTATTTTATTTATTTATTTATTTATTTTTTTTTATATAAGTAATTAAGTTTTGTTTTGTTATACATAATATCCACCAACAAATTTAACAATAGAGTTTGTTTTTTTAACAAAAGCGTCTAGATTATTGAATTGTTGGAAAATTTTCCATTTATTTACATTTTCATTGAACCATGCTTTCAATATTAGTATATGTATAAACTATTCATCATGATATATTGAAGTTGTAATTATATTATTTTTACAATAAATATTTGTTTATACAGCTTTATTAACATTTATTTATTTGGTAATTTTAAAATGAATTTTTCATAGCAATTAATTATAAATATAATTAAATTGTGCAAAATTAAATGAGAAAAATAATATACACTTGTATATATGTAACTAAAAAGTCTTTACCTCTGTACACATACAAATAAATATCATTAACACAAAATGAAAATCAAAAAAATAAAAACTCAATTTCTTCAAAAGTTCATAAAACCACTATTTACCTTTTATAGTAGTATTTATATAAATTATTAAAAAATAGTACACCACACGTATACATATTATTCATTGATATTTTTGAACAATTATGCTAAAATAAAATCATTAAATTTGATATAAAATTTTGTTTATCAATTTTCAAACAAAGAAATGTTCTTGAAAAGTACATATGTACATTGTAATTTTGATTAAAACAAAAAACAAATAAAAATTCAAAACCTATGTACATACATATGTACCTTTTCAAATAAATGAAAATTATTGATTTTAGTATTCGAAAGAATTGTTTAAAATTCGAGGTAATGCGAGAACAAAAAAAAAAATATATATACATATTTCTCCTTATATTTTTATTTCTTTATACTTTTTATAAAAAAAAAAAAAATGTTTGCCAAAATAATCAGCAAATGGAATGTCTGCTTCAGGAAAAATAACAGTATATATACGAAAAAAACAATACACAAAAAATTAATGAAATAAAAGAAGAAAAACTTGAAATTGTACAAAATGTAAGAAACATTTAAATTATTGTTTTAATATCATATATTATATATGTACATAGATTATACATGTGTATGTATGTTTAAAAGAAGAATATGTTGTTTTTATTCCTATATATCCTTTTAAAAGATTTGTACAATATAACGTAAGAAAACTATATTTCTATTTTTTTTTTTCCTTTTAAATTAAAAATAATAAGTAAAAATCTGAACTTGAAACTTGAATTTACCAGACTGGAAATTCATTTAATTAATGAAGCTTCTAGAAAATTTTTTTTTATTCTTAGGTTTTTTTGTTGTTATTTTTAATACAAAATATTTTAAAATAAAATATTTGTTCTAAAATCATTTAAAACAAAAAACTATATGGAAAAATAATAAATATGTATGTTAAGAAAAATGTAGTCTTGTTTTTTTGTTTTTTTTTCAAATCTTCTTCAAAGTTTTGTATACAGAAAATATGAATCATGAAAACTATAAGCATATTATTTTGTTTTGCAAAAAGTGAAATATTAGTATTTCGTAAATAAATTCTGTATTGCAAAAAATATTTTTTTTTTTTTTGGATGTTTCGATTATTGGTCTATAGATGATTGCAGCATTATTTTTGTTTTATTCATATATCTCTTGCAAAAAAATCATAAGATAAATTACGACTGTTATTCATTAAGTCTTTTCTATATTGTCAAACAAATAGACTCCATTTAATTTGAATGTTTAATAATCAAATAACTAAAAATCCTCAAAAGATCAATTTAATTTCATACAATTAATTGTATGCAACTTAAAGTAATGACCATAGAAATTTTTTCCTATATTTGGAAATCATTGAAAATCAAGAAAAATTTTAGAATACATGTATGAAGATATCACTGTAATGTTTAAAAAAAAAAAAAACTGTTATTAAATGGTAAATTTAATTAATTTCATTTCATTTTGCTTTTAATTTTCATTTTATCACATAAAAAACATATTTAAAATTTAATTTCAACACAACAAAGGATTGAAATTACTCGTAATTTTTAAATAATTAAAGCATTTTTCCTAACTGTTATTCATTCTATTGAATGAATATATACTCGTAAAAATGAAAATATAAAATAAAATCAAATTATACACATACGAATATGTATATACATGCATTATTATAATATTTTAAAGTATATCTATATGTAGTCATATATAATATCATATAATATTTTAATTGAGTATTCTAAAAATTAAACCATTATTCTTCTCTTAACAGAATAAAGAATATTCAAAATGCATTATTTTTTTTTTTTCTATTTTCATATGATAAATTATTCAAATAAATTATATATTTATGTATATAAAACATACTAATATACATTAATATGTATATAGTTTGTCGATTTGAAAAATTAATTAACATAGACCACACTCAGACTATTATTATTTTATTGTGTTATTTTTATAAAAGGATATGTGTATACAAGTACTAATAGGTTCAATTTATGATGGTTTATGACAACAATAGTGTGCTTGAATATTGTGGGTATTTATCCATATTAAATTTATATCGAAATTTAGAACGAGAATAAATTTTAAAACAAACAAAAAAATATTAAAAAATCTGCTTTTCTTGTGCAACATTGAAAGTTGTACTAGATTTTATAATCTTATTTTGAATAATAAACAATTTAATAATAAAATCTTATTTGAAACAAAAAAGGATGTTCGAAAAAGCTTATTTCAAACTATTCTATAATCTGTACATGCGTAAATGAATACGTTTTTTTTTTTGTAAAGCTTTTTTTTTGTTTGTAAAACTGGTAAAAGATTTGATTATTGAATGCAACATCTAATATCGAAAATCTTAAAAATTTTTTAGTGTAAATGTGAAAATTGTACGAGATTGTTGATAAACGGTAAATACGTATGAAATATCTTTATTTTTTTCATATATAAGAATGTGATATGATGTGTAGTGATAATATTAATACTTATTGATAATAGCACAGTATAAAAATAAATTATATGGGATTTTAATATCTTAATAAATTTTAATTTTCTTACATAAAAAAAAAAGATTCTTTAAAAGAAAAGTTGTTTTTTGTTTTTAATAAATCTTTTATAAAAGTTATTTAACTTCGCGAATTGTAATTATGTAGTAATTAAGATGAACTACCTTTTAAAGGTAATGTTTTTTTTTTTTTCTTCAAATATTTGAATTGTATAGTTTGGAGTGTATATTTTAATTAATAACGTTTAATAAGTCTCTTTGAAGAATCATAAACAAGAGAAAGGTAATTAAATGTGATTAAAGTATTTAAATAAAAATAAATACTTTATAGTTTTACCAAATTACTTTGTTTTTCTTCAAAAAATTCATATTACAATATAAAATGAATTTTATTGAAATGTGTGAGAATATTTAAAAGTGGAATATATAATAAAATTTATTCATAAAATTTTTATTCATTTAAATAAAACAATGTTATAAACAAGTGAAATTTATTTAATTCAATAAATTTTGTTTTTTGTGTAAAAGGAAATAAAAAAAAAATAATCTAGTGAAAAAATTATTTAAAATAAAAAACAAAAAATAGAAAAGAAAGAAAAAAATTAAGGAAAGTTTTTGATATTCTAAAGATTTTGGATTACGTTTGGATCATCTAAATTTTTGACACATTTAATAAATAAGATAAAAGGTTAGTGCATTTCATCTTATGTGTCAGTTACATTCTTATAATCAAGACTATATAATTTTAGAATATTGAAGATGTACAAGTATGTATCGTTATTGATTTAAATATTATAATTATAAGTATGTACATTGTACATATATGTACGTAATTTTGACCTAAAAGTTTTTATAAAGTTTAATTATGTCTGTGACACTTTACGACTAAAGGGTCTCATGTCAATTATGTGAACTTTGGCAAACATTCTAAAGTACGTGTAACTGAAAATTCACTTAATTAATTATTTTTTACTATACGTCTGAAATTGTTGAAAAATCTAATAAATACATAGTAACTTCTTTAACAACTTCTAATATGTTTTTATTACGACACAAAATTATTTTTAATAAATTTTCAAATAAAATTTACGATTTCTTTCAGTACGATTTTCAATTGGTTCCATTATATATAATATTTAAAAAAAAGTAAAAAAGTCAAAATGCGTATAATGTATGTACATGTAAATATTAAATTGGAATAACTTTTCTTGGCTTTGCGTTTTTTATACAACAGTTTTTCTATAATATTTATGTTTTTTTGAATAATTAAAATTAAAATTAACACGAAAAAAAAAAATTATATAAACATTTTAAATAATTATTTAGACTGACCTCATTTGTGGTAATTTTTGTTACATAAACTTATGTAAATTTTGTAAATCATTTTTCATGCGGTGTTTGTGGTTTTACTTCTAGCGAATCCTGCTTTGTTGACAATATTTATATCATCCGAAAATATATTTTATCAACTATATACTATCTATATATTATGTATATGCATATACGATGATAATGTATGTACATACATTTTAAAAGTAATTTAAGAAAAAGTTTGCAAAAAAAAAATAAAAAAAAATAAAATAAATTGTAGATTCACTCCAGATTTCAATTTATTGTTGCAAATTCTAAATAAGTCAAAATTGCAATATTGTACATTTTTTTATTTTATAAATTTTCACGTTTTTTTATGCTTTTTATATTTATTGTATTAAAGCAGGATATTGGGTCACAATATACAATAAGTCACTAAAAAGAATGAAATATGTAGATACTCAGTTTGAATATTTTGATGAATACAAAATATGTATTCGTAGAAAAAACTACTTTTTTCCTTTTCGATTCAATTTTGATGTTTTCTATATGAATTGACGATGTGTACACATTGAAACTCAATGTTGTTGTCCCTAAAAAATATTGCCAATGACTCTTTGGTAATTATAGAGACCTTGTCCGTAACACCCTTTTGTTATCAATTCTATGTGTCATGATTACCAGCAAATTCTGCTGGAATACCCATTCTTTTGGCTTCTGTTAAAATGTGCCAACAGTTTATAGAGTCCAAATTCTTCCCGAGATACCCGAACTTTTTTCCTATACAATACCTTCGAAATAAGAATACAATATCCTCCCAAAAGATCCACGATTTTCATCTGAAGTCTTCTTCTGAATTTTTTATTATAATAACTTCCAAACTTTATTATATAACTTCCGTCTCATGTGTTTTTCCGCTGTTTTTATATACATACATAAGTATAAGCTTAAATGAGACATCCATTAACACTTTTATTTTTTCCCACGTATAATACAATTTAGATAAAGCGAATTCCTTTTTTGTAAACTACAATCATTCATTATTATGTATGTATCAAGGGTATCTGTATCTTTAGTTTTAGTTTCAAATTTAAAAAGTGTTTTAGTTAAAATTTACAAAAAATTTTTTTTATTGAGTCCATTATTTCAATTGAAATTTTTAATTACGTGATGCATATTACGTAAAGAATATACATATATATATCATATGTAATGTTTTTCCTTCTTGGCTCATTTATTTTTTGATTTCTGAAAATGTTGTTTATATTTTCCTTAATACAGTTCAATGAACAAAACAAAAATAAAAAATAAAAAAAAAAAGAATTGATAGTATAACATTACGTCCTAAGAACTGTTTTTATGCTTAAATGGATTTATTTATAAATTTTCCACGAACTTTATATCTCATTCATTACATACAAGTTTATGCCGTTGCATAATACACATACAAGAAATCTATAAAGGAAATAAAATAATTTATTCGTCTCATTTGTTTTATGTGATTATATTTGTCAATTTATACCAATAACGTATAACTTTTATTTTTATATCGTAAAACTTAAGTTTAAGCCTTATAATCCTGTATACAGTTTTACATTTCTAACGTGTATGTGCATAAAACTTGTAATACAAAAAATTATATACTTGGTATATTATTTTGTTTATGCTTCTATAAGAACATACACACATATGTATATGAATGTACATATATGAATGTGCATATGTATGTATGAATATATTTTACTTTTATTTTTAGGATTTATAGATATTGTGGATATGGTTGAAAAAAGGAACAATGTATTGTACATGTATAATTGATTGAGAATTTTTTTTTAATTTTTCAAAATAAAAAATAAATTAATATAGAAAGTACATAAATAGAAATTTAAAATTTTTCGTATTTATATTAAATTGATTAAAAAGTTATTTATCAAATCCTTTTGAAATTACAAAGAAATTTAAAAAATTTCCAACTTTATAATTTTATAAATTATTTATTATGTAACAAGCAATTAAAGAATATATGATGTATTTATCAACCCCATTGGCAACCAAATAAAAATATTCAGATGTAATCGTAAAAAACGAGATAATCTTGAAAATATACATGTTACAGGATCAAACAGGAAATAATTTCTACATGAATTTTGTTTTTTTTTCATATGCCAGCTTGAATTTCAAAAATTGTCTTCATTAAAATCAAAGTTACAGGTGACGAAAGTGAGACAAAAGAAAAAGTATTTTTATTTTGATCCTTCAAAGTATATATTATAATAAGTAAAGAGTTATTAAGTATTAAAAAGGATTATATTCGAAAAATTTTTACTATATGAAATTTTATATTTTATATTATACAAAAAAATTATTTTGTGTATGGTATAAAAAGATAAATCCCTATAAAAATAAACTTTAAATGTTTTCATCCTTTTTCACACAATAGAAAAAATTCAAGTTTTTTTAATTTTTTCCTTTTTTTTTTCAATACGATTTAATATATAAAAAAAAATTCTACAAATTTGACCCTAATTTTTAATAAATGCTTCTTCTTTTTCGAAAAAAGAACAGTTTTTAAAACATCACGTATTATTTTTTGAATTCATTTTTCATTTTATCAGTTCCTTTTTTTTTTACAATGTTTTCATTTACTCATCCTTTTGTTTACTGTTGACCTGGTAAAAATCGTTTCTAAAGATAACAAATGTTTTATACTATTATTGTTGTTGTTTTTTATATACATATATTTTATAAGGAAAATACGATTTATTATTCATTGTTTGTTGTATAACATTTACACAAAGGCACGATTGTTGATATTGTATTTATGATATAAAAATTTTGCACAAAACAAGCTTATAAGAAGAAAAACAAAAACAATAAAAGGACAAATAACATATGTATATACCTATATACCTACATACTTCTATCTCTTTTTGGAATTATACTTTTCTTTTTTAATTTAGAAATAAAAGAAAAAATACCATTTCTATTATCTTGTATTGTTTCATTTACAAAACGACCTCACGTCCTACTAAAAAAACAAAAAAAAAACAGTATTTTTTAACCTCAAATTAATTGGAATGCATAATTTCTTTGAAGATATGTATGTACACATGTATATGTACATTTATATAAATATGTACTAACGTACGATGTAAAGCAAATACTACTCAAGTGATAATTTTAAAATTTGATAGAATAGCATTTTCATTTTTGTAATTTTTTCGAAAAGGGAATTCCTGAATCGACAAAATGAAATTATATAATTTTCAAACTTTTAAATTGAGTAAGAAAATATTTTGTAATTTTTTCTATAAGAAGTGATTTTTAATCAGTATACTTTATTCCTATCCCCTTCCCACTGATAAAGAAATAGAGGGGCAGTGGTGGAAAATTAAACAAATTTTGGGGTAGAAATAGAAAAAGTATTAGAGTCCTTGTTTTGGATAGACTTGTAACGAGTGCAAGTTATCTTATTCCTTGCAGATTTTATGGGCAAAGCAAGCCTCCTGTGTGGATTAACACAATATGAGATAAAAATTTTGAAATGTAAATATGAATATAAATTTGAATGATAAAATCTAAAAATGACTTTATGAAAAGAAAAAGAAATAATGAAGTTATTTTAAATGATATATTGTTAAGAAGAAAAGTTTTAATGAAAATATTCGAAAAGTTTTTAATTTATATTTGGAAAAAAAAAATATGTATCTATGTATGTAGTTAACGTAGATATGTATATATATTACATATGTATATGTAATCAAGTATAAAACTCATACAGTGAAATGCACTGTGTGTGAGATAGAGTAATATATGTAGAAGTTTTGGTACTTATACATATATTATCCTGTACGGATAGTCATATCAAGTCTTATTTTTCAAGCAATTATTTGTCAACGTGTCATATATGTTGGATTAAGATTCTTCTACCATTTGTATTGAATTTTATATAGATACATTCTTTTTTCAAAAGCATCAAATTGCAACAATTACACATTGTGTATATGCAACACAATTTATTTTTATACAAAATGTAATTTTTCTATACATAAGTATGTATCATACATTTGTATTTACTAAAGCTACAAATAAATATCACATATTATGTATATATTTGTTTTATACAGAAGTAAAAAATTCAAAAAATTTGTTGATCTGTGAAGACAGACAAAAAATTTCCATATAAAATTTTTTTCGTCTCGTACTTAAACCTACACAAAGATCAAAATTTATCAGTAATTAAAATTTAAAATAAATGTCATGAAATACTGAAAAATTCATGAAAATGTTGATATACATTTTTACATACTTGAAAAAAACTTTTACCTTTAACAGATATGTACTTTTACTTCCGTTAAGTAGATCGTTTTTAAGAACAGGAAATAATAATAACACATAAAAGCTTTTAAGACTATGTTATTATTCATGAATTTATTGTTATTTGGTAAATGGCAAAGATTGTTCAAAATGAACACAAAACATTTTTTGAATAAAATGATTAATCACCCTTGTTACCTAAATGCTGTTCTTTTTTTTGTTTGTTTGTTTGTTTTCGACTGAAGAAAAATTACTTTAATTCTATTGTCTTTTCTAATTAAAAGACTAATTATCTTGTTTTGTATTTATTGTTGATTTGTTTTGTATTTCATTATCAATTTTTTGTTCGACAAAATTAGTAGAGTTTTTTTTTTTTTTTCAAAATAATAAAGCTGTTAAATAATTTAATCATTAAAATTCATAAATAATATTTAGATATGTAATAAATATTTTATAAAATTTATCATAGTTTGAATCATGTAAGCATCTAAAGATATATTTTATTGTTTTTTCGATAGATAACATATGTAATTAATATTTATGTAATATTTAAAAAATTTAGAAATGCTTCAACTATCAAAAGAATTTCCGTACTAAAACATAATAATACTATAATGAAATCTGTATATTTTATTGAATTCCATTAACACCTATAGTTAAAAATTAACGAATAATATAATCTGTAGAATATACTAATACTTTCCATTTTATATATGTATACTTATTGTAGAATACATAAAAATATATTCTTAATTATTTTTTTTTTTTATTTTCTTTTTTCAGATGTGCCAAAAACATACAAACTTATTATAAAAACCAATAATTATGAAAATAATGAAAAAAATTCATGGTTTGAATGAGATTCAAGAGAAAAAGAAATCTAAAGTTAAAGAAAATCGAAATTATATGCTGATAATAATTATTCCTTAGTCAGCTTTTTTTTTTTTTTTCTTCTTCTTCTTCAAATCACAAACACACAACAGCACATGTCATTTGTTGTTATTGTTGTTGTTGTCTATGATAAATAAAGAAATAACATGGTAATTTTGATTTGATATCAAATTTATTATACAAAAAAAAAAAAAAAAAAAGAAAAGGAAAGGAAAAATATATACACAAAAAGGCATACAAAACAAATACAATAATAAATAAGAATTTAATACGAAAACAAAAAAATAAATTCCGATCAAGATGAACTAAATTAACTAAAGAAATTGATTCAAGAATAAAAATAAAAAAAAACACTTCATAAAAGTACACAAAAATAAAGTGAATAAAACATTATTGTCAATAATTTTCCTTTTAACTGCTAATTGGATGACTAGAATGGACATAACTATGACGTTTTGGTTAAATATCATTAAATTTTTTATGTTATTCAATTTAATGGCAAAAGGTAAGATCTTTTTATTATATACATACTTACATCTTTCCTATATATATAAGATATAATATTATGTAAAGAACTTAATTACATATATACGTACATATATTGTAGTTAAATTTTCGATTACATATTTACTTAGGTAAATTGAAGAAAATTTTTAGAAAGATGAAAAAAAGAAAAATGATAATTTGGCTTAAATAAATTTCATATCAGATTTGTTTTTATGTATTTTTTGATAAATCTGTGCAAGAATAATTTTTTTTTTTTTTTTTTCATAATGTTTTTTCTGTAATGTCCGAATGAGTTTCTGTTTAGATTTTCTTGTACTTCTATTTTCATTTTAATCAATAGCTTAATAAAATGACATAGGTTTTCACAAATTTCCATACTATAATAGGATGATGATAAATTATTATTATGTACATATGTATGTGGATCTGTTTTTAGTTTTTTCAGTAATCCAAATGAACATATGTTAATAGAAATTCTAAATGTGCTGACTTGAAAAAGTATTAAATATATCGATGAATGTTGAATTTCAGTTTTTTTTTTTTTCTGTAATGACCAGTAATGTGAGAAAAATAGCCAATATGCATAGTAAGTATAATGGTCGACCTTTTATATGTACAATAAAAAATCTAAATAAAATCAAAGTAGAACTTTTGTAAATTCAGGCGTTTCTATTTTCAATTTCATATATGAACTATGTTGATAATTTAGTCATTTGTTTCTTTTTTTAAATTTATTTGAACGGAAATAATAATAATGAAAATATTCATGACACTTCGTTTGTATAATATGTAGGTATATATTTTGATTTTCTTGAATCTTTTCGTAAATTTAAATTTTTGTAAAAAAAAACACATAAAATACAATAAACACTAGTAGATGTAATTGAAACAATAAATTTGTTTATTTAGAAGTTAATACCTAATTAACATAGATACATATAATATAACATAAATATGTATGTATTTATGATTCAAATTGTTTTGAAAACATTATTTAAAAGTACAGTAATAGGATATATGAATGTATATGTACATCCTGATTAAAATTCTTCATATGTATATATTCATGCAAATTATTATTTTTAAAATAGAATTAAAAAACAAAATATATACATATATGTACATATTTCACTTAAATTCTTTAATTTTTCCGTAGTATTCTTTATATACATATGAACTAATAAAGTAGAATTCAGTGCAATCTCATTGTTGAATAATAATTTATTCTGTTCACAATATTTTACAGTGATAGCCGACGTGTCTGAATATAACACAAAATCTCATGCTGTTTTAAGTCATAAAAATTGTTGAAAATCCTTTTATTCAAATATTTATTTAGTCTAAACTTAATAAAAAAAAAAAAAAGGATATACTCGTATGTATGTTTAATATATCGAAACTTTTACATCATTTGCATTATTTGGTAATTTTAAACAAGCGTGAATATGACCAGTAAATAACTGAATAGAAAATAAAACTTTATAAATTAAAAAATATAAAATAAATCTTTAATATGTTTGTTGTGTACAATTAATTAAGTTTACTTCCTAAAACTGCACAGAGGAAAATAATAATCAGTTCAGAGCCCTCTCATTCAGACTTTTTTGCTGACTTTGTTGGTTTGACAAAGTTGATATGATTCGTATAAAGAAAACTAGCTTTAATGGAAAAAGTTCAAAAGTGTGAAGTGTCTAAATTATGAAATACAAAAAAAAATGAATAGTCAACAAAATATTAATTTTAAATATGCAAAAGACTTTTAGGTGGGTCCGTTTAGGTGTTGAAATCAACTCTTATGCTTCAACTAAAGAATAAATAGCAAATAAAATATTTTCAATAGTTTCGAAAATTTCAAAAAATCTGAAAAGTAAATAATTCAATTTTTTTTTTTTAATTTTGAAATTACTTACGCAAGAAATATAAAAAAATCTTTTATGTATGAAATTTATTATTTTTATCAATCCCCTACGTTGTGTTTCATTATTGAACAGAAAAAGTTGTCTAAATTTTATTCATTAAATTAAAAAAAAAAAAAGTTGTTTACATAGGTAATAATATCTTGATTTTATTTGAAGATACAATGTTTATTTTACCTTATTTAGCGTTTGTCAAACATTTCCTCAAATATTTGAGTAG
This sequence comes from Bombylius discolor, assembly GCA_939192795.1. NCBI lineage: Eukaryota > Metazoa > Arthropoda > Insecta > Diptera > Bombyliidae > Bombylius > Bombylius discolor. The sequence continues at coordinate 41,045,953 of OW584241.1, forward strand.
ATTTTTCTTTATTTAAAAGTCAAAAGACTCTATGTCGCCATAGTATAGATTTATTTTCTTAAAAAAAATTCTCAGACATAATATTTTTGTGCTTACTGTACTATAGTCACTACTGAAATTATATTATAGATATGTAAACACACATACGTATTGTGTAATCCATTACAAAAAAATTCTTCTTAATATAATAAAATGTATGAAATTTTATTAGAGTAAAATCAGTTATAATTTATGAAAGATTCTGATAAATATATACTAAGTTAAAATGAAGTTAATAATCTTGATTTTTATGTAATAAATAAATCGCAGAATGCATATTATCAAGAGAAAAGATTAATAATTTTCATTTATTTGTTTTGTATAAAATGTAGGTATATATATATAAAATATAAATTCAATAAAACTGATCAAAAAAAAAAGGAAAAAAAAAATAGTTCCAAAACAATTTTCTACGCGTTTAATTGTCGAGACTGTATGCAATAAATTTCACGTTCCACAAGAACCAGATAATTTTTTTTTTTTTTTTGAAATTTTGCAATAAAAATGTTTATTGAGCTATTTTAACTACGTATATAAACTTTAATACATATATTGAGTATATAGAATAATTCTGTAATGAATACGTTCAAATTAATTTCAGTTATATGTCTGAAAGATTTAAAAATTTCTGTTCCGGAAGCTGTTGCTGCTGGAGATACTGTGACTCTTTCATGTTTTTATGATTTAGAGAATGTAAGTGTTAATTTTTTTATTCTTAAAATATATGTATATTTTTAAAAAATTTACTAAGAAAAAATCGATTTTTGAATTAGGCTGCTTTATATTCCATTCGATGGTATATCGATCAAGAAGAATTTTACAGATATATTCCAAAAGAAACACCTCCAGCACGTGTATTCGAAATTAAAGGACTATCTGTTGATGTAAGTATGTAAATGTAAATAATTTATGAAACAAAAAATAAATTTTCTGAAATACATATCAATTAAAAATAAAATTAAACTTTAATTTATTTGGTTTTTCTTAGCTAAAAAGATCAACAGAGAATAGTGTAATACTACGTTCTGTCAGTCGAAATCAATCTGGAAATTATCAGTGTGAAGTATCAGCTGATGCACCGTTATTTCATACAGAATCAAATTCAGCAACAATGCTCGTAGCTAAATTACCAGAATCAGAGCCAATTATTACAATTTATGGTATGCCTGGTGTCGATAATAAACGTATTATTACATTCGGTGAAACATTTAAAGCAAGCTGCGTATCAGGACCTTCATATCCATCAGTTAATTTTACTTGGCTTATTAATGATATAAAATTTCCGGTAAGTTTACATTTTCTAATATAGTTTTGAAATATAGTAGTTTTCTTCTTTTTTTTTTTTTTTTGTATGCATAGAATTTGCATAAAATTTTTAACCAACATTCTGATTTGTAATTGAATAATTTTGTAAAATTTAAATAATCTCGGAATGATTTAGCTTTTGAGCCCGTCATGTATACTATGTATTTATGTTTTTTTTTAAATTACAAAATTATTTAAATTTTCAATTATAAATTTAAAGTCAACCATTTACAATAATTTATTTGTTGACTAGTGTAATTTTAGATTTTTATGCATATAAGTATATTATTTTGTTTTGTTTTTTCTTCTGCATATTTTGTAATTCAAAATTTTTAGTCCACTCATTCGGGTCTACGAAATATTGAAAGTATGGGAAATGATATTAATTCAAAGGAAGCATGGTCTGAGTTAGTGGTTCATGTTGACAATCATATTATAACACCAGGACACAGTGGGAGATTAATTGTCCGTTGTGAAACAAATATTTATAGTCTTTATAAAGGAGCAGCTGAAGCTGAATTAAATGTGATTGAAGATAATTATTGGACATACGGTGGTATTGGTGGTGGTGGTAATAATAATGGTGGTGTTGGTGGTGGTGGTAATAATAATGGTGGTAAAGTTAGCCCAACAATAGATCAAAGAGGTAATCGAGGAGATCCAGATAATTCGGCATTAACAGGAAATAGTGTTCAATTGAATGATTCAATATGTTTCAGTTTTATTGTTAAATTTTTTCTTGTTTTTATATTTATTGTGAATTTATTGCAAGATACATAAAGTTAAAAGAGGATTTAAAATGTAATTTGTTTTATTTATTATTATTATTATATTATTTAATTTTTTTTTCTTCTGTTTTTATGATAAAAAAAAAAAAACAGATTAAAAATGTTTTTTATTTTTTAAATGTAATTGTAAATAGTTGAGAAAAAAAAAATAATGGAAATTTGTTATTATACGTAATGATTTAAGTTTAATAAAAGCATTAATCATAATTATATCTCAAATAAAAGATTTTGTGTTTTTTGAACACAATATAAAATGTAGCTCATAAATTTTAAACAAAAAAAATAATAAATAAATAAAATAAAAATAAAAATAATGATAAAAATGCTGAGCTTAAAAACAATTTATCAGCCTTTGCCTTCAGAAAAACCATTCTTCAAAATAAAAGTTTATATATACAAAAATAAAAAAAAAAATTAAAAAAAACTGAGTATTATTATTTGATGATAAATTTGATAGTAAACATTTTAAAATAAAAATGAAAACAAAAATTAAATGAAACTACTGGTAACCATATGTGTAGTATCCCTCAAATTGTTTTACTAAAATTAAAGTAGAAAAAAAAAAAATATGATAAAAATAAAGGAATTTATTATGTTATAGTGTATAACAGAAGAGCAAAAAATATACCTATATATACATACATATATAGGTAATTAAGATATTTAAAATTATAAGCAAATCAAATCAATAAAATTTTACTAGAAACATGAAATCAATCTGAAAGAGTAAAAAAAAAAAATGATAACATCAAAAATGAAATTTTAAAAACAAAAATAATGACAATAGTTATTTTTTAATATACGAGTACTTAATAAACATAATACGTACAATACATATGTACATATGTTATTTAATATGTTTAGTTTTAAAATTTTTTAATATTTATTTGAAATTTTTTAAATTAATAAATTAAGTGTTGAAGAAAAAATCAAATTTTAAAAAATTATATAGGTACATACATACAATTAAATTTTATTGAATTTTTGAAAAAGAAAAGAAGAAACCAAAAACTTCTTTATTTTTATAAAAATGTTTGTCAATTATAATAATTGTATTCGTATAACCACATTAAAAGAAATTAAAAATTGAACAATAAAAAATACCTTTTAAAGGATATACAAACGATATAACGATTTTATTTGGACTGTATTTCGTGTAACAACAGAATGAATACTGAAACTGAAAATAAATTTCAAATAAACCGAATTTCAGGATTTATAGATATTCAAATTTAAAAAATTTTCCACATACAGTCAGTACCTACTCTGTTGGTCTCGTCCCAAACTCTCTAAGGTAGTCAAATCTCAAAGGATTGTAGGACCAAGGAGATAGATTTCGTTCTATGGAATTACGGTGTGACATAGTATATACATACATAAAATGTCAGCACTTGAAATCATACATTTGACATGAAATTTTTTTAAAGTTCTTATTTTGATATTTTTCGATAAAATTTTATCTTGTAATGTTTTTTTTAATTTTTTTTAGTTTTATTAATTTTACTAAATCACAATATTTGACAAAACTAATCTTTAGTATTTGTTTTCTATTTTTTTATATTTAGACTAAAAGAAAAAAAAAATGGTTTTTTTTTTAGTATTAATTTTCTTTTTTAAATAAAATATTTCCTTCAACATTTCAAAAAAAAAAAAAAATAATAAAAAAATTTAAAAAAAAACATTATTAGAAGCATTCTTATACAAAATAATATAATGGTATATATGTAAGTATAGAAACATAGTATAGTATAAGTATATATGTATAATTATAGAGAAAAAGTAAAAAAAAAAAAAAAACTATTCTGAGGAATTAAACAATTTTGTATTAAATTTTTGAAAAATATTTTTTGTAAAATGTTTTTTTTTTATTTGTGAATTTTTTTCAATACTTAAAAAAATTTTGCAATTAATTGTATACACACATATATGTATATACATATGAATATATGTATGTATGTATACCTGTAGTTAATTATTGTAAATATGTAGATAATATTTATATTTGAAAAATTTATGTTGAGTCAAAACTGCTCATTAACAATACGTAAAAATAATCAAATAATAAAATGTAAAAGTAAAAGTAAAGAAAAAAACCAAGAACAGAAATTGTCGGTTATAATCTAAGTATGTATTTGTAAGTTTTAATGTATTTACGTCACCACATAAATTATGTTTTTATATCATTATAATGACTATCTTCTATTTATTGGAAAATTTAAATTAATTAAATTTATTCATAAAGAAAATAAAATCAAACATAATACTTAATCAAGTTTAGGTTGTGCATTATATTTTCGTTTTTAAAATTTTTCAAATTCATTAACCTCAGTATGTAGTATTGTATAATTTTTACAAATAAAAAAAAAAAAACATAAAAACAAATATAATAATAATAATTTTTGAATATGTTAATTTCAATTAAAATGACAAAATTAAAAATTGTTTTTCAATTATTTATGTATATAATTTTTATGCAAATTAATTTTAACAAAATTTAAGTAAATAACAATTATTTAAAAAAAAATGTTAGGCTTAAATAAAAACACCTTTGCATATACATACATATGTATGTATGTACCAACATCCTCATTAATTGAAATAGTATAAGGATGTTTGGAAATTCATTGATTCGCATACTTTTGGTTATAATTTTGAAATTTACAATATTCATCAACTCTACATTTTTCGCTTATCCTTAATTATTTTTTTATGCTCGTTCTTTTTTCCATAGTACCTACATGAATTTTATTGCTGTATATCGTATATCGTAACAATAAAACAAATTATCATTTTACCCTATAACTTTTGCTCTATAGGTGGTAAGTGAAAAAACTATAAAAACCCCCCAACGAATCTCATTATTCATTTCCTTGTAAGAAAAAAATAAATAAATAAGAGTATTTGCAGTAGTATGTATTAGGTGTACGTTTTCTTCATGTCTTTTCAATGAAACAAACAGCTTTTTTTGTCAGTAAGATCTCCAATATTTTTTGTGGTAAATATTATTCATAAGTTCTGTGTGAAATTAAATAAAAAATAATAAATTCTGAAAAAAAAAAAAAATAAATAAATTTAAAATAAAAAAAATCCACCATTTATTATAGCTCGTTCAGATAAATTGATTAAACCAACATTATTGTGTGCTCTTCCATCTTTAGGATACACATATATGCATTACTCACACATATGAATTATATTCTTCATATTTTTCAATTTAATTTTCTACCAACATATGTACATACATATGTACACTTCTCTTAAAAATTGTATATGTTACCGACCAAACCCGATTCAATTTAATTCAATTTAAAAATGTTTGTAGAAAGGGATAAAATCGACTTAACTAGTTTGGCATAGTCCAAAGTAGTTTATCCTGGAATTGGACTTATCCGATAACATATACATATGTATACATAAAATAAAAATTTCATAAAATATGTATGTATTGTATAAAATTTTAATTATTATTATTATGTAATTGATAACATATTTATTTTTTTTTCTCTGTGGTGTTGTAAGTATACTAATATATGTGTTTATGTAGAATAAAATGACCTTATAAAAAAATTAATGAAAATAAATAACTGAATGTATTTATACATCAGTTAAATTGCTTAATAAAAAAAAAAACAAAAAAACACAAAATCAGTTATTTTAATAGATGATGGGAACTTACTAATAGAAAAGCACAATAAAATAACAATTGTAAAATTATACCATGTCATAGCAATAAAAAAAAATTATGTTAATAGTATATAATACATACATATGTAGCTCATTAATAATAAGGTAAAATAAAATATACATACAAATATTTTCAAAACGATTGTTTCATTCAAATAAATATTTTTACAATTTTTGTGTTTGATATACCTGATTTATTTTCTCTTACATTCATCGTTATTGATTTTGAATATTTAATTAAAATTTAAATTTAAACTGAAATTATGGATTGAAACTTCGAAGACAATATATAATTTTTGGAGACGTTTTTAAGACATTCAGGTTTTTTAATTTATATATCATTTAACGATAAACGAGAATTTTCTAATATTTATTTAATGAATGTGTAAAAGAACAATATAAGCAAATATTCTATCGGACGTAACGTCACTAAAGAAAAAGATAAATTTTTAATTTTTTTTAAAAATGTCCTTTGCGCGAAAGTTTTAAAAACGAGTAAAAGAGCAGGATTTTGAAAAAAAAACGTCAGATTTACTTTTTCAATTTTATTAGTTTAATTTATCTATCTATCTATTCTAGACTTATTTAACACATTTCAATTTAATGGTGTTTGTTGATATGCTAGTGTATGGTAATGTGTGATGTCTTTTTTTTTTTTTTTTTTTTTGAAATTACGGACAAATATTTCCTTATCTAACTAAAATGAAATTAAAAAATAAAAAAAAATTACATAAAATTCATTTTTGATTTGATTACGAATTGTTTTTATAAAAACCAAACGTACATTTTATAGGACTAGGATACATATGTATAGTATTTATTACTTATATGACTGACTAAATAATAATTTATGGAATAAAAGTAGTTTTATTGTAGACAAATAAAAATTTTATAATGAAAATAAATAGCAAACTTCTTTCTGTTTGTTTGTTTTAATTGTTTGACAATAATAATTAGAAAAATCTGATATATTGAATGAATGTAATAAATATGTTCCAATATCAGTTCTACCTAATACATAAATTTCATTACCATTTTTACAACTTGAAGGAATAAATGTATAATTTTTTTCAAATAATTTCATATCATTAAACCACTTGTTAGCTCTAATATCAAACGTATGTATACCTCTAAATGAAAATCCATAAATATATGTATTATGATTAATTGCTGAATACATTCTACTACTTCTATTAATAACAGATAATAAAGGTAATTCAGTCCATTTATATGTTCTGATATCAAGAAATTGTAAACTGAATTCATGAACTCCATAAATTATTTCATTATATAAACATAAACCAATATTGTTTATTTCACGATCAAATGATGGACCTCTATCCCATTGTATTTTATTAATATCAAAAATTTCTACTGTTTTCTCATTATTTCCACCGCAAACATAAATTTTATTATGTAATGTAATGGCTCGACTACGATATCGTGAAATTTCCATTGATGGCAATACATTCCAATTTTTATCTAACATTGAATAATAATTACAAGTATTTACATATTCTCCATTTATTTGTCCTCCACCAACAAACAATTGTTTATTTGCAAATATTGAATATGAACATCCTGAATTATTGTTAGATATTTCTGTTATTATTGTTGAAAATGCATCTATTCCAGGATTATATAAAATTATTTCCGAATCAATAATTGAATAAAGATTTTCCATTTTCGATGAAAGTATTGTTTTATTTATATTCATTGTTAATTGTTGTTCCCAATTTTTTGAAATAATATCATGAATTTTTATAGTAAATTCTTCATTTTTCAATAAAAAACAATCTTTTAAAATTTTCTCAATTCCAAATCGAAGACTTATTTTATCAAATTTAATTTTATCAATAAAATTTGATATGAATTTTTTACGATTATCAATATCATATTTTATCCATTGTATAATTAATAAATAAAATTCTTCTTCATGGAATTCATTTAAAATATTTCGATCATATGAAATTAATGTTTTCATTGAATCTGATGATATATTCATAAATTCTAATGAATTTTTTAATGTATGAATATTTTCACATATTATTTTTAAACATTTTTTTGTTAAATCATCACCACAATGATATGTTTCAGAATATGAAAGAAGTTCAAAACAATTATCAATATTAACAAATTCTACTAAAATTTGTGTACATGCATCAACCAATGTATTTAAACCTAAAAATAGTACAATATCAAGAGTTTGTTTTGCAATATCAGATGTTATTTCAATTTTTCCAGTATACATGAATTCAATAATATTTTCTAAAACATTTGTTGAACATTCTCTAATTAAAAGTGATTCTTTATTTTTGCCAATTATTTGTGAATTAAGCATTTTTTCAAAAAATGTACTATTCGATTCTAGAACACTTTTATGAACTGTAAATGAACCACCATCTTCTGTTTTTAATTCATAATCACAATATCTTCCAATTTTACGTTGTTCATTTTGTTTTTCACTTAAACATTTTATTATATTTCGATCATTAAAAATTTTCTTAATTGTTGTGTCACACATTTTCAAATAAAAAATTCTGAAAATTTAAAACAATATGTTAAATTGTATATATGTACCTACATATGTACATATGTATGTATAATAAAAGATTTTAAAATAATAAATCTTACTGATTTAGAAAACAAGCAGAAAATTTAAAAATTTTTGTTTTTGTCTAATTTGTGTTATTTATAATTTTTGTTTTAATTTAGCTAATATTTATAAAAATCCACTGGTATTAAATTGACATCAAATGACAATCAATAAAAAAAATTTTACAAAAATAATTCAATAATCAAGAAATATTTAAGTATCACTTATGTATTTTAAGAATATTGTTTATGTCATGCACAAAGAGTAATCATTTCACAGGGTGAATAGTTATTTTTGTGTAAAATGATTTGTGAGCAAGGCCTTTTGAATTGTCGAAAGTTGCAATCATTATTAACATGAAATATTTTTTTTTTCTCTTTTGCATATAGGTACATACGAGTATATACATACACAAATACCTATATAGGTAATACCTATACCTATACCTAATAGGTAAAAAAATCTTCCTTTAAACCATCTTTAAAAGTCTAAATTCATTTCAAAGACTTTTTATTATCTTTTTATTTTTTTACCCTGTGGAAGAATATTAAAAATAATTTATTTTACTGTTTAATGCCAACAGAATGATAATGGAATTGTATACCTTTTTTTCATTTTACTGATAAGATAATCAATTATAAATATCTTGATTTAGGATTTATAGTGTTGCCAAGTCTAAAAAACTAACATTTCATTGAGTAAAATTGAAAAAATATTATGATACATAGTGGAATAAATATTTTTTTTAAAAAAATATTATTTATCGAGATTTATTGAATTTTTGCTGTTTTGATATACTTATAATTTTTTATTTCAGTTCTATGCAACAGCTCAAAAAAATTCTGAAAGATAATATTGTAAAGATATAGCCAAAAAGACATGTCAATCTTCATTCGAAACTCACCTTAACCACTTTAACTCATTTTCCGTAATAAATAATATTTTATATAGGTACTATACATATAATATTTCCAAAAACCTCATAAAAAAATCTAATAAAAAAATTAAACTGTCGTAAATACTAACACACTTAAATTATAAAATGTAAAAATATTGATTTTTTTTTTTTAAAAAAAAACCGGAAATAAAGAAAGTTGTCACTAACATACAACGTATAAAATGAAAAACGAGAAAACTTTAAAATACTGCAATGACAGCAAAAATTACTTAATTCACTTCAAAGATTTTAAATCACTTATTTTTCTTTCTTTATACTTCTAACACTTAAATGATGCTGACATTGAAAAATTTTTCAAAGATCAAATATAAATTCTGCGGGTCTAATAAAAGTTTCCATAAAAATATTTTCTCATAAATTTTCAATATCTTTTCTCATCCAATTCTTGTTCATACCTTATGCATACATAGTAACTTGTAACGTCTAGAAGACGCCTACATTTTATAAAAGTTTGTGAATACTGTTTTTTTTCCTTCTTTTTATTTAGTTGAAGGTAAAAAAAAAATTAAATTATTTGCTGTTCTTATATGCATAGAATGAAAAAAAATATAGTTATTACATAGTTTGCTACTTAACCTTAAATCATAAATAAAAGTTTTTCTGTGTATAGGGTATTTTTGAAATATTTGAAAAATTTAAGAATTAAAAGTTTGTTTGTATATAGTTTGAGAAGATGATTATATCTATAATAATAATAAAAATAAATTTAATTATTTATTTGTTTTTTTTTTTTAATAATGGAAAATTATTTTTATTAGAAAAGTAATTTAATTCATATTAATGCTCTTCATCACACAAAAAATTTGAAAAAAAAAAAATAAATAAATAAATAAATTTTAAATTAATTGCGGAAAATTTATTTCACACTGTATCAGTTTTTTTTTTTTTATAAAGAAGAAATTATTTAAATCAACCCTTTTACAAAACTATCTATTTTAAAAGTTGTGTAATACTTAAATTGTTACTTTTTTTTTTCTGTTTTCCTTAAAGTATATAATTAACTGTGTTAATGTTTTCTATTTTTATTCCATACAATTTTATTATTTACTTATTTTCATTACTCTATGCTTCAACTATTTCTTATCTTTCTGTTTTTGAAAAATAAAAGAACTTTTAAAATTGTTTTATTTCTAGTGGATCATTATTTTTGTATAATCATGCTCTTTAGTTTGTTTATTTACTATTTCGTTATTTCTTTGCATAAAGAATTTTTATGTTAAGGTAAATCATTTACGACTCGTTTTCCTTAAAGGTATTTTAATCATAAACTATTTGAAATTTTTTTTTATTAGTCCTATTTGAAGGACCATCGAAAAGTATGAATCATTTATGATTGAATAAATCACTTTATAAAAAAAAATGTCTAGTATATTGGTTTTTATCTTTTCTTTTTTTATTCAAAAATGATTTTATATATACTTTTGAATTCTTTATGCTTCAAACGAAGTTATCTTACCTTACCTTAAAAAAAACTAATTGACTTGTTAACACTTTTTTTGTACGATTTTATTTCAATTCGATGCTTCAGATTTAATTTTTAATTTTTCCAAGAAATCCTCTAGCCTATTTCTTTTTTCTATGTAGTTAAAAAATTAGCGCATCTGTTTTCTTTTGAATTACATATACATACATATATATATGTACATATGTATCTATATGTATGTGAATACGTTCATAATAAATTTGAGTATAAACTTGTAAAAATGATTTTTCTTTCTAAGATATTGTTTTTTTTTTTTTTTTTTTTCAAAACATATTTTTCTCAATTTTTTTTATTTATAATTATTTCTTTAAGTTCTTATACAAATTCAAAAGCAATCTGATTTAATATAAAATTTTTTTACTTACTAAAGTGTGACATAACACTTGGTACTAGTATCTATATACATATATATGTACATTAAATTAAAAGAAAAAAAAAACAAAAAAAAAAAAAACAAAAAAAAATAACATTAAAACAAAGTGTTGTCAAAGACCAATGTTACCGCAAACTAGGATTTATGTATTTTTCTTTGATCATAAATCATAACACGTACTAGGATAGAAAGAATATATTTGAGATTTTTTTTTTTTTTTGGCTGTTTTATGTTGTTTTTTAACAATCACATAAATAACGTCTTTTTAGTAAGTACAAAAACAATAGAGAAAAAAATTCTGACATTATGTTTCATTCATAGTAGACATAAAAACGCCAAGTAAAAAACAAAAATATTATGTTCGTTACATACATACATATATTATATACTAGCTATATACGTTTGTATTCATAATCAAAAAATACTTCTGTTTTTACACAATGGTTCTTTAAAGAAAATTGTTACTAGCTATAGAAAAAAAATATAATAAATAAACAAAAACAAAAAAACTGTTAATATGATGAATAACATTGCAAATTTCGAATTAATTTAAGAAATTTAATGTGGTTAAAAGTTGATTAAATAGTAGGAGTAATTTTTTTTTTTCAATAGCTAAATAAAAGAAGTCTTTTTATATGTTAACTATTAATACATATACATATATTCACACATATTTTTTAAAACTTTTGTTAAACATAGTCAAGCTTTTATAACTAAAAAATAAAAGTGAGAAAAATAATAAGAAAAAATAAATGGTTCCTCCGAGATATTACATATTCTTTAATGCTTTTTCATAATTTATATTTTTTATAACTAATATTAAATATACCTATGTATGTGTAAAAGAAGAATATAATTTTACGTTTACCGTTTTTATTATGAAAAAGTTACATACATAAAAAGAAGAATATCATATAAGTTTGAATTAAGTCACCATGTCAATTGAATATATTGACATGTTTTCTTGATAAATGATTGTGGAGATGCACGTACATTTTAACAAAGTCTTTCGATTTGTAAAAGTCATTGTGAATTTCTATTTCTTTTTGGTTTATTCATCATTATTAATATATATAGTATATATCTTTTTTTTTAAATTGAAAAAAACATGAGTCATTTTAGATATAATCAAATGATTTCCGAAAATGAGATTGAATTTTTAACTTGATTGACTGCTAGATTATCAGACATATTCTTCATGTACCATTTTCGAAAGGTATGTCAAAGTACACTTCCATTTTTACGAATAAAATTTGTTTTGAAATACATTCATGTTATAAAGTACTGTATGTCTACAAAAATACTATTATTACTCTCATAGTAAATAAAAATATTTTCTAGAATACAAAAAACTAAAATAACAATAAACAATCAATATTTCTTCATTTGTTGATATTTTTTTACTTTATTCATAATTAATAAATTAATTGCTTCTCAGAAGAAATGTTAATTGTTTATTTTCTTAATTTGGAAATTTACTAAGCTTTCTTTCTACATATTTTATATTTCAAAATTTTCTACTTTTCAAAATTAAGAGGTTTACCAATAATAATTTCTTCTAACTAATACTTTTGCTAACCACAACCAGAATAACAAAATTAACTAAATTAAAATTGTTTCCACAGTTTAATAGATACATATGTATGTATGTAATTATATCAAAAATAAAATTTCCAAAATCTATTTTGTTCATATCAATAAAAAAAAAAGAAATAATTTTGATATAACACTAATTTTATATGAATTTTTTTCTTTTTCGAACTTATTTATTTTGACATGAATTTTCTACAAACAAAAATAACATAGAATAATAAACTTTAATTTTTTTTTTCGTACTTAAAAACAAGTAAACATATATATAAAAGAAAATAAATTGCACATTATTACAAATATATGTTGGAATAACTGTTATTTACGATTAAAGGTAACGTCACAAATCATAATGTATATTCATATCTTTCTTCTACTAGTATATTTATGAGAACTCCTATAATAATACAACTTATTTTCTTTTTATTTAATAAAAAGAACATCATTTTATGAAAGTTTCTAAAAATGAATTATACATATATATATGTATGTATGTATGTGTGTAGGCGTCTTGTGGTCGTATACGCAACTGTATGTGAAATAAAATATAAAAATATGAACAAAAATGTGCATGTGAGTATGAAACTTTTTATGTTTAACCTGTAAAATTTATGAACGATTTTTTTGAAATATTTCAATGTCAACAAAATTTTAGTCTTAAGGTGAAAATCCTGAAGTGAATTAAGTAAATTTTTTTATTCATAACAATACTAAAAGTTTTTTCCAGACTTTTTGTGTTTTGTTTTTTATTTTTATTTGTAAAAACTTTTTTTTTTTTTGTTTAAACATGACTGTAAGATATTTATAAAATTTATTTTAAAAGAATCATAAATTTAAATATACATAATTTAACATATATATATTTAGAATGATATAAAATACATAGATAGAAAAATTATAAAATAAATATGATATATCAAGGATCTTTCAAATATCTAGTTGTAACTTTTACGCTTTTTATTATTATAAATGACATCCCATTTGAATTTTACTAAAGAATTTAAAGAAATTAATTTTTTATTACTTATTCATTTTATTTATTTAGTTGACATGGTATAGTCAATGGCCAAGGTGATAGAGTTTAAGCTTCTGATTTCGGAGGTTTCAGATTCAAATCTACACTAGTCCTTTAGCTTTGAAAGAGTATCAAATTCATCAAGTAGTTCATCAGTCTATACTATAGGTTATACAAGAGGCTAAAGGGGTCAAACTGAATTGATCTTTCATTTCCTCCAGGTTCTTCTTTACTATACCTTTTGTTGCTGTTGTATATGTATACCATTCTGTATTGAGATAACTTAGGACAGTGCTAGTGTTTAAAAAACACCTTACTCATACTTTATCTATAATTTAAGAAAAACAAATAAATTTAAACTTCCGAAGGATTGCGATGAATCTTATACATTATATGTTTCATGTAAAAGTCATCATCATAGTAGAATTTGTCTCATTAATATGTTATTTGTATTCAACACAAAATCAAATCATCAATTTTAAAATGTTCGCGTTCCTTTTATATTTTTTAAAATAATAAAAATTTACGTTGATTAAAATGATTCAATTTATTTGTTTTATCTTTCATAATATCGTTTAATTTAAACAATCTATTTAATGAACAAATTTGATTTGCATACAAAGTTTTCAAGTTCTTTACATAGCAGAAAAGTAAATTTTCTAAAGACTCATAGGAGATTATAATATGTGTATGTACGAGTATATGCATGTTCTTTTTATTATTTAGAAAATCTCTTCATAAATCATAAATATTTTTTGTAAGTATATGTACCTACATAAAAAATTTGTAAATTTTATTTAAAAAATGATTTTTATTCATTATGTAAAATTTATATTTAATTTTCAAAGTTTCATATGAATATTTTAAAAATTTCATGTTTTAAAAATCAATTATTAGTAAAAATGAATTTAAAATTTAAATTTCAACATTTAAAAAAAAAGACATGTTTTTTCCCAAGCACAATTAAAAGCATTCTAAATATCTAATCTACCTACCATTTACCTACTCAGAAGAAAATAAAAATGAAAAGAAAAATAAGAAAAAAGCTGTAGACTTATAGTATACACGCGCTTAAAAAAAAAATAATTTAATATGATAAATAATTTGAATTCTTCAAAGATGTAGAAATTGGAAACATACCATATTTTAAAAAGGAATAAAAACAACTCCTCTTTTTATGTCATCCAATAAAAGAAACAAAATTTATCATCACTTTTTATAAAATATAAAACACATAAATTTAAAAAACATTTTTACACTTCATGGGGAATTATTCAACGATTTTATTTATTTTTTTCTTATTTTTAGAAGAATTTCTGTAGAAAAAAACAAACCAAAAACAAAGTAAAAAAAAAAAAGAATCATAGCATTTATTTTATAAAAAAAAAAAAATAATAATAATAATAAAATAAAATAAGGATACTTTAACTTGAATGATAAAAATCTTTTAACTTATAAAGGTGTTGGAGTATAACATTATCAATAAAAAAGACATTATTTTCAATTTATTATAAGAATACTTCTTGAAGATTTAAAAGATAAAAGAAAATGAATGTCCATGTGAAGTGCTCTCAATGGAAAAATATATATTTTTCGAAAAATGTTCTTGTGAGAAAGTGTTCAAGTACATACGTACATACATACCGAATATGTAAATATATATAATAAAGTACACCTTCATTTTAAAATTTTTAAAAATTATTGTTTAAGATAACATGTAGGAGTACTATATGTGTCCACTTTTTTAAATCTTGTTTTGACATACATATGTAGCATTTTTTTTTTCACTTCACTGAAGTTGATTATAGAAAAATTTTATATACATAACTTAACTTCCGAATATGAGGCGTGAGGTTTTGGAATGAAACCATTGAATATAAAAATTTTCGAATGTCCTCTTTATCCATTTTATTTCACTTTGATCGGAATAATAACTCTTCAGATATAGGAAATTGGAGTAAAAATTTTGTGTTTTAAAAAACCGATTTTTCAACTTTTTTTCATAATGGCATATGTACATACATATGTCTTAAACTTGAAAGTTGAAGTTGAAGCTTAAAGCTTTCAGTGCCAATAATTTTTTAGAAGTAAACAAGAACTTATAATTATTTTTTCATATAGTATATGTATAAGCAAAGGACTTAAAAAGGATGAAAAATTGTCGTGGGATATGGTGTATAAGCCAATTAATTAGGAACATCTACATAGGTACTAAGATTTCAATTTGGTTTTCAAACCTATCTGAAAATTCCATTTTAAAAGAATTCACTTCTTACCTAGAGTTTAAATAATGACTTGAAGAGCTGATCCAAAAAAAATTTCAAACTTATATGAATTTTTGTGGTGAATAAATAAAAAGTATGCATACACAGATTTGATTTAACATTATGTTTGATTATAATATTTTATAATTCGGTGTAAGCTTTTTGTTTTTGCTTTGATAAGTATATACCCTCTGTTAGAGTTACTTAATGAATAAATTGTATTTTTAATTTAAATATTATCGTATTTCTATATTTAAAAGTACGAGGCTTTAGGGAGTAATTTAATAAATAAATTTAATTAACAGTAATTTATCATTTTTAATTATCCAAAGCAAATGATATCCTTTGTAAAAGTTTTATTTCAAAAAAAGTAAATAAATGCATATTTAAAAAAATGTTAACTATATATTTTTTTAAGTATTCTTTGTGTACTTGTTATCATTCAAGTTTAAAAGAAACTAAATTATTAATAAATATCTTTAATTTAAAAAACAAAAATTCGTCTTTATAATGTCTTTTTTAAAGGGTCATTAGAAAAGCTTTCATCGACATAATTAAAAGAGGAATCCCAAAGGAGAAATTTGTAATTAAGTTGAAGGAAATGTTTTAAAATGACTCATTAATGCGAATTACGATTATTATACATAATAAATAATATTATTAAGTAAATGACATAAAAAAACAGAGTACCTACCTAATCTACATTCATGTATATGAAAAAATGTTTGTATATTTCTTGAAGTATTTTATAAAATAAATAAAATAATTTTTAAAAGTTGACCATAAAATCTACGTCTTGAATTTTTTAAAAATTGAAAAGAACTTTACATCGTAGAAAGCAGTTTATAGGGTAAAAAGAAAAATCTGTTTACAGAGTAAAAAGTCAGTTTTTATAAACAATATTTTTTATCTTCCACTATATAGATAAGACTCTTGTTATTCACACACTGCGTAAAAAATTTTGCTTTGATTTAAACCAAAGGCACTGTACAGGTAATTGGTTTATACTTTAATTATGAACTTACTATATTTTGCAAAGTTTAATTTTTCAAATTTGATAGCAAAAAAGTAAAAATAGTACTAAAATAAATTTGTCCTTACGATACAAACTATGTCGAACGATTTTATCATCCAAATGGACGAATGACTTGAATCTATTCAAATTGTCTCATTTAGAAATTTCTAGTAAATTTTCATAGAAATTCTTCAAAATAATATTAACATTTTCTATTCCAAAAAAATATATTACAATTTTTACAACATAAATTTTTTTTTCCTTTTGTAAAACTCAAAGCTTTACACACAAATAAAATAAATATTCAAAGATTATAATAAAATACTTAAAATGAAATTTATCTTGGAACTTTTATCATGACAAGAATAGCTTATCCATATTTTATTTTTTTTGTGAATATAAATAAGATTGTGTATTGTGTTATTTTAGACAAAAAAAAAAAGAGACAAAAGTGTCTATAACAAAGTATATTATCGATTCAAAAAATATTCTTTTGTTATATTAAATTGAATCATAACCATTTAATAAAATTGTAAATAAACTGTTAAGTCTTTTTCATAAGACTGAGGGTTGATTTATAATATTAACACAAAATTGAATTATATATGTAATTTAATCATATATACAAAAATGTTTCATCATCAAAAGATAAAGTATATTATGATTATTATAATGTAAAATAACCTTTTTCTTACATCGAAAATTTCATTATTTTTCTTATTAGACAAAAGAGTATATTATTTTATAAGGTTTTTTGTGATAAATATTATTTGAGATGTACATATATTGAAGTACATACATACATACATATTATACTCGTAAAAACATCAACACCCGCTTAAACAAACTCAATCATCACACAAAAATCTTTTTAAAAATAGACTAGAAAATTTCAGAAAGCTTCGAAACGTAAGGATTTCATAATACTTCGAATAAAATTTAAAAAAATATTATATTTTTTTTATTTTTACTTTGTAACAAGACAGAATGTAATACCAGACAGCTCTATGAGGTGGTGGAATGGAAATAAACACATCTATTAACAAACATCTCAAAATGATCAAATACGTCCGGTCCTCCTCTTTGTCTTTTATCTTTGGAGCAGAATTGGATATGATAAATGGTAAGATAATCGGTAATTTTGGACAGACATACATACATATATCTAATTATAATATTTTCTTTTCAGGTCGTATGGTTATATCTCAGCAACCTGTACACTATCTATCTGAAGATATCATAATATTTTCACACATTTTATTTCATTCATTTGTTGTACATGTTAATGTCAATAAAATTTTAAATTTGAAAGTACATCTATGTAAATTAAAAGATACAATAAATTATTATTTTCTTCAAAACCTTTTGTATTATTTTATTTTATCTTTTTACAACAAAAGTTAAAGTTGATAGTAGTTTTTGTTGCTCTTTGAAAATGGATTCTTTTTCTCATCTTTAAAAATGAAAATGACATTCGTACATAAAGAGAAAGTAATTATAATTTGTGTATTGTCTCAGTTAAAGGCGTGAAAGTAGGAAGTGCATTAGAAAGACCATATTTTCCGGAGGAAAAGTTGGATATGAAAGAACATTTTTTTGTTTGCTGTAGCTTTAACACTAGATGTATATGTGTGTGTAGTAAAACATTCATACAACATAATGATGCTTCAGTGTGTTTTGAAACTGTATTGTTATGCTCTATTGTTATTTTCAACATATTATATATGTACATATATGTATATTTTTAAAATGCAAATTTTCACATGATTCAACTACAGAAGATTTCAAAAGGATTTTGTTCAATTTTTAAAAAATTTTACTTAATAGCTTATTGCAATTTTTTTGTTTAAATGTAATCGAAAAATAAAATTGTCCAGAAATTTCGCTATATATCGCAGGATTTTGTTCCCATATAGCTTTAAATAGTCTTCACTGTAGTCATTTTTCTGTCAATCAATTAAAAACAGTATTGTTTGATAGTAAAAATAAATAATTTATTGTTATATAACAGAATGAAAATTTTAAGTGTTGATTTTCAATTCCTTGTGTTTTTTAATAAACAAAAATTATGTTTCGAAACATAATTGTTCAATAACTAACTAATTTTGAATTTTTCTTCATTTAGTATTTGCTTTTTTGTTTTTGCAATTTATCAGAAATCTTACTATACACATAATGTGAAAAATTACTGTGTTAGAGTTTTTTTTTATTTTTTCAAAACAAATAAGTTCCGAAAAATTCTATGAACGTGACTTCACTAACAACAAACCAAAATGCAATTTGCAATAAAAATAAACAATAAATTTTGAACTTCTACTGCAAGAGTATTTATTTTTAGTTGTTTGACTGGTAGTTATTGTAGATGTCTTGAATAACAAATAATCTTTA
Source organism: Bombylius discolor (assembly GCA_939192795.1). Taxonomy (NCBI): domain Eukaryota; kingdom Metazoa; phylum Arthropoda; class Insecta; order Diptera; family Bombyliidae; genus Bombylius; species Bombylius discolor. Next base: position 41,065,451 of record OW584241.1, read on the forward strand.
ATTTATTTTTTCTAATTTTAATTATTTCTTTATTTTCTATAAATTTTCCAATGTTTTCTTGTATTGCGAATTGTTTTTGCTTTATCTAAAAGCCCTTTATATTTTACAATAACTGATTTTCGAACAAATGTATTTTAATTGCAATTAAAAAAATATTTTCAAGGTAGAAAAAAGATTAGTTAATGGACATATAGGCTCTATTATGGAATGTTTTTAAATGTCATACAATTTTTCTTGCTTCGAATCATTAACTTTTTATAATTAAAAAACTTTTAAAATATATTTTTTTTTTAAAAAAAAAAAGTTACGTATGTATTTGATTTAAGTTTTTCTCAGAAATCTCTATTTTCGAAGACTAGAAAAGTTAAATTATATAAAAACTAAAAGTCTATATACTTATTTAAACATTTTTTTTTATTCACCGCTATTCATTATTTAATTTCCTGAAAAAAACTTTCCTAGATAATGGAATTTTAAAAGGTTCTATTGGAAAAAATATTGTGCAGTACTAGTCCAATATACACAGTACATTATCATGAAAAGTAACGGTACTCTAAAAAGTGTTGGAAAATTTTTATAATTTTTAAATTTTTTTTTTTCATCTTTTCGAAAAAAAAAATTTATGTAATTAGAAAATATGTAAATCGAATTTACTTGAGAAAACAGCTCCTCCTTCTACTATTCCTTTAAATAAAAATATGAATTTTTTCTATACATAATTGAACGAAAAAATTCTAAAATATTGTTTTTTATGCCAGTTAAACACAGAAATGAATAATTGAAAACATTTCGAGTCATAAAAATACGAAGTAGATATTTATGCAATAAAGTTTTTAGTAAGTTCTTCCTGTTGAAGAAAAACCGAAAAAGAAAATACTGCACTTTATAAAAAAAATAAATAAAACACATTCAACATAAAAATGTTATTAGTTGACACAAAAAATGTTTTTATGGTATTCGGACACATAAAATCTTTTAAAATATTGATATAAGAAAACAAAAATATTCTATGAGAATATATATTTTATTTTTACATAGAATTTTTATTGATTTTTCAAATAGACAGAAAATATATAATTCGCTTCGTATGATATTTATACACGTTCATATCATTTTCACAAAACGTAAAATTTCCATTAATATATGTATTATATATTATGTATATTATAAAAATATAAATAAAAGATATAGTACAATTTAAACATTTTCTGCTTATTTATTTTATACCTTATAATCGTAGAGGATCCTACTCATGAAGGACGCATCAAGAACCTTTCGGTTTAAATGAACAAAATAAATATCTACAAGCAGAGATACATAAATAAATATTTTTCTTCACACGTATGCGACCATAACGTTATTCGAAGCTTAAAGAATTCTTAAAATTTATATTTTAGATTTTCAAGGTAAAATTCAATTTTAGACATTTTCTTGAAATTAAACAATACTAAATAATAAACGAATTTTCCTCGAATTTTATCTGATGTATATAGGCTATTTAAGACCCATCGAATAAGACGGTTCTTAAACTCAAATATGCTCTATGAAGCCCCGAAACTAACTCAAAAAAGAATAATAGGAAAATTATTATACATACATACATACAGACCTTTTACCTCAATTTTTTATATCACAACCAATATCACAAATTACATTTCTTCTACACCGATCAAAAACAATTTTATAAAAATGATTTTCCCATATTGAATATTCTTCAGTTTTATAAGCTTTTAAGTTAAGTATTTTCTACACCTAAAAAAAAAAAAAAAGTTGAAAAAAACAACAAGCACATATTTATTAAGTTGGTTTATTTCGTTTGCGAAATTGAAAAATATGTCACCATTGTTTTGCTTCTAAGATTTATAAAACTGTTTTTACGTTTAGTACATCCGGATATATTATTATTTTTATTTATGTACATAGTCTTGGGAAAAAGTTCAATATCAATAAATAAATGACGTTAAAAGTATCAAAACAAGAATCGTAATCAAAAAATTTTTTTCTTATATATTTTTAAAGAAAAACATTTTTCACGATTTTCCTTTAAAAAAAAAAAAAATAAAATAATAATTTAAAATACATATTTTCTCTTGTACTTTACACCTATTTTTGAAATTTCTTACATTAATACTCATTTTAGGTCTGATACTCAAAAATAGCGAATAGGAATCGTCAAGGCAAACAAGAAAATATATGACAAGAAAATGGGGAGTGGGTTTGAGATTCAACTGTTTGAACTTAAGAAGGACGTGTCAAACTTTTGTGAGGCTCCCGAATTTTCTTCTATTTTTTGTACAAAAGCGGCTTATTGAGAAGTCGAAAATGGTATGTGTGAAATTGAAAAAAGACAAAATATTTTTAAATAAAAAAAAAAATTGGAATAACATTTTTAATTTATTAATGAATTTTGATTATAAAATTAGCTACATAATTTTATAAAATAATTCCCTAAAGTCCTATTATTTTGCAAATATTAATTATCACAAATTGATTTTATTATTATTGTTTTAATTTCTATTTTCTATTATTTACAATATAAGAATTAAATTATAATTTTAACTCGTATTTGATTTTCTTTTTGTAAAATTTTAAAAGAGATTCTTATCTTGTAATAAAAAATACTATACTAGTATCTATCTAATTTATCAAACTGAAGAAAAACAAAAAGAAAGATCAAATGGTAAATGTTACAACAAAACGTTTTTGCCACAATATAATGACATATACATACATATATATACGTACATATATACATTGTTAATTTATATTGTTGAAATTTATGAACATAATGTAGTGTAGATGTTAAATATACTTCTTGATGTTACAATATCGCGTATTTGAATATTATCTGTGTGTATACAGTTGAATTCTTTGCACATAATGTATTATTTTTATCAAATTGTTTTTTTTTTATTTTATTTTTTTTTTAAAAAATTTTTATGTGACAAATGTTTTTTATTAAGATAAAAGATGACTTTTCTCTATTTTCATATTTTAAAGTTACTATATTTACCGTATAAAAATTTCTTTGGAAAAAGATACTGTGGTATATACATACATATACATGCATGTAGATATCCATAGATAAAATCATAGGTATCACACCACAAACTAAAAATATTCAAAAAAAAAAAAAAATTGAATTTTAAAATTTTTATTATTTTTTCATGGTGAATAGAAAAAAAAAGGCAAATAATGAAAGAATAAAGCCATTTAGTTAAACCTCTTGATTCAGATACTAAACTCATTTTTCTTTTTTCATCTTTCTTATTCAATAAGTGTTCTTTACACGTCTTAACATTTTTACACTTTTTTCTCCAAAGATATAAGTACTATACTACGAATTTATATTTTTCTAGGTCAATTAAAGTTTTATCATAAGGATGAATAACGATGTATCTTTGTAAATTGAAAATTCTTTAGAAATAATCAACATTGAATAATACACACGAATACCATATTATAATTTTAGATAAGCTTTTTTATTCACAAAAAAAAAAAAAAAATTTAGGTCAGTCACAGAGATATTTTTTATAAATTTTTCTTTACTGAAATAATTTTTCTTTAAATTTTTATTTTCATATTTAAAGTCTCTTTGCCCAAATTAATTTAATTACATTGTTACTGTATTGATTTTTGTGCAGTTGGTTTCGTATATTTTCTTATGGTTAATAAGTAAAACCACCAAAATTTTTGTTTTACGATTATCAACCATATATGCTGAGGAAAGTACCTGAAAAAAGTTAATATTTTCACATGCATGTACATAATATTGTATATCTAAAAAAAAAATTTTTTTTTCTAAAATATATCAACGTAATATTTGTTAAAATTCTTTGTTTACTTTCATTTAAATCTATCTAGCTTATGGCGGTAATAATATGTACATACATAAGTAAAGTATCTACTTTTCCAGAATATCTATTTACTTTCAATTTAATATTTGCATTTAGTAATAGAAGAACTGAATTGCATTTAAGTAATAAAATTGTATATACATATGTATGTGTATACGAACAATTTTTACTCATAGGAGAATTATTTTATTTTGAAAAATTTACCTCACTGATAGGATTTTACTAAAATCAAAGGAATTCATAAGGGAATTATTTTCTATTATCACATTTTAACTCAATTCTGAAGAACATTTTTTTTATATAAAAAATAAAAGCAAGCATTATATTATACAATATATAGTACATACATATGTATATGATTTAGTATTTTAAATACATACATTGTAATTTAGAACAGAAATTTTCAAAAAATTTTCATGTCACAACATATGTTGCACATATGTTTTTCTTCTTATTTTAAATTTAAAGCTGAAAAATACTTGGTTTTAGGATCTAAACAACCATGAAACTATCTTTTTATTTAAAAATGCATAATTCAACGTGTATATCAGTTGATAGTTACTACTTCTCATTAAGTTTTTAATCTAGTGGTACTTCATTTTTTTGTCAACATTAAATTGAACTTACAATTCGATGATGTACAGAATATCAGGTTATAATTTTTTTTATGATTGTATGTTTTCTTTAGCAATTATTTTGCTCTGTGAATCAAAATACATACATACATACGTGTAAGAAACAGATAATTTAATATTTGAAAACAAAAAAGTTTTAACATTTTGAGAAAAAAATGTAAAAAAAATTTGAATACGTAGGCAAAAATAATTTTTAAAAAATATAACCTAAAAATAGTAACAAAACAAAATTAATCAGAGAATATATGGGTTCTATTATTTATTTGTTTTTAAACTTTTTACTGCTATGAAATTGTAAATATGATTTCAAAATTATAAAATTCTTGCCATTTTTCTATTCACAAAGATAAGAAAATAATTTATATTCAAAAAGTGTTATATAAATATCAATTAATTTCAAAAAAAAGCTTTTGTAAAATTTTACTTAAATAAAAGTATCATATATTGGATAATTTTAATACAGAAATCTTAAAAATGAACATTATAAGTCAAACTTTTAATTAAATTTAAAGATAAGATATATTTTACTTCCTTTATATTGAAAAAGTAAAAAGTCCAATTGTTTCAAAAAGATAAGTATACATTCTTTTCAATAATTGATAACTGAGTTCATTTATTAAATAAGATAAAAAATTTAAATTGTAATTGTTTGCTGAATTGACAAAAAATTCTACTTAAACAAAAACAAAAAGATATAATAAAGATTTAAAAATCCTAATATTTCGCATTTTCACAACCTATAGAAATTGAAGTGAAGCATACATCAACACCTTTGACTTTTTTGTACATTTACTCAATAACTTTTATCCTAAAAGGATAACTCCTTACTCCCTCGGAAACATAGTTTTTTTAAAAAAGAATGCGATTACTGTCCATTGTTGTAGGGAAATTTTTGAAAATTTCTTATTCTATACATAAGGCGCAAGTTCTACAACAATCGACTTATCTAATCAAAATATGGTTTAATTTCAAGGATTTTTTTGTATGATGAGCATGTTCCTTTATTTTTGTGAAATTTTTAAATTTTTTATTATTGTTTTAACATTTTTGATTTATTATTTGCAAAGTCTACAAATAAATAAAATTCTCGATATTATTTGTAGAAGCAGCTAAAATTTTTTTACTTTCTTTATTTGTTTTTATAAATTTTTTTTTTTTAAGAACACAAGATTAACAAGTTCTGCAGAACTTTATAGGACGTGACTTTTTAAAAATTATATTTAAATGCAACACAATGCACAATTACTTAAAATTCTACTGCATAAGTATTTATTTTATTCATTTTAGTAGTTTTTCTATACTTTTAGAATAAAAAGAAAAAAGTTTTTTGAATTTTCACTAAATTCAGAAGTTAGAACTTTTTTTTTTTTAAACGAATGCATAAGCCTAATATTTTGAAATTTTTTTTGTTTCCACTATTACGTAATTAAGAAAAATATTTATTTCTTATCAGCTACTATTTCAACTGAATTATTCATTAAAACTTGGTATTCTAATTTCAAATTCTAAAGAAAAAAAATTTTTTAAAAACTGATATTCTAAAGAATAAATTAATAAACATAAAATGAAATTTTACTTAGAAGATTCTGAACCTTTTGAATTTCTTAATTTTTCTATCAAAATATTTCGGTATTGAATCTATTTTTAAAGCTAGAATAAGTGAATGAATCTTTTAAACTTTATTCTATATACATATATACATATGTATGTACATATGTATGTACATGTACAAAAGAAGTTTTCTATACATTATTTTTTTGTATTAATCTACAATAGATTTTCTAAAAAGAAGGAAAAAAAATTATTGTAATTTTAATTGTACGTTATTCATGTGTTCCTTTTGATCTTTTTTGAAATATTAAAGATGTTGAAAAAAAAAGTTGAAAATTTCTGTAAAAAAAAAAAGAAATAAAAAATTTATTTTATTAGAAAAGTAGAACAACGAACAAAAAGAAAACATCAATTTAGCTTGAGAATTTTTATCTTTGGCTTATTAGTAAACATTTAATGAATATTACACTATTTTATTAAAAATTAGTGTATAAAAACATTTAGTACAAATTATATTAATGAGATTCCATATACTATATGTAATTTATACATATTTGTAAAATCTGATAAATAAATGATATCGATGTAGTCTAAAAATTTTAAGTTTTTCTGTTCTCCAAAAGTATCATTTATATTTTCTATTTTTTATAAGCACGGCCTTAAATTTTTTTATTTTATTATCCATTTGTTTTTTCTTATCTTTTTTTTTTCTTTTTTCAATATTTTATTTTAAAGTTTTTTCACATATAATAACTGAAAGTTACAAAAAATTTTAACATATTTTTCATAAAACAATAAATCTTATTCTTTCTATCAAGTACGCTTAAAGAATTTCAAAAGTTCAACAATGAATAATTTTTCAGCGTAGATTGTTCTAGATAAAAGTAAATCCTTTGTCTAAGAATTATAAATAAGTTTGAGTTTAGTTTCTGCATATAAAATAGACAATTTCAGTTTATTTTCGTTTTTTTTTTTATTTTATTTTCAAGTACCAAAATATAAATGAAAAAAGAAATTTGTCATCTAAAAATCCAATTTCAGAAAATGTGATTTATTCACGTATTATCATGGTGTGTATATTATATACATATACATACATACATACATATATTATTTATATACTAATACAATTTTTTGTGATATTTTTCATGTTTGGATGAACAAATTTTTTTTTTTTTTTTTTAAAAAACAGAGATAATTTTGATATTTGACTGACACGTAAAATTTTAAAAAAGTTTTAACTTTGAAAAAATGAAATAATGACTACAAAAAAACAATAAGAACTTTTTAAATTATGTTAATTTTTTGTTTTTATTTTTCAACACAAGATAGCTTCAATTTACTAGTACTACAGACTATATTTAAAAAGTTTTATAATAATTTTATTTGAAAAGAACCGAATTGTTAACTTGATGTTAAAAATTTTAAGTGACAAATTAAAAGAAATTTTACACTGGATTCAATTTTAAGACGTTTTTGTAAAAAAGCTTTTCCAAATTTAAATATTTTCGAACTCCTTAATCTGATTTATTTTTAATTTGCTAAATAAAATATTATGTATATTTTTTAGTCTAACATGCTAAGTGTTTTAAAAAGTTGTAGAAACACCTATATTTTTGTAGATTTTTCTTACTTATGAAAAAAAAACATTTATGAAAATGAAGTAACTATATGTCATAAGTCTTTCAAAATCCCATTCGTCTTTTAAAGTTCATAACTTTTATGTACTTTATGTTCTGAAAAACTTGATAAAGTTTTTCTTCTTTAGAAACATTATTCTTTTTTTAACTTATGGATATAAAAAGCATGAAAATCATAAAAATTTAAAATCCTAGCTCGTAAAATGCAAACTTTTTAACATGCTAGTATAAAATCATAAAGATCTGATAATATTGAATGATGCATTATTTTATCATTACAAAAAAAAAAAAAAAAAACAAATTCCTCATGTAACATTTGACTATGTTTATTTTGTTCTCGTAATATTTTATAGTAGGTACATCGTACAATATTTGTATAAAGGATAGTGATGACAGAAAAAAATGGTCTAGAAAATTCAAGTTAACTTGCGGAAGCCAAAATCCAAATAGGACTGTAACGCTGGAAGAAGAAGTGATGATGATTACTTGAATGCTGTAAGAAAATATAATAGATTTATTCAAAATAGAAGACTTTCAATTCAATAAATGCATAATGCAAAACATAAATAAATTTTGTGAAGACTTTAAATGATTATTGTTCTCAGGACTTGAAATTCAAGTTATAATCATATAACTGCCATCTTTTCTCTTCAAACAATTCAAACGAATAAAAAAATTCTAGTACAACAAAAGTTTTATTGTACGAATTTTTACTTGACTTTTATCAATTTCTGAAATTAAAAAACATCTTCATCCAGAATATAACATTTTAAATTCCAATTAGAAAAAAAATTCTTTAATATTACAGTCTCTTTGTAAAATTGGAACTAATGTATCTAGTTGTCCTATAATTTCTAAAGTTAAATTAAATTTATTGCTGGAAGCGATATCTAGAAGATTTTCTTTCAAGATATGCCAGCATTATGTGTAAAATAACATTTAAGTCGTACATTTACGTTTTTTTCTTTCTCTATTAAGATGTTTCTTTTTATTATCATATGTGATGAGTTTCTTTTACGACAAAATTAAACTGAAACTACTCTCACATCCAAAGGCGTTTTATTTCTGTAAGATTTCTTGTATATTTTCTTTTTTAATTTTATTTTCAATACACTATTTTTGTTTCTACTATTTCTGAAAAACAATAAACTTATAAATATATAAATTTAAATTGCACATAATTGTTCTTATTCTAATAAAAATAAGCGAACTCGTTTTAGATTTTACGAATACCTTTCTATTTTGATTCTAAGATATTAGAAAAAAAAATACAATCATGCATATTATACATGAATATATATTTATTTAGTAAACGAATATTGTGTTTATTTTTTGCAATTCGTCCTTTAATGTGACACATCCTTGCAATACGACACAAGTTATAAAAACATTATTACAATTATACTTATACTTAATCTAAACTAAATGCTTAATAAATAAGATTATCTGCTTTTGTTTTTTTGCAAAGATACATATGTATGTACCTTTGAATATGTTTTTATACTTTTGATTACAAACAGTATGAAATTAAAATGAATCAGGTCTGCGTATATTATTTTTTACTCCTTTTACATTGCTAAAATAATTAAATTGAATGAGTTTATTATTTTCATAAGTTTGTACAAAAAATCAAAGCAGAAATAAAATATTTAATAATACTATATACATCGAAATTACAAAAAAACATTTTTGTTAGCTTTGGATTTTTTTTTTTAACCGTTATTATTTATTCGTAAATATTTTTAAACAGAACAACATTAACTGCAAACGACATACAAATTAAATGCAATCAAATTTTATTCTTTTACAAAGCATTATTGATTTTATTGACAAAATTTAATTAAAATTTTAATATCGTTAATATCTACGTATATATATGTATGTATTTATTTATTATTTGTATGAGTATTATGAATAAAATCAATAAACATTTTATTCTACATTTTTGTATTTTCAAACTTTAAAAGTTATATTGTAGTACTTTGTATATCACGATATAACTGCAATTGTACGTACATATATGTATGTATATATGTAGCTAACAATTTTTGCATTTTTGAAAAGAAATTTTTTGCTGAAATGCATAAATTGACACACGCTCACAGGCACATATTCAAAATTTTTTTATAAAAAAAAAAATAACAAAAAAATTTATTTCGTAATAAAAATTTTAACTTTAATAATAAATTTATATATAAAGTACAATTGAATTTAGTTGTAATTTAATGTATTTTCATAAAAAAGGGATTGTGTTCAAAATTATAAGAATGTTTTATTATTTTCTAAATTTTTGTTTATTTTTTTTCTCGAATTAATCTTAAAATGTAAAGCTTGATGAATTATCGAACTAGAATTTTTAATGCACTATAGAATGCAATTTTAAAATGTTCACATTATAAGAAACAGCATTTTTAACAAAATCGTTTTTGGCAGAAATTTTTTTCTATTAAATCTTATATTGCGAAAGAAATAATTACTGTTTTGAACAATATTTTGAATTATATTTACAAAAATTTAAAATAGTTGATTGCCAAGATTTTATACTTGATTTCCATAGAATTTTTTTATTTTAGGAAACCAGAAAAAATCTTTGTACATATGTGGACGAATCGACGAAAAAATAAAAGGTAAATGATTTAAATTCTAAACATTTATTGCACAGAGAGAGCCATAATAATACTTGAGAGTAATGGGTCATAATAATTCACGTATACTTCACCTTTTAATCAGAATAAAAATATAGGTATTTCAAAAACATATTAGCAGTATTCTATATTCTAAAATTTTTTTAAAACATTTTTTTATTTTTTATTTTTTCACAATAAATTTTGATCTTAATCAATCTTGGTAAAAAAGAAATCGAACAAACATAATTAATTTCTTTTTTAATTAAACTATTGTACTCACAGAAAAATGATAAAAACAATATCAAATTTATTTCCGTATTTTATTTTTTAACATAGTAAATATACACCCACTCACAGTAATTTTTCTTTTCCGCCAATGATTTCCTTATTTTTCTTTAATATTATGTTTTGTTCATATCTTTATGTAATTTCAAAAAAAAACAAAAGATATTCAACTAAAAAAAATATTTATTATTAACAGAAACAAAAACAACAATCAAGAATCATATTATTTTTTATTATATGTATATAAACATTTTCTTTACACATAAATGAAAGTGACACAAATAAAAAATAATACAAAATATTTCCACTTTTATATGTTTCACTATGTTTTGTTTCTCATAAATTTAATAAATCTGACATTTTCCACAAACACATTGCCAGTTAGTTAATTTTGTTTTTATGCATACTTTTATTCATATTTTTATAGATACATGTTAACAAATATTATTACTTAATACATTAAAACAAGTAAATTTTCTCACTCATAAAACGAATAACTTCATAAAAGGATTTTTTAGTTTTCTTAACGGAATTTTCTATTTTCCAGGTTTTTGTTTTTAAGGTTAAAAAAAAAAAAGAATAAATAAATAGTAAATAAAAACAACATATCAAAAGTAACTTTAATTTGTACAAAAAATAAAAATCAACAGAATATCTTTAAAATGCAATAAGATATACCATAATTCATAAAAGATATAAATAGAAAATACAAATATATGTACATAATAAGTAATAAAATGAATACATAATTATAATAATTAAATGTACAATTAATCAAATAAAACGGAATTATAAAAGCCATAAATGATTACTTGTCTAATTTAAATGTGAATAGAAAAACTTTAATTTGCTGACAGGATATTATCTACTCAAATTTAGTTGAATTGTATTATGATATATTTATGTATTTACTGTCAGAGCAAACAGAGCATTGTTCGTTACCGTTACCAAAGTTATGTATGAGGGAAAATTCAGATTAGAGGGCGTAAGATTTCGGAATGAGACTTGCTGAAATGAAAACTGAAAAGATAAAAATATGTTCGACCCATATTCTACTTAATTTGTTGTCAGATAATTTTGTGAAACTTGAAATAAATATCTTGTAATGTATATTTTGGACTTGGTTAATTTAGCTTTTGAATCCATCATATAATAATAGATGATAATAGCCTAAAGTATTATCAAAAAGCATTAATGTTTCATGATATATTATTTCATTTTTCATGAACCGATTTTATAAACAAGTATGAAGATGCAGAGTATTCTTAGTTAATATTTCTATTCAATAATATAATCATTGCAAATTGGTTTCATCATTTTGGTTAAAATAAACACATACATACATAACAAAACAAAACACTTATACAATTGATTTATATACATTATTAAAAGGTGAATAAAATAATAAATGATACAAGATAATATTCTGTCAAAATATAATGACCTTTATATGTTAACTTTTATTTTATTGTACAATTCTGCAAACATAATTTAATGTTTAATGTCAAGTACTATCTATGTATATATACCTGACATGACTTTCATCAAGCACCATCCTACTGTCATTATAATGTAGCTTTTCTTAAATCATAAATCTTTTAAATATATACACACACTTGAATATAAAAGGTTTTTTTTTCTTTTTTTTTTTATTTCTACCTTTTTTTCTGCAAATTTTTTTTTTATCATACATTCTATTAAAAAGAATAAAAAAAATTTTCTAGAACTATATCACTTGTAAAGTACTGTCATAAGTAAAGAAAGTTTTATATTATAAAAGCTTCTTTTAACTTCTTAACATGAATGCCATAGATATATTGTAATAATGGTTGAGATAATACATTCAAATATACAAAAATAAAACACAGGAAAGAATTATATAAATTTTTATAATATGTATAAAAAAAAAAAGGTGAACAATGAAAAATAGAGGCAGTTGGTTGAACCTCTTTTTAATTCAGGCACTTAATCTCAAACACTGTAACACATATCTTATACTCAAACTTAATCTTTTCCTTTTCTTCTTATTTTCTTTTAAAAAAAAAATTTTTTTTTTCTTCTAGAAGTTTTGTTTTAACATTTAAACGTTTTTAACATTTTTCTCTATATTTATATGATTTTTCTAGGTCAATTAAATTTTATAAATGTGTACATATGTATATGTATGTGTAATATTTTCTACAGTAAAAGGAATAAACATTACGCATTAAGTTTAAAAAAAAAAAAAAAATTTATATAATATTGTAAATTGAATGAAAATTAATATCTTTTAATGAATATCATTAATTTTCCATATTATAATATTATGTAAATTTCTTAATTTCCTGATATCTGTACATATGATGAACCACGAACAAGTTTTGGGAAGGAACAAAGTTTCGTGGAAGTGTTTTGTTGCTGTTCTATGCTCTTTTGAAGAGTAAAAAAAAAATAATAATAATTCAGACTGCTTTATTTAGCAAAATTAAAAATCAATATAATCATCATTAAGAAAATTTTATTATCAAATAAAAATTTGAAAAAAAAAAAAATATTATTATTTTTTTTTACCTCTTGATTTAATTTCAAGCTAATATTGAAATTCAATCATAATTTCTCATCAAATCAACCCTTATTGAACTTACACTATGGAATGAATTTTTAAGGTTTAGATTTATGAGGTAATTGTGTTTTTTTTTTCCAATACCTACTTTATAAGTTCATTCTGTTAAATAATTCGCTTATATTGTAAACAAACAGGGAAAGAAGAAGAAGAAAAATGTAATAATTCTATGAATATTTTTCTTTGAAGTTTAAAACAAACAAATATTTTTTTTTTTCTCTTAAGATTCTTAACGAAGTATGTATGTATGTATGTATGGTACATTATTTTTGTTTTTTGTGTTTTTTTCTTCTTCTAATATTAAAAATACATTTTATAATAGAAAAAATATACCTACCTACCTATAAATATGTTTTTTTTTTTTTGTTTGAAAATATATCTAATTTTTATACTTGTTATATACTTTTTAAAATTGTAATAAGATGTCTGAAATATATTTTTTTCTTTTATATTTGTTTCTTTAAATTTGGTATTTGATGTTGAAAAGTATGTAGGTTTAGTTTTGTTCTTATTTTTTTGCTTCTATTGAAATTGTTGATAAGTGTAAAATAAAACATGTTTGAACCTCTAAAAGAAAAAATTATAATTTATTTAGCCTATAAAATATATTTTTAAAATCAAAAATTCAAAATTTAAAATAAATATTATTATAAAAAGCTAATATTTATTTTTAAATTAAAATATATCAAATAAATTTACATCTAACAGTTATATAATGTGTTTATCTACAAACATATTTAAAAAAAAAAATCTAATAAATTTAATAGTAAAACATCTTACTCGTATAATATAAAAATAAGTGTGAATTAATTAAAGAAACAACTTTGCAATTGTTACATGATATTTTATTTGTAAAATGTAAATTTGTACCGTTTTGAAAAACTCCTCATGTTTTAATACACAAACTTTAAAACACTTAATGCAATGTTTTGCATAACATTTACATGTATTATGTTATCATTAAATTTAAAAAATATATTCACTTACAATATTTCTAGTTTTAACTTCAGCACATTTAAATACATTAAATTTTAACTATTGTTTGTACTACAAGGAATTTCTCACAAGAATGCAAGTTTGTTAAATATGTAGTCTTATTTCACAAACTAAAAAAAAAAACTAAAATTACAAAGTTTAACTACTGGTTCAGGGAATATTCCATAATTTACATAACACAAAAATTCATATTTTTTAACAAATAAAATAACAAGGAAAGTACTGACTTAATTGTTGTTCTAACGTTGAAAAACTATATTAATCTGGATAAACTGTTCAAATAAGTACAGTTAACCAGAAAATGCAAACTTAGAATTTTTGGATTGGTAATAAGACCGGTAGTAATTTATGGTAATTTATTTTGAAAGTGTCCTGGGTCCGCTTTTGGTAAAAAATGAGTTAAAGCTATTTTCAGACGAAGATCAAAATGCCCTTTAATCTATTTACAATAATAAAATTATTGTGTAATATTATGCCCTAGAATTTTTCAGCAGAAATAAGACTGTTATATAAAAGTTGGCACACACCATAAGTTTATTATCTGCATTTTAAAAGAAAATTTGAAATTAATGACTTTTGTCTTTCATATACAAAATTCTTCCACCTTTAACAACGACATTTAAATAATAAAAAAACCAAATGGTAATTGCTTAGAAGCAATCTAAATTGTTCTAAAGGACAATTGAATAAAACGGAATATTTTTGTTTAAGGCTATATTATCGTAACCGGATTGTAATCATTGTATTGTTTTTTCTATTCAAAATTTTCAGATTTACAAAAGTAATGCACTTGTCTATTGTTGTATATTTCATGCAATTTTTCACATTCATATTTCGTTAATATTTTCAAATGTATACATTTACACATGACTTAACAACAGAAATTTTTTTAATACCCATTTTTTCTAAGTGTTAAAGCACATAATTGAAGCTAATTATAAATAACACATTACTTACAGAAAAGATAACGTCCTAGAAAATCTATTTAATTCAGTTGCCCTTTTGTGTGTACATATTATACTACCATCTCTAAAGAAACTATTTTCATTATATTTAAATTAAGTGCAAAACTAAATTATCATATTAAGAAAAACAATTGATATAATTCAACAAAAAGTGAATAGAAAGAAGTCCAATGAAAAAATTACATATTTCATAAACGTTTTTTAAGATTAATTTTTTAATTTGTGAATTTATGAGAACACATCATATTAAAGTTCAGGTAAAGTTATTAAATAAATTGGTTTTGAAGAAGTGAAATTTTTAAAATAAATCTGTCCATTATTAATTTTTTCCGCTGCTGACGTTTGTAAATTTTCGTACACCAAAAACATGAAGGGACCAAGAACTGATTCTTCAGACGTTCCTTTGATCAATAAAATCGAAAGCTTCAGTAAAGTTAACAAATAGCCCATCAGCTACCTTTAAGCCCTTACCATTTAAGGATTATACTGAAAAAGAGTTACATGAAAAAGTATACGAAAACCTTCATTGTATAAGACTTTGTTTTGCATATTTTGTCAAGAACTTACAATATTGCTTCCACTTTTACTTGTACTTGTGAAAACCTCGTTTTAATCACTAACTTACTTTTTGTCTAATTAGACATAGTTATATACTTATATGGTTCGATATAGTTATTATTATTATTTTTTTTTTTTCAAATGTAATAAATAAATGAAATTTATTTTTATTATATTGCATTTATGGAAAAACTTTATTTTCTGAGGCTATGGTAAAACAAAACAAAAAAATGTAAAATTATATGGTTAATAAATATTATTCCAGATTCATGGTTTTATAGTTTTTATTGTGTACATATGAACAATTCAACTTCCTCAAGTTCTTTTGTGAAACTTATCTTTTATTGTTACATTTTTCTCTTGCTTCGCAAATATGTGTTGCGTTCATTTGTATCTATGTACATCAGAAGGATATATTATGAGATATTTTAATACATAAATTCTACGTTTTCTTTTTTTTTGTGGAAGTTAAAAAGTTATAATAAAAATGATAAAACTTCCGTAGAAATTTCAAGAACGTTGAGCAACAACTACACCATTTTCATAAAAAATGCATTTTATTTTTTACAAGATATTATAAAATTTTTCATGTTTCTAGAATTAGGCAATCTAAATTTATTATATATGATTTCAATTTATTTATCACAGTATGTATTATGATTTTTCCGTTTGGTGGCTTTTATCAACCAAAATAGTTAATACTGGCAAAACTATATTATTTAATACTGTACCAGCTTTGTTTTCTTAGTAAAATAAATGTTCTTTTTACAGTTTATAATCTTACCGAAGATACTTAAAAAAAACCATTCGCCATATATTTTCATTAATGCGAATTTTCATAAATCCTGAGAATATTTTTGCACGATAAAAAAATTTTAGAAGTTAATTCCATTAAAAAAGTAAATTGTTCCAACGAATCATGACCACTATGCACATGCAAGACTTACATATTTGATTTACATATTTACTAGTACATATTTCATGTACCAAATTAAATTTTTTAAATTTTTAATTTTTAAAATTTTAAAATTGTAAAATATTGTAAATTCCATAAATTTATTCTAGGAAATGAATAATGAATCCTGAAATTAATAAATTATGCAGACTCATTTTATATATAAAAAAAATAGTGACGAAATTTTCCTTGACAATCGAAATCAACTTAATTTATATGTGTCATCAATATGATTTCGATTCAATATAATAGTATGAATAAGAAAAAATTAAGCTTATATTTTTTGCATAAATTTGCATAAAAAATATACAAAAGTACACACACTCTCAAACGTTGATCGTCCTTTTTTTTTAATATTATTATTTTGTTATTCTTATTTGTATATAATACGTATATGTACTATATTCATATACATACATTTTGGTAAATATTTTTCATCTATAGAAAATTTTGCATGATGAAATTACATTTACAATTTAATTTTTTGGTAATATATCCTTCAAGGATTTTTAACAATCTATTTAAAATTTTATAAAATGATAATCATTTTTTTAAAAGAATACAAAATATATACATATATGCTATGTACATACATATATGTATTTTGGTGTTTAAAGAAAATGACATCGTTGATCCTTTGTAATAATTCCCTTATTATACATAAATAGCTGTCATGTGTACATTTTTCTTTATTTATTTATAAATATACGTACATATCATGTACACATGTATACATATTGAAAAGATGAAAAAATAAGATTCTCTTACCAACAGGACCGCATCTCTTTCTGTAATATGATGAGTTACTGCTACAAAATCTTTATTTATAAATTAAAATTACAGGTATGAGTAAATAAGCTAGTTTTAGGGCAAATTTATCTACTTTCTTTCTCGTAGACGAATGGAATGATACTTGTTGTTGTAATTCTAAGTAAAAGATCCGAAATTATTATTTTAATATTCATATTTTCTTTTGGAGTTTTTCCTCTAATTTACAATATGTAGCAAAGCTATTAAAAATTAATTTATTAATGAGTCATGATGAAAATATTGCTAACATATATACATTTAATCCTTACGTTATTGAGCTTTTGTCAAATCTAAATATCAAATCAATTTGGAAGACTTAAGACTCAGAACAGTGTTTGAGCATACTGATTTCGAAATTCCGAAAATTTTATCCTTTGAAGTAGTTGTTGTGCCGCAAACATTATCACCTAAAAAATATGGTTTTATAAGGAAAACGCTTGCACATGTCAACTCAAAAAACACATAAATCTAAAGAGCAATAATTTTAAAAAAGCAAGTACATATTTGGATTTATTTGAATTCATAAGATATGAGTTTTAAGTCCTCAATTGAATTGGATAAATTTTTAAAATTAATATTATTTATCTGTAAATTTTGCAATTTTAATTCTATCAATTTTTTATTGCTTAAATTAGAAGTTTGATGTTGTGTAATAAAAATCTTACCTACATAACTTGTTCATTCATATATAAAAGCTTAAATATTACATATTCACATACAAGAAATATACTTTTGAAATCTGTATATATGTATATACATTACATATATATTACATTTTTTAATTTCAAATAACTTTTTTGAAATAGAAACCAATTAAAAATTGATTACAAATTCAGAATAAGAATTCTGTAATATCAGATGTACAAGTATGTATCATACATATATCAAATTGTACGGATATCTTATAAAGTGTAAGAAGAGATTTTTTTATTTTTCAATTTTGTAAAAAAAATAAAAGCTAAAATTTCCATACCAATGAGTTTTCAAAATAAATTTAAATTTTAAAAATTTTTTCAACATTTCAGATTTTCTTATTTAAATATTAATTGAAAATTCTCATAAAAATTCATATTAAATAAAATGAATTTATACTTTTAGTTTAAAAATTTACCTAAAACTTTTTCATAAAAAAAAATAATGAACTTTTTTAACCATGATAATTACTTATATGAAAATGTTTTTATAACAATGTTTTCATATTCCCACTTTTAGTTTTTTTTTACTCTCTAAGGTTTTTTTTCCAACTACATAGTTATATTTTAACTATATATTTTTTTTTTATTTAAAATTTTATTCAATGTTATTAAGATTTAAAATTACTTTTTATACCTTTAACTTTTTGCTTTGAAAATAACAGAAAAAATCCTCTAATATTGAAAAATATTTAATTGATGTTAATTTTATATCTATAAAATCTTATCTATTTTAATTTTCAGATCTTTTCCAATCTTCTTCATACTCAATGGTTTCTATTTTATTGACAGTAGCTGCTATATTTGGATAGTCAAGGTATTTAAGATTTTTTTAAAGATTAAAAACGACCTTTGTATAGAGAAAAACACCAGAAAAGTGCACAAAAATATAAACTTATTTCCATACATCCAAAATATTACGACATTGACAGTTTACTGTAAAAATTTGCTAAATATAAAATAGCAAAGTAACAATTCAAACTTCAAGCTAAATATTTTCCAATATTTCCACGTAAAATTATAGTCTACTCGTATATAACGTTTTTTCACATTTTTCTTATATTCAATACTAAATTAAAATTCGAGTTCATTTTGAAAATGTTCAATTCAACGAAATAATTATTCATTTTATAATGATGTACTTTAAACTAAAAAACTTTCTTTTGTTTTGTTCAAAAATTTTTTTTTAAACATTATTACTTCCGCATTTAGTATTCTACAGTGTATACATAATAAAAAAAAAATATCTATGTAAAATTTTAATTAATTTACATAATGTAAAATAAAATTTTGATGAAAAACTGAGTAAATTTAATTTTTGGCTAAAAAGATTTTAATTTTAATTAAAATTGAAATTCAAAGTAAATATTTACTTTCTATAAAAAAAAAAAAAAAAAAAAACAATTGAAAAATGATTTAAAAAAAAAAAAATTAAGTATAAAAGTAATAGGTACCTAATTAAAACAAAAATAATTTAAACAAATCAAAAACAATTTTCCTTTTTCTCCTTAAGCAACATATTATACTTTTCTTCAAGTTTGGAAAAGGGTTTAGTTTATTATTAATAATGCTAAGATTAATGTACATTATTATTTTTCTTTTTTATTCTTGTGAATTATATTTATATAGATATTTCATGATGAAAATAAGCAACAACAAAACACGCAATAAAATTATATTCATTCTAGAAGCTCTTCCGTCGGGGGCGGATATGCGTGAATAAATATGTATATATATATAGAATGTACATAGTTACATTCAAGTTACATATAAACATGTCAAAACGTCTGAACCTGATCGTACGGAGATCGCTGCCGCATCGAATGTGTGTAAATCAATCTTTAATTCTACTCAATTCACATAAGTTACTTAGTTAATGAAGTTAAAGTGTGTTTAGCTTTATTTTCTTTCTATGATTTCAAGAAACATTAATTTTTATTTATTTTAATAGATGGTCAAATTAATTTTCTTGTTATTTTTATTTTACAAAAATATCTTCTACTGTTTTCAAGCTTTAAAAAATCTAAAAAAAAGTATTTGTGATGGGTCTTAGCTTTATTATAGATATAAAATACATACTTATTTTTTTAAAATTATGGAAAAATGAATTAATTTGAATATCGATTTTCTGTTCAAATAATACTTCATTTTCTTTTCTTTTTTGCTCCTTTATAAACTTCTTTCAAACATTTAATTAAACTTAAGGACCCATTTCGATTTTTAGATTATTATTTTGTAAATCTCGTAAATTACTTTCATTGTATTAATATAATCTCTATTCTCTATATATACAGATACGCATACATATAACATTTAACCTCTTGGGGCCCTGCGTACACATATGTGCACATTTTTTAAATCCAGCTAAAAGTGTTTAAGAGTAATATAAAAATCATTCTTAAAATATTTTTTCTCTTCTATTGGGTCTCTTCTATGAACTTTTTCTGAATGTTCTCTCAAATTTGAAATTATGTCATTTAAAATCAGCTGTTTTGTGAAACGTGTTTTAAAAAAATATCATATGCAAGAGGTAAGTTCAAAAAAAAATTTGTAATAATATAAAAAAAGTTGAAAAAATAGTGATTTTTTGTGAAAGTGATCAAAATATATTATATATTTAGTTGAAAAATAAAAACAGTTAAAATCATCTTTAATTTTTTCAAAAACACGATATTTATTAGAAGTACACAAGTGTGTACAACAGGCAGTTACGTTTAAATCATTTGAATTGCTTATGTACACAGTTGTGTACACCGGGCTCATGTACCAATGTTTTTTCTTTTAATTATTTAACCGTTCAAATTTCAGTTATATTCAATTTTTTAGAAATGAAGCCTCTAACAGACGAAGAAATTGAAGAGTTGCTCAATAATAGTTTTGCTAGCTTGTCAGACCTTGATGAAGATGAGGAAGACAACATACAAATTCTCTGGGATGATGTTGTTGAAAATAATTCAGATGATTCAACTGAACACACGAATAATGAGAATGTGAATATAAATCAAAATTCTGAAGAACGGGAATTAAAGTGGAAGTCTAGAAGGTATAAGTTTATCCAATACTTCTTCTATCAGTATTACTTTTAACTCAACTTCTCATTTTGTTGTTGTAGAATGCCTTGTCGACTTCTTTTGGAAGAATCAGATTCTACAGAAACTAGCTTTGATGAACTAAATATATCAGATTTGTTTTTTTCTTATCTCGATTTGGATTTCTGGCATGAAGTGTCCGATCAAACAAATTTATATTCCTGTCAACAAAGAGATTTAAAATCAATAAAAACGACAACCGAAGAAATTCTTCACTTTGTTGGAATAAACATCTACATGAGTGTTCTGAAGTTGCCACAACTACGAATGTATTGGTCAAATGATCTTCGAATTTCCATTGTCGCAGATTGCATGAACAGAGACCGCTTCAAAGAAATAAGAAATTACCTACACTTTGTAGACAATAATGGAAACGTTGATAAAACTGATAAACTCTGGAAGATTCGGCCACTAATTTCTAAAATTCAAAAAACATGTCAAACATTACCAGTGCCAATGCATGTTTCCTTAGATGAACAAATGATTCCTTTCAGTGGAAAATGTAGTTTTCGTCAGTATGTTCCTTCAAAGCCAAATCCCGTAGGGTTGAAAAATTTTGTATTGGCCGCTCCTGATGGGCTTCTTTTGGATTTTAAAATTTATACTGGTCAAGGAACCATCTGTGATAAAGATATGAAAGAACTTGGTCTGGGCGCTGGTATTGTGAAAGTTTTGACATCAAGATTAGCTGGGGAATTTCGTCATTGTATTTACACGGATCGTTTTTTTACCAGTCTCAAATGTTTAGATTATTTGAGACAAAGAGGGATTTTTCAGACTGGAACTGTGATGCGAAATAGAGTTGGTTCAGTAATCACCAAATTAAAAGATGACAATCGGTTGAAAAGAGGAGAATGGGATGAGTGGGTAAGAGAAGATGATGGAGCATGTTTATTAAAATGGAAAGACAACAAATCGGTCCTTCTTTTATCATCTTGTGTTGGATCAGAACCAGCATCAACTTGCAAACGATGGTGCAGAGTAGAAAAAAAAAAAATTGAAGTACAACAACCAGCGATTGTAAAAATATATAATCAGAAAATGGGGGGAGTCGATCTTTGTGACCGTTTTCTTTCTTTTTATCGTCCATCTTTACGAACAAAAAAATGGACCGTAAGATCATTTGACCATTTCATCAATCTAGTTATTGTTAATTGTTGGATTGAATATAAAAGGAAATGCAAAGCTAGTAGTAAAAAAGAAAATGATGTTTTGGGTCTAAAAGATTTTAAGCTTTATTTAGGAAAAGTTTTAATAAATATTGCCAAAAAACGCCCAAGAGACGAAGAAGAAAGATTTGCAGAAGAAGGTGAAGAGGTGTCTTTTGGGACAAAAAAACACCGAAAGATTCAACCTCATCCTGTAGACGAAGTTCGGCTGGATAATTATGGACATCTTCCTAAATTTATTGATTCAACTTCTGCTTCTCGTTGCAGATATCAAAATTGCATAAGAAGAACTAGAACAATCTGTGTAAAATGTAAAATTTTCTTGTGCAGTTTATCCAGCAATTGCTTTTTTAAATATCATCAATAAATAATTGTTTTAATTATTAGAATCTAAGATATGTAAACTCCTATGAAAGACAAATTTTTATTTTGTTTATTTTTTTTTCATTTGTTTTTATTTCATTTGTTAAGTTTATAAATTTTTTTTATTTACTTGTTAATTTTTGTATTACTTTTATTTTTATAATTATTTTCTGACTCAACTATGAACTGAATTTTTTACTTCAATAAATGCCTGAAGTACACATATGTGTACGTGCAAAATATAATATTATTAATATTTTTTTTTATAAAAATTGTTTTTTTAATTTTATTTCAGCCCAAAATAAAAATACTGTTTTTATCAATTTTTAATTTTTTTCACTACATAACTGTCGGGCCCCAAGAGGTTAAATAGCCACAAAATGAAATTATAGTAGCATTGAAATGGTTTGAATCCCTATACAAAAAAAATAAGTTTATCTAAAGTTTAATAAAACGTTTTATTGATATTATATACGTTCCGTATTATTTGATTTTATCCTCATTTTATATGCGAAATTGCCTTAAAATAATAAGATAAAAATAAAATGAAAAAAGAGACAAAAAAAGACATTAAAAGATATATAGAGAGGAAAAATCATAAAGGAAAATCTGCATGAAAAACAACACTTCAGATAAAATTACGAAATATTTTTTGGTAATTTTTTGCTTCAATAAATATACACAATACATATATACATAAATATATATGTACATAGTGAAGATGTTCGTCGACAAACGAATCGTTTTCTTTAAAAAAAAAAAATAAAAATAAAAGCAGATCATATTTTTATTAAAAATATTTTCTTAATTTATTCATTGCAAATGTGTGTGTACTGTGTATTATGTATTTGTATATATAAAAAAAACCTAAAAAATAGAAGTAATATTTATTTCATTGAATTTTTTGTAAATTCCATAAAACAAAACGCAAAATAAATAATTTTCACTATTTTCATGTAAGTTTTTACCGCCTTTTTTCCTATCCGCTTATGATGAATTTTTTGTTTCTAGATTCTATTCGAATACATATATTTTGTCATGACTTAATTGTATTTTATTTATAAATTTAATGGTTTTTAAATAATCAAGGGTTTTTTTCCATTTTATAATATTTTAAAAAGATAAGAAGATTTTGTAAAAGATAAGACTTTTTAGCAACATCAATCTTTAATCGGTTCTCTTGTAAAATTTGAAAAATGTAAGTGGATTAGTTAGTTTATGTAATCATGTAATGTAAAATTTTGTAGTCATTTTTTGTTTTAATAATTTTAATTTGTTCATTTCATATTAATTATTTTATCACTTACCTTTGAAATTAAATATATTCTTAGTAGCTAGAGAGAATTGTTCTATAGAAATTATCAACAATAACAAATAAATAAATAAATACTCTATAAAATATTTTTTGTCACAAAAAAAATTTTTATTTTATAAAAAATACAATTAAAATATTGAGAAACTTAAATTTCAAAAACTTACAATATTGTTGAACTAACATCAACATTTTAATTAAAACGATTTTCAATTCATTTGAAAACAATAAACTTTTATAAAGCCTATTACAATGGAATACGTTTGAGGGTTGTTGAATGGAAATGAAGCTACTTGTCACATTTTCAATTTATCTTTTATATGTGCAATGTGAGATTTGTAAACTTTATTTTATATATAATAATACACAGGTACTGTTATAATATCACTCATACAAATACAAAATCAAAGCTGTTGGTATAACAACCAGTCTCCTTGTAACTTATCATAAAATCAATAAAAACATTTGCCTTTTTAATGAGAATTAATTTATGAATGTGTTATTATAGAAATTTTCTCAAAAAATTTCGGGTTCTACATAATCAATTAAATGTGAAATGAAAATTATAAATTGCATATTTTTGATAATTTTCTTTATAAATCTAAACATACATATGTATCTACATATATTTACTACTAAATTCTCTTGCAATGTAATGTTTTTAAATAATTGATTTTGTGTTAAGAATTGCCAAGTCTTTTTGTATGAATAAACAGAAATTTTGTAGGTTAATACCGACTTTGAACTACTTTATTGAACTATTTATTTGTAAACCTCAAAATAAACAAAAATAATTGCATTCATAATTTCTTCAAGAGTTTTAAAAGTTTCAAGGATTTTCATGGAAAATAATGAAAGGCTTATTACCTGCTTACATGATAAAAATTATTAAAGTTTAAAAAGTTATTATACGTGGTCTTTTAGTTTGAATTTTAGATTGAATTATTTTATATTTGAATAATAGATTGAATTAAAATTAATTTACTACATGATTATTACATACTCATAAACCTCTAGAATAATTGTTTATATTTTATCCTCGAATCTTCTAGGAATAATATAAAATCAATTATAAATAATAGGCCCATTTCTTCCAACAAATTCAACCTTTGAAAACAATTACACGTTAATTGGCTGATAGGCACAATAAGGTACAAGGATTTATTGACCAATTTTCCACCTGATATAACTATTCTAAAAATTTCACTTTCTTTTCATCATAAAAGTCACCTTTAAACATAAAAATGTTTATAGAAATTCTATTGTCTGATTATGTCCATCAGAAGCATCCAATTAGCTGTCCAGAAGGAAAATTATTGACAAAGACAATTTATAAATATCTTTACACGATATTAGCAGAGATTACTTATTATATTTATAATATGGTGTCAATAATACTTATTATAGTTTATTTATTACATTGTTCTCACTTTCGAGAAGAATTATTTTTCCCATTTTGAATGCCTTTCTTTGTTTCATAAAAATTTTTATTTTCCATATTATTAATGTTTTAACCTTTTGTATGTAAGTTTTCCATTGTATAACTCGTATCCTTTGGGAAGGATATTTTTCATTATAAGAAGAGTTTTAGAAAAAATGATTAAAAAAAATACTGTGCAGAATTTTTAAATCAATTGAAGCACAAAATCCGAAGATGTTCAATTTTTAAAACAGATTAAATACTTAGTTTATTTACACTTATTTTTGTTGTTGTTTTTTTTAAATAAAAGTGCATACTGATTTATTATTACCTTTTTTTTTTGTTGCTGAGAATAAATTGGGTTTTTTATTTTTTTCAATATAAAGTAAGAAAACAAAGAATCATCTGTTACAATAACTTCTAAATCAGTATTTAAAGTTGTTATTTGAAATATTTATCATTTTAATTTTGTATACTCAAAAGCTTAAACTACTTTATGAACAGTTATAATTTAATTTGTATAAATTTTCTACTTGTACTTTATGGAAGTTTTAAATTTTGGAAATTTAAATCTTCTACAAAGTTTCTCTATACATTTCTGTGAATTTATCCATGAAATAAAATGCATGTATGCACGTATGTAAATCATAATTTTTCTATACATATTTCATACTTTCATAAACTGATAATACGAACTGTACATTTACATTACCAAAAGAAACGTGTTGCACTTTTCTATTTCCGATTGAATAACGTTTTTCTAGAAAAACAAGAAAGGAAAAAAACAACTTTTCTCAAAATGAAGCTTTTTTAATATTAATTTACTTCACAAATGCGCAGTCATGCTTTTCCGAAATTTTCTATCTACATTTTTCTTATAAAATCTAGTACAATATCTGATTTTATAAAAAATGGTTTAGTTGAAAAGCTAAAAGGCTTTTGTTATTGTTAAAATTTCCACGATTTTATTAAATATCCCTTATGCAATGAAAAAACTTTAAAGGATGCAAACATTTATATTATGTATGAACATATCGATAAATCTGTGTGTGTGGTCAACTGAAACTGTTGTACTCGTGAAGAAAATTTTATAATTAAAATGAAATTTTGGAAAAGGTATTCGCGATATTATTCAAATCAATACTTGAAATATACCGTTATAATGATACGTTCAATTTTTTATTGACAAATAATTTAAAAAAAATTTTGTTCTCCAACTATGTACCCATATCGTTCAAAAACAAAAAAAAAATCTTTCATTGAAGTTATACAATACTTCTAAATAAATAGGAATTTCTTTAATAAAAATGCATCCCTTATTACAGATACTCTTTAGATTTATGAGCTCTTAAACTAGTGGTCGTAAACAAAAAGATAAAATAAAATCAGATTTATCTACGTGGTTTATTTTTCTATATATACAAATAGTAAAATAAATAGAGGATGTACATATACAATTATTTTATGCTTTTAAAAATATGTATATAAAGCTATATTTGTATTCAATTTATCTAAATAAGGATGCTACTTTTATTTATGTAATTTACAGGGAGAAAATGAAAATCAATAAGTAATAAAATTTTAAAAACAAAAACAAAAAACTCATAAATATACATTTTTATATTTAAATATATAAATATAGAAAAAATTACCTAGATAGAATTTTATATTATCCTCATTTTAAAAGAATATACATACATACATATTTATGTATTTATCTCAAATAAAATAAAAATAAAATAATTTTAAATTTTTTACTTAAGTATATATACTTTTGTTTATTCAATTAATTTTTTTTATTTTCTTTCAAAATACATTCCTTGTTTATCTGCCAAAGAAATATTCTCACTTTAAGATTTAAAACTCAAGTAAATATTCATCCATCCATGAAATGATTATTTCATAAAAGATTCTTTATGTTCTTTATTTATTTTTTCTCAAGTATCAAAATGAATTTTAAAAACTGGACAAGAAGAGTATTAAAACACAAAGTAAAAGAAAATATCAAAATAACTTTTATTTTATGTCAGTATGTTTATTTTATATACATATGTACCTACACATATACCTACATACATATGTTGTTGTCGTTCTGTAAGAATTTACAAGTACTTTTTTGGAGAAAATGAGTAGAGTAGGTTAGGTTCAGTTCGGATAGTACTATTTAATGTTCATTAGGGGTTTGTTTCAACACATTGTTCTGGCTTAGAAACGAAGTGTTGTGACTTTTTCTAAGCAACAAATAGTGATTATGTATATAATAAACATTTATCTTTCAATAAAATAGACAGTATCTAATTTATTAGCATCAATTACATGATGCGACAATACACTCTAAAGTTTATTAACCCCAATATGTTAACTTTTATTGTATTGTATGAACTGTTGCTATACCAAACCTAATTTAATACGCGTGTTAAGAATATTTAGCATATGATTTACTTGAGTACCTCATTTTCAACTATACTTTCACAAGTCACAATTATTTTTTTCTATGTACATTACACACATAAAATTTTTTATTCTTACGTGCAATTTTTTGACGTCATATTAAAAAGTACTATGTAGGTATATCATAAGACATAAAAACTGGTATAGTGTTAAAACAAAAAATAAAAAATTTTTTTTCTTACCTTTGTAATATATACAATAAGTTTCCTGTCATATAAAAACTCATATAAAACATGAATAAATATCAGGTGTAAAATTTTACCCTTTTTTTCTTGTTTTTACATAACTTTTCTACAGTTTTCTATGTTTTTTCAGGTCAATTAAATTTTGTTCATGATTCAAAAAAATTTTTTTTTTGTTCTTGTTTATAAAACGTAAATTTTCAGGGGATTATCAGGGATGTATATATACACACACATATATGTACATAATTATATCAAAATTAAATGGAAATAATTGAAATAGTTGAAAGAAAAATACGAAAATTCATTCACTAAAGTAATTTAGTTATATCTTTAGTTTGAATCAACCAATTCTGATGGAATATGAATTTTATACATATACAATTTATACATAGTAATTTTTAATTTTCATGTAACTCGCAAAAAGAAAATCATTCAATTTTGATGGATGTCTGCCTATTGTAATGTACATACTACATACATATATAGAATAGTTTACCACCCATGGCCATTTCCCGTGAGAATATTTTGAAAACTGCTTTTCTGCAAAGTTGAAATTGTCAAAAACTGAATTGTAGTTAGTAAATGACCTTTTGAAAATACATTATTACGTTATTTTGGGAACAAATCAATAAATAGCCCAAAAGTAAGGTTAACTCTCACAAAGTTGTGTTTAATGAAATGTTGAATGCTTTTTAAAGAACTTGTAACTTTTTTCTAAGAATGATAGGTATTTATATTATTCAACAAGTTATGGAGAATTTTGAATTTTTTTTTTTACAAAATGAAGATGATAACAATAACAGAAAGCATAAAAAAAGTGAAAACACTTAAAACTAAATTGAAAATCCGATTCAAAAAATGTGGAATGTATGGAATAAGCAATATGAAGCAAAAGATGAAAAATGTGTTCTTTTCCTAATTTTTATAGAAATAAACCGTACCAGAAATTAGCATTTTAACATATTCTTTAATATTTATAAATATACCATATAAGCACACATACATATGTATGTATCTATCTTTTCTCTGACTACCTGAATATATTATTTGAATAAATGTTCGTATTCGGTAATGTGAAAACTGAATTGTATTTGAATATTATTTGAAGATGTTACAATTCGAGAATTATCGTATTAATTTTTGTTTTTTTGTTTGTTTTTAATCATACCTCATCGGTTGATATTGTCTAAAATAAATCAAGAACAATTTTTTTTGTATATAAAAAATTTTTGTTTGTATATATTACCATTTTATTTTAAGTTGGTTTTTCTTTCAATGCATGTGAAACACTACCTATACGAAAATTCATTTTATCATATACTGAATGAGAATGATATATTTATTATACATACATAATATTCATTGGTATACCTAAAAAAAAATATACATACATATTTTTTTATTTACATAGCCAAAAGGAATTTATTTTGTTTCAAGCATCTTTCTAGGCAGAATCAAAATAGTAATGGAATGAATAAAAATATATAATGATAAAAAGAAATAAAATGAATACTCCTACTATTTATTTTTTGAAGTTAGAAACAAACAATTTATTTGCTTTCACATTTTTCAATAGAAAACAACAAAAAAATATATATTCCATAGGAAAAAATAAATATTCAACCTGAAATAAAAATAAACAATGTTTAAATTTATTCGCAAAAAAAAAAAAAAAAAAAAAAAAAATTTACTTTTAAAAATTGTAAAATTTATCTAATTTGAAAAACAAAAAAAAAAATAATTAAAATAAAATAAATTAAATTGATTTTCGAAATCTTATGTTCAAATAAAAATGAGAATAGATAGCAATTAAATTTTGTCCTAGAAGAAAATTAAAGGAAATTCAAATTGATTTAAGAATATACAAAATAAATAAGATGATTGAGGATAGTAGGTATTATATACAAGTATGTGTATCTATTACATACCTTATAGGTAGTATATTTGCAAACAAAATAATCAGATAGAATAGAAAATTGATTTGTTTATTTATTTTATCATTAATATGGTACGCAAAATTTGTTTTATAAACTACAAATTAAATTATTCATAAAAGTGTAAGACAATAAAATATAAACAAAAATGTTCAGTAAAAACCAATATATAAAATTATATAAAAAAATCAATTTTTAAAATAATATCCTATGGTTTAAAAATACATTTCCTGGAACCTCATTCATTATTATTTTGATTCAAAGAAATAAAGTGAATTTATACAATAATCTTAATTATTTATTATTAATGATCACGCAAAACTAAAGATATATTATTGATTATAATATTTTTTATATACGAGTATAAAAAAAAAATGTAATAGTTTTATACCTAAAGGAAAATATAATAATTAACCATAAATAAAGTGGAAATGTATCAAACGATTTTTCTTTGTAGAACTTTTATAATTTATTACCGTTAATAAGAAGCTACTCATTGGGGCAAAATGAAAAGAAAAAAAAATGTAATAGAAAATGATCAATGTTGAATTACCCTATCATAAAATGAACAATTAGTTCTTGTTTCTATTGAATGTTGCATTTAAGACAAATTTTATTATTAATTCCACTAAATTAAACAAGTTCATAGATTCAGAGATCTAAGGCTAAAGTGTGAATGTTATTGATCTAGCAGAAAATTGAAAAATATCTAAATGTATTAAATTCGAAATTAAATCCATTCACATTCGAAAATATAAATAAATAACTTTTAGATATATCATTCCTAATAAAATAAAAAATCACCAATAAATACAAAATAATAAAACAACTTAAATAATTTTATTGATAATCATATAGTCAGCACTTTATTCAAAAGATATTTGATATTTTTAGAACTTTATGTATCTAGTCTTTAAAAATACATCCTCTTTTGACCTTTCAAACAGTTATATTCTATTATTTTTTTTCCCCTGACGTAATACATAATTTCTTTTTTAAGTTAAGTTTAATTTTTTTTTTCTCAATTCAATTTGCATATCTCAAGCAATTATTCTTAATTACTGTTTTTATCATAAAAGCTTAATTATCTATTTCTTTGTTTGAAAAAAAGAAAATCAAATAAAAAAAATATATATATTTATTTTTAAATTTTTAGCACGTTTCCTTTTATTCCTTACAACTCGTTAACAAAAATAATAGAATTAATTATTATCATAAACGAAGTTTTTCTTCCTTATTACTGTTTTTCTTACTTTTTCGTTTTATTCAATTTCCCTTCTCATTTAGTTTATTTTTTTTTTCCTTTTTATAATTTTTTTTCAGTTTAATTTCTAGACATTTTTTTTGATAAAAAAACGAAACATGTATAATACATGTATAATATATACAATATACGAGTTTGTACATTTATTTTGTATTATTTTGTTCTTACAATTGCGAATTCATACGCGAACACTTTTAATCATTAATTTCAAATAATTTGAAGAATTTTTAGAGAGTTTTACTAAAAAAACCAACAAAAAAAAAATCAATGAATAAGTGAATTAATATGTTTGTACATATGTACCTACATATATTAAAATAGAAATTAATGTCTGTTTGTATGAACGTACATACATATGTATATGAGAAATGTAACACTTATATTTTATCTCTAGTTTTATATTATATATAATATAATTTTAAAAAATACAAAAGGAAAATTTGAAATCATCATTTTCAAATTAATTAATGAAAATTAAGAGCACAGTTCAATTGATTTGAATTCAAATATTATTTTTAAATAGCCTAAATTCAGTTTGATGTTGCTTTCAGGAAGACTTATATTGAATTTCAGATAATTTATTAACAGAATTCGAAATAAATAATTACTACATTTTAATGCACATAGTTCAGGTATTTCATCGAAATTTCCACAACATTTCTGTCAAAATTTTCAACCAGTTTTTAAAAAAAAAATTACAATAAATATTCATTTATTCCCTTTTTCTATTTTTCACTATTCGGTATTCATTGTTTAAATTCAATTGCATTCGAATAAATAAGAAGAATCCTTTAATTTATAATTTTATGAAATCATACAGTTTAACATGATTTACCTTTACCGATTTTTTTTGACTAGGAAAATATTCAAAACCTTGCTTTGTTTTTTAAAACTCACCTTAAATTAAAAATTGAAAAGAATTATTCATTATTTATTAAATCAGCAAAAATGATTTTAATTGATTTTTTTTAATGTGGTGTTACATACAAACTTTTGAATCAATTCTAAAAAAAATCTATAAAAAGTTTAATATACACATATACTTCTGATGCTTTATTTTTATTTATTGAAGCACAAACGATATTATTTTAACTTATCCTTTTGATCGAAAATTTAAAAAAAAATAAAGTTATTATCCTACCAAATATAACTTTCAGCTATATTTAAATTCAACTTTTACATAAGTGTGCAAATATTGTATTTTCTTTTCTTTTAGCGTTAGTGTGATAGTAGGTCAGGTAAAATTAAAAATATCTATAACACATACTCAGAAATACTAAAAGTTTTCCATGAACTGACAGGAATATAGGGAATTTAGACATACATAAATACATGCATCTATCATTTGCCTGATAGTGTAAAAACTTGTAAATTTTAATTTTTTCAACAAATATTAGACTTTGATTAAAAAAAATATTTCGTAGTAAATAAAAGAAACGTACACTGATGCATGACTCTCGAAATTTTCTTTCTATGGACTGCTAAAATTTATTAAAATGAAAACTATGTTCAAACGGTGAATATTAAAATCAAATGATTTTGATTTTGAATATTATTAAAACTGAACCCATTATTTATAATGACATAATGTTTCATTTCAAAACATCCAATGTGAATGAAAATTAATTTATCATGAACTATGTATGTATTTTTTTTTTTTTTTTTTTTGCGATTCTTCACTTATGTATATATTGTTTTCTATTGTATCACGTTTAAATCTCGTATTTCAGCAAATTTAATTTCCTACAAGATAATAAATACACAATACAACTTTTACATTTAGATAAGTCTTGCAGAGGTTAAATGTTTATTTTGTAAAGGAAAATTAAATAAAATTGAGTACAGAATTCTAAGACGAAAAAAAGTTTATGCATTAAAAAGTGTAAGTGTTTTTTTTCTCCTTTCCATGTAATTTAATAACACACGCAATTTAAACATTAATTTCAATTAACGATGTAATGAAGAGAAATTCGATATCATATTTACAATATATCCTTACGAAGAAGAAGAAATAAAGTCATCATTATTTATTTTTTTCAAGTTAATATAAGATATGTAAATATGATACATATGTACATATCTAAGTAGTAAGTTAAGGTGAATCGCGTGTATGTACATATAATGTACTTTTTTTCACTTATTAATTTAATAAATGTTAAATAAATTGGAAAAAAAATATCAAATTTGAAATGATATTCGAAATGCACAAATTATAAATTTTATTGATTGTCGATTTTAGTGCTACACAATAAAACTATTCATGAAAATATTATTAAATTCAGTTGTTGTTTTTTTTTTAACAAGTAATCTGAGTGTATAAATATTATTTTAAATAAATTTTTTTTAATAATCCCAATATCATAATTCACAGAGTCCCTATAGGATTTTTGTTTATATTTATATTTCTTTTATAGCAAATATTTTTTTTTTAAAAAAAGCCAATCGTTATTTATGTTTGGGAATTTTACGATATCATTCAAGAAATATTATCGGCGTTATAATCTAGAGAGGTTTCGAATACAGGAACTGTTGTTGTTTTTTTTTAAATTTTCATTTGTGAAATAACATGATGCTTAAAAACTTAATTCCAATAAAAATTTATCATAAGGAAAAAAATGAATGTTTTATTGAAAATAGCAAAAGTAATTTTTAAAAAAAAAGTTTTTGTTTTATCTTTTCATATTTAAGCTTTTGTTTTTTGTTTTTCACAACATTCTTTTGAAAACAATTTTTTTATCTCTTTAAAATATCGACTTATTGTCATATAATTTAAACTTTATGTCAATAACATATTTTCATTAAATAGAAAATTAATACCTAATAGGTACAGTAACAAAATTAAATAGATAATTTAATCCAGTATGTTACGTAAAGCAACATGTTGAAAATCTGCAAATTAAAATATACCTAATGTATATATAACAGTAAAAAAGATCATTTCAATAACAATAATCTTATTTCATAAGGAAACACATGAAATTTAAGATTAATAATGATCGAACTTAAATGCAATAATAATTTTATGTAATGTTTTTGTTTCATATTTAGGTTATATTTTATTTCTCTTATGTTTTATCATAATTTTAGAAAATTAAGAAAAAATTGTTTCAAAAAATGTTATGGATACATGCATCCTTGAAGAAAATTATATTCAAGTTTAAAATCTCCTTAAGAATAAGAATAATATTCTAAATAGAAGAATTCTCTCTAATTTAAAAAAAAAAATAATTTTAACCAAAATTTCGCTTTCTGTTATTTTTTTTATTTTTATTTATTTATATATTTTTTTAATTTATAAAAAAATATATAACTTAAGCAACAAGAACTTAGTACATAACAACAACTTTTAAACTATTAAAATGTTCTTATTCTACGATGAAAAACTTTCGCAGTAAAAATAATTTTTTATTTTAGTTTTGTACACTTTTAGAAGCTTAAAATTAAATTTGTGAATAGTTATAATTCTATTACCTACGTATGTAAGTATATCATTCCTTTTAATAAAGTAAATGAGATTCCTGTAAGATAACAATTTTTTTTTTACATTTTTTCAGTATAAATAGTACACACATATAATTAACATTATCTACTCATAATATGAAATTAGAGATATGCTATTTTTAATACTTATAAATAAAATAAAATTCTTATCATGTCTGTAGTTCTGAGGTGCCACGTTTTTTTTAAATAATATTTACAACAAAACTTCATTCGAAATTGTACCTACATTTTATTTTCACATAAAAGAAAAGCTTTCTAGATAAATATTCCATACAAATGCGCAGTAGGTGGTGTATACTTTTATTGTATGGTTTATAAAAAAAATTCTATTTTTCGAAATTTTGTTTTTAAGTGAATAAAAATGTACATTTCAAAATTCTAAAACTTATGTAGTACAATTTAAAATTTCGTATGAAATGGTTCAATTGAGAAGCATATTTGTATGTACACATTTTGTTTTAAATTTTTACGAATTTTTAATACACAAAAATAAATTTTCATATCAAGTTTACTAATCAATATATGTTGTTTTGTTTCAGAATTTATTTTACATAATAGAAGCATAGAAAGCAATTTTATGATTTTCTGAACAATAAGTTATCTGCACATACGAACATTTGATTCTTAAGAAAAACAAATACGTCGAAACAGTAACTAGATGGAGTTCAATTTTAATATATCTGGGTTATTCAGAAATGAGTATTTTTTATTTTCTATGTGCTAATCTCTTTATGAATTGACTTCTTGAAAAAACCTTTGGCATAGAGAAAGGTAATACTATACTATAATATTCCCTATACAAAAAAGCAACTATCTCAAATTAAGATTTAATGATATTTAAATAAAAGTATTTATACTTATTTGAAAATAATTACAACAATAATATAAAAATAATAATAATTTGCATCATATTACATTAAACGATAAAAAAATTTTGTACATATACCTTTGATTGTAATATGATCCTTATTTTTTTTTTTGTTTTCAAAAAAATTAAATATTTATGACATTTGAGCTTATTTTAAAAAGAAAATAAGAAGTATTCGAGAAATTTACATAATTTTCTCATTATTTTCTGTCATTATATTCTCATCTATCATTTGACTTTGAAAAATTTAAATTTACAATAAAAACAAAAGAAAATATAAAGTAAATGTGTACAATATATGTAATTATGTACATACATATGTATGTAAATATTTACACTGTACATATACTCTAATTACCTTAGTTTTATTTTTATTTAAACTTTTCTCAAAAAAAAAAAAAATCTTACTTATTCAAAATAAATACATAAAATATTATAGAATAGTTTTGTGATAACGATGTTGATCATTATGTTCTAACTAAATAAAAGTGCAGTAAAGAAATATTCAAATTTTATGGCTTATTAACATTGTTAAATTTAATACAAATAATTGTGTTTTCTTTAATGTTTTCTGTAATGAAATATCAAATTATTTTAATAGATATTTTTTTATTCATTAATTGTTTACTTATGATGAAATATTTTTTAAATTATTTAAAAAATGTAATTGATTAAAAAATTGATTGGTAAATGTTTATATAAACCTTTATAAAGAATATATGTAAACAAAAATAAAAACTTCAATTTTTTAACCTTTAACACTAATTATATTTATATTTACATTTTTATAAAAAATAATTTATTTTAATTAACAAACAAATTTTTAATCAATTTGGAAAAAAAAAAAATTACTTCAATAATTTAATTTATGTTAGTATTTTATGTAAACATTATATAAGGTCATTCCAAACATTTGTACATATGTATGTATGTATATAAAATCAAAAAAATAGAATTGTAGAATTTTATTACAATATAATTTATTACAAAATAATACAACACAAATAATTGAATTACTATTTTTAGTCATTCATTTGCATTGAAATAACTCAATGTTTTTAAAACACATGTATAAAAAATTAAACGTACATACATATATGTATTTATTCATAAAAATAAAAAATTTAAAAAAAAATGAAACGAAATCAATTAAATTTTCAATTTAATTTACCAAAAAAAAAATTATTTATTCAGTTTTCGTGTTTCGTTGTCATCATATATCACAAGGTAATTAAAATTGTTTTTCTGTTTTCATTTGCATTACAATGTAAATCATACTCACAACTATTGACTTTTGATAAACTAATTAAAAAAAATAATCTATAAAAAGTATTCAAATTTTTCTAAAACTTTTAAGGATATTATGACAGATTATTGAGGATCGATTGTAACTTTTTGTTACTTAAAAACTAAAATAGTTATGCTATAATGCTCGTGAGTAATACCAAAGAATCTTTACTTAATGAAACTTAAAGAGATAATATCTCATAAATCTAAAAATCCTTCAAAAAGACATAAAACAAAAGACTTTATAGTACTAGAACATTTTTTTCCAAATTTTTCTCTGTGAATAGTACATTAAAATTTGTTACTTTGAACACAGTTAATAAAATCGATGTAAAAATTAGAACTGATGATAAAGTTAAAATTATGAAATCAAAGTATTGCAATTTTTATTCTACTCTGTATCTTAAATGTAAATGTTAAGGAAATAAAAATAAAAGGCTAATACATACATATTTAGTAAATAAATAAACATTAAGAATACAGTGAAGAATAAATGAAAAGAAAAACAATAGAGGATTATTCGTTTTATTTGACTGAGATCAAAAGCTTTAATCTGTTGACAGGATGTAATCTACTTAAATTTATTTTATATCTTCAATTTTTTTTTTTTTTTTGCATTATTCTTAAAGATGATATTGATTTTGAAACAGTCAAATTAATAATGTTTATATTTTTTTTAAATTTAAAATATCAGTATAAATGCTAATTCAAAATTATAAATTCAGCATTTACACATTGAAATTACTCATTATTTTCTATTTATTATTACTGTTGCTAAAAAATTAGCCTGATTGTGACTATAAAATGTTGTGATTTCGAAAATTAATAAAAACTAAAACATACATTAAGGATTATGATTTTTTTCATTGATTTTTACTGTGTGCATATTTTTAATTGACTAAATTAAATAGAAAATATTTCTTCAGTGCCTTTGATTAGGATAGCACTAGACGCATGGAAATGTAAAAAGAAATGGTGGAAGTTTTGTGGAAAAGAAAGGAAATGTTGATAAAAGTCCCATTTGAAAATTTCTGGTAAAAAATATTAATAGTTAAAATAAAGCGGAAAAGGAAATCATTAGGTTAGTAGTAAAACTTTCATGAATAATTAAATTTATTTCATTTGAAAAAAAAAAGAGATGTACAT
Organism: Bombylius discolor; assembly: GCA_939192795.1. Taxonomy (NCBI): domain Eukaryota; kingdom Metazoa; phylum Arthropoda; class Insecta; order Diptera; family Bombyliidae; genus Bombylius; species Bombylius discolor. Next base: position 41,103,613 of record OW584241.1, read on the forward strand.
ATATTGTACATATCTTCAGGTGAATAAATTTAAAAATAGATTTCTTATTTTTAGAAATTATTGGTAATTTTTTTTAATCGTAATAAAAACTTTTATTTTATTTTTTTCAATGTAATTTTTGAATATAACACTCTTTCTCTTTATCCTTCATAAATTTAAAAATAAAAATGTATTTCATAGAAGTAAAGACAAATGTTACAATAGAAATTGTAAAAATAATAAATAAATATTTCGACATATACTTAGACCTTTTGATTACAAAGAAAAATAAAATAATTTTAAAAGCATTGTTTCATACAAAAATAATAATAAAGAATAAATTTCCATTCATAAGAAGGTAAAAAAATATAAATATAGGAATTGATAATATAATTGCAAAAGATATGTCTATGTATGTATGTATGTGTGCTTTAAGCAAAACTTGAAATACATATTTGAAAAAAAAAAATGAAGAAGACAACTTGAAAGAGATTAAGTTTCGATTTATTGAAAAAAAACAATATATGTACATATATTTACATAAGTCTTTGAAAAAAAAATGATGTTTTTCTCTTGAAAACAAAATTTTTATAATAATTCACAAAAACGGAAATTCTGAAGGGTGATTACATTTTAAAAAAATCATTGAATTTCGTCCTTTTTCTTATCTTCCAACCACAATATAAGCTCAATTAAATTTCTCATTAAATGTATAATTCAATTTCAAATGTAAATTTTACTCTTTAATAAAGTAAATAAATTCTACATCAAAGATTCTCCACTACCAAAATTTTTTATGACAAAAGTATATACTATACATATATTTATGTAATAACATACTCATAACAAAATTTGTGGTGGTTTTCTATCTTACAAAAAATGTGAAATATTTTATATAAAATATTATATAATAATGATATAATACAAATATACTTTTTATGAATATACATACATACATACATACAACATATAAATACATATATGTCCTTACACATAAAATACATATACATATGTATTCGAATTCGACTTCAAAATGTTCATTTATTCCCATAAAAAACCCAAATACATAATAATATAATATTCGTACATATAAGTATATTATAAAAATAAAGATTGTAAGGGTCGTTGATAGTATCATAAAAATGAAATGCTACAATTATTTTCTTCATTTCATCAATAATATTAACATTATAAGAAAACATTGAAATGATATTGAAACCCACATAATATTGATTAAATGTTTACTTTTATTTACAAATAACATATGTGTTACAAATTTAATTCATTATCTAATACATACATATGTATCATGTTTTATTGATTTCGAAAATTATAACACTGCGTGTAAGGAAATATAAGCTAATAAAATTTTGAAATATGTATATGTTAACTATAAAGTGAATAAGCTGGATTTTAGTATTTAGTTCTATTTTGATGTTTAAAAAAACGTGTTGAAAATTCCAATCGATATATTTGAGATCAAACGTCAGGAAAAATAATTTTTCGTGCATAACCCGATTCCTGTGATTCAGGCACTAAATCCTTAAAGTTCAAAAAAATAGTCGGTACATTTGAGATAATTAAGATATAAATATATGTATAGTCTTTAGTTATTTTTAATTTTATTTCGAAATTGGAAATAATATAAGAAATTCTTGATATTTTCAAAAACTTTAAATAAATTTTCAAACTAATTCAAGGGTTCATTTCATCAAAGCAATAAAGAATCTTCAACTTGTATCCTTTGTTTTATGTTTCTTTTCCAGATAATTACCTCTTTTTAAAAAAAAGTACTATAAGATTTTGTAAAACATTTTTCATTACTTTTCTATACTTGTATCTCGAAATATATAATAAACAAAACAAAAAGTTATTTATTATTAATCATCACGCAATGTTAGAAAGATATTATTAATTACTACCATTATTATATAGTTTAATAATAAAAAAGCATTTAAGCTGATGCAAAAAGTAATTAATCATATAAAAAAAAGGTGGTAAATCATAATTTACTAAATGATATTTTTACTACATACATAATATGTATAAAAAAGTATATATTTACATAATATAATAATAAATATCACTAATGAGATCTATAATAACTATTCTGGAAATCTAAAAAATAGCGAGACAAATAAAAATTTAAATTCTTAAACTAAATGTGTTCAATTAGAATGATATACTCGTACAATATACATATTTATAATAAATATAAACTTACATAATCATATCAAGTGTCACACTTTTTTATAGCAGTTTTTAGGTAAAAATACACAATTTTTTTTAAAAGGAATAAAGGAAACGAAAAAAAAAAAACAATACATAATAATAGAAAAAATATAGAAAAGAATAAGGAACCCTGGTTATAAATTTTTGAAATACGAAAAGACAAAATTAATAGCTCTTCGTCCAATAAAATTTCATACATATGTATGTACATTAATTATATGATGTACATATATATGTAGATATACATTATGTTATATGATGTTTATACATTAAAACTTTTTATTTACATATGTATTTTTATTTTTATTTTTTATTCTTCTCTGTTTTTCCCCATCTAGGTAACCATACATGAAATTGATACATATTATGACGTGTGGAAAGTGTAACATCTGAAGATATATACATATGTATATTGAGTTAAGCTCATATCATATTAATAATTTAATGAATCAAATTGTAGATATTATTGATTCATTAATTCAATTATTTGATTCATTAACAAGATTATTTTGGCCAAATTATGCACAACATGCATGGATTGGTAAACCACATATACCAAAAAAAGGAAAACTATTTAAAGAACGTTTATCAGAAATAAAAAATATTAAAAATTTATATAAACAAATTTGTACATTATTGAATGATCAAGATTTAAAAAATATGATATCATGGAATTCACCATTTAAAGGTAAACAAAAAATAAATACATATGAACATACGATTATATATACATATATAGAAACCATAAAAAAATCGATATAAAATTTTTTTTAAAAAAAGATCAAAAAACTATAAATCATTTCAGATATTAATGTTTTTGATACATCAGCTGTTGGACAAACAAAATGGAATAAAGCATTAAATCAATTTGAACAATTATTACAACCAATTGATGAGAAAATTGCATTAGCAATTAAATCGCAATTATATAATCATTTAAGCAATCCAAGACAAATTATTTTCATATTTTCAAAATATGACACTCTTATACAACGTCCAACTGTATTAGAATTACTAACAATTGAAAGAGAACAATTTCTTCAATCGTTACATATTTTATTGCAAGATTTAAGAAAAGCAATGAGCGATTCTAATATAGAACCAGATACAGGACATTTATCCACAATTTGTAATGAATGTCGTTGGTTAAAAGTTGTACAATATCAGGTAAATTATACTCGTATAAGTTTAAAAGAAAAATATCAACTTTTGAATGATATTAAAAGATAAAATTATTATATTTTAGATTTATAAAGTTGAAAAAGTTAGTCATTTAGTTAATGGTAGAGAAGGTTTTGAAGAAATTAATAAATCATTACAAGATTTAAAAGAGAAACTGAAACATTACTAAAAACAAATTTTGAAATTTGGGCTGAACAAAATCTGAAAAATAAAACATTTCCATTCTTTTGTTTAAAAAATATTTAAAACAATTTACACAACCCCATTTAAAAATCTTAATTTCTCTTTTTGTTTACTTCCACATTAAATTGCATAAAAGAGCCATTATGTATATACATAATACATACACACATACTTTATTCATATCCTTCAATAGACTTTAAATACTTCCTTCTGGATGAAGAATTCAGTTTACTGATAATATTAACTTCATATTCGAAACAGATGATTTATCACATGCTTCGCCAGCAACAATTTCTCGTATGGGTATTGTAAATATGAGCTAATAAAAAACATCGCCAATATAATAAAAAAAAAAATAATAATATTAATAAAATCTGTCTAAAAATAAATATAATAAAATTTCTTTTGTTTTTGTTTTTTTTTTTTTTTTCAATAGCAAGCACTGAGGATTTAAAAGAGGAAATCATTATCGAAGCATTTTTGAAAAATAACAATGAGAATTCTGATGATTTACTTCGTTCATATATTGAAGAATATATTTGGCAATGGCAATCGATATGATTTACAATGAATTTTAAAATAAAAAAAAATTACATATATAGGGCATATAGGTATACATATGTATGTATATAGTATGTAATATATACATATAATCTATAATAGAAACAAAATATTTATTTAATATTTTTTTTAGTTTTACAATGGAAATATAAAAAAATTTTTTCATAAAATCTTTATCAAAATATATAAAATATCGTGATAACTTTTGTTTTAGTTCAATACAAACATAAAATGTTTTCAATACAGGCAATAAACAAAATATCTTTTCAAATAAAATTTTAAAACAAGCAAATATTTGTATACCAGATCCATCAAAAACTAAATATACATATGTATGTATATTTATTACAATAAAATTCATGATACAATTGAAATTTATGATACCATTGAGCATTCGTTTAATAATAACAAACAATTTATAAAAAAAAAAAAAAAAAAATTCAAATATGTCAAATCAACCATTTATTGTTTTTGGCTCATCAAATGTAATTAGTCATTTCTGATGAATTATCTAAATATTAATCAATTACATTAGAATGTAACAAATAATTAATTTCAAATTACGGCGGCAAACCCAAAAATGATTTTTGAGGACGTCTTCCTTTTTTGAAAAAAATCTGCTAGAGTATTGAAAATAAAATTTGAATTGACTTGTGCTTTCGGAATTAAACCTAAAAACCGATCTTTCACTTTTTTTGATATTTTCATCAAAATATTTCACTAATATACAGAAAGGCATTTTTTGTGTTTATATCTGTAGTTTCATCGAAAAGTTAAAGAAATATAGGATATTATATACTTTTATATATGTATTATATATTTTTAAAAAGTATTCACTATACAAAAAAATTTTTTTTTTTTAGTTTTTGGGTTACATTCAATTCAATAACTACATACTTTTAATTTCAAAAATGTTCATTACCATCATCCAAAAGTACAAGTGTAATAAAACTAAAAACATATTTGTCTTAGTTCTTTTTTTTTTTTTCACTTTTAATTAACCTGAAATGTTTAACTCATCATCTAATTGGTAATATGCAGTTTTCACAGAGAGCATTTAGAAAATGAATATTTAGATCAAACTCAAAAGAAAAAGTATGTATACATATATGCACAATTATGTGACAAAATTCTTTGAATGTATGCTCTTTTTAAAAGAAAAACAAAATAAATGGTAGAGTTAACGCATAGTTTTAATATTAGGACGTTTTTGTGTGTTGCATTACAAAAGATATTTTTTAAAGATAAATTTTTATATTTTATATAAAGCAAGAAAAAAAAAAGGGTTAGAGCTGCTAGAAACTTAATACATTTGCAGTAATACTAGAGAAACTTTGATATGTAAGTTTTTAAAATTAAATGGGATAAAACCAAATAAAACTTTAATAATGTAGCGTAGTCTGCTAAAAACAAAATATAACTAAGAATGTAATACCGTGTTATTTTGTGTTTATTTTAGAATCGTTTAAATGTAATTCAGTTACTTGTTGTAATATTTACGAATTCTTATAGTTTTGAAAATTTCAGTACAAAATTTTTCGTACCCTTATATATGTACATATATTCTATAAATTAAAAAAGAATTAATTTTTTAAAGCCTTTTCGATAAAATCTGGATAATTGAAATTTTTTTCTCTATATAATAAATAATTTACTTAAATAATTTTGAAAATGAAAATATTACAGGTTTCTACAGCATATATTTTAGAATTTGGATTAGAGAAGCACAATATTTTGATGTTATACCTCTAAATAATAATCTAGATATAATATATTATACCACATATGACTTTAATCGAAATCTACCTCATATCAAATAAACATTCGTGAATTTAAAATGAATTATATCATTGAAAAAAGAGTTGATATCAGTTACAAATGAAAAACCTTACATATAAGTATATTTTAATGGAACAAAATCAGAACATTAACTTACAAAATATTATTTTTTATTACCAATATGTGTTAGTATGTATATATAGTAATAAATTTAAGAGGATTTTACTTGTGAAAGTCTTGAATACATGTCAATATTGGTATACTATACTTATACATTTATGGTTCAATTTTCTTGTCAGAAAGAATTACTTCAAAATGTTGAAAGTGCATCTATCCTTGTCAATACTCATTCATTTCTGATGAGTGGATAGAGTGTATAGTAACTGTATGTATAAGGGTTTATATTACCTTTACTTTAAAAAGGATTTTCTCTATGATAAAAGGTATCACTATATATTTTATTAAATTCTATTATTCTGTTGTATGAAAATATATTTATTTTATGGCTGCATTTTAAGATTATTCTCAATCGTATCTAAAATCTCGATATCATAAAATCATTAATTTACTTTTACAATGATTATTTCTGGCTGCAATAGATGTAGAAGAAACGTTTTTAAAAATTTATGGAATTGTAAAAAATAATGAAAGTTAAGTAACTAATTTTTCAGTTAATTTTCGTGCTTTAATTTTCATACATTTTTTTTTTGTAATACAATAGACACTTTTTAGAAAGTCTAGAATAAACGTATACGTAAATTTTCAACGAAAACCAAAAAATAACAAAAGAATTCACATGAAAAAAAAAGCCTAAAGATATTTAGAAACTAACCATTCAAATTCTAAGATACATACATACAATATTGTACATACATTTACGTATATATAGAAGCTAAGTTAAAAAATTCTAAAATTAAATGTTTCAGAAGTAATTAAAGCACTCTGTAGGTATGTAAATTATAATTCTAAAAGGTTTTGGAAATTAAAATTTTTGGTATGATTCTCATGTGTGATTTGAATTATTTGCATTTAATTTTCCACTATGTCACTTTTTCAAGTCACGTTTATTCAACATGATATTAACATTATTAATATTTCAAATTTATAACATGTATACTATAATTAGGTAAGAAAATATAATATAAGATAAGAGTTGATTTGTATAAAGTTCTTAGAATATTAAATAAGTTTTGAATATGTGTTATTCATGACATAAGCAATTTATATGTGTTTATTAAATAATTTACTAACACAATAAATAAAATTTAAGGATTATTATGATAAATTGTGTTAGTTGAATGTTAAATAGAAAATTTTAAGGTAATTATTATTTAACACATTTCTAATTAGACTTAAAAACAAAAAGCAAGTACAGATTTTCTTAAATCAATTTTAAAAACAAAAATTAAACTAACATTTCCAATTGTTTTTACTGTAAAATGCCCAAGTTGTTGTTTCCAACATCATTCGTTTTCCATATGGTATTTTTTTCAATCATAAAGTTTTAGCAATTCAGAATAATCAAATCAGCAATATACAGCAAATGATAAAACCGAATATGAAAAACAAAATTTTCATTAATTTACAAATCAAAATAAAATTTTATAATATGTATAACGCATTCACTCTACTATGCTATAAATTTATTCTCATTAAGAAAATAAATTTTTCTTTTCATAATAAGTGACAGGAAGGTTGCTTGTTATCTTAAAAGCTTTTAAATATTTTCCGCACATAAGTGACATTATAAGACTGTGGAATAAAATGTTAAAACGATGTTTTTTATTAAAAATAATGCTTGTTACAAATAAGTCACTTTTACTAAACAGTTCCTAAATACCTTTACATCATAGAATAGGTACTTCAAAAAATTTTGCCTTTAGACGTTCAAAAGATTCTTTTAATTAGTAGAACATCATGACGTACATATGTATATACGTATACCTAGGTGAATATAATACTATTTTGAAAAACTAAGATGTGTACGTAAGGAAAATTTTGAATACCATATTTTTTTCCTTGTATATACATAAAAACATATGTACATACATACATACATATATTATTAGATTTTTAAATTAATTTTCTATGCATGTTTAAGTAATACTTTGAGTAAAATGTAGTATTATTAAAAAAGGAGATGTGAGTGTTCTAATATTAATTGAAAAGTTTAACTGTTCAAGCATAGTAGAAGTAAGAAAGTTGTGTTTCTGAAAAATAGTGTAAAGTGAAAAAAAAAACTGTTTACGTGAAATTATTTTCAACAAGCTTTCGAAAATTTATCAGTTTTATTTTTACTTTTTTTTGTGGGTATCAACTGTTCTTCTGAAAGTATTGAAATTAAATAATATATATCGGGCTTTAAAATATAATGTTTAGCTATTTAGTACCAGCAAAAAACATTCATATATAAGTAGAAAATGAGTAGAACTTTATTGTATTTTGTAAAGAGTCACATTTTTTATTTGTATCGTTTTGCTGTTAGCAATTGTAGCAAACTTGCAACAATATTTGAATGCATCGCATCGTCGCTATGCTTTCCTATAAATTTTATATGTAAAATAACATAAATTTTGTTTTCTGGTGGATTTTTATGGTTCATCTTATTGTATATATTTGGCAAACAAAATGTAAAAATCAAAAAACAAAGCACATTCATCCTCTAAACTCGAATATACCCAGCTGTCAATCTGTCATCATAACTAAGAAGTCAAAAGTATATGACTGTCGTATATAAAGAAAAATTCCAAATAAATCATTTTGAACGTTACATCATTATATTTTCCATATCATGATTAAAATGTAAATTCCTCACTAAGTAGCAGCCTCACACATGACTAAAGAAAAAAATGTTATAAACATTTTATGTAAAACATCTAGTTATATTTTGAAAGCGAAAAGTTCAGTAAATGCAAGAAGGTAGCGTTTTAAATGTACATATACGTAATAACATATCTATAATATGTATGTATGTACATTGTACATATGTACATATTATGCTTTAGAAAAGATAAAAAATGTTGACTTTATTTCTTTGTAAGTATACTATATATTGTAAATATGATATCGAATTTCTCTTCATTACATCGTTAATTGAAATTAATGTTTAAATTGCGTGTGTTATTAAATTACATGGAAAGGAGAAAAAAAAAACACTTACACTTTTTAATGCATAAACCTTTTTTCGTCTTAGAATTCTGTACTCAATTTTATTTAATTTTCCTTTACAAAATACACATAAAACCTCCGCAAGACTTATCTAAATGTAAAAGTTGTATTGTGTATTTATTATCTTGTAGGAAATTAAATTTGCTGAAATACGAGATTTAAACGTGATACAATAGAAAACAATATATACATAAGTGAAGAATCGCAAAAAAAAAAAAAAAATACATACATAGTTCATGATAAATTAATTTTCATTCACATTGAATGTTTTGAAATGAAACATTATGTCATTATAAATAATGGGTTCAGTTTTAATAATATTCAAAATCGAAATTATTTGATTTTAATATTCACCGTTTGAACATAGTTTTCATTTTAATAAATTTTAGCAGTCCATAGAAAGAAAATCTCGAGAATCATGCATCAGTGTACGTTTTTTTTTATTTTCTACGAAATATTTTTTTAATAAAAGTCTTATATTTGTTTAAAGAATTAAAATTTAAAAGTTTCATTATTTTTAAGTGAATAAAGTTTAATTTTTTTATTTTATTTTCTATAAAATTTTCTAAATAGTTGATAAAATCAACAAGTTTCTGGAGAACTTAATTGAAAGAATTTTTACATATTATGTATGTATTTACAGTCATGTATAAGTTACTTAGATTTAAAAATAGGAGTAATAAATTTGAAAAAAATGTGTTTTATTTAGCTCTTATAATTAAAGTTTTCTTGAATTATTCTGTAGAATTTTTACATTAAATTTTCCGGTCATAACTAAACAATATACAATATCCTTAAATGTTTATATTACTTTTAAAATACAACATTTTTAAAAACGTTTTTATACAAATTTTTATAATAATTAATTCTATTGTTTTTGTTATATGTTGTTGTATGGAATAATATAAAGAACGTGTTACAAATTTAAAACAATCATTTTTTTTCATTTAATTATTTTTTTTTTTTTTTCAAACAACAAAGAAATAGATAATTAAGCTTTTATGGTGAAAGTAGTAATTAAGAATAATCGTTTAAGAAAAAAGAAATATCAATAACTATATGTAACTACGAGATTAAGTCCAAAAGTTCGCGGAATGACGCTCCGACATGTTTTTTCATGCTAAAATGATCGTGCAGGATCCTAAAAATTGTAGTTTTTAACACGCCTGAAAATAGCATTTTCTCATTTAAACGTATATCTTTTATTATTAATTTTTCTATCTGACATGGTGAGTATGCAGGATCGTATTCAATGGACTCACTGACTGCATTGTTCAAAAAGTTCATACCACTTATAAATAATCGTTCGATTATGACAGTGATCTCACTTACAATGGTCTTAATCTCGGTGCTACCTTATTACTATTTTTTTATTTATTCTCTGTTGGATAGCTCTAGGAAACCTCATTAACGATAATAATTATAAAAGCTCTACAAAGAAAAATCATTTGATTCTTTTTCACTTTATTTATGGTTAATTATTATTTTTCAGGTTTACATAATACTCTTCCGTTTCTTTTTATATAAAAATATTGTAATTAATAACATTGTCTTAAACTTGCGTGATCATTAATAATAATTAATAAGGATTATTGTATACTTTTTACTTTATTTCTTTTAAATGAAAGTAACTATTTATAAATGGTAGTATATGTATGTTATTAAAATCTACTTCTATAAAAAAAAAAAAATACGATTGCTTGTAGAATTTGCCAATGTAGTATGTCAAGTAAAAATGGATATTTTTGGAAAAATAAATTTTTTTTCACCATCTGAGATACATTTTAAAAAATATAAATAAAAAACTTATTTTTTATATTATTTAATCAAATCGAACTTCCTTTACTTCTCTTCTGCAAGAAAATTTCATTCCAATCTTTTTTATTATTTTTTTTAATTAAACACAAAGTTTCAAAATCAATTTAATTTCTTTTCTTTTCTTTTTTTAAATTGAATATATTTGTAAATATTACAATTTTTATAAGTAAATTTTCAAGTTGAAAAAAGTAAATCCAAACATTGTTTATTTTTGCTTTAATTTAAATATACTTTTTTTTGTTTTTAAGTAAAAAAGTGAAAGCAAATAAGATTGTTTGTTTTTAACTTCAAAGAGAAATATTCATTATACAATATTTCTTTTATCATTACATACGTATATATACCTTTGTTCATTTCATTACTTAGATTCTGCCTAACAAGTTGTTTAAAACAAAATAAATACTTTATGGTTATGTAAATAAAAATATGTAAATTTTTTTTGCTTTTTTTGAGGTATACCAATGAATATGATAATCAATTCTCGTTCACTGTATGATAAAAATTTGTTCTATATGTATGTAATTATTATCTCGTCTTATATATATACATACATTTCGAAGAAATCATTAGTTGCTCCATTTTCCATATTTTTAAAGGTATAAATAAAGTGAAAATGTATTATTTGATAATAATTTAAATTGACGACAATTTTCTTTTTTATTTTGTGTATTGCATTCTATTATTGGTTAGTTAATGTCAAAGATTTAATTTAATTAATTAAGTGATTGCATTTACAAATTTTTATAATATTTATTCAAATTATTATCAAAACCATTTTAACAAAATAGGCAAAAATGTGTTTATTTTCATCTAATTTTGCTTAAATCTTCTGAGAATTTAAAAATGGTTTTTAAATACAGAAAACTATAAACAAAATTCAAAAGAAAATAGGAAAAATAAATAAAACTGTGCAAAAGATTTATGTATAGTATTTATGTTTTAGTACTTACTTGAATAAAAAGGTTCCACTAAATAAATTTATTAATAGCGTATTTCTCCTTATTTATCACAAAAAATTATAATTCCAAGAACCTCCTCTTAAACTTAGTTTTACTTATATGTATGTACATATAATCGTATATGTAATATATGATATTTTTATATACATATGTACTGTGACAGAAAGCTTAACGAACAATAAAAAGTTAAAAGGATTTTTTGTTTTTTTCTGCGACACAACATTTTATTTCTTATGATTGTATGTACTTATAATATAATGTTGAAAAAAGTACACATAAGAATAAAAAAAAACTTATTAGATTATGTGTAAGGATACAAGTATAGTGTGTGTAAAATACATAGAAAAAAATATTTGTGATTTATGAAAGTATAGTTGGATATTATAGGTCCTCGAGAAAATCATATGCTACGTATCCTTAACACACAATATTTTAAATTATTGTTTGCTACAGTTTATATTTTTCCTGTACAATAGAAGTTAACATATAGGTACATACATACATATATGTATAAGAGTTATAAAACTTAAGAAAAATAATAAACATGATAATAATATATTCTATCAATCTTCTTATTAATTAATGTAAATAAATTAGATAATGTCTATTTTAATGTTCTTTTATCTTTTTATTATAAAAGTCTAATATTTCAGCGATAATGGATTTTAGACGAAACAGAGTAATCGATTACATACATTATCTGTCTAACTATTGCAAAGTAATTAAGTTAAATGTAAGAAAAAAATAATATTCATAGTAATTGATGATGAATAATAAGTAGGAATATTTCTATATTTCCTATAATATTTTTACAATAAAAAAAGACAGTATTATTTTCTGAGAGTTTTTACAAAAATGTATACTAAAAATTGAAATAATGTTCAATCTTTTTATAATTCAAAATAAATTATATTTATTAATTTATTGTTACTATTTTTGTTATAATAAAAAGTTTAGTTAACTGTTAACTTTGATATCCTAAATGATTGTATCCTTGAACCAGAGATAACATAATCTAATAAAACAGAACACTTGGTATCATACTTTAATAAAGCAAAGTTGTTCTGTTTTGCAAGTAAATTCCAGTTGTACATGTCAGGATGTTGAAAGGAGTTCAAAAAAATTTCAGTACAGATTACATTCTGTCAAAAATTAAAGCTTTTAATCTCATTTATATTGTAAATAAGACAAATAACTTTATATTGCTCCTTTCACACAGCTTTATATTATCTTACAATAGAATGTACATTTAAGTGTTAATTATTATAGTACTTGTTTATCCTTTTTAACTCTTTCGTCTAAATAGATGAACGGAAAGAGGTCAGTAGTTTTAAATGACAATTTCAAAGGCACTTTTACTAATATTTATTCATGGCTTTTTATTGCTTGAGGTCAAATTCAAATTTTCTGATGCTTTGGCTTTTGCTCATAGAGTTGTAAATTAAAAACACTTTTTTTTTGTTTGGTTTTTCAATGACTTTTTTTGCATAAAAAATAATTTTTTATACGTATATGTATATAAATATATGAATATGTTTTTAAAATTGTCACTAACTTATTGATTTTGATTTTTTTTCTCTTGGAAATCACATAAATAAAAGTAAACATCTTTATTTAGTAAATTCAACACAAATAAAGCTTTATAAATCTTCAAAAGCAAAATAATTGTCTGTGCACCTCCTACTTCACTATATTTGTACACAGGAAAAATATCCACGTAGATAAATCTGATGAGTTTTTTTTTGTTTTTTTTTGTTTTATATTTTTGTTTACGACCACTAGTTTAAAAGCTCATAAATCTAAAGAATATCTATAATAAGGAATGCATTTTTATTGAAGAATTTTTGATCAATGTACATCTACGTTATAACAAAGTTAGGATATATGTATTTCTTACATTAAAGAGGAAGTAGCATAAAATGTATATTATTTCAATTAAAAATTTGTTCATTTTGAACAACATAGATTGAGAACAATATATTTTTTTAACATTGTATCCCAAAAAAAATTCTTTCTCATTTGATATCTTTTGTATTTCTTTTGTATTTCTTTGTTGACGGCTACAGGTATATATATTTCTTTTTTTTTATATAGTATCATAGGAGCAGGAAATTATAACTGTTGATAAAGTAGTTTAAGCTTTTGAATATACAAAATTAAAATGATAAATATTTTTAATATGTAACAACTTTAAATACTGATTTAGAAGTTATTGTAACAGATAATTCTTTGTTTTCTTTACTTAAAATTTATATCCTATTTTAATTAAAACATAAAAATAAGTTGATAAAGTGTATAATTTTTATTCAATATAAAGTTATAAAAAAAAAACAGTAAAAAAGTAAACTAAAAAGTTAGTATCTTTTATTTTTACCATAGTTATTTTTTATAAAGAAAAAATCATATACGAAATACACGCAATAATAAAATAGAAAATAAAAATCTTTTTGAAAACAAAGAAAGACATTCGAAATAGAAAAAATAATTTTTTTCAAAAATAAAAACAATTTAATAAACAAGATAAAACTAAGAAAACTCTGTATAAATAAAATATTTATAAATTGTCTTTGTCAATAATTTTCGTTTTGGACAGCTAATTGGATGCTTCTAATGGATATAATCAGACAATAGGATTCCTATAAACATTTTTATGTTTAAAGGTGATTTTTATGATGAAAAGAAAGTGAAATTTTTACTTAACAAGCACTGTCAATTAATTTTTAGAATAGATATATCAGGTGGAAAATTGGTCAATAAATCCTTGTTACCTTATTGTGCCTATCAGCCAATTCGCGTGTAATTGCTCTCAAAGATAGAATTTGTTGAAAGGAATTGGCTTATTATTTATAATTGATTTTATTTTAATTCTTGAAGATTTAAGGATAAAATATAAACGATTGTTATAGAGTTATTGAAATATCCTATCCGGTTCATATTAGGACTGTTTCCTATATTTTCTTTTTTTAAGTTTTTAATCTGCAATAGAAAAAACCGCTCGATAAAAAGAACTTTGAAGACAATTACTGATATAAATTTCTAGGTATACCTTTAAAAAATTTAAATATTTTCTCGTATGTACTAGATTAGATTTAAAATAACGAATAAAGTTTGTATCAATTAATGGTTCTCTATTTTTATACTAACTGTAAATTTCCAGACTAAACACAATTAATTTATAGATAAATGGAATACACTCATAACAAAATATTATTAAATAGAATTTAAAAATAAAAAAATTGATGACAAGCAAATTGAAAAAAAGACCATAAAAATTTACATAAAAATAGTAAAAAGTATTTATTTCGAGGTTTTTCCATTGAGCTTTTACATCAAATTCATTTACATACTATGTAAGTACTATACACATACACTCTTGCAACGAATAAAATTAAGAAAATATTTTTAATACAAGGGAATCAAAAATAATGATCTTTTTTTATTTTTTATCGTTTTTTTTTTTTCTCAGAAGAAAACGAATCGTTGGTCGACAAACATCTTCATCATGTATATGTACTAAAGCAAAAAATTACCAAAAAAATTTTTGGTGTTGTTTTTCATGCAGATTTTCCTTTGTATCTTCTTTTTAATGTCTTTTATTCTTTTCTTTTGCCATTTTCTTTTTGACTTATTTTTCAAGGCAATTTCGCATCTAAAATGAGGATAACACCAAATAATAAAGGACGTATAATATCAATAAAACGTATTATTAAACTTTGGATGAACTTTTTTTTTTCATATTACGAGTGTATACATATAAAGATCTAAGCCATTTCAATGCTACCATAATATCATTTTGTGGCTATTTAGTTGTTGTATATGGAGATTATATTCATACAATGGAAGCAATTTACGAGATTTACAAAATAATAATCTGAAAATCGAAGTGGGTCCTTCAGTTTAATTAAATATTTGAAAGAAGTTAATATAAATAAAAAAAAATAAAAAATAAAGAAGAACGGAAGACTTATTGTTTGATCGGAAAATCGATATTCAAATTATTTTTTGTTAAAAATATTTAGAAATATGTATGTAAATATGTTTTTATATATTTGTACCTACATAATTGGGTATATACTTATTTAGCCAAAATATTTTGTTTAAAATTACATTTTCGAAATTTTTTATTTTATTTTTTTTTTTTCAATGTTTGAAAAATTTTAAAATAACAATCAAATGAAAATTCTGTTGAAAATAAAAAATCTGAAATCTTGAATATTTGACCTTCTATTAAAATAAATGAAAATTATTGTTTCTTGGAATAATAGAAAAAAATATAGATAACAAGACATACTTTAAACTTAATTAACTAAGTAGTTTATGTGAGAATTGAGTAGAATTGAGAAGGATTTTATAGAGCTACAATTGGGATTACACAATTGGGATTACACAAGTTGGAAGATGAAAAGGCCCAAACGATAGGAACTTTTGATAAAAAAAAAAAATAAGAAGAAAAAGAAAAAATTAAGTATAAGATTATGTGTTTGAGCTCAAGTGCCTGAATTAAAAAATAAATTTAACCAACTGGCTCTATTTTCCATTGTTCAACTTTTTTTTAATCTTAAAAATTTATATAATTCTTTCCTGTTTTGAGTTTATATATGTATATGTATGTACTTGAATGTATTATCTCAACCATTTATGATGTAATTTTATCTATGTGGCATTCTGTTAAGAAGTTAAGAGAAGCTTTTATAATATAAAACTTTTATTTTCTTTCTAATGGAATGTATAATATAAAAAAAGAATTTACAGAAAAAAAAAAGCAGGAATAAAAATATAAAAAAACCTTTTATATTCAAGTGTGTGTATATATTTAAAAGATATATGATTTAAGAAAAGCTACATTATAATGACAGTAGGATAGTACTAGTCAGGTATATAAATAAGTGTTATAGACAGTACATTTGATGTTAACATTGGATTATATTTGCAAAATTGTACAATAAAATAAAAGTCAACGTGTAGAGGTCATTATACTTTAACAAAATGTTATCATGCATCATTTATTATTTTATTCACCTTTTAATAATGTCAATAAATCAAATACATACTTACATACATAATATGTAAGTATTCCGTTGTGCTAAAGGTTATAAGTTTATTTTACCAATAAAAGAAATAATAACAAAACCAATTTGCAATGAATATTACTGAATTTAAATATAAACTTACAAATACTCTAAATCTTCATTTTTGTATATAAAATCAGTTTATGAAGACAAAATATATCATGAAAGAGTAATGCTATTTGATTTAATATACTTAGGGCCATTATTATATATACATAATATGTATATGTTTATATGTAATATCTCATTGGAATATTTGTACATATACATACATATGATACTATATAAATGTATAAATGTATTTTTTACATTTGACGATTTTTAAGGAAACATTTAACACGATTTTATATAAGATATGTTATTTTTTTTTTTTTTGGACTATTTTACAACAGTTGATAAAATATTACATATATACCGACAGTGAAGACTCATACATTATTTTTTTTTTTTCATATTTTTTAGAGAGGATAAAATTTAAAGTAACTGAAAATTAAAGTTTTCATTTTCTTTTTTTGCAATAAATTAAAATTTTTCTATTTTTACTCTGAGTAGTTCGGTAGGGAGTTTAGTATTACACATAGGATATGTATAGCTGTTTATAGTAGTTTGTCATGAAAGAAAGTCTTTTTAAATATTTTCACATAGCATTCCAAAATACCTCCCTTCCTCAAACAGCAATGTTTTGTTAATGTTTTGTTGAGATTTTCGTATGCATGAATAAGAATTAAATTAATAATTAAAAATCAAGTAGATTTATTCATTTTTCTGTTCTTTATATAATAATTTCTTTTTTAAACACTATTGTATTTATATATGTACGTATATGTATATATGTAACTGTGATAGAGAACAATGCTTTGTCTGCTATGAAAGTAAATATCATAATATACTCGTATAATGTTGAAAAACTACTCAACTAAATTTGAGTAGATAACATCCTGTTAGTAAATTAAAGTTTTTCTATTCATATTTAAATAAGACAAAGTAATCATTTATGGCTTTTATAATTCCGCTTTACTTGATTTAATTTACATTTACTTGTTAATTATTCATTTTATTATTTGTTATTTATATTTCCGTTTTTTAATTATATTTTTTTTATATTGTGTCTTAGAAAAATAGGTTATTAGGGGTTACTGCACCTCGACCTGGATAGATCCTTTGTGCGGCACTTACTTCCTCATAGGTTTGAGAAAAGTTGATATATGTAACGCACTCTTTTAGAGACCTGTGACTAAAATATGTAGAGAAAAAAATTTTTACTTAGAATTCAACAAGGCACAACATAGAATTGAATGGACCAAAAAATTCAAATTTGATTAGATGTGACATACATACATATGTACAATAATTGTAGAATTCAGGTGACAACATATATGATTACATATATAATATTGGATATTTTGTTAAGAATGTTTCTTTTCTTATGAAAACGAATATTTAGAAAATAATATAACATTCCAAACACAATTATTTTCAATGAAAATTACATCGTATTACAACTAAATTCAATTGTACTTTATATAAATTTATTATTAACTTTAATTTTATTATACGAAATAAAATTTTTCGTTATTTTTTTTATAAAAAAATTTTGAATGTGTGCCTGGGAACGTATGTAAATTTGCATTTCAGCAAAAAATTTCTTTTCAAAATTACAAAAATGAAATGTTAGCTACATATATACATGTATGTATATATGTGTGTACGTATGCATATCGTGCAATTGAAATTACACATTCATCGCAATATACATACATACTATACAAAGGATTACAATATAACTTTTAAAGTATGAAAATGCAAAAATGTAGAATAAAATGTTTATTGATTTTATTCATAATACTCATACAAATAATAAATAAATACATATACATATTAACGCTATTAAAATTTTAATTAAATTTTGTCAATAATATCAATAATGCTTTATAAAAGAATAAAATTTGATTGCTTTTAAATTGTATACCGTTTGAAGTTAATGTTTTTCGGTGTAAAAATATTTACGAATAAAGAATAAAGATTTTAAAAAAAAACTATTTAACTATTTTATTTATATGTACTTTGATTTTTTGTACAGAAATTATTTGTGCACTGCAGGCAAATGTATTTTTGAATAAAAAATTTTTTGTAATTTCAGATACAACTTCAACCCTTTCATGAACAATTTAGGAAAATAATGAACTTATTCCATTCAATTATTTTTAAAATAAAACATTTTACCCTTTTAAATTTCGTAAATGTATCAATTTTGACTTCTACACTCACTTACATAGGCAGTACAAAAGCCAAAAGTGCTACAAAGGCACTATAACTTCATATGTACTTTAATAAAGGTGTAGATTGTAAATAAACTGAAATTTGAAAACAAATAAAATTCTATTTTTTTTATATTTATCTTAAAATCTAAATAGAAAGATATTCGTAAAATGTAAAAATGTTCGCTCATTTCAGTAGAGTAAGAACAATTATATGCTGTTTAAATTTATATGTTTATAAGTTTATTGTTTTTCAGAAATAGTAGAAACAAAAAAAGTGTATTGAAAATAAAATTAAAAAAGAAAATTACAAGAATCTTACAGAAATAAAACGCCTTTGGATGTGATAGTTTCAGTTTAATTTTGTCGTAAAAGAAACTCATCACATATGATAATAAAAAGAAATATCTTAATAGAGAAAGAAAAAAAACGTAAATGTACGGCTTAAATGTTATTTTACACATAATGCTGGCATATCTTGAAAGAAAATCTTCTAGATATCGCTTCCAGCAATAAATTTAATTTAACTTTAGAAATTATAGGACAACTAGATACATTAGTTCCAATTTTACAAAGAGACTGTAACATTAAAGAATTTTTTTTCTAATTGGAATTTAAAATGTTATATTCTGGATGAAAATCTTTTTTAATTTTAGAAACTGATAAAAGTCAAGTAAAAATTCGTACAATAAAACTGTATTTTACCAATTCTCTGATAAATACGTTTTGTTGTACTAGAATCGTTTTATTCGTTTGAATTTCAAGTCCTGAGAACAATAATCATTTAAAATCTTCACAAAATTTATTTATGTTTTGCATTATGCATTTATTAAATTGAAAGTCTTCTATTTTGAATAAATCTATTATATTTTCATACAGCATTCAAGTAATCATTTGGATTTTGGCTTCCGTAAGTTAACTTGAATTTTCTAGACTTCTTTTTTTTTCTGTCATCACTATCCTTTGTACAAATATTGTACGTTGTACCTACTATAAAATATTACGAGAACAAAATAAACATAGTCAAATGTTACATGAGGAATTTTCTTTTTTGTAATGATAAAATAATGCATCATTCAATATTATCAGATCTTTATGATTTTATACTAGCATGTTAAAAAGTTTGCATTTTACGAGCTAGGATTTTAAATTTTTATGATTTTCTTGGTTTTTATATCCATAAGTTAAAACAAGAATAATGTTTCTAAAGAAAAAAAACTTTATCAAGTTTTTCAAATCATAAAATACATAAAAGTTATAAACTTTAAAAGACAGGAAATATAGCTATTTAATTTCCATAAATTTTTTTCTTTTTATGTATGTATTATAAGAGGAAAAAAATTAAAAAATAATGTGAGCCAGCAACTTTTGTAAAGATTTTCGAAATTTTAAAATTAGAAATGCCACTTTTGTTTAAGAGAGTATTTTTAGTGAAAATGTACATAAATTATTTTATAAGATTACACATTTATTATTTTTGAATTAGAATATTTAGAATTTCAATTAATCTAAATTGAAAAGATTGAATTAAACAACTGTTGCAAATATATTGTACATAGTAGTTTGGATGTTATACTGAAATATTATAATGTAGTTTAAATGATAAATTTTCTTAAGTGCTCAAGAAAACCAACTGTTTATTTTTTGAACTTATTCAAAATCTCAGTATTTCGGTACCTAGTGAAAGCATAAAAACCTTCAAGCTAAATTCATGTTTTTTTCTTGTTCGTTGTTCTACTTTTCTAAATAAAAATGAATTTTTTAGTTCTTTTTTTTTACAGAAATTTTCAACTTTTTCTTTCAACATCTTTAATATTTCAAAAATGATCAAAAGGAACAAAGAAAACATTTGCATGAATACTGAGTAATTGAACTGAAGTTTATACCTTAGTATAAGGAATTCATAATGTATAATCGAATTACCGTAGGATTTAGTCACTGGAGCTACTGCATGAATAACCTGCAATGTTTTTTCTTCTTTTCAGAAATTCTATTGTAGATTAATATAAAAAAATAACGTACAGAACATTTCTTTTGTACATATACATATGTATACATAAAAAGGTATATGTACACATGTATAATTATATTGCATATAAAAGAAAGATTAAAAGATTCATTCACCCATTCAAGTTTTAAAAGTACATATGTTTAATAGCGAAATATGTAGATGGAAAAAATCAAGACATTGAAAAAGTTCTGAATCTTTTAAATAAAATTTAATTTAATGTTTATTATTTTATAATTCATAATTTTATTATAAATTTCAAATCTAATTTTAATATTCAAAAATTTATAAAAAAAATTATTTTTAACATCCTTTTATAAAAATATGAATATTAAAGTATGTATGTATGTGTATTTTAAAGTAAAATAAGTATAAATTTTATATTTTTAAACAATCCAATAATACTCAATATAAATTATTGTTTTGAAAATATCCTTAAACAATGTGATCTATTTTTCTATATTTTTCTTAATTACGAATCATTAAAAAAAAAAAATAATAATAATAAAAAATAAAAAACAATAATAATATCAGACACATGTACACATTTTCAAAAATATTCTAACTTCTGAATTTAGTAAAAATTTAAAAAAAAAAAAAAACATTTTTTTCTTTCATTCTAAAAGTATAGAAAAACTACTAAAATAAATACTTATGCAGTAGAATTTTAAATAATTGTGTACTGTGTTGCATTTGAATATATGTTTTTAGAAAAGTCACGTTCTAAAGTTCTGCAGAACTTGCTAATCTTATTTTCTAGAAAAATAAAAATTTATAGACACAAATAAAAAAGTAAAAAAATTTTAGCTGCTTCTACAAATAATATCTAGAATTTTATTTTTTTGTAGACTTTACAAATAATAAATCAAAAATGTTAAGTCAATTATAATATACTGAGAAAAAAATTTATTTTTAGAAATTTCACAAGAACAAATAAACATACACACATCATACAAGAAATCTCTGAAAATAAACTACATATCTTACTATTATTATAATTTTGTTATTTTTATATTTTTTATAATACTATATTTTTCTTTATGTTTTTAGGAAGTACATTAGTTGAAAATATAAAGTGTTTATTTTTTAAAACATGACGTTAAAAGTAAACAATAGTCTCTTCAATTTTGTGTGAAACAAAAGTTTTAGTATAACTAGTATAATGTCCTTTGACTCACAACTTATTTTTAAAATTTTATGAAATTCTGAATTCAGTGTACCATGTTCGGCTACAAACAACAGGAAACTTGTAAGAACGTTCATAATAGATCCATAATAAAAAAAAAATAGGTAAAACAAAAACTTCTTAATGTTGATTAATACCAATATCAGCTATTTTCTTCATTTAATTAAAGCCTGAAAAAAAGAGACAATTAGCTCATAATTTTATTAATAATAAAAATATGGAAAAAAATTTTATGCTATTATTTTTCTTTTGGTTACAGATTTGTAGCTCAACATATTTTTTTTTTTAAATTATTATTTCACTTAGAGAATCAATTTTATACAGTTGAAAAAAAAAAAGAATGGAAAAATTGGTATACAATGGAAGTGCATTATAATAGGAAAAATAACAAACAAGATAGTAGATAGATAGTAGATAGTAACACATAGTAGATATATACGAGTACAAAGAAATCGTTGCAATGCAATTGTCAACGAAGTTTAAAGTGAGATAGAAATGCCATAAAAATACTCAAAAACACATACCTTTATTTATTCTTTATCAATTTTAACTTCTGTTTTCTTGTGTTAAATGTGACATATAAATAAATAAATATACAAAAGTCAATTTAACTTACAACAGTTGATAACGTAAAACTCGAATAAGTTTATTAAGCAACTTAAGATAAACTTCGTTTTTTTTTTTTATTTAAATAGAGTTTTTTTGTCATCTTGAAATAGATTTTTCGAAAATAAACAATTACAATTTAAAATTTTAACTTATTTAATAAATGAATCCAGATATTAATTATTAAAGAAAATATTTTTATCTTTTTGAAATAATTCAACTTTCTATTATCATTATGTATTCCTTTTATTTGTTTCTTTTTTTTTTCTTCAAAATAAAGAAAGTAAAATATTTCTTATCTTTTAAATTTAATTAAAAGTTTGACTTACAATGTTCATTTTTAAGATTTCCGTATTCATTCTATATAATATAATTTATTTTTAGTAAAATGTTTGAATTGTTACAAAATCTTTTTAATATTAATTGATATACATTTTGAATATAAAATATGTATATGTACATACATATGTATACTAATCCTTTTGAGTAGAAAAGTAGCACAAATTTTTTTTTTCTAATTTTGAAATCCCACTTAATTTCATAGCAATAAAAAGTTTAAAAATAAAAAAAAGTAATAGAACCCATATTCTAAGTAATTTTATTTTGTTAGTATTTTGGGCTTTTTTTATTATTATATTTTTTCCTTCTATTTAAAGAATTAAAATTTTTATAAAATATTAGTTCCGTATGTAATTTTTCTTCTAGTAACAATTTTTAATACATTTTCTTGTATTATAATATAAAATTCATATTCTTTGTATAAAAATATTCTTCAGAATAGATTTGAAATAAGAAAAGAATTCTCTTCTGAATTTCATTGATTTTAATAAACTCCCATCAATAAGGTAAATTTTTCAATATACATACATAAAACAAAATAATCATCTCTCGTGAATTTCCTTGGGTCTTAAAAAACTCCCATCAATAAAATAAAATATTGAAAACAATCCTTTCATGTGGAGAAATTTTCCAATATAAAATTTTATTACTCAAATGCAATTCAGTTTCTCCATTAGTAAATGCAAATATTAAATTGAATGTAAATAGGATTTTTTAAAAATACATGCTTTACGTATATACCCACAAGCTAGATAGATTTAAATAAAAGTAAATAAGAAGTTTAAAAAAATCTTAAATTAATGTACTTTAGGAAAAAATATTTTTATAGATGCTATACGAGTATAATCTTTTTTAAGTGCATTTTCCAGAATATATGGTTGATAACCGTAGAACAAAAATTTTTGGTATATGTAAGGCCCTCTTCCAAAATGTCTATAATTTTGTCCTTGTCATAAATTATACTGAATCATCCTATAGTGTATGTATGTACATATATTAAAGGTATTCATATTTTTAAGAAGCCTTTTCTTTGTTTCGATGTAAAAATTATGTATGAGTTAAAAAAAGGTGTATGTACATTACAAAACCAATGGTAAATGCGGAATTATAATATTTTAATGCGATTATGAAATTTCGTCGTCGTTCTGTAAAAGTTCACTAATTCCATAGGGGGTGAAAAAAAATAATAATAATAAAAATAAAAAAAAAACTTCAAATTTATTTCTATGAAAAACCAGCCAGAAAAATCTCGTTTTTCAATCTTAGGCTGAATCTAATTATCTGAAAAGTTATTATTGTGGCTTAGTGAGTTTTCACATAACAATAATGATCTACATATAACATATTGTATAGATATAAAGAAAATGTTCAGTTTGTATTTATATTTTTAAAACTTATATTAATGTGAAAAAATTGTATTTTTTTTTTTTAATAAAATTTTTTGCACATGTATAAATGCTATTTCCTTTTTATTTCCAAATTTTTTAATGAAAATCCTATGTAAAAATGAAATATTCTCATATAATATTTTTTGTTTTCTAATATTAATAATTTAAAAGACTTTATGTGTCCGAATACCATAAAAATATTTTTTGTGACAACTAATAAGATTTTATGTATAAAATGCAGAATTTTCTTTCGGTTTATTTTTAAACCGGAAGAACTTACTGGAAACTTTTTCAGATAAATAATTTTATGACTCAACATGTTTTCAATTATTTGTATCTGTGTTTCGCTGGCGTAGAAAACAATATTTATGAATTATTTTCTTCAGTTATGTAGAAAAAATTCATTTTTTTATTTAAAAGAGTAGTACGATATTTTTATTTTCTTATTTATTTTTTTTCTTTGTTATGAATACAAATTTATAGTAAACTTTAAAAAATAAGTATTAAGTCATATGAAAAATAAGATCACATTTCAATTTCAAATAAATCTATTTTCTTTTAACACATTTAAAGTGAAAAAAAAAACAATTTGTCGTGTGTCATAAAAATGGATGCCTTTTTATACTTTTTAATTGCAATTAAAATGCATTTGTTCAAAAATCAGTTATTGTAAAATATGAAGGGCTTTTAGACAAAGCAAAAACAATTCGCAATACAAGAAAACATTATGAAAATTTATAAAAAATAAAGAAATAATTAAAATTAGAAAAAATAAATTAAAGATTATTTGTTATTCAAGACATCTACAATAACTACCAGTCAAACAACTAAAAATAAATACTCTTGCAGTAGAAGTTCAAAATTTATTGTTTATTTTTATTGCAAATTGCATTTTGGTTTGTTGTTAGTGAAGTCACGTTCATAGAATTTTTCGGAACTTATTTGTTTTAAAAAAATTTAAAAAACTCTAAAACAGTATATTTTTTTTTTTCATACATATTACATGTGTGTATACATAGTAAGATTTCCGATAAATTGCAAAACAGTAAAACAAATACATACTGAATGGAAAACAATTTTAAATTAGCTATAGTTTTGAACAATTATATTTTTGAACAAAATTTTCGTTTAATAAACAACAAAATATGCATTTGAAAATCAACAATTAAAATATTTTTTTTGTAATATTATATAACAATCAGTTTTATATCTGAACATAAAATAACGTTTCTGAATTTTTTCGTATAAACTATAAATTTTCCACATTTGTTCATCAAAAATTTATAAAGATTTTAAAATGAGTATGTTTTAATGGACAAGAAAAAAAAACCATTTATCGTGTACAGAAGTTAGCAAAAATTTCATTACTATTGCATACATATATTAGAAATTCAAGAATTGTATTTGTATTTTTGTATTTTCTAAATAAATTCTCTATTCTCGGTTGTAATTACTGCGAAGAATAACGTGGTTAGTAAGTTTGAATGCAAATTTATTTTTAGAAACCAATTCTCTGTTTCTACAATTTCTGTTTTACACCATAGTGGAAAAAAAAAACTAAAACTAATATTGCCTTTTCCAAATGGGTTCGTTCATTTGAAAAATACACCACTCCAAAGTCAGAGTTTTAAAATCATCAAAGTTTTATCAAAAATTATACAAAAGTAGGCCTTGGTAAATTAAAACTTAATTTAATTTATAATCGAAATAAATTAGAAAAAAATTTGAAAGTAAAATCAAGACGAATGAATCAAACAAATGATATTGTTGCTGGAAAAATTTTTAAAAAAATTAATATAAAAGAAGATTTTTTAAAGAATCTTTTACCAGAAATTAATTATATTAAATTATTGTATAGATTTGAAATTCTTCAATCAATTACCGAAGGTGTTTCCAGTATTACATTTCAATTAAATCATATACAACTTGATATTGTTCGACGACATGTCACAGAAATTCAACAATTATGTAATAATACATTAGATGAAATTAATAATAATTTAGAAAATATCGATAATTGGAATATAAATCAAGTAATAAAATATTTTATTGATAATAATTGTTTATGTGAAGAATTCATAATAAAAGTATTTCAAGAATTTGAAGATGAAATTAATGAATTCACATTATTTTTATATGATATTGAATTAATTTTAAAAATACGAAATAATATTGAAGATTTAAAATATCATTATTTTCATGTATTTCTAATGAATTTAAAAAATTTACAGAAAAGCTTAACAGAAACTTCAACAAAAGAATTTTTTAAAAATTTATTTAATTCAGTAATAAGGAAGTTAAATGAAAAAATTGATTATTTTAAAGAAATTTTTCCAGAATTTGATGTAATAAGAAAAAAAATTTTAAACAGTAATTTTTTAAATAACAATAGTAACGAAAAACAACAAAAACAAATATTATCATCAAATTGTACTGATTGTGATTATAATTTGTGTAATTTAAATAACAGTAATTATTTAAAAATGGAAAATCAAAATAATAAAATCGGTAATGTAATTTTTCCACAAAATAATAAAAATTTCTCATCAAATATAAATTCTGAAATGGAAACTGAAATATTAGAATCAATAGTTGCAAATTTACAAGATACAAAAACAAGATTTTCATATAAAAAATATTCCAGTATTACTAATTTACAGGTATCCTTTTAGATAAAAAATAAATTTTTTTTTTTCAAAAAATATATTTAATTTTTGTGACTTAAAATTTAGATAATTTTTTTTTTTTTTTAATTTCATTTAGAACAGAATCAATAAAAATAAAAACGAATTGGAAAATATTCTTACAGAGGCTGTAATTTTAGAAAAAGAAGGATGTATCCTTGAAAATTATATATTAAATAAAACTAAAGAATTTCAAAAAATAAAAAATATTTTAGAAGAGAAAATACAAAACTTGAAGACAAATTATGATGATGGTGTCATCAATGAAAAAACCAAATTAGAAAAATTAAATGAATATATTGAAGAAATGAAAATTTTAAAAAATGAAGAAAATCAATTATTAAATAGTTTAGAATTTAGAAAAAATGAAAAAAAGGATAAATCATTAATTATATATGAAAAATTAAAACAGTTAAAAACTAATATTACTGAAGAACATCATTGTTTAATTGATAAATTGGAAATTTTAAAAGCACAATCAAATGGTGAAAAAGTACGTGAAATTGAAGAACAAGTTCATGATATTGAAAATATATATAATTTACAAATAATGAATATTGATCAACTGGAGAAAAGACTATTACAATTGATTAAAGTGAAATTTCCTAATAAATTCTCACCAGATAATATGAGTGGAAATATTTCATCCAGTGCAAAATCAAGTAAACTAATTGTGGTAAATAATTGTAAGTAAACGTAATTATGTTTAGGATATTTCTTTGTTGTAAAGCAACATCCATTTTTCACCCTGCATGATTTTCCATATTTGGAAAAATGAGTGTTGCCGTGTTACTCTGTTTTATTACACACAAGGTTAGATCTAACAATAAAATCAAAAACTACTCACCACGTTCGGTATTTTCCGTGGTATTTGTGTTGAACCATATTAGCAAGGCTACCTTCCTTGCCAATTTATGATTGTAAAGTTTCTGGAATTCTGTAGTTGGCAAGCAATTAGCCAATCTAAGGTTAAAACACAAAAAAAACTTTAATGTGCTTCTTAGCAAGAATGCATGTTCTTGACTTACCAGAATTCCGATTTAAGTGAGTGTTAAAAAAGATTATATTGTTTTTTCAAGATACCCATTCGGCTATTCTTAGACAAGAGCTTTGTTATCTGAGGCATACTTAGTTTTGGAAGTTAATTTGAACCAACCTTAGGTGGTTCCTTCAACTTCTCCATGATTGTCAAATCCATCGCCTTCTCTGTGAGGGCTGTTTCGTCTTCCTCTCCCGCGCTGGTAGAATGGAAGACTTTAAGTTTGGCGTGTCTAATACCAAACCTCAGCTTGTAATCAAACTTGGCTAGCGTCTCTAAGCACTCGTTGTTTAGGCAGAGGAGATAAGATTGACTGTTCACCTGAGGTTCTTCCGCCTTGATTACTGTCCAACCATCCATCGGAACACCCGGATTTTGTATCTTAAGACATTGAAGGAGCTTTCCTGTATCCATCTTCATCTTGGGCAACCAAATGCGAGCCCTTGGCCTCCTTACAATTTCCTTAGCGGGGATGAGCTTGAGCTTCAAGCCTATCCAAGCGCTACTAATCTTAGTAACGCATTCGCCAAGAAAATTTCTTGAGAACTGGTCTTCACATTTGATCACCCGGTAGCCTCTGACTACCTCAGATGAATCAAAACATGGGATTGCACCTTCCTTACTCTCCATGATGTATTCCATCACCATCTCTGAGAGTTTCGCCTCGATTTCTGTCCAAGCCTCGGCTGTTAACTTTCCTCCGGTGGAGAGATCATTCACCAAAGCAACATTCAGGTGATCTTTTACCACATTATTTAACAGACTTTTCGGCTGATTCCCAGATGCGGAAGGTGCGAGTCGCGTTTTTTTCTTGGGAGTTCTGGTCTTTCTTCTTTTTGTTTCCTGCTCTATATCACTCTGTGATCGAATTCTTTTAGAAGCCTCTTCCTTCTTTGAAGGGTCTTTTTGAACCTCGTTTTGACGTTTCTCATACTCCTCAACAAACGCCAGGTATTTTCTTTTATCTTCTGCATCCCGCTGATGGACTGTACCACTCGCCTCGTTTCTTGCGATCTTCGCCAGAATGAACTTGGCCTTGCTGTACCTTTCCTTCAACAGGAGATGTTTGGATTTTATTTTTTTTACTTTCTTCTTTTGTTCACTGTGACTGGTGTCCAAAAGATTTGAACCAGACGGGGATACCGTAGTACTATGGCTGGTACTCGGGTTCACCGCCGTGGGTATTTCCACCTCTTTAGTGGAGGTGAGTATGTCCTCGCCTGAAGACAAAATTGCATCCGAAGATGCGGGGTTGATTATAAAAGTTGTATTATTTGAAGAATCCATAAATGTTCCCACGAGTAGTCCGGAAAAAAAAAGGTCCACTACTGCAGAGCCGGCATACAGAAGTAAGGCACTTACTACAACCGACCTTGCCTGGGCATCGGAGGGGACCGTTTGTGACCAGCTCATTTACAACCTGCTGGCCAAGCAGCCGCTCGGCACGGTACCTACACACCTTCGGCTTAGGTGAGTTTGAAGGGTTTTCTCCCCATTGTGCTTGGCTTAGTCTGATATCTCCGAACCGACCTGTTCAACAAGGGTGACCCTGCCAGAAAAGCAGCTGCTAATCCGTAGATATAGCTCAGTTCTTCTCAGATATTCGCAAGCCCCTTCACCACGACAAGGTGCAAGCAAGTCGAAGGGGTTTAAAAGTGGTACAACAAAGATTATATTGAAAGGGAACACATACATATTATAACGACACTATACAGGTGAAACTAATTCATTCGGGCTATAGAATATAAAATGTAATGCTTAGAAAGAGAAAAACATTTTGGAAAATGAGTAAAACTTCTGCATGGCGTAAAGAGTTGACATAATAGAGAAGGGCATTCTAAGATATTCAGTAACACGATCATATATTTCTCAATTGCAGAATCCAGATTAACTAAAATTATGCATAAACACAAGGACTTTTAATTAAAAAATAGCTTAAAAAAATATTCATTATGAAAATAAGAAAAAAATTAATATTACACATTTTCTTGCACTCGTAGATGAAAACTTCAATAGAACAGATTTTATAAAAAATGTACTGGGAAAACCGCTTGTTCAAGGATTAGCTGCTATTACAATGTATCAACCAACAGATCCAATTTATTATTTGGCAAATTATTTACTTCATTATCGTAATTGCGAAATCAATAATATTAAAAAACAGGAAGCTATGAAAGAATTAATGTGCAAAAGAAATGATTATATTATTCAAACTGAAAAGGAAAACAATGTAATAAAGTTTAAATAATTTTTATTAATATATTATCAACTTTTGTATATTCTATAGATTATATCGAAATGTGAACCTTGGAGAACATCAAGTGAAAATTGAAAAATATGCATATACATATGTATGTATGTATATATACATATACAAGTATGATACTTAACTTTTTATTAAATCTAAACGTATTTCGGAATATGTACTTATATATGTGTATATACATAATATGTATGCTTTTTTGTATTGTAATTTAGATTTAAATTTACATTGAATTTATGTGTTGTATCAAATTACTTGTTAAAAATTTGGAAAAAATTAATTTGCTTTTTTTCTATTTTTCAAATACACCATGAGAAGTCAAGCTTACACTTTCCATAATACCAAAAAGTCATCATTTTATTTTGTTTACTTAAATTTTGTGTTTCTTTTTCAAAATCGAAATTATCCAAATTTTCCTGAAAATAAGAAAGTTTATTGATTTAGTCATATTTATGCCTGGTTATTCAGGAAAAGGTGTTATTTTAAACTTAGTACCTAAGTTTTTGAAAAAAAACTTTGACAGGAAGAAAGGTAATATTTCCTATTCAAAAATCTCATAATCGAAAAAAAAAAAAAAGATGGTAGGTTAATTCTTGAAACTACAGATTTGTAATTAAATAATCACATAGTTGGCACTTTTATTAGATGTAATGATTACTAGTACCGAAAACGTACATATTTATAAGTTTAGCAAAAAAATATACTCACAATTGGCATTGGAAAAATTCGTTTAGTATTTGCTTTATGAAGATGCTCTCTTACTGCATTATGTAAAATTTTTATATTAGCTTTTGTAAGGCATTTTTTGCATATTTTACATTTATCTTCTTCACATGAATTTGTACACGGTAATTTTGAACAAATTTCTGGGAAAACTACAATATTCTTGTAGTCAGAAATCATAGCATTTACTTCAGACGATCTGAAAATTTTCAAAGTAATTTTATTTTATAAAATTTATTTAGTTTTAAGTGATAATTAAGAAAAATTAACTTACTTCTCTTTTAATATTGACAAATTGATTGGTGAAGCAATCCCAACAAGACTCATCATATTATACAAAATTTGTTCATACAACAAAGCATTTTGTTTAAAATGTGCTGAAGATAAATTTGGACTCATATTTGCTTCCATTAAAAAAACTTTCAAATTTTGATCAATAATTAAATCGAAACGCATTAATTCAAAAAAATTATGCTTATTTTCAAAACGATTGTAAATTTTTAAAATATGTTTTTCTTTTTCAAGTATTATATTACGTATAGCATCCTCTGCTTGTTCCCATATAATTTTTGGATCTTGATTTTGATCTTTAACGTATGCATCAAATGTATCTTTCATACTAAATTTTAATTCATTATAATATTTTTTTAATGATGGTAAATCCCATATAGGTAAATAATCATCTCCTACAATATACTTATTAACATTCTCAGAATCAAAAGGATAATATTTAATGGGACAAAAACGAAAAAGTACATCTCCTGTATAAATATAAACTCTTAAAGGATCAATACTTGTTAGAATTACATAAACTCCAATATCAAATTTATAACCATCTACAAGATATGGACTATCAATGAATTCTTGAATAAATGTATCATTCGAATCGAAACTGATATTTTGGACAGGTGTAATGAATATGTGTCGATGTTGATTATGTTTCTGAACAAAAAGTTTCGATGGATTTTCTTGAAAGTATTTAATAAACAAATCTTTATCTTTTGGTAATTCAAATGCTTTTGGAATAAATGGTAAATCAGTAATTGATAGATCAACTTTATTTGTAATATAACCAGAACCAGGAATATGATTAACTTTTTGAAATTCACTAAGGTTATGTAATTTACTTGATAGAACACGAAATGGATAATCATGAGCCCATAATAAATTCCAATCATCTTCGACTGATACTCTTTTATAGTTTAAACGTTTTAATAACTCTAATACATGTACAAGATGACCTTCGGATGATGATTTGCCATAAATCGCATAAGTAGACTGATTTATATGAAAAAGTGTTGAACTTACGGTAGAGCTTCGACAGATTTGAGTATTACTTTGAGAAATAACTGGTTTTATATTTTGAAAATGCAATTCTTTTACTAAAAATTGTACTAAAATTGCAAGTGAAATTGCTATTAGAAAGAATGTAATTTTTCCAGATTTTGTTCTTAAATCGAAAATACTGCTTTCAATTTCTTTTGTTAAAAGTTTTTCGCGTGATGATTCTAAAAACTATGTAAAAGTTAATTATTAGAAAATGAGTATAATTTATTTATAAAATGTAAATAAATATCTTACTTTATTTTGGTCACTTTCAGAACTCATCATTTCACTTAAAACTTTCAATCAGTTTAACTAGATGAAAATTTTTTAATTGTTAAAAATTCGAATTTTTTTTTTTTACATAAATATTTACGAAGGCAGATTGAAAAATTATTTTACAAACTTATTTAAGAAGTTTCAAATCAATTAGTTATTTATAACTTGTAACTCACAAAAGTAAATACCTACATATGTACATATAGTCAGAATTTTAAAAGTTGAGGTTTCGTATTATACTAGAAAAACATGCGCAGAAAAAAAGATACTTACACACATACGTTTTTGTTGTTATAACACGTTTCTTCTTTCGTATATCTACACAAAAAAGATCACAAAGACATGTAAAACATGCGCAAAAAAACCTCAACTCTTAAAATTCAGACTATATTTTTAGGTCTCTTGAGTGTTTACACAAGATCTCCTAGTCTCCAGATACCATATTTTTTGATATTTGAAAACTAAAGTCTCCTGTCGTGTAAACTTACCATAAATGATTGATTTGAAACTCTGTAGATAATCATGTAAAGGATAGATTTCTGCAATATCATTAAAATATTGATTAAAGTATCGCCACATTTATAAGAAGCTCAGAAATTTCCATTCTGCCCTCGCATAAATACTACACCTACCCTTAACCAGCTTCTTTCATACATGCAAATTTTTTTAAATAGAATGTACGCAAATAGAGAAAGTATGAAACAAATAAGTACCCACAGCATTAGTATTATGAAATTTATTTTTTAATTTAAATTTAACTAAAATATTTTACATACATATATGGCAGTTCTATTACTCAACTATGTCTCATCTCTCTGGATGATACTATATTTTTCGGATTTTTGAAAATCTTGTTTAATTCATTACAAACACTAAATTGAAATATACTTAAAAACAATCTTGCTAAAAACTACTTTAAAGTCAAAAAGAAAAACCTAATGTAACGTGTTGCAGTTATGATATTATTGATTTGTATTATTAGTCCTGATCCTTGGGTAGAAAAGCATCGTATATTTCCGGCACCATGTTTACTGTTTGTGATGAATTTTGGATCATTTTATTTATAATTTGAAACTTAAACAATAAATTGTAATATTAAAACTCCCAGAGTTATTTAGCTGAAAATATTTTATCAACAGTAATTCTAAATAATAAATTTTATTTCTTTGTAACTGAAATAAAATTTTTTAAAGTAATTATAATGAAAAATAAATTTATGTGATAAATAATCGTAAGATATTATTTTTGAAGAAATAATTGCCCTTCAATGTAAACTATGAACCGTCAACCGGTTAAATTGGAAGTGTTTCGATAGGTATATAACTTTTTATTTAATTTTGATACCTATTACCTTTTTCAATCCCAATACTTTCATGATCCATCTTGTTACTCATTTAGCTTTCTTATATTTAATTAAAATTCAGATGTAGATTTTTGTACTCTTTCAAAATGTTCTACTTATTTTATAAAAAAAAAAATTATACAGTATAAATTGAAATTATTAATAGAGTTAATGTAATACATCCATTATCCAAGATAACCAATTATTATAATTATATTTGAAATAAAATAATATACTTTGTATCAGATAAATACTTACTGTAGTAAATAAATTAGTGGTGTGCGGATAGTACTATCCGATTCGGTACTGCCTCGTTACTTGCTGGATCCGATTGGGTACCGAATCTAAAGCCTGAAAAATGTCGTTACTCGGTATATTTTTAGTTTAATAAATCGTTTTGAAATTACTATTTTATTTAAAGCGTAGTACTCAGTTGAAAATAAATTTTATGTTGGAAAAAGCGAAAAATAAAAAAGAAAAGAATTATCTATGATGTAAAGGTTTTTTCACGAAAATAACAATATTTTTCAATATATTTTTGTCCGTGTTTTTCGATCTGTTCATGATTTTGCTAGTAAACATGGTAAATGTATCTAAGTAAAATCTATATGTACAACCATGTACACAGACAAATCAACTTACTGTCATCACTTGAGTATAACACGTAACGATAACTACTGTCAACTGTCAAATTTCAAATATTAATACATGTTAATTTTTGAACTTTTTGTATATTTTTTCAAATGTAAAATGAAAATGAATTGTTTTTTAATTTTAAGTATATATTTTAAAAGAAATAAAAGACTAAATTACCTATAAAAAAACTTGTTTTTTTTTAATAAAAGTATCTAATATAAACAATTCTATTCAAAATGTACCGAGTAACGAGTACCAAATACCGAGTATTTTACTTAAAAGATCCGAACGGAACCGGTAACCTAAAATGTACCGTTTTGCACACCACTAAAATAAATGCCGCATATATGCTATGAACAGTAAAAATAAATATAATTTAGGCAGCCAAGCCAAAAACTAACTAATTTTATTCTGTTTAATAATTTGACAACTTAACAATTAATGGCCTATACCAGCCAACCAGCTTTGTCAGTGGTGACAATCTAGCTGTTTTCCTTGTCAATTGTCATCCCTTGTCAAAATCAAAAGCAAAGCAAAACACAAACTAGAATTTAAAGTTTTTAAAATTTTAAATAAATGAAAAATATTCTTAGTAAGTACTCCTAAAATTACCATTTTTTTTATTATTTTTGCTTAATTAGTAAAAAGACACTTCAATATTAGTTTCACCACGATGGATTCCATTTACTGTAAGAGAATACTGCTCAACTTCAACTTGGAAGAGTGTCATTGGTTTGGAAATTCATGCTCAAATTTTATCTAATTCTAAGTTATTTTCGGCTAGTAAAAATGATTTTGGAGCTGCTGTTAATACATGTGTTTCTTTATTCGATGCTGCACTGCCAGGAACTCTTCCTGTAAGTATTTTTTTCAACTCAGATAAATTTTATTATCTTACACCTACAATATAATGCATGCATTATAAAATAAGGTTCTTAACAAAAGATGTGTTGAAGTTGGTATCTTGACATCGCTAGTATTAGGATGTCGAATTAATCCAGTTTCTATGTTTGATAGAAAACATTATTTCTATGCAGATTTACCGGTATGCATTAATCGTTTAATTAATAAAATATTTTCAATAAGATGAAAAATAAATTCAGTTTAAATTTAATTAAGGCTGGATACCAAATAACTCAACAAAGAAAGCCTCTTGCCATTGATGGATGTTTAGTATTTCCTGTAATTACTCCTGGTGAAAATAAAAAACCATATCAAAAAATTGTGAAATTACGTCAATTACAATTAGAACAAGATAGTGGAAAATCTTTACATGATGAAATTGAGGGTAGGTATGTAAATATTGTCACATAAATTATTTTGTTAAAATTTAAAAAAAATTCCATTTAAAATAATTACTTTATAATTAAAGGAGCTTAGTTGATTTAAATCGAGCTGGTACAGGATTAATGGAACTAGTTTTTGATCCTGATTTAGAAAATGGCGAAGAAGCTGCATCTCTTGTTAAGGAATTGATACTAATTTTACAAAGATTAAATGCATGCTCATGTCGAATGGAAGGTATGTAACATATTTAAAGTTTTCTAATTTTTTCAAAAATATTCTAAATTTAAAATTTATTTATTCAGAAGGAGCATTACGTGTTGATGCCAATGTTTCACTTCATAAAGAAAATGAACCATTAGGAATTCGTACAGAAATTAAAAATATTGGATCGGTAAGAAATGTAGCACAAGCTATAACATATGAAATTAAACGACAAACAAAAATTTTAAATTCTGGTGGAAAAATATTTAATGAAACAAGATCATGGGATGCAACAAAAAAACAAACAATATCAATGAGAGATAAAGAAGTTCAACAAGATTATAGATTTATGCCAGAACCAAATTTACCTCCATTATGTTTAGATATTGGTAATTTTATTGATAATAATAATAATTTAATTAAAGTCAAAGAAATTGAAAGTACAATACCAGAATTACCACAAGAAACAAGAAAAAAATTAAAAGATGATTATCATTTAGAGGATGAAATTGCAATTAGATTAGTGGTATGTTAATCTTTGATAACATTTTCAAATGTTTAATGTTTTTAATTTTCTTTTTTCTTTCATTTAGAATTCAGAAAAATTATTGAAAAGCTTTCTTGAAATTATGCAAAGTAATAAAACTGTAAACTCAAAGATTGTTACAAATTTTTTACTTAATGATGTGCTTACATTATGTAATAAATATGACGTCGATATAGAAAATTGGTATAATTAATTTTAAATTTAAAAATCTTCAAGTATAATTAGATTTTTTTTTACTTTCTTTCTTTTAGTACAATTTCATCAGATCATATTGTAAAAATAATAAATTTATTTGAAAGTAAAAAAATTAATGTTCACATTGCCCGGTTAATACTTGAAGAATTGTATCACAATTCTAAAACATCTCCAGAAGAGGTAATTATTATTATTATAATTTTATTTTTTCCTTTAAAATTAAATAATTTTTTTCTTTTATTAGATACTTATTACAAAAAATTTAATACAAATCAATGACTTAAATGAAATTGAAAAATTATGTAAGGAATGTATCGATAAAAATCAAAAAGCTGTTAAACAATATAAAAATGGTAAAAAGAAAGTTTTATTTGCAATTGCTGGTGATGTTGCAAAATTAAGTAATCAAAGAGCAAATATGGAATTAGTTGTTAAAAAATTAGAAGAACTCTTAAAATAAAAATACTAAAAAGAACTTTAAATAGTAATTTATTTTTTTCGCATATAAAACATAATAAAATCTTTACTAGATAAAATTTCCGAATAATGTGTTAATATCCATTGATCATTTTCATCAAATTGTGGATCAAATGGATCTGGATCTGTATATTTATGTGTTGATACATCTGGACCAATAATAATTACACAATTACCTTTAAATATTTTCATATATTCTAGAAAAGCTTTTCGATTATTGAAATAACAAAATAATAATGCAAATTTCCAATCTGTTCGATTTGCACTCTTTTTAAGAAATTCTGACGTTAAATTATCTTTATTAACAAAATTTAATTTAATAAACGGTTTTATAGAATAATCACTATCCCACCATGGTTGATCTGATTCAATGCCATACACATTTATACCTTTTTTAATTATAAAAGAAAAAAAAAAAAAACAATTCTAAATATAAAAAATAATAACATGGAAGTATAGTTTTTTACCTGTACTTTCCTGAATTATCCATTCTAATAGACCTGTACCACATCCAATACTTAACATTGAATTAATTTCATAATTATTTAAAACATTTTTTATGAATTCTAGATTTATTTTAGTTGGCCAACACCATAAATATAATATTTTTTCTTCAGGTGATAATAATAAACCTAAATCTAAAATTTCTTCCCACTTTTTTAATTTTATTAAATTTCTTACTTTACTTTCTATTGATTCGAAATTATTCATTTTTTTTTTATCAATTTCGATCAAAACTAAAATTTTTTTGTCAAAATGAAAATTATTGATGTAATTATATTCAATTTTAATTAAAACTTAAATTAAAGAAAAAAATTATTTAAAATTATCTATATACCTACATATCTACGTCATAATATCTAATGTATATTTCCTCATACAATTATTATTGTTTTTTTTTGGGGATTTGCCAAAATTCTCTTTAGGAATTGTTCAAGTTCATTAATGAAACATTTTAGTTTTCAAGGATAAATCATACACCTCTATTGTAGATTCTGATTGAAAGGTGTTTCCATTTGAATCATTCCTTTCGAAAGGGTATTCTGAAATCCGTTTAGAAAAATCCGTTCGATCGGATAATTTCAAAAAATAGTTGACACATAAAATCGAATGATTCGATCAAAATTCTTCAATAGAAGTGATCGATTGAAAACGGAATATAATTTTTAAGGAATTAAAAGTGGAATTAGAAATTCTGATATGAATGATGTCAATTTTCTCATTACAGGTTTCAGATTTCACAAAAAAGCATTCAAAAAGCTTTGCCGATTTAGCAATTTGAATATCGAATTTTTGTATTTTGCATATTACAAAATTAGCAAATGTTTACAAGACGTGTCTTTAAACGCTTTTATTGCTAACGTCTTTAGTATAAAAAAAATTTATTTTATCCTTATTTAAAGTAAACCATTTATTTAAATGTTCATTATTAAATTTATTAAAAACATTAAAACGAGCCCATTATTTAAAATCAATTTTTTATAAATTTAAAAAATATTGGGATGTTCTTTTACGCCAATGAATTTCTGTAAAATTTGAATGTGTAAAAAATTCATTTGATGTTGTTTTAGTTGTTTGTGTTGTTGTTGGTGATATTACAGTATTTTCTACTAAAGATGATGACAATGATCTCTTATTATAATCTTCTGTATCTGTATATTCGGTGTTAACATTATTTGGTTCAATACAGCATGATACGGAATGATCTTCATCTTCAGCAGCTATATCTTCACTTTCAGCGACAGAATCATCATCATTACTAGCTAATAAAATTTTTCTATAAATTTCACATGGATCATATTTTTTCTTAGATTTTTTTGGTAATGATGATGATAAAGATGATGAATTTGGTGGAGTGTTAGAAGTTGTAGGTTGACAATAATTTGTTGTTGTTGTTGTTGATGTAGTAGTAACTGTATTATTTGTATTTGTATTTAATGCAGTTGAAATTGTTGAAATATTATTTGAACGCAAATTATTATCGGTATTAGATATCATAATATTCGGTATATAAACTGGTTCAACATTACCAATTGAACGTATTACAGAACTATTATAAATTATTTGTGTTGTATGATTATTTTTTTCTGGTATACAAATTGAATTATTTTTTAAATTTGTCAATAAGGTTGATGAACATGATTTTGAATTAATTTCATCAACAAATAATGATTTATTTATTTTTTCACCTTTTTCTATTTGTATAATACCATCTTTTAATTCTGTATTATTTTCAGAATGTACATTTCTTAAATGTCTGATTAAATTATCTTTTCTTTTACTTTTAACTCCACATAATGAACATTTGTACATTATTCTTTCAGCAATATCTAAAAAAAAAAATGAATTTAAAATTAAAATATAAAATAAAAAAAATCATTTACCATATTTAAAATATTTACCATTATGTATCGTTTTATGCCTATTTAAAGTTTTTTGATCAACAAAAGATTTAGAGCATTCCACACAAATATAATTTCTTTGATCTTCATGTCGAAGCAAATGTGTATCATATGAAGTTTTTCTTGCAAATGTTTTTGGACATTTTTCACATTGGAAATTTTTTCTTTCTATTTAGATTATTATAATACAAAAAAAAATTATTAATTTAATAAAAATATTATTAAATTTTTAAATAATCAAATATACAATATGAAAAAAAAAATAAAACCTGTATGTATTAAGAGATGTTGCTTAAAATTCGATTTAATTGTAAAGTTTTTATTGCATTCGTTACATGTATATAAAAATATGTTATTATGCTTTTGAGTATGACCTAAATATGCAATTTTATCTTTAAAAACAGCTTCACATTTATCACAATTGTATTTAGTAATTGAATCATTTTTTTCATTATCATGTTCTTTAGAGTGTTTATTTAAAGATTGTATTCTTGAGAATTGTTTATTACATTTTTTACAAGCATATTTTTCATTTTCAATAACTTGATGTGTTTGTTGATGATAGTTTAGGTGATATGCTGATAAAAATGCCTGAAAAAAAAATTGAAAGAACATATTAGTCAAATATTTCAATACTAAAACTTTACTCTTTAGGTTAAAAAATGTGTAAAATTTGAAATACCAATTTTTAAAATTTATTTATACTTGAAGACATTTTAATTCTAAAATATATAATACTTTTACAGCTCTTACAGAAATTTTACCTTTTTACATGTTTTACATTTATGTGGTGATTTACTAATATCGTCACAATACAAATGATAATACCTTTGATTTCTACTTTTAAAAATTTTTTTACAAAATTCACAATTGAATTTTTTTTCACCATCTTTAATAATGATTTTAATGTGAACAGGAATAGAATTTCTCTGCTTTTTTTTCATCTTCAATATTTTACAATTCAATAATATTTTCGGGTCTTGGTCAAAAATCACAATCGAATTCTTAATTCTTATTTTTGACAACTGAATATCGTTGGAATTTGAAGTTCATGTAGATATAAGGCGCAAAACCAAATGGCGGACTCAGGCATCAAGCATCAAAATCTGAAATGTCAAAATCAATTTTAGCATATGGAAATACATGTAACTGCACCAAATGAGAGCACCAGGTATCAAGACTCAAATGAGTCTGAGTCCGATGTTTTAAAATTTTAAAATTTTGAGTCTGATGCTACATTGTTGACAACATTATAATGAAAAATATGAAAGTTGACAATTTACTACGTATACATGACGGATTGAATCTTAATTTAATTCGGACTGAATCCACTGAAATCTCCATGTATATGGAGATCGAGTCCATGTAGGTTCAAATCGAACTAAATATAACCGTATAGACACGGATTGAAAGATCGAATAGATTTACGTTTTGTTATTTATCAAACTGTGTAAAAACTTTTATTTATTTAGATGTAACAAATTAACAAAGTGTCATTTCTGATAGCTAATTATAGTGTTGGTATCACTTTTGAAGCTGAAGTCAGCATTTGGTCTTGCTTGGTATCATGAGTCTTGAAGTCAGCATCATGAGTCTTGATGCTTGATGCCTGAGTCCGCCATTTGGTTTTGCGCCTTAAATTGCTGAATATCAATAGAGTATACTTTGCAAATTTGAAATTTAGAAATTAATTCTATTAAAGTAAAGTTGTTAACAATTTAAAGCTCAACTATAAAAATTTTAATATTCAATATCAATAAAAATATTAATTAGTGAATTACGATAATAATGGAAACATTTATGACTAAAATAACGAAAGATAGTTCATCTGATTTTTGTATAATACAATCAAAACGTAATTCAAATGATTTCGAGTTAAACATTTTGGAATTTTCAAATGATACAAAAATTATAAATGGTGAATGGACTGGACAATTACCAGAAGAAGAATTAAAAAATTCTTCATATGAATTAGAAATGTCTTTTGATAATTATCTTAATGAAATTGAATCAGTATTCTGTACAACAATAACTGATACTGATACAATGAATTTATTTTCATATCAAATCAAAAATGATAAATTTATATTGCAAAAAAATGAAAAATATAAATGTGTTTATGCAGAAATTCAATTACAGTCGAAATCAAATTTAAAAGATCAAATAATTTTAAATTGTATTAATTTAATGAATACACAAAATAAAAAATTAAAAGAATATGAATTAAAATTTAATAGTTTGAATATTGATTATCAAACAACTTTACAATCATTTAAAGAATCTATTGAACAAAAAACACAAATTGAAAAAATTTTATTAACTAAATTTGCAACAATATTGAATACAAAAAAAGATAAAATTGCTGAACTTGAAGAACTTTTATTA
This sequence comes from Bombylius discolor, assembly GCA_939192795.1. Lineage (NCBI taxonomy): Eukaryota > Metazoa > Arthropoda > Insecta > Diptera > Bombyliidae > Bombylius > Bombylius discolor. The sequence goes on from OW584241.1 coordinate 41,146,111, forward strand.
GAGAAAAAACAAAATTTAACAATTGATGAAGAAAAAACTGTAAATGAAAATGATAATTTAATTAACGAGCAAGACTTTATATATTCACAAGTTACACAAAAATTACCAAGACGTGAAAAATTAATTGATCAACAAAATCCTGGAACCAGTTCAGAAACAGAAGCAGCTAAATTACCAAAACGAGTTCCTATTCCAACAATTATGAATGCTACTACTAACATTGAAGAAAATTTAGAAAAATCTACAAGTCCTGAAAATCATGATTTTGATCATGATACTGAAGAAATGCTGATTTTGTGAATTAAAAAAATGTGTATATACATACAAAGGTGAAACTTTATTTAAATATAAGATTATAACTATTTTTATAACAAAACAAATACAGGTTCAAATTATTGGTACTTTTTTTTCTTATATGAACCAACATCAAACATCATGCTCGTACAAAAACACTCAAAATAATATTTTTAAAGTTTTGATTTTAAAGAATTCTTAATGGAATCTCTTAGAACTCTTCTTAAAATTTTTCCACTTGGATTCTTTGGAATTTCATTAACAAAACGGACTCCACCACGTAATCTTTTTGCTGGTGATGATTTTTGTGCTACAAAATCAATTACTTCTTTTTCGGTTAAATCTAATCCATGATTTTGTTTAACAACAAATGCCATTGGTAGTTCACCACATAATTCATCTGGTATTCCAATAACAGCAGCGTCTTTAATTTTTGGATGAGTTAATAATAATGCTTCAATTTCAGCTGGTGGTACTTGAAATCCTTTATATTTAATTAATTCTTTTATACGATCAACAATATAAAATTCATAATCATTATCATAATATCCAATATCTCCAGTATGTAACCAACCATCATTATCAATTGTATTTTCAGTTGCTTTTTTATCACTTATATATCCTTTCATAATGCAATCACCTTTAAAACATAATTCTCCACGTTGATATGGTCCAAGTGGTTTACCAGTTTCTGTATCAATTACTTTTCCATAAGTTCCTGGTTTTAAAACTCCAACACTACCTGGTTTACAATATTCTTCAGTTTGAACTAATAAACTTAATGTTGATTCACTAAGTCCATATCCTTGACGTACAAAAAGTACACCAATCCTAGAAAAAAGTACATAATCAAATTTATTAAAAAAATAATTATGATAAATTTAAAAATAATTACCTTTGTTTGACAGCGTCTTCGATTTCTTTACTTAACGGTGCAGCTCCACAAAGCAATACCTTCAATGATGATAGATCATATTCATCAACTAATGGACTTTTCGCAAGAAATACCATTAGCGGTGGTACCATAAAAGCAAAGTTCACTTGATATTTCTAAATTAGAAAATTTTTTTTTTCTTTCAGTAGATTTAAGAACTAAAATGAATTGTTTAAATTACTTGAATACATTTTAAAAATAATCGTTCCTCAAATTTTGGTAAAAACACAAGTCGTCCTCCAATGAGTGACATTAAAATCATCGTTATGCAACCAAAATTATGAAACCATGGAATTACGCTCAATACAGTTGATTCTTCAAGAAGGCTTTTTAAATCACTGAAAGAAAAAAAAATTGTTAACAGGAAACCTTATATCGAAATAAGATTCTTTCAAAATATTATTACAATTGCCGGTCAATTGTATACATAAGATTCCTTTGTGTTAATTGAACACCTTTTGGTAATCCGGTGGTACCTGATGAGCATGCTATTAATGCTACATTTTCTTTATGATTTGTTTTTTTTATTTTAAAATCATTTGTTTTAAAACGTCGATCATTTACTAATTGTGAAAATGATTTTACAATAAATTCAGTATTCAAAATAAATTGAATTGAATCGTTTGTATCAAATGTGAAAATATGCTTTATGAATGAATTTTTTTTTGAAATATTTATGAATTTTTGCAATGGATATTGTGATGTAAAAATTATTTTTGGTTTTGATAATTTTAAAACATGATCAAGTTCTCCTGTAAATAGAGATAAAAAAAGAGCAGAAAACGGCAAAATTAGATTGAGAAAAGAAATGTTTGAAAGATAAATTTTATGGCTTACTTTCAGTGTAAGTGATATTACACAATGCTACTGTTGCATTTAAACAAAATGTTGCAAAAACTGTTATAAGAAATTCATAACGATTTTCACTTGATAAACCAATTACATCACCTTCTTTTATGTTTAAATTACGAAGACAATTGGCTAAATTAATTACAGATGAATATAAATCATTTCCGCTATATTCGATGTCTGATAAGCCATCCACCTAATATTTACACATAATGTATTTTTGAGAAATTAAAAAATTTTGACAAAAAAAATATTTTAAAAAATAGCCACTTACCAATAACTTTCTGCTACCAAATTTTTTAAATTGCGCTAAAGCAAAATGTGCAATATTTTTATAATTTTTTGTTGGACAATCACCTTCTGGTCCACCATAGATGATATTGTCTTTAGCAGAAATCATGTTTTACTTTTTTTTCTTTAGACTTTCTTATATGAATATCTAAAATTAAAATATAAAATGATAAAATAACATTTTATTAGTTTATGCATAAATATGCACATATGTATTTTTTTTCTAGCCAACACTACAATTTTATTTACAAATAATATTTTTTTCAATTGTTTTCTAATTTTGCATATTCATCGAATAAAGTACAAAATATGTATACATGATCTAGGTTCAAGGTTCTGTTGCAATTCTGATAATTACTATTTAGATTCTTAGAACTACATATATATATTTATTCTATCCAACCATTGTAAATTTCTTTGAATATAAAATAGGTACATATAACTTTTTTACTTACCAAATTTGAAATTAAGATTAAAGATAATATTAAAAATATAAAAAACAAAATCAATATGCTAAAATATATATGTATATGTATAATTATTACACCCACACCGGCAACAATATGATATCAATTATAATTTAACTGATTAACTTTCTTTATAATAAAATATCAAAAAAATGAAAATCTATTTTCTATACTAATAATAAAAATGAAATCAATTTCAGGGAATTTTCTTTCTTTTCTAAATTACAGTATAGCAAATAAATTTTTAAAACTTCTATAACAAAAATTAATAAAAATTTGGAATAGTCAATGCCCAATGTTCAGGAGTTAGGATTTAGGAACACTCAGATTCAGCACACTCCCAGGGTTGCCACAATTGACTCTTTTTACTACTTGTTGTTTTAACAGTAAAATTAATCTAGTAGATTATAAGAGATTTTTAACACGGATCTAGTGGATTAGCTAAGCGAGGAGTTAGCATTACTGTTCACAGCCATACGATACGGCGGCATACCAAACCAAACGGCAAATACTCAAGCAGAACAAATCATATGTTTAATTCAAATTTTGGCACAAAACAAATCAAAAACCAATTTTTAAAATCTTAAAATAGACAGTAGTTGTATAGAAAAAAAAAATGAATACTAGTATTTTCGTAATTAATAAATTACAATTAATTAAAACATTTAATCGAAATTATGTGTCAGCATTATTTCTTACCGGAAACAAAGCAAAGGAGAATTTTGCTGTGCTGACTCCTTATATGGATTTTAATGAAATATTTGGTCAATCTGCTGCTGCTGATGAAATGAAAAATAATTTATTAAGCCGAAAAATGAATATTGATTTTATAAAGCTTACTACAAAATATGAACTTTATAAGTGTATGAAAGATAAGGAAAAACACATTGAAAAGCAACGTGAGGAAATCGTATTAAAATTAAAGGATGTCACCTTAAAAGTACAATTTATATTTATTTTAATCTACATAATTTATGAATTTATAAAAATAACGAATTTTGAAATAAATAATTACAGAATAACAGTTCAGAGGAGATCAGCTACTTAAAAGCTGAAGGTAAAAAATTACGTGAAGAACTAAAGGTAGTAAAAGATCAGTTGTTTCCAATAGAAGAAGATTTTGTTGATGATTTTCTAAATTTACCAAATAAAATTCATCCTAAAGTAATTTTATTGAATTTTATGATAGGTATTTAGTAATTAATATTTATATTTCCTTGTTTCTTTTAAAAGGTCCAACAACAATCTACAAATACAGTATTTTATCAAAGAGATTTGGACACAAAAGTAGAAAAAACTGAGTCACATTTAAAGTTTACTGATTTAATTAAATTTAAAAACGACAATTATTATCTTTTTAAAGAAGCAGCAAAATTTGATACAGAATTTCCACTTTATTGTTCAAAATATTTCACAAATAATGGTTTTACACAAATATCAAATCCAGATTTTTCAAGAACTGTTCTACTTGAAGCTGCTACAATTTCAAATGATATAATAAATAATAGCATTATAGATGAAAAACAATCAACATGTTCAGAAACTATTTCTAAAGTAAATCAATTACATTTAGTTGGTGGTGGATCATTAGTTGGTCTTTTAGGTTATATAACAAAAATGGCAATATTTTCATCAAATTTACCATTAAAACTAATTTCTTCAGGAAGACAATATAATTTTAAGAAAAATAAAAATGATGATTTGTATACGACAAATCAAACAAATGCAGTTCAAATATTTAGTGCAACTACAAATGAAAACGATGCAGAACAAGAAATGGAAAATGCTCTTAATTTAATTATTGAAGTTTATAATAAGTTGAATATAAATTTTCGTATTATTTTTGCAAAATCAAATGAAATGCTTCCAGCAGAGACATTACGTGCTAAAATACAAATTTTTTCATCATATCATTCAAATTATATCGATGTTGGATATATTTCGAATTATTCAAATTTCATCTCAAAACGTATATTGTTTTGCATACGAGATAAAAAGATTGAAAAATTTCCGTACATTGTATCAGGAACTATTATTGATACAGCAAAATTAATTGCTTGTTTACTAGAAAGCAGAAAAAGTTTGTTAATCGATTATGATTATCGGATTTTAAAATAAAATAAATTTGTTTTTGTTTATATCATTTTTTTGATATTCTAACAAAAAGACTTCGAATGAAGGACCTGAAGAGATTTATTAAAAAATCGGGATGGTTTTCAGGAAAGGCTGTTTATTTCCACTGACAAATCGAAGGGTACTCACAATGGACCTTTAGATCCTTGAGTGGACTTGCTTCTCATAAGCAAATAGCTCGAGATATCATAACACCAATGTACCTGGTAAATTATTACTTTTCAGTTTCTTCAAAATCTGGAAATTTAAAATTAAAGTATTAAAATTCCTTCGTTGTATTGAAAAAATATTTTTTTTTCTTATTTATTTTCTTCTATATAAAATTGATTTAAATATTCCTTTTCAATATCATGTAATTGACTAGCCGGAATTATTAATGAATGTAATGGTGGTCCTAAATTTAAATTTGCCATATTTTTTAAAGAAGTTGTAACAATTTTTTGTGTATCATGACCAACACGAGTTAATCCAACACATAAACAATTTTCATCAATATTCAATTGTTCATGTGTAGATTTTCGATTATCTATAATTTGTAAAAGTTGTAATGCAGCTTCACTGCAGCTCATAAATCTTGGTGGCATATATTCTTTCTTCTTCTTCATTAATGATTCTTTAGTTGGTTCTTTAACTTTAATATCAAGTAAACATAATGTATGCATACCATTATTTCTATTCAATAAAATTTTATCAAAAAAACTATCTGGTTTCCAATTATCATCCCAATAAGGAATTGATACTGTTAAACCAAAATTATATAATTGAAGTCCACAACAACCAACAGCATTCATTATTGATGCATTATGAATAACTTTGTATGGAATATTCTTTTCTTTTGCTCTTAAAATGAAATCTGTATGAGTTGTTGCACCAAAAGGATCACCAACAACTAATAATGCCACATCCAATTTATCAGCATTTTCTAAAATATTTTCAGAACCTTGTTCTACTAAATCTCTATCAGCTAATAAGATTTCACGATCATAGAATTCTTCCTAGAATAAAAAAATAAATAATTTATTTTTTGCTAAATTTATTAGCTATGTAAACTTACTAAGGCTTCTTTCCCGCATGTCAAAATCGATGTATAGTTCTCAAGATATACTTTATCACATTTCTTAACAATTTCTAAACCTTTAACCGTGATATCTTTTGCATCACCTAATCCTAATCCAATTATGAAAAACATTTTATTTTTATTGATATCCAAAAATTATTGAACGAGAGAATACACTTGTTAAAAATCGTGTACTCCAGAATCCAAATAAGAATAAAACTAACTACTGTAGCCTGTAGGTACTAGGTACTCTGAGTCTGGCAGTGCTGTACGTACACGTGCTTTTTGGCAGCTGTCAAAAGCAATAGAAGAGTTGTATTTGTAATTTGTATACATATTTTGGATTTTAATTTTTAAGAAAAACGTGCGATATAAAAAGTTGATTTAGAAATTTATTAAATTTTGATTAAAAATTAGAATATATTCAAATAAAAATGTTACGAAGACAAGCTCGACTTCGTAGAGAATATCTTTACAGAAAATCAGTTGAAAATAAGCATAAATTGATTCAAGAAAAAAAGGATAAAATTAAAAATTGTTTACAAACGAATACTCCGATACATGGGGATTTACGGAAAGAAGCTTTAGAACTACAGTCTCAACTTAAATGGGGCAAAGGTAATATATCCACAAAATTATAAATAATTAATGGAAAAAAAACTTATTTTAATATTTTTTTTAGTGGAAGAAAGTGCATCATCTGCGAAACTTGGTGATCTTGGTGTAATAACAACAAATTCACAAGATGATGAATATCGGTTTGCTGGTTGTGAAGATCCAAAAATAATGATAACAACATCACATGATCCATCAGCTAGATTAAAAATGTTTGTTAAAGAATTACGTTTAATATTTCCAAATGCACAACGTATGAATCGTGGAAAATATGAAATTAAACAATTGATACATGCATGTCGTGCAAATGATGTTACAGATTTTATTATTATACATGAACATAGAGGTGTACCAGATAATTTAGTTATTTGTCATTTACCATATGGTCCAACAGCATTTTTTAATATATCTGGTGTTGTTATGAGACATGATGTACCAGATATGGGACCAATGAGTGAACAAAATCCACATTTAATATTTCATAATTTTAAAACAAAATTAGGAGAACGTGTTATGTCAATATTGAAATATTTATTTCCTGTTCCAAAAGAAGATTCAAAACGTGTTATAACATTTGCAAATCATGATGATTATATTTGTTTTCGTCATCATACATACCAATATATTAATAAAGAATTACAATTAACAGAACTTGGACCAAGATTTCAATTAAAATTATATCAAATTAAATTGGGTACATTAGATGAATTACAAGCAGCTGATACGGAATGGGTACTAAGACCATACATGAATACAATGGTTAAACGAAGATTTTTATCTGAAGAAAATGGTTGGGTTCAAGACGATGCCGAGGACAATAATATGTCATAAAATTATGAAAAAATTAAAATGTATTTTTTTTTTTAAATAAGACATTTCCAAATTTGTTTTTAAAATTAAACTAAAATTATTGATAAAAATATACATATGTACATACATATATTTTTTTAAAATTATGAAAAATTCACAAAGAATACATCAATCAAATCGCTAAGCTATAACACGATTTTAAAATAAATATGTTAAGTTATAATATTATTTCTTCATTTTATAAAGAATTTTGAAAGCATACTCTGATTTTCAAGTCGAAAAGGGCTTATGAGTAAAGTCCTAAGAAAATTTAAATCAAATTCACTCCTTTTTTTTCTTTTTCAAAATTTTATTGAGAAATACCAATAATATATCATCTTTACTCTATAAAAGTGAGAACGTAGTAAAATTTTAAAACTTTTAGTATTGGAGAGATCAAGCGTTTTGAAGCAAAGCGCATGATTTTTCCAACTAATATGGAAAAATTATTATACCAAACACATTGAACCGAAATAAAAAAAATAAAAAGTTTAAAAGGAAATGCTAGAAAAGAAGTTTGTCGCCAGGAAATTTTTAAAACGGAATATAAAATTTTTCATAAAACAAAAAAAAAATTAAAAATAAATTGAACTTTTGTTTTCTGTTTTTTTTTTTTTAAAAGAAAAAACGAATTTTTGCAATTGTTTGTTTATTTTCAACAAAAATAATTTTAATGTAAACTCATTTATATCTAAAGTTTAAAAAAAAGTACATATATAAGTATTTCAGTGTTAAAACTTAAAAAAAGGAAGGAAGGAAAGAAAAAAAAAGATTAAATTCAAAATTACATGAGTATATGTATGTACGTTAAAAAAAAAGAAATACTTGGTTAGTTAACTGTTTAGGTTTTAGGCCAATAATTGTCAGTTGTAGACAATATTCGTGAATGAAAAGTCGATGTTTCATCATTAGTATGTTAAAATATTTTATATTCAAGTTATATATTTGAAAAATATATATTTAACAAAAAAAAAAAATTATTGCAAAATATAAAAATATTTTCGAAATACTTTTTAACGAATTACTATTTTCTTTTCTTTTTCTACTATAGATGTTTTATAAATTGATTCTTTTTTAAATAAAATATTCCTGAATAAATTTTAATTAGAAAAATCTAAAAACAAAAAAAACAAAAAAAGTAATCATGAAGTGTTTGTTTTCAATTTCAATAGTTTTTATAATATTAATAACATTTTTACTTTTTGTCGATGCTAAAAAGAAAAAATATGAAGGAGATTTTGAATTTATTGATGAGGTTTGTATGTTTATATATATAAATTGTATATAAATATGTTTGATTAAATATATATATATTTTTTTTACATTTTTTTTTTTTTTGTGTTATAATTTCTTTTTTTTCTGTATTCTTTTGAATTAAACATTTTTTTTTTTGCAAACAATTTAAATGGATAAGAATCATTAGAAATGCTGATTTAAGTCATTTTTGAAAAAAATCAATAAAAAAAACTAAATGTTATTATTTATATAGAATGAAATAAAAATACAAATGTATAATTTTTCAAGAGAAATTGAATATAAATTTCCTCATTTCAAAAAAAGAAAAAAAACCCAAAAATTATATAATAAGTAAACACAATTAGGGAATTTAAATAGGAAAAAAAATGGGAGCATTATGTTTTTTTTTTTTTTTTCAAATGAAAATTAAATATTAAAAGTACAGGAAACAGGATACCATCAGCAACCAACGTTTTCTTTTTTTTTTGTGTTTGTCTGTATTAGCAAAATGAAAAGAAAAAAAATGAATTTTTTTTCTTCTTATTTTCATCAACTATATAAACGTTATCCTTATTCTTTATATTGTTGATTTTTAATATATATATGTTATAAAATTTATATATAGTATACTATATATGTACATGTGTGTAGAGATTATTAGGTTTAAATGTACAATATATGTATAGTTATACTAAAATATATTCTACATCGATGTACAGTTATACATACATATAGCTATATATATACGTATATTAAATGTGAGTAAAATACAAAAATCGTATACTATTCAAGCGATAATGAGTGTATATATTTTATATGATATAATGACGATGATGATATTACTATGGGAATTTTTCTACTCTCTTTAAAATAATAAAATAATATATACTATACCTACATATAATAAAAATAACATTGGTTGAAGAAGTTCTTTGATTATTATTTATTTTTATTTATGTATTTTGTATTTTTCATATTATTTGCAATTTTATAATAAAAAGCCATATAAAAAACATATATTACGGTATTTATATTTTTCTTTTTCTTCTTCTTCTTTGTCATCTTTCTAATACACATACACATTCGTATAATGAATAACAGTAATAAATGGAATAATATATATTATATACGATGGGAAAATTTAGTTTCTCTTGAGAAAAATAAGGGAAAAATTTAACATTTTATCCACTAATATTAAGCAAAAAGAATAGAAAAGAAGGAAAAATAAAAGAAAAGCCAGACAAGCGGCGACGGCGTCACTGATTCGAGAAGTGTAGTGTAGAATAAAAGTAGAATAAAAAAGAAAAATAAAGGAAAAAAAATAATTCCAAAACGATCATTTATCTTATTTTTATGATTTTCATGATTTTTTTTTTCGTATTTTCGAATTATGTGTATATGTAGGGAAGCACTTATATATATAATATATGTACTTTAAATGTATTTATTAAATACACTCAATGTACATATGACCGTATAAGTACTATACATGACACACGTATCCTGCCATCCTGCTGCTTTGGTGCCGTATATTGTCACATTTTTCACCTTTTAGAATAATAATACTACATCAACGTACCTATTTATGTAGCTATATTATATTCATTAAAATATAGTGACTATGTATAATAATAATAATAATAATAATAATAATAATAATAATAATAATAATAATAATAATAATAATAATAAAAATAATAATAATAATAATAAAATAATAATAATGATTGTAATGCAATATATGTACATATGTATCTTCATAAATTGTGTTTATATTGAAATAATAAATAATAAATGATGAATATATTTCTCATAAAAACTCATATTATTATGCATAATAATGTGTATATTTCCATTATAAGATATTTCTATACAGTATGTATAATAAATACATCGAAAGACTCATAGGTATGTAAATTAAAAATTTAAAAAGTTATTGTTATAATTTCACTTTATAATCTATAGATACATATATGTATATGTATACCTAGTACGAACAGTTAAACAAATACTTATGTACATAATTTTATATATCTATAATTTTTGTTTACATATGTACATATAACATTCGTAAAGTAGATACGTTATAATAAAAATTGATTTAAATGTTTCTAAGTATTTTATTTTTTAAATTTTTGATTTTAAATTAAATTAATAATAGATACCTATAATATAAATATGTGTATCTTATTCGCAATAAAAACAGTAGTAAATTATTCAGATTTATAGCTATTATACATATTATCATCATCATCTTTAGCCTAACTTCATTTAGCATATTGCCCATCTCGTTCGATCTCTAGCCAGCGGTTTCCAGTTCCTTATTCCCAAAGTTTTGAGGTCTTTTCTTCGATTGCATCAATAAATCTTTTCTTTGGACAGCCACGTCTCTTTTTCCTGTAGGGTTCTGCATTAATATTATCTTCATTTTTTTTTTTTGTATCCTTTTGACTATATCCGCGTGTTCGCGGTTATCTATTCGTTTTAAAACTTTTAAAATAGTCTTTTTATAGTATTTTTAAGAAAATATGTAATTAATCGGTCCAATCGATTTTCAGATATATAAAAAATTAAATGTAAAATTTTAAACGCTATTTATATACAAAATTAATGTTTCTACTGAAATTTCTAGTAAGATTCGTGTAATAGTATTTTTTAGCTTCCTATAAAAACTATTAATTTTTAAGAAAAATTACTACTTAAATTAAGTATGATTTTTATAGATAATTCGTACAAGATTAAAATTTGTGTAAAGTTATTATCTGTATTTTCTACAAGAATGATTTTTAACAGTCTATAGTCTTCTGTATTCTATTTTAAAAATTACATTTATGCCTATAGTCATATTATTAACACTGATTTTATTTCAAATTAAATGAAGAAGTTGTGAGAATTAAAAATTTATGTATATGTGTACATATGTCTACAATATACATTATAAAAACCTTTGTGGTAATAATTCAATAACTATGTGGTAGTCACAATTCATAAATTAGTTTTTAACATGCCAAGATATAATTTTATATGCGACATATATACCAATCGATAATTTCAGAGTATCGTCATTATATCATTGGTCTCTATTCGAAAATCCAGTCTAGATAATACCGAAATTGTATAACTATATACATATGTACATACATATATTGAATTTTAAAAAAAGTTTTCTTTTTGTCTTTTTATAATGTGAAATGAAATCATTTTCTGATGTATGTACGTACCTAAGTCGATTTTTGTTAAGGTTTCTAATAATAATAAAATTTAAGAAAAGGGAAACAAAATTCAAGTAGACACAGGCGTTTCCGATAAGTATTGTATATAAAGGATAAACAAAAAATAATAAAAATTACTATTTTAAGAGACTACTTAGCTAGCTGTACATCATAAAGTGTTAATTTTTGTGTTATCAATTTGAATGAAAAAAAAATATAATTCTTTTCTTTTATTTCCAAAAAAAAAAATTAGTTAAAATTTTAAAATAAATTACTTTTTGAATTACCTGTATTGTTATTAAAAATTAAGAACATTCTTAGTATGGTATTTTAATTGTATATATATTTTTTAAAAAATATTTTCAGGAAGAAAAATCAGCTTCTCATCAAAAAGTTCCAGAAAGAAAAAAATGGATACATGATCCTACAAGTAAGTTATGATTTTTTATAATTTTATTCTGTATCTTTAAACCAACCGTTTTTAAGATTTTAAATGTGTTGTATGATATTGTCATAGATTTTAAAATTTGAAATAATATTTCGTGTTCAACAAAAATATTTGTAAATTATTGATAAACTTAAATTACATGCATATTTTGTTTGTTTCTTTTACAGACGAATAGTTATTCTATGTAAAGAAAAAGTATAGGTAGTAGTTTGCTTTGTAAAATCGTTGTGAGATTTTAGTTTAAAGTCGAAATTTGATCAATGCACTTTCCTAATTTTCTAACTGATACATGATAAAATTTTGTATCACAATTTATTTGAAGAAGGCAGTAGAAACTAGAAGAAGCAAAACCCTTTAAAAGACGATTATTTTATATTTTAATTAAAAACATGATTCATAATCAAATTGATTCTCTCTGAAAGTACGAAAAATAGAATGAAAAGTTTTACATTTTTAACATGTAAACTTGAACTTTATAATTTTTCCTTAACCCTTTTCTAAACGGCTTTCAAAGACATAGAAGTGATTATTTTGAGATTCCAATCGAAAATAAAATGTAGAGTTGAATCTTGATACACCAATGGGCCATCCGTATTTATGATTGTGCTATGTATATATGGTACTTTACAGTACATTTTGAATGTGTACACCAGCCATTTCGAAAGCATTAAAATAAAAAATTTGAAGAGAAAAAAACACTCACATTTTACTTTATTATTCAAAAAAAAAAAAAGTTTTTAAAAAAATAAATTTAATTTTTCAGGTGATCTTTGTCGGCCTCTAAATTGTAAAAAACGAGAATTATGTCTTCTTGAAGATGCTTATACTGCTGTTTGTGTTTCTAAAAAGGATATTCATAAAAACAGGTAATTATATTTTTTATACTTTAACTACATACTATATGTACATACATACATATTAAATTTAAAATTGAAAACCTCCTATATCTAGCATAGATAAATAAAATATGTACATGTAGATATATCTTCTATTTTGAAAATTATGTTATAGCATGATGCAGATTCATGCAATTATTAACAAATTTGTCTGCATTTATGTATATAGTATATAGATATTTGTATGTAATATATTGAGCATACATATTAGAACATATGAAATAATTTTCATTAGATTTTAAATTAAATACGTAACACGTGTGCATATATTATTTATTAACAAATATAAAAATGTATGAACAAATACGTGTATTTCACATATTGCTCTTTTTTTTTTTTTTTTTTTTTTCAAATTAAAAAATTGTGAATATATGTATGTTTAAAAATTTACATTTATATATATATATATCATATGCTCAATATACACATGTAATACCTCAGAGAAATTTGAAAAGGATATGTTCTGATTAAATTGTTACATTTTTTTTTTTAAATAAAGAAAAACAGTTTTCCCGGTTTTTATTAATATTCACATATTTTATTTAAAGAAAAACTGGTTCAAGGCAAAATAATATTGTTTTGCTGTGTACTCTTGAATTTTATATATTTTTTTTATGAATACCTACATATACCATATACATTTGAGAAAATATAACATGCAGATGATATACATATGTTACTTATAGTGCTTATATATAGTTACTTTTTCTTGAATGTTAAGTATCATTTACGTACTATATTTATTTCATTTTTTTTGTTTGTTTCAAAAACAAAATATAAATATATACTACTTATGTATACATATGTTTATTGGGGGTAGAAGAGTTCGATATGTATATACATATATAATTTTGTTTTTATAATAAATAGTATAATAAAAACACTATTACCAAATACCACCTCAGTTCAGTGAAAAGTATTCAAAAAGAATACCAAAAAGTTTCGAATCAAAAAAAATTCTGAAAGATTTTTTACAAAAAAAAACAGTTTAGATATTTCCACTGTTTTTTAATTATCCCTATTCATCTATTCCTTGTTTTCAAATTACAGAGATGAAATTATATCTAAATCAAAACTGAAGGACGATAATAATTCATCACAAGGAACTACAGAAGATGATAAAAATACTTCAGATGAAGTTTCTGATGAAAATTTACAAAATGATAATCCTGATGATATAGATTTGAACGATGAGGATGAAGAGTAAGTTTTATATAAAAAGAATAAATAAATCATTATTATTTTAACATTTAACATCGTGATTAATTTCAAAGACATTTTTTTTTTTTGTATTTTATTCGTTTATTAAAATTTTTTATCCTTGTATGAAATACGAAAAATGATGGCATATATTATTCACTGTAATATATTTTTTTATTTTTTTGAAAAGGAACTGCAAACCATGCCCTGTTGTAAAACCAATGTTTTTATGTGGAACTGATAATCGTACCTATTCATCACTTTGTAGGCTTGACTATCACAATTGTATACATTCAACATCGATTCGGATTGCATGCAAAGGTTTCTGTCCATGCAAAGGTAATTTAATATACGAGAAAAACACAACTATTGTGTAATTATTATGTTTCATTTAGTTTTTATTATTATTATTTTTTTTTTAATTAAATTATTATTTTGTGATTCGCAAAAAATTCCTTGTTTGTGAAAAATTTGGAGGAAAAAAATAATAATTGTATAATTTGTTACCATTCACTTGTATTCCACAGATATTTCAGATGGTAAAAAACTTCAAAGGTTAAACGAACGTCAGAATTCGAAATATAAAAAAACGATATCGGAACAAACTCAACAACAGATCGACATGAATGTATGCTAATTTCTAATATTATATTTTTTATTTATTAATAATTTAACACTCGCTTTCGTTACACGTCCATTTTTTAACAAAGACGCCCTTTTCGAATAATTTTAAAAGTCAATGATCATAGAAAATGATTAAGGAATTACTGAGCTAAAATTTGAAATTTTGATAGTTAAAACAAACCTTTAAAAAAATTCATTTAAAAGTAAAAAAAAAAATTTAACTTAAATTTACTTTTTTTTCTCTTAAAATCAACCTTATTCTTTTTATCTTGTAAATTTGATTCTAGAGATTTTAAACAACTAAGGCTTGTTCCTTTATGTATAAGAATTTAAATAAAAGACATTTCGATTTTTTTACAGGATTATGATTTTGTTAGGGTTTTGAAAAAAAAGGCATACATATGTACATATTTGTAGATATTAGATGATGTATAGAGGTTTTTTTCCTTTCAAATATAATTCGCATTCATCCTATTGTTAAAATTTTTCTCATGCTGAAGAAAGTACAAAATATAAAAATTCCAAATAAATCATGACACAAAATCCAAGCATAGGTATATATTATTACTATAGTATATATAAAACATTCACATATATACATACATACATATGTATAGGCGAGTGTTAAAAGTTTTTTATATATTTAAAAATATTTTCTTTTTACTATAAAATAAATTTCATAAATCAAATAATTTTTTTTTATTTTTCTACTATTCAACATTAAGGATAAAGATGATAAAAATCGTCATTACAATCATATAAACACACAATTTACATTTACACCTGAGGATATTAAATATGACAACAAACACTATAAATATCTTAAATACACCACCTACAAAAAGGTGAGTAATACACAATACAAAAACTAATATAATTGAGTGTATATTAGTTAAGTTTTTTGAAGTATCAACCTTGAAATTATTTTTTTTTTTTTGTACATCAACATAATGTACAGTTTTATAATATTAAATTGAATAATAGAATTTTTTTCATATAGTCAATTATTTTATTATACATTGTAAAGGTAGTTGAAATCATTATAAATACATAATATATACAAATGTATATATATATACGTATATCCAACGTGAAGAAAAATCGATTATGAAAAACAAAAAGAAAACACACAAAAAAAAAAATTAATGTCAGTTTAGTTTTTTATATTAAGGATATAAAAAAAAACTATACAATAGCACCTAATAATAATAAAAAACGAAAGAAAAAAAAAGTATAGTAACAATAAAGAGAAGCACATATTAAACAATAGGTTCCTTTTTTTGCTGAATAAAGCTTTCTCAACGAGAAGTGAGTGGTTCCAATTGAGAATTTTCATTTAGAAACAATGACCATCTTTTATGAGTTGATTTATTATAATTTATTAAAATTTTCCTTTCAATTTTATTTTATTATTTTGTAAAAAACAAATTTGTATAGATATATATAAAAATTAGTTGTAGATTAAAGTTTTTTTTCTTTTTTTTTTTTTTTTTGGTTTTGTGAAAGATGAGTAAAGTGGTTTTTATTTCAAGAGCATAAAAACGAAGCCCAATGACTTCATTCAATAAGTATTCTTTACTCTTAGTGTATAGAGAGATTTTTCAAATGAAAATAGGAAATGGATTAAATTGGTTTTTAGTACTAAATAGCTATATAAAAGGTGCACATATTATTCATACTATATAAATATATAAGATAGGTACATACATATTCAAAAATATCTACATATTAGATTAAAGTTTTGATTGTGTACATATATGTATGTATGTGTGTACATAAATGAAAAGTTAATTAATAGGATTTTATACAATGAAGACAAATTTAAGTATGTAATTTAAATATTATAAAATGAAAATTTACTGTTTCTCATGTATTGAAGTTGTTTTTTAAGCAGTATTAGAAGGAATTTACTATTTAGAAATTCTACACCAGTTACAGGATTAAAAGTAATCAAACTCTTTTTATTCAACTATCTTCTCTATTTAACAACAATGTTTTCACATAAATATATCACTACAATGTAAATATAGTATATATTAATACACAAATAATTTATTTTCTATTCTAATTTTAAATCAAGGACAATCAATATCTTGAGGATAAACATAAAATTCGTGGTTATAATGAAGTTATTGATAAACCACAAAAATATTCTAAAAATCAAAATTCAAATTCAAGTAAGTTTGTTAAATAGAATAATAATCCAATTTTTATTATTATTTAAAAATAATTTCATTGAATTTACAAATAAATAAATATTTTCTCATTTTATTAATAAAAGGATATTCATCAAAATCAATTGAATGTAAACCACAACAATTAACTGCAATTGGAAATCGTTTATTAGATTGGTTTTCAGTTATAATGGCCGATAGTAAAAAAAGACGACAACGTAATCAAAAATCTAAAGCACATTTTCCACCAGCATGTAAAACTGAAGCAAAATGGATGTTTGGTCATTTAGATTTAAATAATGATGGATTATTATCATTACAAGAATTATATGATTTAGAACATGATCAAAATGAAAGATGTATAAAACCATTCATAGATACATGTGATCTTGATCAAGATAGTACAATTAATACAAGAGAATGGTGCCGTTGTTTTGAAAAAACTGATAGACCTTGTGCAGCAGTAAGAAGGAGAATTGCAGGTGATATTATGAGTAAGTATTTTTTTATTATCTTATTTTAATTTTTAAAAATTTGAATAAATTGTTTATTTGACATATAATTTTTAAAAAAATATTCATATTAGGCTCGTATGCACCCGATTGTGATACACAAGGATTCTATAAACCAACACAATGTCATAATTCTGTTGGAGTTTGTTGGTGTGTAGATAAACATGGAGTAGAATTTGCAAATACCCGAACAAGAGGAAAACCAAATTGTGGTAAGTAAATGTATTTCATAATGAAAAATAGCACCACCCTAGCCTGTTCTCCCTTTTTTTTCTTCTTCATTGCAGTCGATTTACTTTCAAATTTTATCACAAACATACAAATATATTATTATCTTTTCATTTTTTTATTTCACAGAAAATGTAATTAATAATGCTTCATCAGTTACATCTGATGATGAAGATGAAGAATCTGATGATGAAGATAGCGTTGAAGGTAGTGCAGATCAAATGTTAGTTTT
Organism: Bombylius discolor; assembly: GCA_939192795.1. Taxonomy (NCBI): domain Eukaryota; kingdom Metazoa; phylum Arthropoda; class Insecta; order Diptera; family Bombyliidae; genus Bombylius; species Bombylius discolor. Next base: position 41,164,362 of record OW584241.1, read on the forward strand.
CTGAAATAAATAAATAATTTAATATGGAAAAAATAAAGATTTTTTGTTTTTCCAAAAACTAAATGTTTAATTATAAAATTAAGTGAAAAAGAGAAAAACATAGAATAATATGAAAAAAAAACTATATAATTTCAATAGAAAAGAAGTAATAATTTCATTAAAAACATTTCTCTATTAAATCACACAAAATTTACAAATTTCACACAATATGTGCATACTATACATACATACATGAAATACACATAAAAATATGTCACACATTCAAAACAAAGTGAATTAAACAGGTAAAATATTTCAAATAATTTTTAAAAAAAATTAAAAAATGAGAAAAAAAAAAAAAAACAAAATTACACGTGTACGTATTTTTCAAGAAATAATTTTTAAAAAACCAAAACAAATCTTAGGCTGGTGCTTATAATAAAAATAAAAGGGTAATTTTGTAATATTGCATAAAACTTCAATTTGTAATTAGAAAAGAATCAATTTCTCACTTTTTAACAAAATATAATACAAGTATTAAAATAGAATCTAATTAAAAATCATAATAAGAAAAAATAACCCTTTTCACTCATGTTACTATTTTTTCTCTTCTTTTTTTTTCAATTGTAAATTTTATTTAAAAAAAAAAAAAACAAACTAAAGCTGAAAATTAAATAAAATTGCTTTTAACCGAAATACAGAAATTTGCAAATTGAAGTTAAATTATTGAAAAAAAAATAAATAAATAAAATAATTGAAAACAACAAAAAAAAACAAAATAAGATTTATTTTAGCACCATTTATTTTTAATTCAGATTTTTATCAGGGCGCAATTGCAATTAATATTTAAATAATAGAGAATGAAAAAAATTAGTCTTATATATGAAAAATAAATAAATAATATGTATTTAGTTAATGAAAAATAATCATAGAAAAAAAAACTATGATTAATGAGATGCTAAAAAGGATAATTAAAGAAAAAGTAATTGAAAGTTGAAAAAATTAAAATTGTAAGGCTGTTTATGCATTGAATTTTTTTAAAAAAATTGTCCTAGATATTAAGACATTATTTATTTGATAACAGTACTCTCAGTAATGAAATTATGTATTTGATAAAAAGAAAATACTCACAGTAATAAGTTCATTTTAATTTTAAAATTTTTCATTAAATACCAACATAATAAGGATATTTTTTAAAATGCAATGATACAGTACATAAAAGTACTCGGCTGATTTCTGTATCCTAATTATACTACTACATTTAAAAAAAAATAATTAGAAAAAAAAATTCATAAGGATTTTTAATTTATCACTGATAAGCATTTGAAATAATACAAATATATGTATGTACAAAATTTTTGGTATTTTAATATAACCAAAAACATATTGAAAAAAAAAAATATGAAAAATTTCAACAATAAAGTGATCTTGAATATCTTCTTTTGTTTATCAGTGATATTAGATTGTAATTTTAATATGTTTATTATTTATTTTCTCCTCTTTTCTAAATTTTAAAAGAAATCAATCTAAAATTACATAACGTAGAATAATTAATCAAATTCTTTATCTATGTATGTATGTGTCATCATAGATTACAAAATATTTAGAAGAAAAAAAAATTAAAAGAAATTGAAAAAAACTAACAAAGAAAAATGATTTATGGAGCTTGTTGCATAAAAATCTAGAAAGTACATTATTATCATCGAAAATTTAAAAAAAAATTTTAACAGTAAAACAATAAGAAAAAAAAAATAATAATAATTAAAACTCATACTATAGCTAAATAAGCTTGAAAAAAAAAAAAACAAACACACACATAAAGTGAAAAATATTTTAGAAAAACAGCTAAACAAATCATGATTCGATGACAAAATTATTCGATCAAAAAATTCTATCAAAATGTTATTAAAAATTAAATAAAGCAGGAAAAACCGAAGATTGAAAGAAAAACAAAACGAATTACTTATATAATAGAGAATTACTAATCATATGCTTCATACAAAATAACAAAAAATAACATAAAAAAATATAAAAAAAAAACCTAACAAAACAAAATACATCTATGAATTATCTAAAAATTTCGTTAATAAACAAATTTAAAAAAACAACATGAAACATTTTTATATTTAAGATTTAAAAACAAAAAAAAAAAAACTAAAATTGAAAATATTAATTAATTTAAAAAAAAAAATAACTAATTTCAATCTATTACTTATTATTGTGTAGTTTCCACACATAGTTACACCACTCTTAAAAAAAATAAATAAATAAATAAAATATGTGAAAAATATTTCAAAAAAAAAAAAAAAACTGAAACAAAAATTTCGTCCTTTAAATATTAGATTATTACAAAATGAATTATTATTATTATTATAACTCTTTGTCTTCTTATTTTAGGTCTAAAATTTGTTTACAAAAAATTAAAAATAAAAGCTTTTTAGCAAGCAAAACCAGATTTTTTTTTTCCATTTGATAACAACAATTATTTAATTATTTCTACAAAAACTATTATTTGCAAAACCAAAAGAAATAAAAAACAATCCTTTTTTGTTTCCTTTTGAGTTAGAGAAAATTTTTATTAAGGAAATTTGGATTTTCACATTATGTATTTTTTATTATTATTTTATTTTCTAGTTATTCTATTTAAAATATATACATATACTATATACTATATATAATGTAAGTAAAATGTAAAGCAAAAGAGGAAAATGTTTTGTTGTATTTGGCATATAATTAGTTACTGAAAAAAAAAAATAAAAACAAAATAAAATAAAAAATTAAATAAAACATAAAAAAACTAATTTTGTGCGAATTTTTTATGTGGATATGTATTTTATTTAAAAAAAATATATATTGGTAAATAAACGCAATTTTAATTGATTATATTATATTCATAAATACTTTATCCTGATGTAAGCGAAAGTAGAAAAAAAAATACCAAGTTAGAAAAGACTTTTTGAATTATAAGAAAATTATTCCTATGTATTTGATCAATAATATTATCATTTTACTGAATTGGATTCAATCTTACAAAGTAATTTTGTCTTTACAAATTTTACTCTTCTTTCCTGATGATTTTAATAAATAATATGTAATATCTTGCAATCTAGCATAGCCATAGCAATAAGATCATATCACGTATTTTTTTTATAAAAATTCTTGCTAATAAATGTTCTGTGACCGATATTCGTAATAACATTAAAACTTTTTATGGAGTTTTCATATAATATAGAAAATAGTTAAGGTTTCAAACTACAACTGCAAATACATGTTTATATGGAAATTCAAACATAAATTAACAATATGAAAAAAAATTATATAGTGTCAATCAATTGTAATCACATTTCTTCAACACGTAACGAATATACGAGTACCTACATGTATCTAACAACATTTTCTTTATCGGTGTTCTATATTAGTCCCAGTTTTAAATATCTAAAAACACGTTAGAAATGAAACAAAGGTTTCTAAAAAAAAATAAATTATTAGAAAATTAAAATTATTAATAAAATGTTTATTTTTCCTATTTCAACACTTAACAAATTAAAATACATCAATCGTTATTGTTAAACTGAATATGAAAAAAAAAAACGTTTACTAATTTCGGTTTACACCCTACAAAAAAATTTTATTTAAAATTAAAATGACAAAAGATAAAAATCGTTATGGTCCATAAAACATAGATCATCACAACGTAATCATTAAATTACGTTTTACATTACTACTTACATTTTCAATATTATTTTTATTATATGGCAAAAAAAAAAAAAAAATTAACTAACTACTTAAGCTTTTTATGAAAAGTTAAAATACGAAAAAAAAAAAACAATAAACATTCGAATTCGACCAGGTATCATCACTTGTTGATTTTATAAACTTTTCAGGTGTTTTCTTCTCTCTTTTTTTTTCTTTTCTAGTTAATAAAACGTTTTTAGACATTGGCATTTGGCATGTTTAAATTATTTTAGCTCTCAGTTAATAAACAGCATGTACATATAAGATATAAATAACTGGCTATGAAGTTTATTATACTCATAGCTGATAGTAGTAACAAACACGCTAGGTACAACCTTGAACCACATTTGTACAATAGTTTTACAACGTACAGTGTTGAAAAATGTTTTTGATATTTTTTTTTTTTAACATTTTATTTAAGTATATTTTGTTAACAAGCAAGCAAACAATCAATATTTGTATTTATCGATATGGACATTTATATAAAAATAGTTACACATTTAAAGAAATAAATTTGAATTTAGAGTTCATTTATATTCTGTATGCAATTTAAAAGATTGAAAAAGTATTACTTACTTTTTAAAAACTAGGTGGAGTTTATTATTTTCTTTTAATTAAACTTAAAATGTGAATTCTCTGAAATATATGTACATATCACTTTTGTTAACATTTTATGATACATGACTCCGATCATATGATATTTTCTTCATCTTTATTTCCGATACTCTTTTTATATTTATTATTATAGAAAATACAAATACATATACATATCCCTGACGAAAAAATCGTCTGAATTAGGTAAATTTCCTAAACCTCAATAGGAGGAACTGTCGGGCTCTCTTTAGGCTAATTACAGCCTACAGGGCATAAAACATGTAACCACCACATGGCGGTCATGAAAGTGGGTTTTTTTTTTTTTTTTTTTTTTTTTTTTCAATTTACATTTTGTATTAATGTTTATGAGCTTATCATGTGTGATTTAGTGTCATTACTTTAATTTTTAATTTTGAATATGCAGGTAATATTTGATGTTTATTATTATGTATTCTATTTTATATTAAAAAATGTAAGCCAATATTAGCTTGCCAAATTATAAAATGAATTTTAACATTTTTCATTATTTTCTTTATACGCATCATACAAAAAATTACTCATTAGGTGTTAGCTCAGCAAATTATAATTAGCTCATTATTAAAAATCACACTGTCAATCCGAGACTGATTGTGTATATCAGTATTTAGAGAAAATAATATAAAAAAAAAACAATAAATCGTTAAAAGAATCAAAAGTAAAAGCGAAAAATTGAAATACACATTATTATTCGGAAAAAAAATTTTATTTTCAGACCTAACGGCGTAAAAAACATAATTACATGGCTTGATGAGTATTATTTATATATGTACTTACTACATTTATATTATTTTATTATACATATTAAGATAAATTTCAGTAATTAATTCAATCATGGTATATTATGACGTACTTTTTTCTATTATTTTCTAAATTAAGCAACTATTGAAATTCTCACATTTTTTATAAAAATGATTTCATCTTAGGAAACAATAACATTGAATTTTATATTTGCGCATCACAATGAAATTATTAATTTAATAATTATTTATTTTTATTAGAAAAACGGTGAAAATACATATTTTTCTCTTTAGATAATTTGTTTATGTAATAAAATTAGTCATAATTAAAAACAAAAATATCGAATCACTATTTTATTGATTTTTCAACAGCATTTTAACTTTTTCCGTTTTAGTTTGAGAACATAGAAAATATGGAAACGAGTTATGTAATTTAAGAAATTTATTAAAAATAATTGAGATGAAAACTAATTAAACTTAAACAGAAAAAAGAAAGTACTCTTTCGAAAAGGGAAATGAGAAGATATGGCCATAAACATGTTCCTAGAATAAGCGACTGCTAAAAAATGTCCTGGAACTAAAAATTAATTATACTTTTACTTTTTTAAATTAATTACTTTCATAAAATGAAATTCCTGTCAATAACGACATAATATGATATTTCATTGAGGACATTTTAAAGTACGTTAAAAAAAAGTCTCGTTTGAATAGCTCACATTTCCATTTTGGAAAGGGCCATAACTTCAAAATATCCAAATTGTATAAAAATTAACAAAGAAAACTGGAATTTTTGTTGTTTTTTTTTATTTTGAATAATAAATCGTTTTTTTTTCGATTCCTACAAATCATATTTGAACTTCAGAATTTAATTATAAATTTTATTCAAGATCAAAAATTTTATTAGTGTCTACTCGTATTATTTTTTATAAGATCGTCTTTAGAGTTTACTCGTTAGTTATAGTATTCATAAAAACAACGATTAAAATTTTACAAATACAATATTTCCTCAATTTTAATAAAAAAAATTAAAAAAATAATGAATTTTACAAATTTCAAGGTAATATTCACATTAAATTAAGGAAATTTTTCAATTAATTGAATTTTTCAACATAGGACATAAGTAACATAAGCGTTTAAAAAAATAGACCCTATATTTTTAACCACAACAAATGATCTAAAATCACTTTATTGGCAAAATTTGAGAAGAAAAATAATAAAATAGATACATTACAAGTATATACATAGAAATAATTTTTCACATGTTATTCACGCGTATTTTTAAAATGTTGATGATCGTCATCAATTTATTATAAAAAATCATATACAATTTAATACAAGATACCTATAACGAAAATAATACCTTCCGCATCATTGCTTTAGGTTTTACATTATTATTTATGTATATACTGGTACAAATTTACATTCTTTAAATCTTTTCATATATACATACACAGATACAAAAATAAATTTATGTTATCTATGCAATAGGTAATCAAAAATTGTTAATTTTTTCTTTTCACATTTTAATTGTTGTTTTCACAGTCATGTATTACATACATTTATTCGTAGATATGTTTATAATTCTTATAAATACATAAATATTATAAATTGAATTTGAATTCCACAATAACACAAAATTAAAGCTCCATGATAATGCATATATGTAAAATACAATTTTACGAATGTACATATACTATATAACGTACCTATAATATGTATGTATATAAAATAATTATTCATTATTAAGTATTTGAACAGGTGAATTACTGTGAAAAAAAAAGCTCTCTACTTTAAAAACAAGTACATACAATACTACATAGTAACAAAACATGTAGATAATACTTATATTATACATTTAAACAAAAAAAAAAAACATATGTTCACCTGATGTAACCGCGGTTTTAAAAAAAAAGTTATTTTTTCTACACAAATAGTTAATTCGAGTTTAGTATCAATTAGAGTTTCTTCTAAAACTGCTGTTCTCACTGAAATATTTGTAAATAAAAGTTAATTAGTAAGAAGAAAAAAAATTAATTAAATCAAATGAAGTAAGAATTTACATTTATTATTTTCAAAATCATAATTTGGTATCTTTTGAATTATATTTTCGACTTTTTGTTTTCATCTACCGGCATTTCAATTACAATTTGTGGAAAAATTCATTTTTTTTTTCTTTCGAGAAAGTATTTTTTGTAGGTATTCTATCAGTGATAAATCTTTCTTATGTCCTCGATTTGCATAATATTACCAAAATAAGAAAGTGTCTACAATATTAATCCTTAAACAGATATACGTATCTTGTTATACGTGAATTCAGAACAAAACGATGAATTTTAAAAATTCACATAAACTAGTATTTATTTTTAATTATTAATTGGAATTATTGTTCAACCGCAAAACATTAAAAAGAAAATTAGTGTGTGTGACTAAATTATATAATAAATTCAACTGAAAAAAGAACAACAAAATTAACATAGCTGTGGAAAAATTTTTTAATATATAAAATTAAAAATTATTTGATTTAAAAAGAAAAAAAGATGAAAATTACTGGTTTTATATATTATAATTAGTGAATATTATTATTATTTTTCAATTGAAAAAAAAAAAAAAAGAAAAATTAAGCTAAATATTTTTAATATTTCAAGGGCAACAAAATGGAGTTTTATTCAAATATATTTCTTCTGATAATGATACAAATAATTAGTAATCATGTTTGTAAGTATTGAAAAAAACAATAATATTCTTTAAATTACACATAATTTTATTCAATGTCGTTACTTGTTAAAAAGCGAAATAAAATTTAATACAAAATAATTGGGAAAAATTTTTGAAAATTTTTCTAACATTGATCATATTTTTAATATTATATCAGAAATTGGTATTAATTTTTTTTTTTTTAGAAAAAAATTACTTTTTTAACTTTTTTCAAGTTAAATTCAAGTTTATTTATAATTGTGTATTTTTATAATTTTTTTTTTCAAAGTTATAACTATTTTAGTAGATAATAGTTTTGACTTTTTTTTCTATTTGTTTTTTTTTTTCACAGTAGTTAAAAAGTAAAATATATATTTTTATCTTTACATGGGTTTTTTTTTCACTACATTTACATATATTAAAAACATGAAAACATATAGTGAAGTTTGGTCATAAAAAAAAGTAAAAAGGAGAAAAAAAAATACAAATACCTACATTATATGCATGAACAATAATCTGATAATTAGTTTTAAGCTTTTAAATGAATTTTACATGCAAATAAAATTTCTAATTACTAAAAAGATTTATTACTGTCCAATGTAAATTTTTTTTTTTTTGTAACGACTTTGAAAGACATTTTAAAGAAGAAAAAAAACACTATTTTTTTGCTTCATAAATTTATAAAATATTTTAAAAGCAATTATTTCATTAATTTTTTTTTCTAAAACTAAACGTTTGTAATGTAATTTAATTTTACCATTAAAAAATTTAACAAATAAAAATTACAAAAAAAAAAAAAAACTGTAAGTAAAATTTAAAAAAATAAAAAAAATCTTTAATTTAAGTGAATTTGATGAAAATGAAAAACAATGGAAACTTTTTACGCAAAATATCAAAAATTTATCATATCCTAAAGAAACTTTATCTGATTTCTTTAGAATTCATTTTTTTATAAAAGCAATTTAATTAATAATTTAATAATTAACATTTTATTTATGAAACTTATTATGAAATTTTAAATGACTTTTAAAAAAAATTTAATTATGAAAATCAGTAACAAAAACACCTGAATTTTTTTTTAAAGAAATTATTGACGTAGAACATTTTAATATTTAAAAATTATATACATAGAAACAAAAAAGTTGTACTACATATAGAGTACATATTTATCTATATAGATTTTTCTCACCAGAAAAAAAAAATTAATAAACTACATTTTAGTTTGAAAAAGAAAAAAATATCAAATTTGGCTTTGAACCTACAATTGAAAACCCTTTTAAAATTTGATACATATGTATTTTTAAAAACATGAGCCATTTATTTTGAAAGTGGTACAAGTCCACTCCGTTTTATGTTCTAGGACATATTAATTTATAATAATTTTAATATTGTGAACAATTGAAAGGACATGATAATCTTTATCTGGAAAATTATTTTAAGTTAATTTACACCAGAAGTAGGCTCTATAATATTAATGGTAATCAAGATACAATATTATAAATAACAATAAAATTTAGTAACCAAAATGTTTTTAAATTATTCACACAATAGCATTATTTTTTCGGTTTATTATAATTTTTTTTTTTTTTTGATTAAATAAATAAGGAAATAAATTCGTATTCAAAACATGCTTATTGATGAAACCATATATGTGATGACAAAAAATCCATTGATTTCCCATAACTAAATTGAGTGTTGAAATTTATAAGAAAGAAACAAAAAAAAAAACTAATTAAATGATAAAATAGGTATTATTTGTTAATATTTATGTAATGTATAGTTTGAATGACAAAAAATCATACATTCTTTTACTTTTCATACAGAATAGATATATATATGTACATATGTATGTAGCTAATTATGTGTTATAAAAATACTTTGAATGACAAATTATATATTTTTTTTATTTCGTAAATTCATTTTGTATTTAAATTTTACTTTTCATTGTTTAATCAGGTGGTTTATCTTTTTTTTTTTTTTCGTTTTTGAAAATTAAAATTTTCATAAAAAATAATAACTCCCAATTCATACTTGTATCTCTATGATCAACAATTCTAGTACTCTCAAGTAATAATTATTTTCATAATTTTTTAATAAATTTTTTTTTACAGTTGCAGCATTAATGAAATGTCCAATATATCAATTAAATTTTCAAAAAATAATCGGTTTACGTCCTCCATCTTTATCAGATAATAATTTAATTTATCCAACATCAGATACATTTAATAACAGCAATAATAATAATAATTCAATGCCAATAAATATATTATGTTGGGAAATATGTGCCAAAGATCCAGATTGTATAAGTTATGTATTTTTAATTGATCAAAATGCATGTTATGGATATTCAATTTTTGATAAATCAATAAAATATCAATATTTATCACCATATGTTAATTTAGTAACAGATTCAAATGCAATCTATTTTGAAAAAACTTGTCTCAAAGGTAAGATAAGAATTTAGAATTTTTTACAAAAATTTATATATATGTATGTAATTTTATTTTCCTTTTTGAAAAAAAAAAAAAAAAAAAAAACAGTTCCAGATCGTTGCAAAAATAAATTATGGACTATAACGAAAATTCCAGGAAATACATTGGTATTTCAAGGAAAAAAAACCTTATCAACATTAGTTACAAAACGTGAATGTGCTGAAAGTTGTATTTTTGAAAAAGAATTTCCATGTTTATCAGCATCATTTAATCCATCATATAAAAATAATATTGTAAGGTAAGACTTAAAAACAAAAATATTTAAAATTCAATGTCAAAAAAAAAAAAAGAGAAAAGAAATCCATGTGATTTTATGAAAATTTATTCTTAGATCAGGCGAAGAAAAAATTACATTTGAAGATGTTCTTGGTGTTTGTATTCTAAGTAATAAAGATAAAACAATACAACCAGATGCTTTTCGTGCATCATCAATGGATCAAGAATATATTGAAAATCAATGTTATGATCGACCAATTGAAAATCTTCATTGTTCATTTGAATTATATTCAAAAAGTGCTTTTAGTTATGCTGAACTATCATATGATAATTTAAATCAAAGAGAAGTAAAATAAAATAATCGTATAAATTTAAATTTATAATTTTTCTTTTTTTTCTTCTAATTTAAAATATTTTATATAATAAATTATTTTCAGTGTCAGAATCAATGTTTAAATGAAAAACGTTTTTACTGTCAAGGAGTTACATTTGTTGGTAATTTGAATAGTTCAAAATGTTTTTTACATTCAGAAGATACTATCTCAATGGGTCCAAGAAGCCTTAAATCAAGCTCAAATTCAGTTTATATGAGACGTGTCCGTTGTCTAAATAGTAAGTTTTTTTTTTTAATTTGAAACTATAAAGCATACAAATGTTATTTGTATATATGTAAATAAATGCATGTTAGTATAAGCATGATAACTTAAATATTGTATATACATATGTATATGTATATTGTAGAAAGAAAAAAAAAGTAATGAAAAATTCCATATTCATTTTTATAATTACTATATTTTTAATTCAGTTTCCGTTGTCTGCAATCATGATGAAATGACTATAAAATATTCACCAAATGACTGGTTTCATGGAAAATTATACACAAATTCACATTCAGAAGAATGTTCAGTGCAAGGAAATGGAACAAAGTAGGTATAGCTACGATGTGCGATGTGCAAAAGTTAAATTTAAAAAACAAAACAAAAAGTAATACATAATTAAAAACTAATATGTAGCGTAGGTGTAATTATAATCCTTATGATCTTTAATAAATTAATTAATTATTAATTTTCATTATTATTAAAATATTAATCATAATTTTTAATAATGTCTTTAGACCAACAATTTTACGTTTACAAATTGGTAGTGAAGTCAAGGAAAGTCGATGTGGAGTACTAAGAGCTTATGATATAAAAAATTCAATTCAAAGGTAAAATTTTTTATTATATTAAAAATGAAAAAAAAAAGCAAGCAAGCTCTTACTAAACTTTTTTTTTACAGAACATTTATATCAACTTTAATTGTTGTCCAATATAATATAAATGTACAAACACAAGGTGATCGACTTATTAAAGTTGGTTGTATTTTAAATAATGTTTCTCAAGAGAATGAAGTATCAAAAAATGTTTCCTTAGAATCAACATTAGCTTTTACACAAACGTAAGTTTACCTGAAATTTGATCTAAAATCTTGAAAATTTATTTATTATTTAAAATATACTTTTAATGATTTTTATACAATTTTCTTTATCAGAGAATTCCCAAATGAAGCTTCAAATATATTTCATACAAATAGTGGACAATTACCAAATGTACGTATGCAAATTATTGATGTTGATCGTAGCTATGAAACAAATGATGTACATATTGGACAAAATCTTGAATTACAAATAATTGTTGAACCTTCAAATACATTTTATGATATTCAAGCAAAATCATTAATAGCACATTCTGATGAATCAGGTTCAATTACATTAATTGATGAAAATGGTTGTCCAACAGATACAACAGTTTTTCCAGCATTTGAAAAAATTATTGAAAAAAATAAGAAAATGCTTAAAGGAAATTTTCATGCATTTAAATTTGCTGGAACATCATCACTTACTTTTGATGTTAAAGTAAATTTTTGTTTAAATGAATGTCCCAAATTGAATTGTTCTCAAATACTTAATTTTAATGATACTAAACGATTGAGAAGATCCAATGAAGAAAAACCTTTCATAATTAATGATGTAACAAATAAAAACGTTACTATTGCTATTGATAGATCTTCAAACACTGTACATTTTTTTGGACCACCAAATTACGTAGCAAATCAACAAAATATAAATAATCAAAATAATCATAATTTAAATGGAATTCAAGCTAATAAAAGTGAAAATTTAGAAGTACCTTTAAAATTAAAATTGCATGTAAGAGGACCATATTATGGTGAAACAGATACCTTAGTGTGTGGAGAAAATAATAAAATTCTTGTTGCAGGTTTTGGTTAGTACTTATTTTTTTTTTTCAAACACTTAAATTGAAATAAAAAAATATACTCATTTATTTTTTAATATTATTTTATTTTAGATTTTAGAAATCCAGAAGAATGGTGCATTAATCATAGTTTATTAATTGCCATTATTATATTTTGGATCATTTTACAAATTATTTTAATTGCATTTTGCTGTTATTTTATTAAAAGATATAAAAAAATGATAGCTGTTGAAGATGATCGTAGTATATTACATAGAAGTGATGGATATTTAGAATATATTGATGGTCGAAAAGTTCGTTGGGCTGATCAAGGTACAATGTCAGAATTTAGTGCAAGCCAAATATAATATCATTTAGGGTAACATGCAATAATAAAAAAGTCATACAAATAAATTGTTATATATTATAATTATTAAAAATCTGTTTAAAAAATATATCATTTTTGAAATTAATTATTATTTTTTTTTTTTTACCTTTACTTTCTATTTAAAAAAAAAAAAAAAAAAACAGTTACAAGACACATGGATTTAATTATAAACAACTGATATCGAATATTACTTATTTTATTTGTTAAAATTTTTGCTTTTTAATTTTTCAATCATAGAAAACTTTTGATTCATTAAGGAACATTACACTTTTAAAACAAAAAAAAAAAAACAAAAAAAATTAAATTAATAAGAAATTCTTCAATGCTACAAATTTCCTTTGTTTGTAACAAATTTTTCAAATTCGTTATCATATAATTTTTGACAAAAATATAACTGAAAATTTGTTAAAACTTTTTTGAGATATTTTGTGAAAAGAACATATATTTTGTTTTTCAATGTTGTGTTAATTTTTCTCCAGATATTATCTCTTCCACAAGAACAACCTATATTAAATCCAATCTTTTTAGCAAAGACTAGTTTTTTAAGAGCCAAAAATATTTTTTAGAAAAATCTTTTATTTTGTAATAAGGTAGATAATTACATACTAATAATTTTTATTTACCATTTTTTTCACAATTTAACGAGTTTATCGTCGTCGCTTAATTAAAATAAGTAAAAAACATAGTTATTAGCTTAACGTAAACTTTTGTAAATTTACATACCTTATGATAATTAAATTTGTTCAATATTACATCAAATGTAAATTTGTTTTTAAAGTTGACATTTCTTTAGGATCTAAAGGTTTTAAATTTGTTCCTCTGAATGGTGAACGTAACTCTAAATCTCGAAGATTATTTACAAGATATTTTTGATCTGACCTTAATTTATTTATTTCAATATCAATTTTCTTTTGATCTACAAAAACAAAAATTACGTATTAGTAAGTATATATTTAAAAATATAAGTTTTAATGTTTTTAAATACCAACCTTTTTTTAATAATTCAATTGCCTTTTCTCTAATCATTTTTATTGGCATTGATCCTACTGTTATCCAAACTTTTGAATCATTAGTTTTTTCGATTTCTCTGAGTGCTATACGTAAATCTTCTTTTTGTTTGTTATATGCCAATAGTTCTTGTTTATTAACTAATATTTGATCAGCAACCTTTTCAGTGGAAATTAGAATTTGCATAGTTTTTTCAACACTTGATTTCGACATTTTAAATTTTGAATTTATTACTTTTTGATAACATAAAATTTATTTTAAAAAATATTTTCAAATCAAAGAATTTACATACAAACAATTTCATTCAAATAACCCAATGTTAAATTTCGCACGAAATGTAAAAAAAAAAGAAGAAAGGGAATGATAGAATTTCACTTGACATTTCGTTCGTCCGATCCGGTTTCAAAGTAACCGTTTCATTACCATTTTCTTACGATTTCCGATTCACTATTAACAGTGCTGTCGTTTTATGTAAATCTATTTTTAAATGTTTACTGCAGTACATATTTTCATAGTTAAGAGGTTTTCTAAAAAAAAAAGAAATTGTAAGAGATTTTGTTTTAGAGTGAGTATTTTAAAATCATCATAAAAATTAATTTAATTAAATTCTATATTTCAGATAATGACAGACAATTATTGTAATAATAGCATATTGAATTTATCAACTTATAATAATGTTACTGAATTCATAAGTAATTACAAGGGACTGGCAATTGATTGTGAACTTGAACTTAAAAAAACCTTCCCTCAAATTAATTCATTAACATTAAAAAGTATTTTACAAATAGAGTGTACACAAAAAATGAAATCTGTTTATCATAAATTCGCTAGAAATTCGAAAAAAATATTAACAAAATTTGAAAAATGTGCTGAGAAAAATCCAAATGATTTTTATATATTATTAAATATGGCAAAAGAATATCAAGTACCACCATCATTTATATGTCGTTTAATTATGTATGAAAAATTTAAAGATACAATGACAAAAATGAAAATTACAGAAATGATAAAATGTCCACATTTAATATCAGATAATTGTTTATCTGGAAATATTAGAATATGTGTATTTAGTGATAATCAAGAAGGACCAATACCAGATTTTATAAGACGTTGTTTAGGTGAAGAATATGAATTAAAAGCAAAAGAAATGGCAACTGCTGCTGGATTAATATTTGTTGATGAAGAAAATCTAAGACGTATTGGTTTTGATAAGACACCAGATTTAAAATTAGCATTACCATGTTTATATAAAAATAATGTAGTTAATTGGATTGAAAGTAAAGCATTATTTGGAGATGTAAGAACACATAAAAGATATTTACATCAACAACTTACAAGCTATTTAAATCGTTTTGGACCTGGAATTGTAATTTATTGGTTTGGATATGTTGAAGATATTTTAAAAATTAAAGAAAATAGCGAAGGTTTAATAATTTTATGTGAATTTCCAGAAATGGAACATATAGAAATTTTCAAATGATTGTTTTCCGTAATATAAGAAAAAAGTATGTTTTTATTTTGTTTGAAAAGAAAAGTTAATCTAAATGAAGATTTTTGTTTCATTTCAATTTATTTAATTTAAATTATAGTATTTTTAAATGTACTTTCAAAGAAGACTATTTAGGATTAGGCATCTTCACAATTCCATTTCAAAAAAGTTGATTAGAATAACATGTTCATCAGCTAAAACTCTTTAGAAAATAAATACTAAGCACAAAGATTGAACTTTTACGAGTGTGGAAATACTGTTACCATTTTTCCTGCCTTATATTTCTTCGAAATTAAGGGAAGGAATTTCTAATACTTCTAAAAAAAACAATCTCTGAAATTTTACCGAATGATGTTTTATTCCTTTATCTTAGTGAATTAATTAAATTTTGCTTACAATTTTAAAATACTTTTTTTTTTTAAAACAATTTTTTATGCATATTTGTGTAACGGTAGGATTGAGTGTATTATGCGTGAGTATATTTACTTGGGTTTTTTTTTTTTAAATATTGTAATTATTATCATTTTTGTATCATATATATTTTCATTTGATTTTTTTCCTTCAATTCAATTTATAGCACCAATTGACATAAAATAAACATAATAGCAGCACTTAACAAAGCTGCAACAGGGACAGTAACAACCCAAGCGTATATTATATTACGAAAAAGATTCCAATCAACTGCAGAATCATTTACAGATGTTGATGGTTTTCCACATTCTTCATCATTAATGATAGCTGCAGTCTTTTTATTTCCTTGTGATCTTGTATAACCAACAAAGACAACAGATCCAACTTTACAGTGTGTTGTTGAAATTGGTAAACCAATTTTACTTGCTAATAATACTGTAATTGCGGCACCAATCTCAATTGTAAAACCGCTGTAAAAAAAAAACAGAATGACAAATATGTTAAACCAATTAATTTTTTTAAAAATTCAACAGGGATCATTTTCAACTTACGTTGATGGTGTTAATTTTGTTAAATCATTCCCAATTGTTTCAATAACTCGTCTTCCCCACAGCCAAAGACCAACTGATATACCAATTCCACCGTAAATTAAAATATATATTGGTGTTTCAGATTTTTGCATCACAGATCCTTCTTTGTAAATCATATAAAGTGCAATAAGTGGACCAATTGCGTTACTATAATATAATAAAAAATAAATTATTTTAATTAAAATTTCTAAATGAATCATTTATCTAAATTAAAGTGATCGCACCTAACATCATTACCACCATGCGCAAAACTTCCAAATGTTGCTGTTAAAATTTGAAGAAATGAAAATAATGCTGACATTTCTTCACTTTCAGGTTCATTAGATTTATGATTTTTTTCAGTATTCCGTGTATCTTTACCTTCAATTAATGGTACTTTACTAGAATTTTGTGAAAGGGTTGATGATATCATTAATTCCAAACTACCACTGCTTTCTGTTGCTTTAAAATCACTTTCATTTGAAGGCAGTGTTGTTTTACTATTATCACTATTTTGATTATTTGGAAGTACTTCTGTGTTTTTACTATGACAAAGATAAAAAAGCAAAAAAAAAAAAAAAAGGTTATTACCTTTCTGAGAAAGAAAATGATTTTTTTATCAACTTACTTATTATTATCATTTTCAGATAATTCTTTTTGAATTTGATTGCTGTTACTATTATTACATTTTTTATCAAAAAAATTTTGTAATGCACGATCATTATTACAATTATTTTCAATACCATTTTGTTGTTCATCGATATAATTAAGACTTGTTATAGTTAAATCTGTATTATCTAAACTAGCTTTACCAAGTAAATCTTCAGCTTTTTTAATTATATCTGGATTTATTTTATAATTATCATTTGATGGTGAAAAAACATTTGTTTGTTTTTTACTTCCTTTTATTAAATCATTCTTTGAAGTAAAACCATTAAAATTCATAGAAACTTCAGTTAAAGGTACAAATTCAGTTAATTCAGCAATAGCTGGTAATTGTTTTCCATCACTAACTAAAGACAATGGTCTTTTATTACGTTTTGGACTTCCTGTTGGAGAAGATTCTAAAAAGATACAAAAAAAAATAATAATAATAAAGAGACAATCAACATAAATAAATGTAATTAATATTTAAAAAAATATATTAAATATTTTTGTACCATTTGAATCTGAAAATGTAAATTTAACAGGTCTTTGAGCTGACTGGCTTAAAATTTTTTTTCTTTGCATCGGTACAACAAAAATTTGTACTAGTATTGCAACAACAATACTTGCTGCAATACTACCAACTAATGCTATCCAAGTTGGTATATTATCCATATAAAGAACTATAAAAAGACAATCACATATTATTAATTTTTTTTCTTCCTAGTTTAAATAAAATTAAATTTAATTAAAACTTACGTTTCGGTCCATCAAGAACAATACTAATTAAATTTATGAAAAATGTAACACCATAAAATAAAGGTAATGAAAAAAGTCCAGCTTTTAATGGATCCTTAGCATTTAAAATATATTTTCGTATTATGAAATAAAGCAATGTACTAACAAGACCACTTAGAACTGGTGATATAAACCATGAACCAATTATTGTTCCTAATGTTGACCATTTTAAACCTTGTGTACCACGTGCTACTAGACTGAAACCAATTGTTGAACCAACAATACTATGTGTTCCAGATATTGGTAATTTTAAAAATGTAGCTAACAATAACCAGCATGCACTACTAAATAATGCCGCCAAACATCCTAACATCAATTCTTGTTCAGAACCTTGATAAACATCAACTTCTAAAATACCTTTACGCATTGTATCAGAAACTTTGTACCCTATATAAGAAAAACATTTTTATTTTTATTTTTTTTAAACAATATTAACAGAAAAACAATTTTTTGAATAAATACAAACCAATTAAAATTGCACCAGCAATCTCACAAACAGTTGCTAACAAACAAGCCTGCCTGATTGTTAAAACACCAGAACCAACACTTGTTCCAAATGAATTTGCAACATCATTTGCACCAATACCAAATGCCAATATGAATGCAATCACAAAACCAACAATAACAATCCATAATATATCCAATTCATATGCTTCCATTGTTTTTTAATTTTTAATTATTTGTATCACTTTAGAGTCCTCAATATAAATAAACGCTACGCTTGTTTTATAAACTTTCCTCTTTTTTTTTTTTCTTCAAAAAAATTCTTTAAGAAAATAGTTTTAAATCCAATAAATTATATCTGAAAATGTAAAAAATTTTGTAATATAAAAAAAATTATTGCATAATATTTATCAAGTTTTGAACATGATAAAAAAAATTTGAAAAAAAAATGAATGCAAATATAAAGAAAAGAAAAAATTTTATAATTGAGTGGTACTTAAAAAAAAGTTGAATAAAAACTTATATAATAAATGAGAAAGGTAAAAAAAAAAACACACATTATTTTACTACAACATAAATTTAAAAAAAAATGCTGAATAGTCATTTTAAGTAGTAATATATTTAAAAATATATCTAAAATGTTGATTCATTATTTACGAATCTATTACATGGTGTTATTCATAAATTTTTAAATACTAAGTAAAAAAGTAAAAACATTTATGTGTGTAAATAAAAAAAAAATACCAACCTTTGAAAATTACTCCTTAAAAAAATAAAACTTTCGGACGAATAATATAAGTCACCTGTAATATAGAAAAAATAAGTAATTAAAAAGTCGAATTTTCAATTGTTTATCAAACTCTAAACTAACTTTTTAAATTATGAAGGCTGTTCTAGAATTAATAAATGTCTAAAATGAAGACGTTTTAATAATTACTGAATAATATTTAATTAATATTTATTGTTTTAGATCTATTTTAGAAAATTTTCGCATATTTTAACGAATTCAATTTACATAAATATACATTTTCAATTATACTAAATACATAGTACATTTTTCACAGCCTCTATGAATTAAAAAAAAAAAATAAAAATAAAAAAAAATTATAATTATCAATCACTTACCAAATAAAGGAAATAAAAAATCCGTTAAGTACTTTTCTCATATATCTTTTTTTTTTTTTTTGTTTTTTTTTTGTTTTTAACAATAACTATGTTAAATTAAATATAATTTATAATGGTAATGATTATTATAATAATTTAATGATGTTTAATACTAATTTCGACAATTCATTCATTCATTCATAATTTTTTTTTTATCATTATAATGATTTTTTTTTTCATTTTTTATTTTCTCTCTTTCCAATTTTTAAATAAAAAGTAATAAATATTGAATAGATGGTAAATATTAAGGAAAATTATACAGTGCACAAAATATTTGTGTGTATTTTGGAAATGGAATATTGGAATAATTAATAGTGCTAAAATTTCTTAGAATTTTGTACAACAATAATAATAATGAGAAGAAGTATAATAATAATAATAATTAATAATTAAGAAATTCTTAAGTTGTAGTGAATATAAAATTTGTCTTTATCGAAATCAACGTAATGTTGATTTGTCAAAGTTGACTTAACGAATTCCGTAACCAAGACACATCATTAAATGATTGATTTTTTCTCTGGTTTTTCATATCTGAAATTAATAAGAAAAAACAATTTTTTTATTAGAGAAAAATTTGTAATTTTAAATTAAATAATTCTTAACACATTCGCATCGGGAAAACGAGTATTATCGTTTTTAAAAAAAAACAAATAAGCATTGTCGCCTGGAAACGATAATTCTCGTTTTGTTGATAAATTTTAAAAATTCGGGATTATATTAAAATAGTGGTAAATTGTTATACATTGTTAGTGATTAATTTTTAAGCTTAATTTAAGGTTTTATTTTTCTTCTGAATAAATTTTATGAATTTAAAAACGAATTTTCTAATCAATGTTATCATACTAAAAAACTTCATAAAAATTTTAATAAAATATATTAATTAAAAAAATAACTTATCGTAGTTTTAATACACATACATATATACACATTACACATATGTATATGTTAAAATATTTTTATAATATTAAAATATACCGTTTTATATAAAAAGTTTTTACAAAAATCAACCGATCCGAATGTGTTAAAATATAAATTTAAATTAAATTTTTATTATTTTTTTTTAAATTAAGAAGAATCTTTTCGAGTTAGAAACTGAGAAATAATATTTTTTAAATAATTAAAGCTAAATTTCAATGATCATATTATTCTTAATATTGTTAAACAATTGTTGATTCTCCAAATTATTTTGCGCTTTCAATGTAATCAATTTGAATATCAAATAAATTTGTTCTTTTATGTGATCAATGACCCACAACGACAACGATGGTTAATTAACATCACATGAGATGTTCATTTATATTTTTTTCTTTACTTATAATTTAATATTTTAAAATATAGAAATCGTTACTTGATAAAAAAAAAATATTACCATAAAAAAATCATATTTTTTGTGCATCAAACGTAGTTAAAATAATTTTTCAATAATATTTAAAATTTTGTAAAATTTTATTTAGCTATCAGTTTTTTTATTTTCTTCAAAAAATTCTTTCTAAATTTTTATTTTTGTTAAAAATAACTCATTACAATTAATAAAATTGAGAAAATAGAAGAAAAAATTTTAATGTATACAAAATTTATATCTATTTTAAGCACTAATAATTCACTTTTCAACACAGAATTAAAAAAAAAAAAA
Organism: Bombylius discolor; assembly: GCA_939192795.1. Taxonomy (NCBI): domain Eukaryota; kingdom Metazoa; phylum Arthropoda; class Insecta; order Diptera; family Bombyliidae; genus Bombylius; species Bombylius discolor. The sequence continues at coordinate 41,185,631 of OW584241.1, forward strand.
TTCTAGGTATAAATGATACGAAAGATAGAAGTAAAAAATAATCAAAAATTAAAATCAATATCAAATTAATTTATTTTTACAAGTCAATTGAATATCTTTATTTAAAATTGATTTATTATTTTTTTTTTTATAACAAAAACTACTTGTATAAGCTTAAATACTTCTGAATATTATTTTTATAGGTATATTTTTTTTTTGTTTTTAAATATTCTTTATTCTTAATATATTTTTTTAAAAATTCTAATACACGATGTTATGTATTTAATTTAAATAATCTTTAGAGACGCGACAATTAAAATAATAACAATAAAAAGATTTTATTTTAATTAATGCCTATTTTCTCATATTACTTGCTTACATGAATAATGTAACTAACATTCTATTTACTATGTATAATGAACCAATGAAAGGTATTTTACTTATTGCAATAATTACACAAAAACGTTATATAATTTTTTTTAAATGACCTTTATCTCATTTAAAAGCAATTTTATTCCAAAATTTAATTGTTGTGAAAAATATAAAAAAAAAAAAAAAAAATTTGCAACTGTTAACGGAAATGAATACTTTTTTTTTTCAAATAAAAAAAAAAAAAAAGGAAAATAACAAATCAATTAAATGTAAACTATATGCGAACAAACGAAAAAAAGAATAATTGACGATTAACGGAAAATTCGTACCTACAATAAAAATGTTTAAAATAAAAATTCGTTAATATTGTTGTTTATGATGCAACATTTTTTTTTTTCAAAATTTATTATTATTTTTTTTTTTTAGAAAAACAAATTTGTTAAATTTGAAATTTATATGTGTATGTATATAATTTTTTTTTCTTACACGATACTGTTGGTTTGCGGTTAAAAATTCAACTGTTGTTGTCTGACTAACAAACAAGAACAATTATTAGTTAGTTATTGAGAAAAATTGAATTTAATTAGAACATGAGTCAGAAGATATAGAAATTTAAAAATGAAGTGTTTTTTTTTAAATTTTATTTCCATTCAATTGATTCGTGATTTCTCTTCATTCTTGATATATTTATGATAAAAAAAAAGTAATATTATTTCAAATTTTAAATGCAATTCATCAAATTAAATTTCAATTACTTAATTGAAAGAGAGTACATACATATATAAACGTGAGTAGTATGTTGTCGCCAATAAATGAAATTCATTGAAAATGTGTCTTTAATTAATAGCTTCTCAATTATTATTTGTGTACACATCATATAAACAATATTTTCGAAATACATTTTTTTTTTCAATCAATGAATTGCAAATTTAAAAGACTTAAAAAAATAGTGTTGTTACTAATGATAATTTTAAGAGAAAAAAACGTGTGCAGATTTTTGTACATATACCTATAAATAGTTATTTATATATGATTGTATAATACATGTATAATTTGTATGTTAATAACATTTAAATGTTTAATTAAGAGTATTTAACAAATTTGTGTAATATGTGTATTTATGTATATTAGGTATCATTATCAACAAAAGCATAACTATGTAACAATTGTGTAAATATAATTATTAGTTATAATTGAGGCGTTCAGTGTTAGAACAACCTAAACCACTAATTTTATCAGATAATTTTGAATATACAAAAAAGTTCGCATTTTATAAATTTTCAAATGCCAAAAATTCCCCATGCCTTAAGTGATTCTATTGTTCTAGGAATTTTGATTTTTTCTTCTCACACTTATAGTACAAAAGCCAAAAACATCATTTTTCAAATTTAATTACGTATAACAATTCAACAATTTTTTGGTTAGAATGGTTAGGTCGTTTTAGCGCTAAACGTCTCAACTGTACATGATTGATTTTAATGCACACATGCTTTCAAATAAATTATCAAATTCTTAAGATTGGCAAAAGAATGACTTTGATAAAATGTACATATATTTCTCAATTTTCAAACAGATTTAAGAAAAATACAAATTACAATATGTATACAAAAATACAAATTATTATTTACATAAAACGTATTGTTTGAAATATGCATATGTAGCTTTAAAAGTACATGTGTAGGTATAGTGTAAGTATAAATTTTAAGGGAAAAAAGCTAGATGATTTAGGTGCAGAATAGGAAAGTACCGGGGGTTAATGTAAATGATCTCTGTGTGATAAATAATGACTATGTACTAATTCTTCTGTAATTATGTATTTATGTATTTATATTCTAATTCTAATTACTTGAATCAAGAAATTTTGAATTAAATTAAAAATAAACTAAAAACATTAAATTATCGAAATTTTCACTTTTTATACTCTGAAAAAGCATGGCTATTTTTCTACATATGCACTAGCCTAGTATAGTATATATGTATAATACATATGTATGTTTGTATGTATATATTTGGTGAACTTCAATTTTCTCTTACATTTGGAAAATTCAATAAATTTGTTTTAATAAAATATTCAATATAATTACAAATTTACATAATTATTTTTGATTTGATTACTTATTAAATAATAAACACAATATATTTTTATAAAATAATACAAATAACAATACATACTTCCGATATAAATTTTCTAAAAAAATACTCAACGTGCGGCACAAGAAAAACGAATCTCCTATAAGAAATTTTCACTTTTTCCACATATGGTGACAAATTTTTTTTTTTTTTTGTTGACATTTCTTGCCCTGATTTTGTGAAGAGTTCAGAAAATAATATTAAACAGTGGCGTCCTTACTCCTTATAATCTATTCTGTGGCATCTCCATCGGTATCTCATTTATTATGTACTAATTATACTTAAGGTGTATATACAGCTCCTTTTCTGTCAAATTTCTGTAATTTTGATTCTGAACTGAACTCTGGAACATTTATTTTCTTACACCCTGTATAGAGTGTATTTGACATTTTGACAAGTAAAAAAAATTTTCCAGTTTGTCAAAAACACTCTATTGAGAGTCTAATGTTGCCTTCATTTATATTGTATATACGTGAATACGTCTATGGGTAATCACATTAAAAAAAAGTCCTAATTAAAATAATCAAGTTGACGTTGTCAAAATTTGTTTGCTAATAGTATTTTATTTTCATCCACTTTTCTTGGAGTGCTTCTTTATTTTGTGCTCGCTCAATAACATATTTAAAATATAGTTTATTGAACTTAAATCAAATTTTATTTTTTCAAATTTATTCAAATCAAGTTCCCTATAATGGGTGATTCATGTTATGGGACAATTCTGTCTTCGGAATCAATGAAAGTCATAGCTGAAAGTATTGGCGTTGCAACGCTACCAGATGAAGCAGCAAAAGAATTGGCTGAAGATGTTTCATTTAAGTTGAAACGTATCGTACAAGATGCTGCAAAATTTATGCATCACGCAAAAAGGGAACGTTTAATGTTGAATGATATTGATTTTGCATTAAAAATTCGTAATATTGAACCACAATATGGTTTTACATCGAAAGATTTTATACCGTTTCGTTTTGCTTCTGGTGGTGGTAGAGAACTACATTTTATTGAAGAAAAAGAAATTGATTTAAGTGAAATTATTCAGTCTGGATCACCAAAAGTGCCATTAGAACCAACATTAAGGGCACATTGGTTATGTGTTGATGGAATACAACCAACTGTACCAGAAAATCCACCACCACTTTCAAAAGAAGCTCAGGCATTAGATTCAGTAAATCCAGTTATAAAATTAGATCAAGGAATGACAAAAGATATTGCTGGTAAACCAGCAACTGGAAAATTACATAAATTAAAGAATGTTGAAACAGTTCATGTTAAACAATTAGCAACACATGAGCTTTCTGTTGAACAACAATTGTACTACAAAGAAATTACAGAAGCATGTGTTGGATCTGATGAATCAAGGCGGGGAGAAGCGTTACAAGTAATCATTGAAAAATATTACTCATATTTGAAATTAAATATTGTTAAAATATATTTTTTTAGTCGCTTGCTACAGATCCAGGTCTACATGAAATGCTACCCAGGATGTGTACATTCATTGCAGAAGGTGTTAAAGTTAATGTTGTTCAAAATAATTTAGCGTTACTCATTTATTTAATGCGAATGGTAAAAGCTCTTCTTGATAATCCTGCATTATATTTAGAGAAATATGTATGTTTAATTTTAATTACTGTTGTTTAATAGAAGTATTTACTAAAGTAAAAAACAACTAAATTCTTTTTAATAGTTGCATGAGCTTATACCTTCAGTTTCAACTTGTATTGTATCAAAGCAATTGTGTATGCGACCAGAACTTGATAATCATTGGGCGCTTAGAGATTTTGCAGCACGTCTAATGGCACAAATTTGTAAAAACTTTAACACATCAACCAATAATTTACAAACACGTGTAACAAGGTACAACGTACGACAATATAATTTTAATATACAGTTAAATAATCTTAATTTTTATTTTCTTAATAGAATATTTAGTACAGCATTACAAAATGAAAAAACTCATCTTTCATCATTGTACGGTGCAATTGCTGGTCTATCAGAATTAGGTGGTGAAGTTATAAAAGTTTTTATTATACCTCGTTTAAAATTTATTTCGGAACGTATTGAAACCCATTTACAAGGGAATACATTAAGTAATACAGACAAAATAGCAGCAGGACATATTAGAGCAATGCTACAAAAATGTTGTGCACCAATATTAAAATCCATGAGAAATCCACCAGATTTAGTTGAAGAATATAAGTATGATTTTAAATAGACTCAAATAAAAGACATCAGATTAATACATGATATATTTTTTTCTTGCAGACGTGATTATGGTTTTCTTGGTCCAACGTTACATCAAGCAGTAATTAAAGCTCGTAATGCACCACCTGTTACAACATCAGCACCAAATAATAATCCGAGTGTTTCAACACTTGTAAGTGCAAGTCCAATATCAACAGCAACGGCAATTACATCAATAAGTCGAACAGCACATGTTGCAACAAGGATCACAAATATGTATTTATAAAAAGCTTACTTTCAAAAAAATTGGAAAAACATTTTTTTTTTATTTTTCCTTTTCAAAGTAATAATTTAGGACCTTCTCAAATGCAAAGACAAACAATTCAACATCAATCAAATCAACCTACCCAACATCAACAAAAGTTTGTTATAGTATCACAGAGACCTTCAACGCCACAATTAGGTACATAATCATATTTTTCTACATATTTAACAAAATAATTGTAGAGATATAAAGATTTTTTTTCTTCTTTAGGAGCAAATACTCAACAATCAAGTTCGATTGGATCTCAAAATGAGAATAATTTAGCGAAATTCCAAAGTGTAAAAATTTTTTCAATTCATGTATTTTGTTTTTTTTTAAAATAAAGTAATATAAATTTTCTTTTCTTTCTGGAAATAGATATCATCAATTGATACGAATTCTATTCAATTTGCTAGTTCTTCAGGAAGTGAGCAGCAAGATATAGAAAATCTACCAAGATTAGAATAGCATAAATTAAAATTATGCTATGATGCATTATTTTCTATTATTAAGTAAAACGCCATTGTGAAGAAAATGTTGTACGTATAATAAAGTAGAAGCATTCAGAAGCCATTTCATCGGATCGGACATTGAAGAACTATCTATGATTAATCAGATCACGATGTGGTTGCAATTTTGTGAAAAAAAAAAAGAAAATACAATGGTCGGTCACTTCAAACTTTTTAAATCGTGAAAATTATTTGTAATAAAATACAAGAAAAAAAAACTTAATGCTATTACTTAATTATACTTTACTTCATACAAAGTCACAAAATAGACAATTGATTTGTGGTAAAAGAAAAAAATTAAAATTAAAAAATTTTGGTTCGATTTGGAAAAAAATAATGAATATTTATACTAGGATCCATGAGGATTCAACACAATTTGTCTCGTTTTAAAATGTACATATACCATACAAGTATAGATTAGTTAGTTTTAATTTTATAAAATTTTTCTAGAAAAAAAAAAAAAATCAATTCAAACTTCACACTGTTATTTTATTTCCAATTTTTGTTGTTTCTACTATTTTATTTTCTTTTCTGTTCATTTTCAACTTAATTTTGTGCAAATAAAAACATGGGTGTAGATTTTCAACTGTATTTTTTAAATATGTATATGTATATGCACACAATCCTTTTTTTTTATAAGTTAATTACAATTTTTTTTTCTTTTCTGCTCACTACGTACATATAGGGAATTTCATTTTAAAGAGGATAAAAAATTTTATTTTTAATTATATATAACGAACATTTTATCTCGTATGTTGGTTACTTTTTTAAAATTGCCTTGGTTGAGAACCAAAACCAAGTCCAACACCGCGCATTGTATGTGTTGCTTGTCGTGCAACTTCATATTGTTGTTCCATGCTTGAAAACATTTCTTCACGTTTTTTAATACTTTCATTTGTAGTAGAAGGACTAATTTCATCAGGTGGTATTTCTACAGTATTAACATCTTCAATATTTGATGCCGACTTAATACCCATTAATCGCATAAATTTTGATGCAACTTTACCATCAGTATCTTGTGCAAATGTTGGTTTGCCCCATTTATTAGTAGAATCATCAGTTTTTTTATTACTCCATAATAATTTACGTTTTTGCACTTGTTGTGCATATTTATTTGGATTCATAACATTTGGATTATAATAACTTGGTAATGTTACGAATGAATCTGTTTTGTTTACATTTTCATTTGTGTTCGGAAGATTTATTTCTTTAGTTGGTGGTAATGAAGATGATGTTAATGATGTTAAAATAGGACTAGCAGAAATTGATGGTGTTTGACGAGAAATATGTGATGATGATGATGATGATGATGATGATGATGATTTTTGTTCATTTTTATTTATTGTGGAATCATTTTGATGTAACAATGACGATGATGATTTTGTATGAGTTCGTTCTCGTGATCGTGATCTTGTATGAAAAGAATCTTTTCTATTTTTCTTTGTTTCATCATTATCATCTTTTTTTCCATTATTTCCCCGTCCTGGAGACTCATAACGTCGATGATGATCTTTAGATGATGATGAACTTTCATCATTTCTTTCTGATCTGTTACTTTTATGATCACGATTTTTTGAACGATAGTTATCTCTATTACGATCACGATGATCATTTCGATCTCTGCGATCATCTCCACGGGAAAATCGATAATTATCATGGTTATTATTACCTCCATCCCCTCCACCATTAGCATTGTAACGTTCATTACGATACCTTTTTGATCCTTGATCATTTCTGTTACTACTGCTAGTACTGTTATATGATTGTTTAATGTTGCGATCATTACGATCACGATGGTCACGTTCACGATTACGATGTTCACGATCACGATTATGATTTTTACCTCGATCTCTATCTCTATCACGTTCACCACGACCTGAAACATCTCGGTTACGATCACGTCTGCTACTATCTCTTTCTTTGTCTCTATATTCTCTACTATAATTACCCTTGCTATGTTCTTTTGATTTATTATGCCCATCGTCATTTAATTTACTATTAATTGTCTAAATAATTTTTATAAAAGAATTAAATATTTATTTTTTTTTAAATAACAACAAAAATTAGAAAACAAACCTCTAAATTGCTCCTCCTTTGTTGTGATTGTTTATTATTTCTTCTATTATTTTTCCCATCATAACTTTGATTTGATTCCTGTGAAAAAAAATTTTGCAATTCACAAAACAAGACAAAAGAAAAACTATATTAGTTTTACAGAAACTACAGGATATTTTTTTTTTCTGTTACTAGAAAATGTTTATCATGTTGAAAATGATTCAATATAAAATACATTTTCATTGAAAACAATACGTTATGAAATTTTAAAAGTACCTACATCAATTTATTTTCACTTCAACATTGAAAAACAAATTCTAGTGGATTAATATTAGCAGTAAAAGAAAAAAATAAAAAATTTATTGTGTTGTTATATAAAAAATCTTTCCAGATTGTGTTTTTCAATCTGGTTTATCTAGTGCCAGTATTATAAAAATACATACATCAATTGAATTTTATTCGAACAAATTAAAAAACTATATTGTATTTTATTTTGTTTTCTTAAACGTTTTTTCTTTTTTATTTTTATTTTTTTTTATTTTGTTTGTTTTAATTTTATGATACTCTCCACCATTGATCAAGAATTACCTACATGAATGATGTGTTCTTCCTGAATGTTAAAAAAAAAAGATTAAAAATGTTTTTATAATTATGCTTTTATTTTACTTTTTTAAATAATTAAAATTATATTTTTATATATTTTAAAAAACAAAATAAAAGGTAGAAAGAAATTTTATATTACATTATGTGGAAGAGCATCAATGATGATAATATACTCACGTGTAATTAATAAAACTCCGTCATGTATGCATACGTTGGGCATAGAGAATTTAGAGGGATCTATCTCATATGCCCAGTCATCATTATATCATTTTCATTCGAGTACAACATTTTGCACATACTTCACATTATTTCGCATTATCGTCACATTGTGTCGTGGATAAGGTAGATAGTAGTAGATTTTTTGTTTTTTTATTTTGGGAAATTATACATAACAACACAGTGCATTATGTTAATATTAAATTTGAAATGTTTATTTGAAATAATAATAATAAAAATAATATTTAAAAAAATACATATATATATTTAAAGCTTCTCTATCTTCTTTTTTTTTGTCAGAAAAAAAATTAACAAAATAAAAATTTCTAACTGTACATAAAATTGCTAATGTATTCTTTTTAAGCATAATAATTTATAAATACCATGTTACTTAGAATTATAAAAAAATTACCTCACTTAAATCCATATGAGTGTCTTCATAATTTGTATCGTCATTATTCTTTCTTTTTGAATCAACAACAGCATTTCGGTCAGCATGTGTGTCCTAAATTAATGATGAACTATTCAGAAACAGCAAATCATATTATTTTAAAATATTAGATTAATAAAATATAATTGAGATACAATTGTGTTCAGAGTTAAAATAAAGCAGATAGCTTTATATTTCATTTTTCAAAATGATGAAAATTTTAATCGTTTGGTTTGGTGGTATTTAATGGAATAGAAGAAATCTATTGTGGGGCTTAGACACAAACCAACAACACAAAAATGTTACTCGATAACTTTATTAAGAGCCTTTAATGAAGTAACCATTAAATATCTGGAATACCCATCTTAATTCCCTTGTAAGGAAAAGGTACTCAATTTATCTAACCGTGTTAGTCCAAGTTATATACTTCATTTTACCAAACGTGTTGAAAACTGTGAATATAGGCTGAATTTGGGAATTTAAACGACTACACACAGTCGTAGCAAATGACTAATGTGATTGTATGTGCTGTTCGTAGCTGTGTGATATAAAGATTTTTGGAAAACAAGCTATGTTCTTCTTGAATGGTTACTTTTTCTCATTACAACCAAATATATTCTTTATAATTCTAACCATCATAATCCAACATTGGCCGTGTTTGGAATATCATTCGTCTACATCGATTGTTAAATTCAATCAACCATACCAAATTACGATATGTATGTAATTTAAACAAATTTTTCAAGCTTGACTTTACAAACTTAAATATGTCAAATCTCTATTTCTGGTAATTGTATTACCACCATAGGATTTTTTATACCTTGCTAATCTTATTTACAAATAATGGCAAGCTTGATTAATTGAAGTCTAGGGAAAGTCAAGCTTGAAACAAATTTGAATAATAGGCTGAGGTGAGAATTATTCCTAGCCTACTCAGTAAAAAATGTCTTCTTAATAAGATTTTCTGTAAAAATTTTCTTGTTTTGTTTTGGAATTTTGCAATTTATATGAAAAAACTAAACATTTTTTTAAATACATATTCAATTACAATTACCGGAAAATCTGCTTCATTTATATGAAAAGATTCACTATTAATATTAATTGGGTGAAAAATACTTTGAATTAAAAACCATTTAAATTTTTTTAATAAATTCATAAGAATAATAAAATGAAACCTTAAAAGTGTTAACTAGAAATTTTTTTCTAGTTTTGGAATTTTTCTTTTTTCCAATACGCCACAGAAAAAATTTTCCGATCAGACATTTTACGGCCATTTTTTGAAGTTCAATAGTTAAGACGACTAATTAAAATAATAAAAATACCTAATAAATATTTTACAACTATTATTTACCCTTGATTTAATTTCATCAGTATCACTTTCTTGATCATCCTCACTACTATAATCTACAATTGAATCCATTTTAATAGATTAATCCAAAAAATATTTCTACTCCAGAACTAGAAAGTAAAAATCTAGGATCTAGGAAAATTTTTCGCACATGTATCTTCTTCTTATTTTATAATTGGAATTAAAATATATAGTTATTTTATTACTACATTACACATTTCTTGAATTCTTGCTTATGAAGGAAGGACACAAACCAAACTTAAAATTGTAATTAGTGTTTCCATATCTGACTACAATTGATTTGAGCATAGATGTGTATGTACAATCCATATATATAGCGACTAGATGAATTCACAGGCAAATTCAACGCAAGTGAGACAATTAGAATTGCTTTACTTTTTGTCGCCGGAAACACTCACATGTAATTGAAGCTTACAGCATAAAAACATATTTTATGCGAAGCCACTTTCAAAAATTTCAATCCATTAGCTGTCCGGGTAAATTACATATCTATGGGGAATCTGAAAGAAATGTACAAAAATACAAGAAGAAGTAAGAAATAAGAATTGTTTAATTGTCATTGTCAATTGACACTTCTTGTTCTCATTTGTTGTATTATTTATTTGCAAATTGCATTATGTGGGTGGATTTGTGTTGTTTGGAATACGATTAAGAACTTAGGAAGTTCTCAAAAATTATTAAAGAATAGATACATATAATAAACGTGAAAGTAAAGTGATTTTAAATTGTTCAATTAAATTGCCATAAAATCAAATCTAATTAATAAAAATGGTAAGTTTTTTGATAACATATTAGGAGTCCTAAGCTAGCTAACGATCTGAAATCAAGTTTCCATTCATAACATTACTTATTGTTTATTTTATCTAGATAGTAATTAATTATTTGCATTGTCAATCATAAAAGTGGTGAATTCCATTTGGTTCTTTGAAAGTTTTTGCAGTTTTAATATACAGAGTGTTTCATGGTTCGTGTGCCAAACTGAGCAGGGTAATAAGATGTAATAGATCTCTATGAGAAATGAAAAAAAATTGCATGGGAAGAGGTAGTGCATTCTCAATAGTTTGCGAAATATTCAAGGTCAAACAATTTTTTTCTCGAAAAGTAAAATAATTCAGTCTGCGCAACCTAGAGGGTTTAATAAGAATGCATTTGAAAGAGAACCTTAAGACTTTCTCAAGGGTGTCTTTTTTCAAGCTGTGCGTCAATTGGTTCACAAAATTTAACATTTTTTTTTGTATCTAAATTAGATTATTTATCAAACAATGACTGTTAGTGAGTCTTAGGTTAACCTCTTCCAATCAAAGGATTAAATATGGGTTTAGGATAGGAGTCCAAGTAAACATAGTACATAATATGTACCATCTGTATTTATTGTGTTAAAAGACAAAATACAAGTCATACGAAAGAGCAAAAGTTTGGTAAGAAGGGTGTTATTAATAATTTTGCATTATACTTTTCATAAATTACACTTTAGTATTTTGCAATTTTTGTTTTGTACTTTTACAAAGCTGTACGATAGTCTTTCTTCTATGTTTTACCATACATAATCATTTCAAAATCTACATATTTAGTTATCAAGATTAAACTACTTTTAAATATTACAAAATAAAAAACTCAACTGACTTCCCACAGAACTATGTACTTTTATATGATATTATATATAACTCCTATAATTTTCAATTAAATAAAAAAAATTTTCAAAAATATGATGCCATTTAAATATGTAGGTACATAGAAACAAAATGTGCTGTTAGATATTTTCGAATACATACATATTTAATTTTTAAAATAACTTTTGCTAACAGTTTTAATGATTTTTGATTTAATTCTTCAAACAATTAGTTTTAAAGATTTTTTTTTCTTTTGTCTTTTTTTGTCTGTGTAAGTACTTTTCAAAGTTTTTCAAGTTAATTGATAAAAAGAAATTAATTGAAGAAAAAGATAATAAAAGAACAAAAGTCAAAGTTGTAAATAAGTTTTTTTTTATTAAAATATTTGCCTTGGAATTATTTGAAAATAATATAGACAGAATCATAGTTTCTTTTATAATTTGATATTGAAAATTTCAAATTTGTTAGGAAACTACATTATGTGTTTGTTTTATGACATTTATAATTTTATTTTCTACATACATACATACATATATATTTTAAAAATTAATTATTAAATTGATATAACATATTTGGCTTTATTAATACATATTCCGATTATTCAGTCCATGGATATTGTTGCATTTCCATTTTTGGCAAAATTGAGTGTTTTATATCAAAATTTCCATTTTGTAATTTTGATGATCTTTTTCCACCCCATGAATGAAATCTTTGTTTTTTACCAATAACAACACTATCACGTTTTTCACTTTTTAATGATTTTGTAAAACATCTTTCAATAATTGCATCTCGTATAATATCTAGAAATTCATTTCCAATAAAATTTTCTGTTAAAAATTTAATCAATATCCAAGAGCCAGATTTATTAAAATTCGGTTTTGAATTTTTTATAATATCATGTTTTGGATTATAATAAATCGGTTCATATAAATCGCATATATCCTCAAAAGTTAATATTGCTGATAATAATGAATTTTGATATCTTGATAATTCTTGTTCACATAAATTTAACTCTTCAAGATTTTCTGTTCCATTAATGGTGTAAATATTTATCAATATGAGTAAACTTAAAAATATATTCGTTATCCACATTTTGTGACCTGTACAACAAATTGAAGAAAAAAAAAAAAGAAAGAAAATAGAAAATGAAGTGCAATATAATAAATTTTTCGAAATAAAAGTTAATGTAGAATTTTCATTTAAAAAAAAACCAACAAAAAAGTTGTCCTTATTCAATAAATTTGAATTTAATCGGTTACAAAAAAAATAAAATAAATTTTTCATTTTTAAACTTTTTTTTAATATGTCAAATTTCACACCGTTTTAATTAAACTTTTTCCAATTTCTTGATTTATTTAATAGATTTTCTTTTTAAAGTTCTGATTGTTTATTATTACATTTGAAAATCACTACCTTTTTTTATAATTTTTTTGCTGTTACTTTTCACTTCAAAATTTAAACTTTACTTAAAAGCAAGCAAAATATTATTTTAGATATTTTATACTTTGTAGTCTTAAAGACAGAATCTTAACTACTGACAAGAAATCTAGAATGATTTTCTGCTTTTATATGATCAGCTTGATTATGAATGTAAAACTTTTTGCAAAAGAAAAAAAATTCTTTTTGTGATAATTATCATACTTTCTATGTTGTTAATTTTATGATTATTATTAATTTTGTGTACATACTTACTAATATACATACATAAATTGTATAATAACAAAAAGATAAGAATCTAAGCGAATTTTAACAGCACAATATTTTTTTTTTGTGTAGGTTAAAGTTAAAAGAATGAGAAGAATCATATTAATAAAGGATATATACTTACTAACATATATTTAAATAATATAGACTTGATGTTAAAGATAGTAGTGAATTTCTGTTAGTCTTTTTTCTGTTTAATATTTTTTTCTTATATTCTAAGAAAATAATTAGTAATTAATTTGGAAGAGAATATTAAATATAATTAAAAAAAAATTGTTTGAAAAAAAAAACTTTTTAAACATTTTCTGCTTCGTTTGAAATCAATAAAGAATAAAATTTTTAAATTTTTTCCCTAATAGATATTTATGTATGTATATATACAGTTTATTTTAAAAACGTTATAAAATTATATTAAAAACACACGCAATTTTATTATTATTTTTTTTTATGAATAGAGAATACATGTATCGAAATAAGGGATATATTAATTCTATTAATACATGATATTCGTTAATTTGTTTATTCAACTTAATTGCGTAAAAACAAATAAAATTTGTCTCATTTAACTTTCGATGCATGAAATATGTGTAATGTACATATTTTATAAAACATACATAATAATTTTTGTATAAGGTAGTTTAAAGGAAAATTCTTTTTTTTTTTTTAATATTTAGCTGTTCTGTAGACATTTTATAAGAAATCAAATTTGTTTCGAATTATAAAATTTAAAGAATTATGAAATATCTTATTGAAGAACTTTGTAAAGTTATTTCATCATAGACATTCAATATTTTTTTATATGTATGTAATAATAAAATAATAAATTTATTACTTTTAATAGATTTTTATTTTTTTTTTAAAAAACTATGGCAGACGAATGTTAATTATTGTTAAAGTTTTTTTGAATTAAAGTTTTAAAACAAAATTACTTCAAGAAAAATATTTAAAATTTGCGTCAGGACATGGAATTAAATTCTTTAATGCGATTATATTTTAATGGAAGGATTTTTTTTGTCGCTTAAGTCTGTTTAATGTATTGAACATATTTTTAACTGCTGTTTCTTTTCTTTTTTTTCTCGTAATAATTTTGTAGTACGAAAGTGTAAAGTAATTTATATAATACATTTTATATACGAAAATTTAAAATTTTTTTTTTCTTTTGAAAAAGCTATATCTCAGCACCCCATGAACGAAAAACCGTAAATATTTGTTGAAGTGTCGTCTGAATGATTTTCTTGTATATTTTCTACTTTTCGACTGTAAAACAAGGTAAAAAAACTTATGATAAATGTGAAGTATAAAACAAGCGTACTTTAAATATGTAAAAGAATTTAAAAAAAAATGAAGACATTGAAACGCTAGAGAAAACGTTTTATTTCGAGCCCCATTTGTCTTCTTCGTTACCTTCACAAATAGTAAAGGTTGAATTTAATTTTTTTAAGAAAAACATAGATTTGCAATTTTTCAAATAATTTTTTATTTTTTTGTCTCTTTATATATCACATATAAAATTTTGAAATATGTTTTAATAATAATTTTATAAAATATGTCAAATATTAGAGAATTAGAATTAGAGAATCGTCATTTTACATTTAAATCTCTGTTAAAGTGATCTTTTTAGTACTGCTTTTACTGCAGTCTTGTATTTTTTTTCTGGTTTTCGAGATAAATTTAAAAACAAGGTTAAAAGTGTGTACGTCTTCATTATTTTTCGCAATGTTAAAGAGAACACTTTGATGAATGTTTTAGTATAAAAAGATATATATACAAGATATATATACAATAAATTTGGCAAAAGTTCAATACGTCTCGATGAATGTTATTTTATCTTTCTGTTGTACCTCTTTTACATTAGTTTTTATGAGCAGTAATACCAACTGAAAAAGGCTAAAAACATTGGTCGAAACGTATTGAAATTTTGCCTCTAATTTATATAAATTCCTAACATTTTAGTTTTTTTTTTTTTTTTGATTGGTTTATTAGATAATGTAGTATTTAATTACTTTTTAGAAATTTCGTTTTTGTGGTGATGGAGACTGCCCTGATTGGGTTTTAATTGAAATTAATTCAACACTTTCAGTACTAAGTTCAGTAAAACTTCGTATTCTAGCCAAAATAGTCGTTCAAAGTATACTTGGTGAAGAAATTCCTGTAAGTCCTCATTTAAAAAAAAGTATTATTAAACAGGTAATTACTGAAAAAAAAATGTTATTTTGTAGGAGGAAAAATTAAATGAAATATCATCACCAAAATCAGCAATATCATGTTTACGTTTTTTATTAATTAATGCAGCAAGATTTAATGCTGATGAAAATACTTTTGGTGCTGAATTACAACAGTTGGGTTTACCAAGAGAACATTCTTTAGTATTATGCCGTGTTTTATCAGAGAATCTATCAAAAATTCGTGGTAAATTATATGAATCTCGGTTACAAGGTAATGGATTTTTTAATATTTGTTAGAATTTAAAAATAAATGTAAATATTTTTTAAAATTTCAGTTGATGTACTTGATAATGTATCATATTGTATACCAGAAAATACACTTGATTGTGTACAACTGAATATAAATATTCAAAATGAAATTATTAATGGTCAATCACAAAAAACAAATCATAAAATAAATATTCATAAATCTGATTTGAAAGTTTTATTGAATGAATTGAAAACTGTAAAACAAATAATGGAAAATTATGATTATGACAAAAAATATGTTAATTGTGATATAAGAAACTAAAAAAAAATGGCCCATATGAACAAAAAAAAAAAAAAAAATTATAAATACTGTAGCAAAAAAAAAAAAGACTTTCAAAAATGAAATTGTAGTTGTTTACAATATATGTACGTAGTTAACATTTAAATCAAATATTAATTATTACTTTTTTCTTGTCAAAATTATTGTAATTTTATTCCTGTGATAGAATTGTAATTTACTAGAATTTACTAGAAAATGCTAAATAATTTGCTCAAAACATAAAAGATTTAGCATTTTAATTATAGATGAACATTTTAAACATACCTTCAACAAACGGTAAGTAAATTTAAAAAATTTTAAAATAAATACTAACATTAATTTTTAGTTCATATTTTTTATCAGATTCACATTAGTCCTTAAGATGAAAAAACTTTTTTCATCAAACATAGTTTGTATTAAAAAAAAAAAAAATTTACATTGTCAACACGTCCAGTGATTTATGAGAAGGTTACTGGGATTTTCATATAAAAATATACATATGCTTCCGGGACCAGTGAGGTGTTAAAATCTCGAAAAAATTTCCGCTAAATTAATTAATATACGTTCATTACTAAGATGAAAACTACAAAAATTGAAAGGACAAAATTGATTTCTTAAGTCAAAAATGTATATAAATTTATTTTTTTTTAAAAAAAACCGTTAAATTCTCAATTTCAAAGCACTTTTTCACTACGTAATTCAGACCTGACCTCTATTTATTACGATAATTTCTATATTATTTACATACATTTTTTTTTTCATATTCATGTTTACATGTATGTATTATTGAATGAATTAGTATTATCAAAAATATAAAAGCATACATACTTGTTTTTTTGTTTTTTACCATATCATTACCTTTAACATACAGCATTATAAATTTTTACATATTTTTTTCGTATTTTTTAAAATATATAAAATAAAAGTAGATATCACTGTTGTTATACTTTGATTATATATGTACATACATGCATATATTATAAAGTGTATGTACATATGTTATACAAAATAAATGCAAATTAGGAACAACAAACAACAACAAACAACTAACTTACATATATAAGATGATAATAATCTTTCTCATTCTATTTTTGTTTATAATACAAAATATAATACATACATACAAACACAAAAAAAATATGAAGACTTATTTGCTAGTTATTATGCACCACCCTGTTTAATAAAGCTTACATAAGTAACACGTGTTGCAGCTCAGTTGTGAATAGTAAAATATAGCCGCGTAATGGCAAAATGATGACTTTCAATATTGTGGATACATATACCCAATATAAAAGAGAGAAATATGTGAAGAGTCAAAGTTAAAATAACATGATTCTTGATTCATATTTGCATTTTTTGTTTGTTTTGTTTTTGGTTTTTGTTTCAAAATATACTTTATATTATTTGGATTTTGACATTGAGAATCAGGATAATAGAAGGAATATGTATACATAAAAACTTGTGTTTTTACGTATGGATAAAGTGTGTGTGATATATCAAATAAAGGCATTATGTTAGTAATTTTGCTGTCTATTTTATATGGTAATAATATCTAAAGTAATATCCTTTCATTCAAGATAAGTATATCTTTAGGTGTACAATAGTATTTCAATGAACAAAGTAAACTTTAAAAATATATCTTACTGGAAAAGTTGTTTTTCTTGATTTGAAATTCAAATATGTATACATGTATAAATATTATGGATATATTATAATGTATGTAAACGAATAAACAATATACTCACATGTATACATACATATATTGTCAGAAAATTATTAACAATAAATATTTTGTTGTTGTTATTAATTATTAAAAATGTAGGATAAGTACAATATGGTGTTTTTTTTAATTCGATATGAGCTCATGTTTATTATATGTAAATATTTTGGATTTTCGCCTTTCAAATAGGAGTATAAACAAAAAGGAATAATCAAAAATAACAGAGAAGACCAAGGCTCGAAGTGGGCTGTAGCACCATTGGAAAAAGAACCAAAAATAACTAAATTTAATTTATAAATAGATTTACACTCTTATAAAACAAAATGCCGGAAAAAAAAAATCATTCAAAAAGCAACAGCAGTGGTTTATTAAAATGAATATATAAAATATCATATCATATTTTTCACTAAAATTCTACAATGTAAAATAATCTGGTAATAATTCATATTATTGCACATATTTTACGCATATTATTTATTCTTTCTATTGTAATAATATACAAAATGTGATTCACATTTGAATAAAATCGTAATGAAAAATGATTAACTGTCAGAATATACTGTACAATCATAAAAGCACATGGTATTGACAGCTTATTAGCCAAATAATCTTTTTAATAAAAAATACAAGCATTATTCTAATACAACAGTCAACAGAAGAAAAAAATAAAAAGTAAAACAACAGCTTACGTAGTTTTTTTTTTATGTATTTGGCTAAATCATATAATTGTGATTTTGGAATATGGTTTACATATACATATCTGTGTATTATTTTATTTCATTTGTATATATATATATAAGAATTACTTGTATTCGGATGTAAATATGTCCTTAAATTTTGGCACATATTGTATCATTGTCCTATTAAAACCCCAAATAGTAAATTTTTTTTGTATAATATCCTTTATAGAAAATCGTATATACAATACCTAAATATTTAAGTACCCTTACTAATCATATAAATCATAGCGATAATAAGTTTATTTCGCTTAGTGAATAATCACGATAATAATATTCCTTCTTCTACTAAATATGATTACTTAAAGTAAAATAATAAATGTATACATGTATGTATGTGTATATGTGTAGATATAAAAATTTCATTTAGAGCATGTTCTCATTATGTATGTACTATATTGTAATAATTTTTATTCAGAGAGGGTAAAAAAAAAGGAAAATTTTGATATGAAAAAGACATAATCTTAATAAAGTGTCCACGATATTGAAAAACGACAAATGAAAGGCATATCAATTATACAGAATTAAAATAAGATAAGGTTTTACAAAAACGTCCCATATGCTGTCATATACAATATTGTAAAATTTCACTGATGATCTATGAAATTGATGATTATTATGCATGGAATGTGTAGAAAATAATAATTTTAGATTTTTAAGGACATTAAAAATATGAGTACATATTTTTATTTGAACTTATGTACAAAAAACTAAAATATGTAAATCAAATAATTATGTAAAAAATAACAGAATGCCAAGTAACAAACAGAATTTGCATTAAATTTAGCTAATTAACAGGAAGTTCATTTGTAAGCTTTGTAGAAGTCTATCATTTTTTATTGTATACAAACAACTTTATGTTTTCTAATGGCACTTAAACTTTTCTATCATCAAGAACAAATGCAAGCGAAAAATACAAAAAACCATTTAAGGCTGTTTTAGCATAAATCATTTCAAGTAGGTAACTCTCTCTTTGCTTTCTTCCCTACGACCCAATTTTATTGAAAGTGATAAAAAATTTTTTCCACAATAATTTTTAAAATGAAATAAAATTTTAACATTAACGTTAATACCCTATAAACGGTATTTTCAATTTTTTTTTAAACACGTTAAATAATTAAAAGGATATAATTTTATACCTATGATAATATGTACTGGTATTTTACATATGGGGAATTCCATTTTGTAACGGGTGTGACATGCTGACTCTTAAATATTGAAAACTCGTAGAGCAATTGCACTCTGATTAAACTTAAATGTTCCTAATATACCCTCTAGTGAAAGCAAACGACGGCTACGATAAAACAGAAAAATTCAAATATTCTTAATCAGAATCGTCACTTTAGTAGCGTAACGGGTGTGACGCTGAAGATTTTGAATTTCACGGATTTTCGTCTATTTCACTGAATATCATAAAATTTTCATATAAACAATTCCAAAAATTATTTTTAATTATATTGTAGAAACTTGAAGGAATCTTTTGGAAAAATTTGACGAGGAACAATGCAATACTTTTTTCATAATTAAAAAAAAGAAATGTAACGGGTGTGACATATTTTGTAACGGGTGTGACAGCGAAACGAATTTCTACTGATAAGTAGCAAACATTTTGTTTTTAATACTGTTCCTCATCGTGATATCGTAAATAATTTAATACTAGATACACCAAAAATTGATATATACTTATCTCTACCAGCTTTATTAATATTAATTTTAAGGAAAAAAGTGGTCGATTTGCGTGGAATTCTCCATATGTACATATATGCGTTATGTAATAAAAATTATAAATTGTACACCATCTGTACTAAGCTTATTATTTAATAGGTGTAAATTATTCAATTTTATTTTTATATGTAAGAATCATTTATATAATTTCCGCGTCTACTTTTTTAAAAAAAAAATGTCATTGTTATAATTTTGACATGGAATTATTCATGTAATTTATATTCTTTAATAGAAACAATCTATTTAACACATATAAAGTGATATAAATTACTTAATATGAACATTTATCTTTTAATAAATATACGTGGAAAAAAATAAATATTACTTAAACGTGTAAATTGTGTAATTTGTTTTTTAGCAGAAAAAAGCAAAATATATCTATTTCGACCATTTTTTTTTTTTAGAAAATGTAAAATGATATCCATCAACGAAGTACATATGTATATCCTTGAACTTACTCATCATTTGAGCTCTTCCCTGCATTTTATTAAATCGAGTTTAAAGTTAAGACTAAAGTTAGGACATTGCGAAAAAATGTTAATGGTTTGAACAGGAAAAAAGTATCAATTTAAGTAATTACATATAGTGAAAGGGAAATTCTGCATATATGTACATATGTACATGGATACTTTTTAGATATAGGTATATTTCAAGCCTTTCATTGACTATAAATAAAAAAATGAAAGCTAGAAGAAGAAAAAAACGTAAGCAATTTAAAAATTAAATTACAATAATTCTGTATTATTGCACCTGTTCTCCATATCTAGAGATAAATTTTTTTATTTTTCTCATCATCATCATCATTTATGTAATATTTTCAACATGTCATTTATTATGGTGCGTTACAAATTTAATTTCCAACAATTATTAATGAAAACAACTTGTAAACATAACTAAACTGTGATTACAATCTCATCTTATCATCTTTAATGATTCGTATAAATGTTATACTTACAAGTATTTTACAGATTTTTCATATCCCTTGAATTTTCTAAATATTATCGATAGCACGCGACTTACCACGTGCCGTCACATAAAAGATAATATGTTATTATGATAATAGTAACAAAAAACGACAACAAGGAAAAATGTTCAATATTCCTAATTGAGGGCGTTTACTGAATAATTATTAAGTCAAACCGCATGACTGTGAGTATACAAAGTGAATATTTTATGTAACAAATATGTAGTTAGAGTGTGGTACTTATATATTGATGGTTTTGATTGTATCCTTTTTACTTATGCATTCTATATAGTTATAATATTATTTTATTTTTTAATAATAGGAGGATACGGTCGTTATACATAGAAAATCTTGTATAAACGAAAAAATTGAATATTTATTACATTTGGGAATAGAAAACTATTTATGTTTGCTTACCTAAAGGATTTGTTTAACCAAAATGTTTTGCAACTATAAAATTAGAGAGTATGTAATTTTTATTTCTTCTCTTTCTAATTCAATCAAACTTACTTTGAAGCAACAACAACAACAAAAAAAATATAAAGATTAACCATATGTGAACTTGAATTTAGTATAGGGGAAAATATCAAATAATGTTTAGAACGAAAATTTTTTTAAGAATTTTTTTCATTATAATTTAGGACGCTTTCGTATATTCATATTACGTTATCCTTATTTAAAATTCAAATTGCTTTTTTTATTTTTTAAATCTCTTGTTTTACATTTTTTAAATAGTGCATATTTTCTTATCTGCATAATATCCGTAATTTTTTTTTTTTTTTTTGCATATGATATCTGATTGTAGACATCACGCACATAACATTTGCATTTTTTTAAAATTTAAAAATTATAAAAATAAAAAAAAAAAAAACTAAAACATGTTACCCACAAAATCCACAAAATACAAGATACATTTTACCCTTTTTTGTTATAAAATTATATATTTTTTTTAAACGGATAACAACAAATTTTAAAGCGTAAAACCATAAAAAATCCCTTACAAATCGCTGGTAATATATTGAATTATTTTAGTCGGAATGGACATAAGAAATTATACTCAGGGTGAATATTGTGTATTTTGTAGGAAAATGAAAAAAGAAAAAAATCCCATATCATAACCGATTCAATTTTCAGAATTATATCAACTGTAAGTAAATTTATTAAAGATCTAATGAAGTGTAATATCATAAATTGTTCACTTAAAAAAATAAAATTTATCTATGAATTGATTTGTTTTTCGTCTCATTTTTTGTTAGAGTAAAATTCTCATGATATATTTCCATGATACTATCGTTTTAATTTAATGTATTTTTATTCATATTCTGATTTTGCCTGATCAAAATTATGATACGTAAAAAAACACATTTAAAGCTTTTAAAAATGTATTTATCATAATAGATTCATTAAAAATTTTGAATAAATAAAACATGATTCGTAGGACAAATTCTACACTAACGTACACGTCTGACGTCTGTTTAAAATTTTCACAGCCACTAACAAAGGTAAAGAGTTGAAAAGAGCCAATATGCCAAACATCAGCTTGCAGCACCTCCGCTTAAAAAGGGAGCTCAGGATTGAATAAAAAGCTCGAAAGTAAATTTTCCGTATTGAGGGAGCCAATTTTGACGAAACTAGTGTCAAATTGTAGATAGATGCCTGAGCCTTGAGGCATTTTCAAAATTTGACCCACAGGAGTAGGAGTAGTAGTAATTACGTATCGCCTATCGGATGTACCGTTTTTTTTAAAATTGGTGTCAATAAGAAACTCTGATTCAATGTTGCAGCTGGTTTTGGTATAATTAACAAGCCTTACAATATCCATTTGTTTTTTTTATTTAGTACGAGTGCGTGTAGAATATAATAATAATTTTTGTCAACTATGTGCAAAATAAAAAATTTAAAAAAAAAAAGTACTTGTGATCAATTCTTGTCAATTTCAAAAGGTCGTTCAGTACTTTTTAATAATTTTCAACTTTTTGATCATGCGGTATTATAAAAGTAAAAAAATATCCTTCAAAAACTATATCTCATATTCATCCATTGTATATATAATAGATTTGATCCTGATCGATTTTATTTGAATAGAATTAGTAGAATGGGAAACTTAAATAACAATTCTTAATTCTTATATTCATGTATGTATGTATGTAATTTCTATACTAATTTATTATAACTGAATCATATTGATTGTAGATTTTACCTACTAATTTTTATTATAGCTATTTTCAATACAAAATACATGAATTCAGTAAATCTTTTCATCATAGTCACATCATCAATACAATTTTTTTTTTTTTTTTTGTTATTTATTTGAAATTGATACAAATCTACAAAATGATCTTAAATTCTTTTCATTGATAAAATATACAACAACCAGAAAAATATTGAATAGAGAGATTATGATGATCATGATCATTTCAAGAATTAGCACGTATCTCAATTTATCGGTTGGTTAAACAACAATATCGGATGAAGCGAATTTTTCATTATATAAATAGGATATAACAATAAATATGAAATCCTTATTTTTATTTTTATTTTATTTTTTCAAACTACTTATTATAAAATTTAGAGTATATACATATGTGCGTACACACATAGAAAAGTATAATTGTTAAATATTTTATAAAAGAAATTGTACAGGTAAGCAACATATCATTTTGTTGTCCTTTTTTTTTTCCTGTCACTCTAATTTGTGTGCATGTACATCAATACTTCATCATCATTATTAATCTATGTAGGTAAAAGTACTAAGAGTTTATAATATAACATATATCCAATTAAAATAAATGACACCTGGATGAAAATGGATAATTTTTTAAATGGATAAGGGCTCTAGTTCCGTTCTATTGTGTATACTATATTCGTTTTCACAGTACTAAAAGAACATTTTGACTTTATGCCTTTTAGAAGATTATATGACATTTTTTTTTGTATTCGAAAAAAAAAGAAGGAAGGATCTGATTGTTTGTTGTCGTTTTTCTATATTTTCCTTTCTCACCTTTTTTTTTCATATTTAATTTTTATTTTCTTTAAAATCATTCATGAAATTTTTAATACTTTTATTTGTTATTTATACAAAATTTTTATTGGCATTTTCGGAAATTCCGGTCGATAAGATCAAAACAATTTTTTTTTTGTTTTTTTGTATAATATTTTTAAAATTTAATCTATTCATGGATATTAAAATGAGATTTGTAAATTATTATTGTTATTATTATTTTCTTTTTGTTAGGATAATCGGATAAGTTGATACAAAGATATTTATCCGTTTCATGGTGATGTCTTTGAAAAAACATGAATTCAATTAATTTTGACTCGAAAATAGTATACCTTGTTTTTGAAATTAAAAAAATGGCGAGTATTTATTTCATCTGGGTTTTTGAATTGTATATAAGTTTTATTTTTTCAGCAAGTTGTTTTTGTTTTCTTGATTAAATTCAGGCTTTACTACACTTTAATCCTTTATTATGAAAAAAAAAAAAAATTGTAAAAATATGAGAAAATGAATAAAGGCTCATATTTTGCCAAAAAAAAATTACTTTTTTCTTCTATATTACATTATTTATTTAATATTTTATTAGTTAACGTTACATTAAAATTATTATATTAATTTTATTTGCTAACCAAATATGTATAGCTATATGCTTAAAGTTATTTTTATTTCATTTTTTTTTTCAAATATATACAAAATTTAATAAAATTACATACATATAATTTATGGTATTTATTTCATTGTGTATATAATACATTTTTGTTTTTTTTTTCTTCTTTATAGAAAGAATTTATTTAAAATTCTTATTTCAATAAAATAAAACAGCATTAATTTTTTGTTTTTATAATTTTTTTTTATATATAATTTTTTTTTGTTTGTGTTAAAATACAAGTTCATGGTTTGTTTTGTTTTTCTTCTTTTAACTGATTAAATTGTAAGTTAAAAAATCACAAAAATACACAATAACGTAATAAGCTGAATATATAATATACATAAAAAAAATATTTTTCCATAATATTGTTACTCCACATATTGTTCAGTTATAATTTTCATTTATGTTTCAGATTTTGAATATATGTTTGTACATAAATTGCAATTTACATTTACATAATTTTAAAGTATAGGTAGATAGGTAAATGTAAAAAGTAAAAAAAAAAACACTTATTGGCAGAAAGAAAAAAGGACCAAAATATGTTTCACAACACATTTTAGTCCTTTTCATTTTTAGTCAAGACGTAATAAGCGTCAAAAATCTATGATAGCGGAATAAATTTGCAAAGCAAAAAACAAAAAAGTGTTAAAGTCAGAAATTTAGAATACAGAATTTAAAATGAATACATATGTATGTATTTTTTAATTTTATTCAATCACAGGAATCATTTTTAAAAATTGTTATACTCAAAAAAAAAAAGGATATTAAAATTATTGTTTTATGGCATACTTCTTTAAGTGTGGAGCACATTCTTTAATGTTACACTTTTATCACTTACACACAATAACTTTTTTTTAATTGGAAAAAAAAAAATTGAAATGTAGAACATTTGTATGACTTCAAAAAAAAAAAAAAAAAATCATTTTACTCATTTGTATCATAAAATAAAATTTTTCTATTATAAACTTGTATTCCAAAATTTTATTCAAATGTGATTTACTACAAGAAAAAAAATTAAATTACATATTTTGTCTTGAATTTTTTATGTATTATATATTTTGCATTACGATATTTATTAAAATAGAAAATATAATTTTATTATTATTATTACTTTTTTTTTTTTGAATCTTAATGAATTTTGTCCTTATTCGAACATAAACACATACATTTTGTGTGTGTGTGTTTTTTTTTTCACTATTAATTAAGTAGATCACAATTTATTTTCATTTAAATAAATTTTTTTTAAAATTTTTTCTGTTTTAAAATTTCTAATACTTACTTCTTCTTCTTAATTTTTAATTTCTCTCTAATTTTGCAATAAACAATATTTATTAGACAATTTGTTTTAATTATTTGGTAAAAATTTATCTTCTGTACAAATAATATTACACTTAAGTATTTTTTTTTTTAATTTTTTTTTGTTGTTGAATAAATTCGTTTTTTAAAGTCATTTTTTAGTTGAAATTCACAATATTTATTTTAATTGTAATTAAAAAGAAATTGGAATGGAATGATTAAAAGTATTCACATAAAAAATAAAATTGATTCCTTGCTTGTTTCGAATCGATGTGTCAATTCTATTTTTAAAATTCATGTTTTTTTTTTATAATAAAAAAAAAAGATATGAAGGTTCCTTTTATTTATTGAAAAAACGTAGAACCTGTTGCGAAAATTATGTATTCTCTCTTCATATATTATTATTTGCGATTTTGACTTGTAATCAATTCAAATGCTTTTCATAATTATAAAAAACAATTATATTGAACAAGATTCGTTAATTAAAAATAAAATTAATTTGAAAATTTCAATGCAATTAAGAAGTGACCAGAATTATGTTTTCATTTTTTTTTTTTAATTGTAAATTTTTTGTGTTACATTCCATGTAAATCAATAAAATTTTTATTTCGGATTTTTAAAAGTATGTAAAATATTCTTATATAGTATATAAAATTTACATATATTAGAATATTTTTTTTCTATACTTTTATATATGTATATACCATATATTATAATATTTATTATGTTATATGTACGGAATGAATGTACCACAATACATATAATATCTATTATAATATATGCGTATATACCAGTTACATATACATATTATAAATTTATACATACAAATATACTTTTTTTTATTTTTTATTTTTTAATAAAATCACTTTTTTTTTTGCTAATTTTTACTTAATTTAACTTAAATAAATTTGTATTTTAATTAAATTAATTGTGTTTTTTTTCTTAACGATTCATCATTATATTATTTAATCAAATATTACTGTCTTAAATCATCGTCCATTCGACAACGTTTTCTTCCAGTTTCACCTAAATCTATACTTTCTGAATCACTTTCAATAGTTTCACTGCAATCACCATCACCATCACCAAGTTCTTCTTGTTTTCTTTTTGCAGTTGCCATTTCAGCGGCATGTTTTTTACGCCACTTTGTACGTCTATTTTGAAACCAAACCTAAAAATATAAAAAATGAATGAAACTATTGAGCATACTTCACATATAGTTGAAGAAAACTTTCAAATCAAAAACAAATCAATTTTTAAAACTCGAAAATAACAAATTAAGATTTTTCAATTCAAAATTTGAATTAAATTTAAAAATTAGAATGTGTAATTTTAATTATGCAAAAAATCAAAAGGATATAAAAAGTGATTATTTTAATAATATAGAGAACTTTCAATGTATTAAAGAGATAGAGGATGAAAAATAAAATGAATTTGGTCAATAACACACATTAACTACAAAAGTGTAAAACTGATTTAAAATAGGAAAGCAAAATTTTATTTCTTTAAAAAATTATACAAAGGAATCTTTTAACAACAGATTGTGCAATCTCATAAGTAAAAGCAATGTGTGTATTACCAACGACCAAAACAACACATTTTTTTACTTTGTTAGATGTACGATATTTTAGTTAAGTTTAACATACATACATATTTTTTTTTTTCAAAATTAAGCTAAAGTTCTTTATAGAACGTATGTATGTTACACCTTTAATAATGACGATGATGATGATGATGATATCCTTTTTCTTTAGCAATTATATTTGTGGTGTAAATGTAAACATTTGAAATTTAGATAAGTATATAAACATATTACATACATATAGTATACATAATGTACCATACTGTTCCTGTTTATTACTGTTCCTGTAGTCCCTTTATATTTTATTTTATTCTGAAGAATGAAAAATACCATCACCGTTATTTTCCTTATATTGTTTTGCAGTTTTACTTCTTTCCCTTGGTAATGTTTTTTCTTCAAATTTTTCTTTTTTTCCTTTTTGGTTAACTAAAAATGGAAACATCTGTGGCTCTAAAATAATGGCCAGAAAACCATTCTTAATGATCTTTATAAGTACACACAGTTCATGACGAAATCATTGTGAGTAAACGATATGAAGGAAGAGAGAAAAATTTTTAAGAATAATTTTATACAGAAAATAATTTGATATAATGGGTGTCATCATAAACAGATTCTAAAATATATAGGATAATCAAAAGTATAACAAATATGCAATTAATTGTTTATATACATATTCCAAAAGGGTATTAAAACTAAATAAAAAGAGATCCGAGGTGGTAGAAAGAAGTAAAAACTGTATTCCGAGTTTTCATTAATTAGAGTGGAATTAGTTTCGACAAATAGGTTATTGCGAAGATTGAAATCTTTGAAGTCCTTTTCTGAATATTTCTCGAATTTGAGATGTAGCTAATTTTGGAATAATCAATAAATAAAAAAAAAATAAAATAAAAAAACGAAGTTAAATTTTATTATTAGGATCGTAAACTATGAATTATTTACCCTAAGATCAAAAATATCCGATTTTTTGAAAGGTAAATCACACTATTAAATCGTCTCTATGAATCTAGAATCTATTTTTTTCCATTCCTATAAAATTCCTAAATACCTACAATAGATTAAGAAAAATTCGAATTCAATTAAGTGGTTTGAATAATGAAAGTTATAATTTGTACAAATTGCTATAGCAATTAAATTTTAATAATTTTCTTATAGAAAGTCTTAATTCGAATAGAAATCCATAAGAATTATTTTTGAAAGTTTTTTTTTTTCTATACATAAATAATATATTTTTTTAATGACATTCATTATTTCAATATGCTTAAAAGAAAAAAAAAAATTAAATGTACATTTTTTGAATAATAGGTGTTAGTTGCTTGATGTACCCTTTGTTTTGCTTTTTTTTTTTTTGTTTTTTTTCTCTTTTTTAATGTATAAGTCCATCTTTTATCTTCATAAACATAAAATAATTTAGAAAAAAAAAAAAATTATATGGATTAAAATAAAATGAAAAGAGTAAGAAGTTATAATTGTGATGATCATTACCATCAACATTCATTATATCATTCGACTATCCCCACTATATTATGCCATATAATCAGATAAAATATTTCTTTAACAACTTGCAACAAGCTGCGAAAAAAAATTAAAATTGTATATTACATACATATACATAAATATGTATGTATGTATGTATATCCATTTTTATGAAATTATTTTAAATCGAAAATGAAAATTGATTTTTAATCACCACACAAAGTAATAATAAAAACACACCATCAATAAATACATAAATCATTAACTTTTTTTTTTTTTTTGAGCCATTGTCCCCTACCACACACCAATTTTATGATTTTTTTTTCTTTTAAAATTATCTGCCATTATAAATTTTAAAAAAGAAATAAAAATAAAAAGAAAAAAAAATGAAGGAAATTAAGTAAATGAATAAAATAAACTGAAAATGAACCAAACTAAAAGTTAATTTTCAACAATATCAATCCCACCTATTTATGTACATTATAGCTTTATTGAATATATATATGTATAATACATACATATGTAGATGCTATATGTGTTTAATATTTTTAAAATTGTGTAGGTACATATCATTATTATAATACTTCTTTCTATGTGAATTCTATGAAAGTCGGCAGCACTAGCAATAATATTTTTTTTTAAATTTCTTTTTTATTCTTCTGACTATTGATTTTTTTTTTGTTTTTTTGTTTTTTTTTTTTTTATTATCTTCAATATTTTTACTTTTTTTTTAGTAATCATTTTTCGATTTTTATCAAGTTACCATTTTAGCTATTATTTCATATACACAGAATATGTTTTATAATATGTACAATTTTTCCAACTACATACATACTATTTTTTTCATTTACAAGGCGTCAAATTGAGCTTCATTGAAAAACTAAATAAAAATACCTGATAATAAAAATTTAAGAAGAAAAAAAAAATAACAATAAAATTTTAATCCTTATATTCTACCTAACTTTTATGTTTTAAAAGTCTCAAGTAAAAAAAAAACCAACAGAGAAGCATCTATTCTGTATTGAAAATTCAAAATTTATTAAAAAAAAAAAACTATAAATTACAAACAAAAATTCTTTCCAGTTTGATTTTTTGATGGATTTCAAATTTTTCTGACAGCATCACCTGAATTCTGTTATTTATAACATACAACTCATCAAAAAGGAAAAAAAATCACAATATTTTATATGTTTGTGTTGTAAATGTACATGTATATACATAAATAAATACATACAAACATATACTCATATGTTTTAAAATTTCAAAAATTATTTATGATTTTAGAAATTTGTCGTCATCTTAAAATGGTCATTTTTATACATTTAATGTTTTTTAGGATCTCTATTTCTTTTTTTTTTTTTTTTTGCTCTTTTGTATTTTTTTCTTTTTTTTCAAAAAAGATTTTTATTTGATTGCTTTACTATTATCCATCACTCAAAGATCATTCAGTGTCCGTTATCGTGATCATAAAACACATTTAAATCATAAAATTTATTTATTTTTTATTTAATTATTTTTTTATATTTTTGAAAAAGTTTGGAAAACAAATAAAAAATATACAAAAAAAAAAAATGATTGTTGATAATGAAAAAAAAAAAAATAAATACCTATATGATATACATATGTACATACGTATATGTATTTAAAAAAATAAAAATGAAAATCTTGAAACATTTATAATCACACGAAATTTTTCTCGCGCTATTAAAAAATTTTCATGAACATCAAAAAATGTTTAAATTATAAAGTGTTTTTGTGTTTTTTTTTTTTGTTCTTGATGTACCTATACGTTTTAGGCATGTCATCATTTTATTGCGATCAAAGCAAAAATTTTTGTCCATGTATGTTTCTACATATATGTACATATGTATATACTATAATATCAATTCAATTCCTTCCATTTTCATTGCGTCAATTTATTGGTTATCATCATTTATATATCCGATCCGAATCAGCATTTTATATTTTTATCCCAGAAATATTATTCCATTGGAAAACACTTAATTCAAATGAAAATCATACATGTGTTTGTGTGATGATGTTTGTTACTTGTTAGTATTCATTCTATCGGTTTGTGAATATAAATTCTTTTAATAACCCCAATAAATCTTTTTAGAATAAACGATGGTAAAAAAAAAGGTACATAAAAGTTCGTTATTGTTTTCATTTTTATGTTTTTATTTTTATTGATAAGAAAAAAAAAATGATAAGGATAATAGCATTCGAGCAGTTCGTTATTTTTGTGGTCATCTTTTTTTTTGTATATAAATACCAACGAAAAAAAAAAATAGGAAGAATTTTTTTATTGTTCATCAGAAAGGATATAAGAAAAATAATAATTGTGTATTCTGTATAAATTTTATTGTAATTATAAGTTAACCTGAAACTTTTAACTAATTGAAAGAAAATTATGTGTAAAGAATGAAGTTGAATCTAAATGGAATATAATTTTTTGAATACCTGATTCATGAAAACATAAATTTGTATTTTAACGAATATTTTCAAACCAAGTTTCATCTAACATGTTCAATTAATTAAATTTCAAGTAATTTTTATATTAATATTTTGTTTGGGAAAAATGTTGAAAAATTACATAAAGAAAAAAAAAAGCAAAAAAAAAAAAAATGTCAGATCCAGTCTCCTAGAGTCCGTCGGCTCGCAATTACATAACTGTGAATAATTATTCGCGATATTATTTTATATTCTCAATTTTTTAATTATAAATTTTTTTTAGTTTGAATATTTATTTCAACTTTTTATTCACCATGAAATTTTTTTTATTTTTACGACGAAACAGAATTGAGCCTCGGAACATTTATTAAAAAGTGAATATATTTTAAATCTGAAAATGGTTCTCTTCAATAAGACCACTACAGATAATTGGAAAAAAAAATACATATACTAAAAACAAAACCGAATAATACATATTTTTGGATGAATTCCTAATACATAATCAATTTAAAAAAAAAAAAATAATAAATTCAATACACCAATAAATTACTGTTTTGAAAAATATATAAAGATATAAATTTAATTGTCATAAAATATGAGACTTTTTTTTGCAATTGTGTAGTTTTAAAAACGTTTTGATCATTTCAAAATCTACTGAATCTTTACATATACACATACATATTATGTATTTCACATTTTGTTACACTATATATTCTCCTTTTTAAATTCCAAATGTGATATATGCATCTACGAATGTATACATATTCTGAATAGCAAAAAATTCATGCTATATTTATGACTTATACAATAGTACTATTTTAAAATATAATAAGAAGAATGTTAAAAGTAATGTAAATTCAGACATTGGAAAAAAAATGAAACAAAACAAAAATTGAAAACATGCTGTTTAATCTTTTATGTTATTTCGATTTTTCCTACTTTTTGTTTCTATGTGATATTAATCGAATACGAGTATCATATGAGAGGGGAGTAAAATATTTCTCACTAACCTAACCTAGCTTTTTTTTTTCCTATATTTATTATGGGAAGTTTTGCATTGAGATTGGTTTGTAGTCTATCCATAATCTAGAAGCTATCAAAATCATAAAAAAAAAAATTGTGTTCCCAGTATTTTACTCAGCTGCATGCAAATATGTGTTTCAATTTTTTCATCTTTATCAATATATTCGTAATTTTATTATATCCTTTTGTTTTATAGGTTGATTTATAAAATGCACTTCTATTTCATGTCCTTGTATAATTCGTCCCTCAATTGTTTTTCATGCTAAAATTGAAATTGGAAATGGAAATGTATATACTTAGGTGTAGGATTGGGGAGACAAAAAATGGCGTTACAATGTACAACAACAACAACAACAAAAAATATCCTGGCATAGCTTAATTCAATATAAAAGTAAAAAATGAAATAAATAAAGAAAAAAATGAATTTCAGACAAATTGAAAGCCATAATTTTTGCATACGTGTTTAATGTGGAAAATATATCATTATAGTCGCTGAATAATATTTCGATTTCAGGTGATGCTGGGTGTTGGTATATAGAGTTGGGTTGGTAGAAAATAGAAGATGAAGGATCAAATTGTATGTGTACATATATATTTATGTTTTATTTTTCTATTACTATAGTTTTGCAAAACTAATGTGAATAAATAACAGTTTCAACATTTTTCAATATTAATCATAGAATTGTATTGTATTTGTATATTTTCGAATTTAAATGCAGGATGAAATTTCCTGATAAAAAAAGTGTATACTGTATATATGTACATATTAGTAAAATTAAATTATTATTTTCTAATCCTCATAATTAGAATAATGAGTATCATAAATTTGAAAATTTCTAATTTTGATTTAAGCACATTTGATGTGTTATGTAGTACACCATAGTAAAAATTATTATCCTTTTTATTGATGTGTATTTACATACGTATGTACATTACGTATGTATATCGTTATAATAGTAACTTATTCATGTATTGTATATATGTAGATATTATTCAGTTACAAATTTTATTATTATCTATATGCAATATAATAATATGCATATAATATGTATTTTTCATTGTAATCAAATCCTGTTTAAGAAGAACTTCATACTGACGATTTTACTTTTACAACAATTAATCAAAATTATCAGTTAGCTGTATCTTGGGTTTAATTTACTTGTATATAAAAGAACAATGTGGTGTATACAGAACAGAATATCAAATTGTACATATAAAATGATACAAACCGAAGTTATATTATAAATATATGCGATTCTGAATATATATTTATAATATATATTTATATAGAACAAAGTGTATGATTATAGCATATAATATGAAAATAGATAAAATTTGTATTACATACATACATATTTCTGGATATTTTGAAGTATAATATATATACACATCTATAATTTGAATATCCTTTTTAGTTAAAGCTTAAATATAATTCTCTTTCTTCAACCCTATCTGTTTCGTATACTATATGTATATATATTGTATATATGAATAAATTTATGTTTATATACATATTATATTTTGATAGTGGTATTTTAGAAATGTCAGGACTAATTTTATTCGTTATCCTTGTCGAGATTGTACTGATTCATTTTAAATTCTGAGATTTACCGTATATTATTGTGTTAAAACCAATTGTGTCGTGTGAAAGTATTGCTTAAATGTAGATATATTATATACATATTATTATACTCGAACTATATTGTTGTATAAAAGATTGTAGTAGTTGTAAAAGTAATTTATCATGTTTTTTTTTTTAAATTGTACTTAAATCATATATATGTATATGTATATATAAAATTTTGGTTAATTTTTATTTATTCATTACAAATATATTTCACGTTTGTTTGACTATGATTTATGTTCTAATTGGCGGAATTATTAATTACATAATTTCAAGGTTCATTTCCTATGTGTTCGAATATACTACATATATGTATATACATTTTATATACAAATGATAATTTTTGTTAAAAAACAATAAATATACATTAATATAAAAGGATATAACATTATATATCCCTAAACATTGTTATTCTTATTCAAAACTCTTTTTTAAAGTATTATATATTAAGCTTTTTCAATTTATGTATGTTGTTGAACTTTCTTAGATTTTTTAGACTTTTTCAAATACATACTGTAGATTAACCGCATCACATTCCAAGAAATTACTTCATCAAAGCTAATATTCTAATGGAAAAATTAAAGGTTTACACTATTTCTAAATTCGATGTGTAAACCTATAAACAGTTGTTTGACGTCAAAGATTCAAGTAAAAGATATTATGTGTAGTTTAAATAAATATTTTTAAAAAAATCTTAATTTTTAATTTTATTTTCAACCCGGTTATTGTTTTTTAATTTTTTCTTCACCTTTTGATTTTTACGCAGTAATTAATCATAAAATTCTTATAATTTCATAAAGTTCTATTTGGGTAAGAAAAAACATATATGAAACAAAATTTTCATACTTTGTTGAAAAATTGGGGGAAGAAATTACTAACAAATGTTTGAAATTTTCACTTAGAATATATCAGTGAAAAATTAAAGAACAATTTCTAAATTGGAAATGTTTTTTTTAGTAGTAATTTTTTTTTTTATTAAGAGCTTTAAAATTCAAATTTATTAGAGGAAACATTGTCTTTTAAATTGTCAATTAAAACAAGGATTACTTTCAATTTAAATTAAAACACTTTGCCACGTGTGATGGAACATAAAAATAGACAATAGAGATTCATAAAAGTTGAAAAAAAAAAGATGGAAAAAATGGCCGTAATTTAATCACAAACATAAGTTAGGTTTCAAAATAAATATGTGGAGATAGATGAATTTTTTTTTTAATAAAAAGGGAAAAATAAAAAAGAGTTCCAAAATGAGCCGTCGACAAGGTCTTTAGAGACTGAAAAGAATTTTAAATACTCACGATACTATGTATATATGTATATGTTGCTCATGTTATGATCAAAATACAGCGAGTAAATACAAAAATAACTTAAAAACCGCACATTTTATTTATTTATTCATAGAAGAAAGGACGACAAACATGAAGTACGCTGTATAACAAAAGTGTTTTAAATCCACTTGGATTTGTTTCAATAAATATGCAAATTTAATTTTAATTCAGAAAATTTTTCACATACATACACAGTACACACATATATATTTGTATATACAAATTATACACATCCTTTAAATGCCGTGAAATAATTGAGAGGGGGTTGGAAAAATTGTAGCATATTTTCTATACATTCAAATTGGTTTCCAATATATAAGGATTTATTTATTTATTTTTTTTTTAATTTTTTTTGTTTCACCCCTATTCATGGAATAAATATGTCTTGTTAAATTTGTTTTTAAATATTTGTCAAAACTTTTTCACAAAAAATATAAAAATAAAATGATAAAATTGGACACATAGTAACAAAACTTAAAATCAATTTTGAATAAATTTTTAGATTTTTTTTTCCTTAAAGATAATAAAATGAAATAAAAAAAAATGATCAAATAAAAAATATTAAAAAATAATAGGAATCTTGTTATTTTTTTTTTTACCTTTACTTGTGATTCAGTCATTCCTAAGGCATATGCTAATTTAGCTCTTTCTGGTCCAGCTAAATATTTTGTTTGTTCAAATGTTTTTTCTAATGCAAATATCTGTTGACCACTAAATGTTGGCCTTGTATGCTTTTTTTTACCATCCTTATCTGAATTATGATGTGATTGTGATAAATTTGCTGTCACTAAAAAAAAAATAAATAAGAAAAAAAAAGAATACAAAAATTTTAATTTTAAAAAGGTTAAAATTAAAAATCATATCATAAAATCATAAAATTAAAGATAAATAGTTAGCTCATATAAAATCATAAACAATTTATAATACGTATTATGTATTTTTAATTTTTTTTTTTTTAATTTTTATTAGTAAGTTTTTTTATGTTCGCGAAATAATAAAAAACAAAAACAAAAAGAATACACTTACAATTGTATTTTTGTTCAATAAAACCTAAGGCATCTACAAAAAAAAAAAAAAAAAAAAATAGCTTTTAAAAGATCATCGATTAAATTTTTTTATAAATTACAAATATAATTTTTTTTCCTTCCATGTATTATTATGTGCCATGTATTAGGGATTAAATTTAAATAGAAACATTTAATAGTTTGTGTTAAAAAAAATAAAAAAAATTTAATAAAGGAGGTGGTTATAGAGTTCATTAAAAAAAGGGTCGAAGAAAATTATTTATTTTTAATTTTAAAATTTTTAAAGGGAATAAAATCATTCTTTAACTAAATTATCTGAAAAATAAAAGATGTGCATTTAATTTTGAAAGCATAATTCAAAAACAACAGATTTTCAATATATGTACATATGTATGTATCATATATTTATCTTAAAGTGGAATAACATGGTCAAAAATTCATCATTCTAATGCAATTCTGATTAAATTTTCCCTATAGGGGGAATAAACTAGATAAAATTCTGTCATTTTATTGGGGAAATATGAATTAAGATTGATGGATTAGTTTACTAATTTTATTATGATAAAATATTATCATTTTTGATGCTTAAGGATTATTTAAAAAATTAATTTTTCCAATGATATGTTATAAAACTTATCGTATTTTAATTACAAGATGATTAAAATGTACTTGAAGATAGAGGGAAAATAAAAATTTGCACATTGCACTAAAATTATTTTGAAAGTAAAAAAATTATAAATTTTTATGTTATATGTATAATAAACTATATATGTATATACGAGTACTATATGTACAAGCAATTAGTATTTGATAGAAAAAAATATAATAAAATTTCCATAGTCTATAGAAAAAAAACATTGAAAATTTAAAGTACGACTTCAATGTATATGACACGTAAAAATACCATTAGAAAATTAAAAACCATTAGAAAATTTAGAAATTTTATATAGTAAAGAAATTAGTATTTTTTGGAAAATCAGTGAGAGATTTCGTGAATTTTTTTTTTGATAATTCTATAATTTTCGTATAAAAATACCCATAGTACATAATTAATTGTATATGAAAACATGTGTGACTTTGTTAGCTTTGGGCAATTGTACTTAAAGTCGATCAAAAACCTGTAGATTAAAAAAGGTAGTAAATTCATTAAGGACTTCTTTCCAAATTCTCAAATATATACTCTTCTTATAGGAATTCATAGAGATGTTCAGATAAATAATAATATTTAGCTTTTTGAATGAATTGCTTAGATTGTTAAAATACATGATTTTCTTAAATTATCATAAAAATTAATTTAATAGTACTAAGGTACTAGATTTGAACATAAAATTATTTAAATTAAATTGAATATCCTTTTTTTGTTTTCATATTTTGAATATGTCACCGCACAAAAATTTCAAATAATAGTCTTATAAAAAATATAACGCACATATGTATGTACATATGAATATACACAT
Organism: Bombylius discolor; assembly: GCA_939192795.1. Classification (NCBI taxonomy): domain Eukaryota; kingdom Metazoa; phylum Arthropoda; class Insecta; order Diptera; family Bombyliidae; genus Bombylius; species Bombylius discolor. The sequence continues at coordinate 41,223,875 of OW584241.1, forward strand.
GTGTGTATCTATATTTATGCATAATCTTTTCGTGTATTTTTTATAATACAAGTAGCATATTTATAATTATACTTTAGTAAAATTTCAAATAAAATTATCCTACATATAAACATATGTTTGTATAAATACGTGTTTGTATTAAATGATATTTTCTACAATATTATCCTTTTTTTGTTATAATAATATACAAAATATCTATAAAATGGAGAAGTCAATTTTAATATGTGGGTAATATGGGTGTATATATACATATACAATGTATATTAATGTATGTAGATTTGTAGAATAATAATAATAGAAACACATTGTTATTTCGTTACTAACAGAATGTATAAAATATCTTTTAAATAAGCGTAGAATATAACCCTTTTTCTCTTGCTTTTGATTTTATTTTATTTTTTGGTTTTTTATTAGAAATTATTCTATAAGGATTTGCTTGTGTTATTAAATGTTATAAAACAACTTTATATTCATATCTATATACATACATAATAATATTTATACTTTATGAAATTTTATCAAAACTCGTTTTACACATTTTTTTTTTTGTATAAATAAAAATAAACATACATACATATGTATGTATGTTTTTACATACATACATACGTATGTACAGAAAACAAATGTAGAAAATTTATAAGCATGTTTTATTTTCTTATGTCTGATATACATATACTTACATATTTCATACAGATAATATTATGTTTATAAGTTATGTACATATAACGTACATCTTTGAGCATTATTATATTATTATTTAACAAGAATATTAACACTGTAGCTTTCTTTCTTCTATACTTTGTAGACAAAATCGATTTTAAATTCAAATATCTACAGATCCTATAATTTAATTTACTTAAAATTTGTGTCCAGCGTTAACTTCATCATTTTCTACAAGATTCCTTTTTTTTTTTATTCTTTTAGAAAAGTATGTTTCGGAGGACCAGAAAATTAAAATTTTTCCAGAATATTTTTTGAAGTGTTTACTACAAAATAAATTTTGAAAATGATAAAAACAAGAAATTCGATATTTCAGAAACAGACTTTTTCGTTTTTCCCTCGTAAGCTTCCTTTTATTTTTAAAAAAGTGTCCATAAAAGTGTTCTAGTGCGTCATAAAATACAATCCGAAATATAACTGCCCAAAATTGACAGATCTCATGTCTTTTCAAACAATAAGGAAAACCAATTTGTTTCTTCAATGATGAAAAAAACTAAATTTTTAGAAAACTTATCTTGTATTTTACAAATGTAGCAATCTATGGAACCATGAAGTGTTTTCCTTAAATGAGTGCTAGTGTTGAATCAATTTTAGTTATATCATGTGATATGTAGATGTAAGATGTTTTTATTATCTTTATATAAATTCATATATGTATATATATAAAAATATTGTCAATTTTATCACATACATCCTTCAAATAAATTTTGTACAAAAACGGATAAATATACATTTATATACTTTATTAACATTATCCATAAACATTAGCCTAATTGTTAAATTAAGGATAATATGTATTATTATTATTATATGAGACCCACAATAATATAAACTTCTTCAAAGTATTTATATGCTACATTTAGAAATATATTTCATTAAAGAAAATCACTTCATGATATAATATAAATGAATATATGTATGCCTATACGTACATGTGTGTTTAATATAAATATACATATATAAGGTAATATACAATTATGTAGATGTGAATCCTTTTATTTAATTATATATTTAGTAAAGTTCTCTTTTAATTTCTCTGTAACTTTATTGGTCACAGGAGCCCTTTTTTTCTGTTAAATTTATAATTGAGTAGAGAGGGAAATGTTCCTGTAAGAAAATTTACACTAAATTATATACATACATATGTATGTAATATGTATATTCATTCTATTAAACCTTTTTATATGTACCTACATTTATATTTTCGACATATTTTTAGTTCATATAAATTTATTTTATACGTAGAACATACACATTTATGTATGTATATGTATATGTATATATAAAATAATATTACATATTTCTCTGTAATGTCAAACAACATGTTTTCATCCCTTTTTTTAACCATTTTAAATCATTTCACATAATTAGGGATCATTTAATAATGGGGTGACATTAATTGTTATACAGGAAGCATTTTGAGGCAATCATTAAAATGGTTTTATGAATTGAAATCATCATCATTATTATTTTTGTTGTTTTTTTTTTTTTATAGAAAAAAAAATTGTTTCTTTTCGAAGATATATTGAAAAGAAGCAAAGGAAAAATAAAACTAGTAGTGTGTGAAATTAATTATGAAAATATATTTATGTATTGTTTTTTATTTCCCAATCTACATATTTCGAAATTATGTAAAATGTAAATACATACATATATCATAATATATAGTATATAGTACATCTTAATTTTGATTTTATATCGGAAATCGTAAACATCGTTACAAAATTATTGATTTTAATGTACTTAAACTGCAACAATTACAAATTTATGGATATTCTCATAATGTTTTAAGACATATTAATTATTTGATTTTTACGATGTGATAATCAATATTCGTATAGTTATTTGTGTCAGACGGCCGCATATAACAACTGTAAGATTTACTGAAACATTATTATACTTTTTTATTTTTATATTTGTTTTCGACCCTATGGCTAAAATTTCATTTCTGTGGTAATAATGACTTGATTTCTGCAAGCTAATTACACAACACCCACCTCTTCAGTAAGACTATGTGTATACCCTTCAGATGTACTTTATATATGTATATTATACATAAACGCGTTATGTGTATATAGTTAAAAATTTTCTGTCGTAAATTCTACAGAAGTTTTAATGGTAATTTTGTGGTTAAATCGATATTTATCAGGCTTTCTCAAATGTAATAGGTATCCTCTTCCAATTCGCCCTATATATCACTAATTTTACATGGTCTCTAACAAGTTATTTGATTATTACGAGAAACAAAAAATTTTGGTATCATATTGCAAAGAAAGAAAGGAATTTTGCGTATATATATATTTTTTTTAAATTTTATTTCATAATAAAGTGGGTGTGGTGTTACTATTATTCCTTTATTATAAGGTATATATAATATGGTAAAGGTATTATTAATATGTGGTAAGGAACCTTTTAAAATTGATATATTGTTTAATTTATTTGTTAGGGGGTATATTTAAGATTGTGTTTATGAAAATTTGTTGGACTTAAGTGACTTTTTTATAGCAAATTATTATCAATTAAACCATAAAAGAAAGGTTGATATTGTATGCCTTAATTATAGATATTTATGTCACACTTTTGAAACAAATTAACAAACAATATGTTTAACCAATGTAAACAAAATTATTTTGACTTTATAACAATTTATAATTTAAATTGTATAATATGTAATTATTTTTAATTTGTTTGAAACTTTTAGTATTAGAACAAATATGACGTGCATAATTAGCTTAAAAAGGATTATAAAAAGGATCTTTTATTACATTTTAAATTAATAAATGTCAAAATCATATTTGTTTTCTTCTTTTATTTATTAAGTAATGTATAATATACCCAGATTATTATTAAGATTCTTTTTGAAAAGAATTTTAAAATCATGATTTTCAAGATTTTTTTTAGCAATAAACACTAATAAATCTTTTTACAAAAATAAAATTTTTTAAAGTTTTCAATTAACCCTTTTAACCAATTTGAACATACATATATAATCAAATTAATATATGACACATCAATATGTCATTTAAATGATAAATATATTTTTTTGAATGTATATCTATGCATTAGTAATTAATATCTTTTTATATAAGCACATATGGTTTGAATGAAAATTTAATTAAAAAAACAAAAATTTTTAACATCAACAAAATCATTTGATTTTATTTATTTTGTCTGGATTCTCTGATTTTTTTTTTCTTCAGCATTAATGTAGATCCCTTGTATTCAATTTATAAATTTGAAAAATCATTTAAAAGAAAATAAATTGTTAGAATGACATCTTTTTTTTTCTTTTCATTTTACATTATTATTTGAAATATTCATAATCACGTTCTAATAACAGATTTTAAACATATTTAAGGCAATATAACTTGGTTAAACTAAATGACAATATCATATTCATAAAATGATGACAATAATGAACTCAAATAGCATTTTATTATCGTTAAGATGATGACTTCTTCAAGGAACGTGGGTTTATTCAATTAAGTTGATCAAATATAAATATAAAAAAAAATCGGTAAATTTCAATAAGATACTTTAAAGTATTAAATAAATGTATGTACATACATACATACATATACATATGTCAAAAAAGAAAAAAAAGATGCTGGCATTCTAATTTTTGGTATCAAGAGCAATTATATATTTTTTTTTTTTGAATTTTTTTCAAGTGTTTGAGTATCTTTTTAAAATATATTTTTATAATGACACTATTTTTGTTTATTTTTTTTGCTTGCGAACAAAAAAAAAGTAGGAATTAAAGATTTATTATGAAAAAGATTCAATTTTACTGCTTTTATTTCCTTCGGGCATTCATAAAGTAAAACTCTACTTAATATATAGGTTTTGATTCATAATCGTGATCAAATGGACTTTTAAAAACTCAGGTAATATCATTCGTTAACACGTTATTGTCCTATCATTTTAAAATTTAGAGGAATGATTTTTTGTTTTTGTATTTTGATTATTTTGTGTTAAATTCGTACCCATATCGGAATTCTAACACTCCGAGTCTCCGATCTCATTTGAATTTTACATACATACGTGTATGAGTTTTAAGGTTAATTTAAACACATGTAGGTATATTGTTTGTATGTTCCCGAAGAATTAAGAAGTTGAAATTTGGAGGATTTTCTGTTGGATATTTTGTCCTCTCACTGTGACTCCCTGTATTTGGATCGTGATGAAATTCTTTTCAGAGAATTTTTCATTAAATTTTACTCTTGGAAGATTTCTGATGAAGTATAGTCAAGTTTTACCAAACATAAGAAATAGAACAATAAGCGAACTGAATTTTAAATGAATTAAAACTTTTTAAGGGCTAGAATTAGAAAAAAGAAATTTTTCGAACTGATAAAATATAAGTAAAAAATCAAAGAAAATTTAAATTTTTTTTTATGCTCATTCTTATTCTTCTCATAAATTTCAAAAAACGTATTTACTACATTTTATAATGAAATATAACATATACATAATTTAAAAGTAACAAGGATATTGTCTTGTAAAAATAAGGAAAAAAAATCCATATATTTGATAACACCATCAATTTTATTTTATAGAAAAAAAAATAGAATATGTATTGGTGAGGTATGATAAAACAAAAACAGCAAAACAGAAAAAAAAAGTAGTGCAAATAAAAACAAAACTTAAATGATATAAAGAAAAACAAAATGTATATACAGTTGTATAGATAAAATACAGGACACTGTATGATACAATGATGTGTTATTATATACAATAAACTGTTTGTATTATTTTTCAATATCCTTTTTGGCTTCATATATCCATAAAAAATGAAATTGCTGTTATTCAGTTGTTTTCCTCATTATAATAAATATATATATTTGTAAAGATATACAACATTTTCCTATATAATATTTTTCTTCCTGCGCACACACTATCTTTTCCTACAACTTATGTACCTATGTATGTGTTTGTATATATATTTTTTAAATGTAAAGTCGCAATTTCATCAGCTCCAACCTCTGTATATCTTTTGTCAGAAGTTTTTTTTACAGTCTGATAAAATATCAAGCTCATATATTCGTTATCCACAATGTGTGTAAACAACAATGCTAAGCTAGCAAGAATCCTTATTTTTCTTTTTTTTTCTCCTTTTTTTCATAATATTATATCGATTCTGTCTTCCATAATATTCGATTGTAATATAATTATATATAGGTGTATTGTAAAAAAAAAATATTAAATTATATCTTTTACATTATGTCTACTCAAGAATATTCTGCTGATTTCAGTGTTTTTCTCGTACTATGAATATATAGAATATCCTTATATTTTTTTTTATCTAAAACTGTTATACAAGAAAAATTTTCATTTTATTCGATAGAGAAACAATTTCATCATGTGTATTTATATTTTTATCCTTTTTGTGTTGTTCTCATCCTCCATACTTATAATATTATATCCTTGCTTACATCCATTTGTTTTTTTCTTGTTTTTTTGGCAACATCATACACAATAATATTACATTTTTATTTTGTTGTTGTTATTATGATTATTACTACTATATATATATTTTTTTTTTTAGTCCCTGCTGCTCCAATTTTATTTTTATTTATTATTCGATATACTACTCACAGTTTATGTGGTGTTACACATCACGAATTCAGTCAGATTGTTTGGTTTATGGATTGTTGGTTATGTCCTGTTTTCATCATATTATATCCTTTTTGAAACATAGAATACAATGATAAACAAATAGAATAAAGAGCAAAAAAAAAAAAACAAACAATTTTTTGACAACAGAGTTTTTGACAAGACAAAAACAAAAAGTATATGGGATACAAAATTTCTATAAAAATGTAAAAATTTTTGAGAAAAATAAATTCAAAGTGGGATAAATGAAATACGAAAAGATAAAAATATCATCAATAAAAAATAGGCGTATTAAAAATTTATAAATTGCTAAATACATTAAGAAAATAAATAAAATATAACAAGGAAAATAATATTGCGTTGTCATGATATTTACATAGTAATTTATTCAAAATTTCATCTTAATTTCATGTTTTCTGAAAATATATTTTATCAGTTTTTTTTTTCAATCTTATAATTAAAATTGAAATACTACATTAATATCAACTAACAAGACTTTTAATAATATTTCGAGTAATTCTCAAAAACACTGAATTTAAATTTAAAGAAAAAGATAATTTTGTTTTGTTACAAAAACTAGTTCTTCTAGAAATAGAATTCAAGAATAAATCAAGACTTTATATTAAAAGATAGTAGATATCATACTATTATATATTAAGTGTTGTTGTTGTATACAAAAATTGAATTCAGATAAAAACTTTATCAATTGGAAATTTCCTTTCAAATAGTCATACGAAATTTTTGTCTTTTTGTGCCTGACTCCTGTGCTTTGCTCGAACAAGGACCCTATCAAATACTGAAAAGTGTGACGAAAGTTTAAGATGAGCTACCACTATCATTATGTTTTTTTTTATTTTAAGATCGAAGGCTGCTTACTTGAAAATTTTTTAACTTTATGAAAAATAAAAATTTTCACTTTTTAATATTTATTTTTTCGTAAATCGATATTTAGAGACTGCAAAATAAATGTATGACTTTTCAAAATCATAAATATTTACATTTTTAGATAGTGAAAAATGATTGAAAACTAAGTGCTGATTTAAACACATGTAAATCTCATTAGTTCGAAAATACGAAAAGAAAATAAAAAAATCCGTTTTCAAGAACATCTGTTAATATAATTAAAAATTAACCACAATATGTTAAATTATGTATTTCTAGTTTATCAACACCCGATTTTATTTTAATCTAAATAAATTCTGTTGTTTTTTTTTTGTTAAGTTTTCCCTTTGGAATGAACCACCTACATACATATACATATACATACATTTGTACTATATACATATTCGTCCTAATATTATCATTTCGTTATCAGGTAATGATGCGTCAATACACAATTTATTTAAACATAACCATGCATAATATTCGATGATAATTAGTAAAATAATTTTAAAAAAAATTAACAAAACAATGAAAAAAAAAAATACAAGAAAGATTTTTTTTTAATCAAAGATCATAAAAATAGTATTAAAAGCAATTTTAATCGACAATCAACCATATTATATATGCCATATGTTATTATTTGTAACAAAATAAATTAATTAAAATAAGCAATGTATAAACTTTGGTTTATTAAATTAACGTAGTTGTTATTGAAGTATGTGCATACTTCATCATTATAATAATCATCATAATCATACCACTATCATTTTAACATTCAATATTTTTATATGTACATATATACATACATACATTTATTTAAAAAAGGAAGAAACAAATATTTATGATAATATATATGTACATTCATATAGGGTGTCCAAAGTTGAATTGTATTTCCGTTTAACCTATAAGCTAGAGGTAAAATTCTGTAAACCAAAAAACTTTTTTTGCGTTATAAAAATTGAAAGCTTAATAATTTTTGATATTACTTTTTTCACCTAATCTGGAACACCCTCTATATACGTATACACACCTAGGTATTTTTTTTTGTGTAAAATATTTAATTATAATTATTTTCAAATAAAAAGAAAAATCAATTATTTTATTTATTTTGTATTATTTGTTTTTTTTTTTTTTTCATTCGATTAATTAATGAGCTTATGTAGACGTAAAATTTATTTGTGTATTAAATACGTTTAATATACAAATCGCGCACTGATTGACATTATTGATCGGATTTTTCGATTATGCAAGATATAATTTATGAAATTATGTATTATGATTTATACTTTTGTTTAATAATGAAAAATTAGAGGAAAAAAATATAATAGAAAAAAAAAGAAGTAAAACTCTTACTTGAAGTTGTTAATCGATCTCTCCATGCCATTGGATTTGCAACAAGACCTTGTAATCCCGGCCAATATAGATGAGGTCTATCCACTAAATGTCCAGAATGTGCTTTTAATGGTGCACTTTGACTTTGAGATAAATATTGTGCCATACCAGCAGCTGCAGCTGCTATTGAAAATCGTGGCATATTTCCTAAAAAATTTACAAAAAAAAAAAAATAATAGCAATAAACTTTTTTATAAAATTATGAGTCTTTTAAATGAAAATAGATACATATATGAATGAATCGATTGTATTAACAAGTAGTAATGTTTGTTTTTCCGATTTTCAATAATCAATAATTATCTGAATGGTAAAAATTAATATTAGTAAGAATTCTTAAGCCATTTTAAAGATCAACACTACATTGCAGTTATCACTGGACAAAAGGGAAAGCAGCTTTTATTAAATGTTAAGAATAAGTAGATTTAATTGATAAAATTTGAATTAAAGAATAATAATTCCAGTGTTTTCGTTCAAATAAACTTTGTTCTTTTAAAAATTAAATTTCCATAAAATAAGAATTTGAAAAATGATAATATATCATACCTCCTGTCAATGCACTTAATCCTGTTGAAGTAACTGGAGGTGGTCGTGATAAAATTGTATCGATACCATGAGGATTTGCAGTCCCTTGTAAATTATGTACAGTAGTTTGTCCAGGACCAATACCAACATTACTAATACCACTCATACTACCACTGCTACTATTACCATTAATTAATGGTGAACCATTCGATGATTTCATTTCAGCCATAGAATGAAGTGCTGCTAAAGGTGGTCCTAAAAAGCTTAGCGGTAATTTGTGATCCAACATTTCAGGTATAGGAATTTTTTTAGTGTTTGATAATGATGTTGACGAATATTCGTACTTTTTATTAGATAAATTTTCAGGACTACGTGAACCTAAACTATCTATGGGTGAAATTTGACCACCACAAACTTCTTCACTACTACTTTTTTGGCTAACAGTAAATGAACGCGAACTATCTACCGGACTATTATTATCGTAACGTCGATTATTTTGTTGTGATATAATTTCAGGACTTTCCGAATGTAAACGAGATGAAAGCGGATCGTTTTGCGACGGAGATCCGTTTAATAAAGATACTGTGTCATTATTATTATATCTGCTATTATTATTATTATTATTATTATTGTTATTACTATTATTATTATTGTTATTTGAATAAATGTTATTGTAATGTAAAAGATTACCTTTATTATTTTTTAAATTTTGATGATCACTTAAATTTTCTAAATGTGATGGACTTACACTATTACGTAAAGAAAAATGATTAATTGGGCTTGTATTATTGTTATTACGCATATAATTCACTGAAAGATTTAAATCGCAAGCTCCACTTAAAACACTACTACCATTAGCATTAATATTTTCTGTACCGTTGGCACTATCACAAAACACCTGAGAATGATGATGTATACCAAGGTGATGATGATGTGGATAATTTGAATGATTTATATGTGGATTAACAGCAGCACTATTTATAAAATGTGAAGCAAATGGAAATGTTGAATTTGAAGTATGAAATGCAGCAAAATTAAATGCTGATGTTGTTAACGGCGGAAAATTGAATTGTTTTGAATTTTGATTAGCGACGGTTGCATTCGCCACGTTGTTAACTTCAGATAATCCTGTTGTAATTAATTGTGGGCTATTAGAGCCCGAAGTAGCTAAATATGGACTACCCAGATTGATGCAGTTTCAAGGGATATTTTCCCTTAAAAATTATTACTTTCTTCTTTTTTTATTTTATTTGTTTTCTTTTATGTTTTTTAAACTTAATTTCTTCTAAATATTTTTTTTTACTACTTAATATACTTTCAAAAATTTTTTTCTATTTTCTAAAACACAAAATTTTTAAAACACTTATGAAAAAGCACAACACTCTTAATTAGTAGCTATATTTTAAATTTTGACGCACTTTTTCACTGAAGTAAAATTTTCAAATTTTAATAAAAAAATTTAAATCACTTAAAAAAATAAAGAAAAAATTTTCTGGAAATAAAATAAAATACGTCTTTTTTTTTCTTTTCGTTTGTTATAAAAAATTATGAAATCAAGAAAACATTAAACGAACACTACGCAACTATTACGGTAGGCTTGAAGAAATCGAATGATTTCATAAATATTTTTTAGAATAACTTTTACACTTAACACGTAGAAAGCATAATTCAAAATAAAGGATGTTATGATGATGATGAAACACGGGTCACAACAGCACAAATTATATTCAAATAAGTATAAAGTTATAAATATTTAATTTCGACAGGTGAATACCGATATATTGTGAAACAAATATAATGACAATTTTTTCTATTTAATAATAAGTTGAGAGTTGGAATGAAAAGACAAATCCTTTTCATTGTATATTTTCATATATGAAAAAATTTTTTAATTAACTAAACTCTCTCAACCACAAACGCATCTATCGTCGCATATATTATATATATTAAAAATGTATTTTATTGTTTTTCTTTTTCCACTATTGCTTTTTTAACCGTTTTCACTTTTTCAACCTATTCTATTACAAACACTTTTATTTATTATTTCACACTTTTTGTATAAATAAACTCGATTAAAGAACAAAAATCCATTGATACTCCCAACAAAACAAAATATAAAAAAAAGCGGAAACTCCAAGGGAAGTCTATTTGTTCCTCTGTTGATTCAGCAGACTGCATAAAGTGTTATAAATGAGAAACACCTTAATACATTTTTTTTCTTCATTTTTTTTTTATCATAGATGCAAAAGATATTCTTTGTATAAATATAACTAAATATCCTAAATGCAATTATAATCTCTGCCTTGAGTTGTAAGTATTGTAAATGAAATTGATGAAAATAATATAGTTCCTCAATTTTTGTTCCATTTCATAATATTTATACATATATTTTTTTTCATTCTCTATATCATATGAATAGATATTAGTAAAGATATCTGCAGATATACTTTTCAAATACATGTGAATGAGAAATGAAACAGTAAAATTTTTAGAAAAAAAGGGGATAAAATGGTTTTAACAGAGTCTTTATTACAGTATTGAACAAGAAAATTACTGCCACACCTTCATTATTTTGTAATAAGATCTAGGGTAACTGTCCCCTTAATTTAAATTGTATCAATACAATGGCTAAAAAAGAAGAAAATAAATCTTGAATTACTTCTTCTTTAATAAAGTTCAACATCTTTCAAAATTATTATCAGTTTTTAATTATCTTCCTCTTAGACTTGTGAAATTTTTCTTTTAAGGATGTTAATCAATATTTTTGACTTGAAAACTATAACAAAATCATGTTTTTCTCTGAGAATTCTTTTTTGTGAGTCATTAGAATGACACATAAAAATATAAAATATATACATCATCTAGTAAAATTATTCGAAAAGAGCCTTGAAAAAGAGCCTTTTTTCCAAACCTTAACAGTTTTGAAAACTTTTCTTTAATTATTTTTGATCAGAATATTTTTATCTTGAGAAAAAAGTTTATATTTTATTGAATTATTCTTATTTCTACGGATTTCTATTAATGAATTAAGTAGACACAGATTGGTACAATTACCCTAAGTTAGATTTTTTTAGCTACTATTGAGTTGATGCTGATGTTTACTTTCTTTCTTTTCTTTTTTTTTTTACTATAGATACATATACTATTGAATATTTGTTAGATAATAAAAAGCCAAACAATCATATCAGAAATGAGTTTTATTATAAATTCAAAATTTTACACTCTAAAAGTTCCCCTCCGATGAAAAGTAAAACGCACGCGTGCTACTGGAAAAACATGGGTTACATTTTTTAAGGCGGAGTTTAAATAAGATATTTTGGGGGATTTTTCTTAAGAGATGGCTTCCAATTTCAAATTAAATAAGTTCAAAAAAGACATTTATAATAAAAATATGAAAGAAAAATAAGCAATTGTAGTAGTAGTGCGCCTGATTGGTGACAATGATAATAATGATGAAGATAAACATAATAATGATGATTATGATAATGATTCTCTCTGGTGAGATGCTGCTGCATTTTCTTCATAAAATTCAAGAGTTCTCCACCGTTTTTATTTTTTTTTTATTTTTTTTATCAATATTATTATTATTTATTTATTTAAGATTTTTTTTTCTCCTTTCCAATCTCAGTTACGTAGGTACTATTGTGTAGTACAAACTACAGACTTACATATAAGTATCAACATGGTATACCTATACTTATATTAGTATATTGTATATGTGTTATAGACTTATTATATTTTCATAAGAAAATATATTTTCCTTCTGGTACAGGATCAAGATTTGAATAACTCTCGTTAATATTTTTTAAATTTTACTTATATTCAAAAATCTAAAAGCAAAATGTATGTATACATACATATGTACATATAATTTCAAAGATATGTCATGATTAAGGATGAATATACATAGATATGTGTATATATGTATGTTACAACTATAAAAGGAAGTATGATAATAAAATGTATATAATCTTATTTATTTGATAGTGTGTGATTTTTTTTTATCCTGATCATGAAGCATCCTGCTACAATAGTTTTTTTTTTGCTCTTGTGCTTTGTACACTTTACTTACTTTACTTGATGTGATGATAATGAAAGAAAATGATAGTGAAGATGGTAATGGAAATATAAAAGACGAAGAGGAAATAATATATAAAGTTAATGGAAAAAGTATTGGAATGTGTATGTATGTAAGAAAAAAAAAAAGGATACTTTATAAAATACATACAATGTATGTATGTATGTGTATGTGTATAGTCGCAAGCTGAAGTATAAAAATTTGTAATTGTTTTAACGTACAAAATCATGTGTAAAATTTAATTGAAGGGAAAAAGATTTAAAAAATAGAGAATTAATAATAACTTTATTTTTGTATTTTATTCTTTTTTGGATCAAAATGTCTATTTTAATTGTATCTATCAATTTAAATGCATGTGTGTATATATGTGATAATATAATTTACATGTGAATACAAAATTAGTACACATATATACTTATATAGTTTAATTGTCATTTCGATACTTTCTTTTTTTAAATATATACATTTATCTTTACATGAACTTGTTTTTTCATTTTTAATTTAAAAATGCATTTGCAAGGTGGCTAAAAATATTTTTCTTCTCGAACACAAATTAAAAAGAAAACTGTGCGATGATATGTTGTAAATTATTAGTTCATTGAATACGTATTTATTTTTATATATGCAACGAATAAAGTGAACAATGTCTTTTTTTTGCTAGATTATAGGTAGAATAAATTAGATGCTTTAGTCTAGATCATATGTATCATATTATGTAAGATGTCGTTTCTAGCAATTAAAATTAGATATTTCTTATGGTTACATACTATATATTTAGACTTGTTAGTAGAAAATAAAACTTTTGTTATTCTGCTAATTAATGTAGATCTCTATAATTAATCTAATTCCATATAGAGATAACAAAACAATAATATAGAGTAGGGTAAAATACCCAGTATAGTTAGCACCAATTTTTTATTTTTTTATTTTTTTATTGTGTCCTTGGATGCATACGTACAATTGTTGTCATATTTCTTGTGTAATGTCTGCGATCACTGGATATACTGCTATATGATGATTGTAGCTATACAGTTTTTATCACTTTCTTTACTATGTCGTATAAGAACTTTCGTTCAAATCTGTTTTAGCTAAAAAGAAAAATCAGCTAATTATCTATAGCTTTGAATAACTCAAAAACTACTAGACTGATTGAGCTCCAATTGTTTTCAGCTCTAAAATTTTAAAATCATTAAAATTACTTAAAATATAATAATTTTGTATATGTACATGTACATATACAAAGACAAAGTGTATGTGATATTTTCTTTCTCGACGACGTTAATACAAACAATGAAAAACTGATAAAAAAACAAAATCGACTAGTTTAGAGCTAAGTTGGATAAGTGATGGTAGTTTTTTTTTGTTTTTTACAAAAGATTGATGCTGCTGCTGAACACTTCAATGGACCAAGAAACTACCCTAGAAGCAATATAACCTTGTAATTCTTTTATATCTATGAATATACAAACATACTTTGTTTTTGTTATTGTCTCATACACAAATTTAGTTCCATTGACTCTTTTTTACTTTGTGTACTGTTCAATCTTTTCATTTTTTTCCTCATTCTCTTCAAAATACTTTATTTCCATATATGTAAGTATTTACTTAACTCATGTTTTTGTTAGACTCTCTTCTTATTGTGTTCTATCTAAAGTTCTTAATTTGAACTTAACTTCATTATTAAATTAGTTAAGTATGTATAATTCGAAAAATACCTACTGTTATTGTATTTATATATATACATACATACATAAATATTCTTAGAAATAATGTGGTAATTTTTCTTCAACTATTTTTTATTTTTTTGAAATAATATGAACTTACATTGAAGGGGCAATGAAAAAAATAAGAAGAAGAAATAAAATAAATAAAGTTAATCGTTAAAGATAATTGTTTGCTTTGACAATGGTGACATTTGGAATGCTATAAATGATTTTTTCTTTACTATATGTCTTTTTTTTTTCTTGTATTTCTTTTTTCTAAGATACCTATATATATTCATGATTAAAATAAAATATATATTCATTATGTGATTATAAAACATTTGGCAGGTGAAACTACATCTATAATATCTTTTCTATTATTCATCATCCCTAATGACCATAAATGAAATTGTTATGAATTGGGTTTTTTTTTATTGATTTCATTATAGTTGACGGCCAAATGAGCCACTATTTCTTTTTATTAGGTATGTACGTCTGTATAATAGATGAACAAACTTCATTAGCAAGAAATAAAAGCTATTTAAAGAAAGAGTCTTTTCAAAAAAAAAAAAAAAAATTACGTTTTTGTTCAATGAAAACGGAAATTAAACACTTATCGTTCTAATGACTTACTGTTTGAATAAATCTCGGATCGGTTAAAACTTAAAGAAAAAATTAATCATTGTCATACTACAAGTTAGATGTATGTAATATAATGATTCGGATTTTAAAAAAAGTATTTGGTTGATAGATTCTTCAGTTTTACAACTTGACTACTAAAAATACATAATATTTCGTACAGTAGTGTCTAAAAATAATGCTCTTGTAATAAAAATTTTTTAATTTAATTAGTAAAAGTACTGTGAACTGAAAACAAAGTTTGAAAATATCACAATAACAGGCTATCCTTTTTGTCAAAGACTAAAGAGTAAGACAGGGATATTTGAATATAAAGTGTCCAGCTAGAAGACCTGTAATAGTCCGTAACTCATTCCTGGTAATGTTAATCTGTTAATCAACTTATGTATATTTTTAAAATATGTACATACGAGTATATGCATCTATTTTGTTTTTTTGTCCATGACTGTTCGCTTTATTCACTGAATTTTAACAATATAAACTGATCTAAAGAATAACGATTGTAAAATCATGCACTTCTATATCTCTCCTATACAAATATCACGTTGATATAACATATTTTGAAAAGGAAATTGTGATTATTGTGAATCAATTGATCTAGGTATTGAATAAATAATGATAATTCCAAATTTAGATTGTATGATTTGTGTATGGTTTGATTGAAGTGACATTACACTATATGAATAATAGAAAAAAATAAAAAATAAGTGAAGCAAGATACGAAAATGATTTTGAATGGTATAAATATAATTAGTTGGAAAATTGATTAATAGCTGCGGTAATTTTAAATTGGATTTACTGTTTTTTATTTTATTTCCGAATTTAATGGTTTTATTTGTATTTATTTATTTTTCTCCTTATTAAACGTGTTGGTTTTGGAAGATTATAATAATCTTTTTACAAATTTTATTTATTTTTTGAAAAATGTCTCAAAAATATCGATATTTAAAATGCTGCGAATATTTTTTAATCCTAAAAAGTTGTTCGCTTGTGAGAGGAAACTCTTAATTATTTGGTATTTTACTTTTTTTCTGTAGAATTTGCGTAAACATAAATTTGAAAAATTTATAAAACAAGGATACTAATTTTTTAAATTCTAAAATAAAATAAAACTTAAATTTTTTACTCCTACTTTTTTATTTTAAACCAAACAACAAACCACACAATGTTTATAGTTCATACATTTTGATTTTATACACGTGTCAAAGATAACAATGATGATGATTATGATGACATACAATTTACTTTGCCTTTTGAGAATACTGTTTATGCCTTTCATAACATCAGAATCCAAGCTTAATTAAAAATCTTTCCCACAACATTGTAATGAGTTTTAATTAAAAGCAGATGGCACGTTATGTATATGTATACGTATATCTATTATAATATAAGTAAATGTATATTCATAAAAAAAAGAAGAAAATGAAAAAATAACTATTTTAAAAAAAAATATATAGACGCAAAGGAATAATTCTGTGTGAGAAAAATACAATACAATTATGTATACGCTATAAAAAATTAAAACGATGTATAAGAAGGGTCCACTCTTAAAAGGACAACAGCGGACGCTTTTTAATAACTCCCTGATGTGAAGCTTTTTTAATTATGCATCTCATTATAAATCAGAAATGTTTCAGTTTTTTTCTCTTTTATTTTTTGTCAAGATTCTGGTATATTTTAAAAAAAATTGTTATATGAAAATATCAAAATGAAGAAGTGGATGGAGATGTAACAAAGGTATACGTACATACAGTCATCTTGAATAATTTTATTATAAAAGATTTTAATTTATTTTTTAACTTCATTTCTCTTTTTTTTTTTTTTGACAATTTTGATTTTTAATAATACTGAACTAATTTTTGCAGATTGTCATCACTGGACTGTAAGTGTACCATGTTTAATATTAAAATAATATTTTTTTTTTCGTATTTTCTTTTTAATTATTTTTATGTGATTTTTTTTTATATTTTGAAGCGATATAGTATACCTATAAGAAAATACACGATTCACTGTAAAAACCAAATTAATTAACTATGTGTATGTACATGAAATTTTCAAAATTAAACTTTTGAATACAAATTATGAAATTAACCTTATCATCATTATATTTTCTTACAAAATTTAAAACTATTTTTTTGTTTTATTCTTCAATATTTTATTTTTTTGTTTTCTACAAATTTCAATTCAAAGTAAGTTCATATTTTTAATGTTTTTTCTCAATTATTTGAAATTTTAATTTTCATTGTTATTTTATTACAAAAATTATTTTTAAAAAAAAATGCTAAGAAAAAAATAATAATTTGAACTTTTTCAAAGGACAAAATTCTCTTAGAAAAAACTGTTATAATTTAAGATGTTCCTGTTTGTTACTAATTAAGATATTACACACCTTCAACCTTCAAGTATAAAAAAATGTACATATATATACAAGTATGCATATATTTGACTAATAAAAAAAACGAAAGGGTTAAAAAGAGTATATTACAAATTAAATCTTAATGGATTTCAGTAACATAAAAAAAATTGTATACATATATACATACATTTGTATGTATTTAAGAAAAAAAAAATGCAGAATAACTCATTAAAAAAATTATGAAGGGTCTTAGTAAAAAAAAAAAGATAGATAATTATCTGTGCAAAGTATATCAAATGAAAAAAAGGATTGAAGGAGTAAAAATTGTTTGTTTTTTTTTCTGCTTTACATATTTTTCTTTTTTTATTATTAATAAAAATGATCTTATGACAAATGAAAAAGATAAAGAAATAAAGAACTAAAAAAATTCCATGTCAAAATAAAAAATTTTTAATATTATTTAAATAAATGATAAATATGATATATACAAAATTAACATTTGCACAATTAGAATAAAATTAGAAGGGAGATTTTTTTTTTGTAATTTCTTTAAAAAATATGGATATATGTACCTACTTATGTATGTACAATTAAAACGAATTAAATAAAAAAAATTTAGTTGAAAACACTTTAATAATTGTGAAATTTTTAAAAAGTCCTTTTTTAAGTCATGTTAGAAAGGACTTTTTCATAATATGTAATTGCTTTTCGTTTCGCAGAAATATCGTGACATACATACTTTTCTTTCGCTTAATTTCAACTCAACTCTTCTTCTCCGGCTAGACAGTCCTCAAAAGGACCTTTGTCTCTAAAAGGATTTTAAATCAACTCTCAATTTTCAACTAAATTGGCTGAACGAGTACGTTCACATTCCAAAAATGACTCGAAAAATAGTAGGTAAATGTATAAGAGCCTATCTATGCAGAAAAGAGATCCTATTGATATTTTTTTTTAGATATTTGATAGAAGTCTACGCATTGATTTGAAGAAAAAGGAATGAAACTGAAAATATCATCAACAGGTGAAAATACATGTATAGTTTTTTTTATATGGTTAAGCTATTGTGTAATTTTTTCCAAAATTAAGAGTAATAATTCAATAGAAAAAATATTTTTGATTGTTTTCTAAAAATAACTTTACTAAATTTTTCAAAACAAAATCCTCAGTTCAAAATGTAATAATTTATTAAATAAACCAGGAATATAATACATACATATATACATACATCAGTTATAATTTACATTTATGTATTTAAAAATCAAAATGTTATTAATCAAATAAAAAAATTAGACTATATTGTATATGTATATGCATACATATATACGGCATAATCTTTGAATTATTTTGTTCTATAGAATATGAGGGTGAATGAAGTCCCTTTAATGATTTGACTGTTTTATACTTTTTTTTTTAATTCAATATTCTAAATGTGAAAATACCACTTATTTAGTTCCGCCGTTTAAGTTGTTTAAGCCGTTTAACACCCTTATACTATTAATACAATTACATAAAACGTATACACATATCATTTTGTTGAATAATGTTCTTTTTTTCCCTGGAAAATAGGATACACATATTATGTTTAATGCACACTCATATGCTTTATATGTAGTACTTAGTTATTTGTTTGATGACAAAAGGCGCAACGCT
This sequence comes from Bombylius discolor, assembly GCA_939192795.1. Classification (NCBI taxonomy): domain Eukaryota; kingdom Metazoa; phylum Arthropoda; class Insecta; order Diptera; family Bombyliidae; genus Bombylius; species Bombylius discolor. The sequence continues at coordinate 41,243,433 of OW584241.1, forward strand.
TAATTTAACTTGTATCAAATACATTTTTCTGACTTTCAATCTTAATTTGGTCGTTGTTATACTATAGAGCGGATGAAAGATGCTTAAGAATTAATTCAATAATGTATATATATATGTATTAATGTACATATGTATTTATATATATTTGCTTTAAGAGGGAGAGAAAATCTTTGCAATATACTTAATACCTAAATATCAAAACAATCAAAATTCTGGTATTTCTTAAAATTATTTCATGTATAACATGAGGTTGTGTGTAGTGTCTATGATACTTTTAATACGAAAATGTTAGGCTTTATATATGTATGTAAGTACAACATTCATATAAAATTGAAATTCTCAAAAGAGGCTCCCGCAATAATAATGGGAGGATTTTATTTTGACACATGTATTCCCGGGAAATCACTTGTTTGTTGTAAACAAACTACATAACGTATAGAAACATGTGCACATATTATTCACATTTTCAAAAAAAAAAAAAAAAAAAAAAACGGGATAATGTTTAATATGTGGCATCAGAAAAAAAAGGGTGGCTAAATTGTATGAACTGAATGAGAAAAAAAAAAGGCGAATAACTGAAGAAAAAAATAGTCTTACAGAAAGGATCTATTTTGTTATATATAAGGCATATATTGTATTCCTGAATGTTAGACAATTTAAGAACAACAATGATGATTTAAAAATTTTACACATACATGTGTATATACGTTTATATGTACGTACATAAAATTCTCTGGATAATCTAATTTAGGACGTTAATGGTGCTTTTTGACTTTTGTAACTAAATTATACTACATACATATATTTTTGATTCATCATGTACATATGTATTTATATATGTATATATGTATCATACATAAAAAAGTATGATGTCTAAAATGTTACAGAAAAAGGAGTGACTGTGCGGTTAAATTGAAGTAAAACCAAAGGAATAGGAAAGTAGTTTGTGGAAAAATTCTTATAATATCCTTAACATATCATATCATTCATATATTATTTTATATTTATATATGTACTCGTTTGTATGTACGTATATCTATTTTATAGATATTTGGTTGACAATGTAGATATGTATGTTTGTATATTATCACCCCATTAAAAGAATGATACTTTTGTTTGAAATGTAAGATTTATGACAAGATAGTTAAATATTAAGAAATTACTGCAATGGGGTAGAAATGAAGAACAAAAAAAAGTATTGCTAAAAGCTAAGTAAAAAAATGAAGAAAAAAAATATAATAGGAAGAGTTCTTATAGTGTATATATGTATATGATTGAAGTAGCATGTAGAAGATAGTAAATTAATATTAAAGAAATAATGAAATTGTATTCTTTATATAAGTATTAAATGTTATTCTGTTGTTTTTGTAATGATGATAAAAATAAAATATCATCGCACAAATTGTAATAAAAGTTAAATAAATGAATAAAAAACGAGAAGTTAATTTAATGTTCAAAATTACAATGAGAATTTAATTTAATTAGTAGTATTTATGTAGTTTTAAGCAAGAAAAAAAATCCACTTTTGTCTACTTTTTTTTTTTTTTGTATTGTGAACGATTTATCAATTCGATTTTAATTAATTATATATTTTTAAATAATTTTTTTTTTAGTTTTGTGCCGTGAAAATGTGAAATAAATTGTAAGTATCTCCTTTCCTGTAATTCTAAAGTCCAAATACAATATTTTTGAATTTATCAAAATTGCCAGCTAAATTGTTAAAATTATCATTATATAATTGAAAAGTAGATACTTGTATGTATAAACAAAATATTTATGAAATCATGTTCATATACTGATATCTATATACTATACATTTAGTTATTTTTTCTTATATTATAAATTCTTATCACATTTTTTCAATAAATTTAAATAAAAAGGTTCGTAGACGTAAAAACAGGAACACGTCATAAAAAAATATATATAAGAAAAAAAAAATAATACTCCTAATACATAATAACAGAAAATTCCTTTTTTGCTGATCTTAAAAACAATTTATTGGTCTTTTGTGATTTTTTAAGATATCAAAAGTATAAAAAAACAAAATTGAAATCATCTCGAATACACTATTATAATATGATATGACCCATCATTTTAGGGTGAATATGAATGATTTAAAGGGCAAAAAAGTTTCTGTTTAGAATACTCAAATTTTAAACAAGAAATAAAATAAAAATAAAATAAAATGTTCTGTTAGTTTTTTCTTCAATATTTACAATCAAACGAAAAAAATTTGTGTGTGGAAAATAAATGTAATACCATATGTGAGATACAACACATATCTTTAAAACGGTATATAAAATCTTTGTAAATTGCATTATCATCAAAAACATTATTGAATTTTATGATTATGATTAAAATAAAAATCTGGAAAGAAGACATTTAAAAGAATTTAAAAACTATACATACATATACATATGTACATAGATAATTTAAATACATATGAGGATATTGGTTTGAAATAGTTTTTAAATAAAAATCTCCCAGACACTACTTTTCAAAATTTAAAAAATTTTTACCAAAAACCTAAGTTGCTAAAGTTTTCAAGGAAACTCATAAAAAAGTTTTCTTTTTAAATCGTTAAAATACAGTCGAAGGTTTTAACATACGATTTTTTTTTATACGTTTTCATCTAAAATTTGTTTCCAAACTTCAATATTTCCGGACTCTGTGATCCAATTGATTTTAAATTTCTGTCCAGTTTTCTTCTCGTCATCTCCTACAAAACTTCCTTATGACATGAAAAAGATCCTTGTAACAGGACGCGACTTACAAGACATTAAAAAAAATTACTCGCAACAAGGTTGCAAAATGTAGACATATTGTAATTATTTTGCTTCTTTAAAAAAAATTTGAGGTTGAGAGACTTTATCTTCTCAGAGGTCGCGCAAAACAATTATCCTAGACTCTAGAGTAATTAGAAATGATATCAATACCGTTGGTAGGCCAAAAAAAATTCAAATTCTCGATTGATATAAAAAATAAAATTGAGTTGTAATGGAATAAAGGTTTCAGATTTTTTTTTTCAGTTTTCATGAATAAAATTAATCAAATTCATTATTAAAACTTAATATTCTTGTGTTTGTTATATATCCTTTAGTATATTTTTGTGTAAGTGTATGTGTGTACTAAAATAATGATACGCATTCCTGATGATTATCAAAATTTATCTTTTAATTTTGATTTACAAGGATATGTTACATAACATTTTCTAAAAATATATACCTAAAACCACTAAAAAGAAGATAAGAAGCGGAACGCAATAAAATTTAAATTGTAATATATTTTTTACATATCACATAAGTACAATACTGTCTACTTTGAAATATGTTTGTAATTTTTTTTTAGAATAGGTAGTGGTAGTGTATTTCAATTTCATTTTATATTTTTGGTCATAAACTGTTTTATTCATGAATAAAGGTTATATGACTCATAAAGTTAAAAATTTCTTATTCAGATTTGAAAATCGGTCGATTTTGAAAAGAGATATATACTATAAAAGTAATATTCTTTTACCACTAAAATATATTTCAAATACTTTGAATTTGAATCATTTCTAAAATCTGATACCTGATTTAACGAGATTATTGTATGTTTGTATCGCAAAAAATGAAAAAATGAAAAAAAAAAACAATATATATATTTATAAAAAAGATATCATACTAGAAAAAAGTTGAACAACAATTGTATATGATATTTGGGGTTAATCTTTATAACTTTCACATATGGTTACCAAAAATTGAATAACATCATTAAATATATTGAATGTTCGAAATATAATATAATTTTAAGAAATAAAAATATAAAAAAAAAAAAAAACAGTTTATGATATAAAAAAAGAATATAATTCTGTGTGATATCATATTAATATTTTTATTTTTATTTTTATTTTTTCAAATTAAAATTATAGAAATAACAAAAAATCAATTTTTGAATGCAACGTATAATTAAAACTCATAAAAATAATCAAAATAAGGACATTTCTCAATATACAAACGCTTTTAAATTTTATTTTGTTTTTGATAGCTTTTTAATGCTTACTTTGTTTATAAAACAACAATACACATGTGTACATCTACATATTACGAGTATATATACATATATATATAACATATACATACATATTAGAAATTTTTAAGTAATCATAGAAAATTTGATTTGATTGATAAAATTTAAAAGGTAATTACAAATAAAACTCATAGGTTTTACTGGAGGATCTTGTATTCTTAGAACAATTAGATGATAGTAGGTGTAAATCAAAGCTTATAGAAGACAACATTCATGTATAAATAATTTATGTACATAAATGTATGATAATATGTAATATATGGGTATAAAATTTTTTTATGATTAACCTAAGTAGCTTTTATTTTCACTAATTTTATTACTTTACTACTTCACATCCATATATGAACTGCGCTAAATTTATTGTTTTTTGCTTAATTTGAATATAAAAAAAATGTTATTTCAATTTCAAAATCCAACTTCAAAAAAAAATTTCTCTCGACCTTTGTTTTTAAAATACTTAAATTTTTACATACATTCAGATATATTATTGATTTAAAAAATTTAAAGAAATTTCAATTAGTTTTTTGTCTTTCCTTTGCAGTCATTATATTTGTCATGAGGATGTGTATGTATAAGAGTATCTGTAATTTTCCATCTAACTCATTTTCCTATACGGTGTTGTCTTTCCTAACATTACACACCTTCTTAGCTATTTCAGAATTATTTTTATTTTATTTATTTATTTATTTATTTATTTTTTTTTTTTCAAAAAACTGTATTGCTAAATAAACTGCTGTATTTGCTGAACATTTTCCTCCTTTCAGAAAAATAATAATTTGTTGAATGCAATTAATTTAACACACCACATAAAATAAAATAAAAAAAGCTTCTGATGGTCATTTTCTGATAATTCATATTTTACAGTGTATATCGAATTTGTAAATAAACCGTTCTTTAATTTGATGTTTTAACGCTACTTTACTGCATAAATTATTTTTATAGATCATTCTTCTTATTTAAAACTACATACATATGTAGATACATATGTGTATATCTCGATTTTTTAAATTTTTTTCAAAGCAATGAAATGTTTTTTTTTTTTTATTAGTTTTAACAATTTATCAGAATTTATATTGCTGATTGGAATTATTATTGTGTTTGTATGCCGTGTGGTTTTAGAAAAAAAAATTTTTTCATACGATTATATTGATTTTTGAACCAGTTCACAATATCTTTTTAAATATGCGCGAAGAATGCATTCTTTAGATTCAAATAACATATACATATGTATGTATGTATATATATGTATATGTATATATTAATCGCTAGTATTTATGAATGGTATATTGAAACTTTAAATATCTTTTAGTGGTATAATTTCTCTTTTTTTATTTTTTTTTTTCATATGTACCACATAATAATAAATACGCACCTGCACCTGTAAATTTTGTCTAATCATTCAATAATTCATAAGTTAAAAATGAATAATAGTGTACATTTTTGTTGTATTACTACATTATATAGTTTGTAACTTCTTCATTCTAAATGTATATTTACTACTGCACAAAAGAGCATTGTCCTTTTTTGAAAAGAAAAAAAAAAAAAAATTAGTAAAAATCGAAAAAAAAAATTTATTCATTATTTGCCATGTCATTCGACAATCTATCAAAATTCATTCATCCGAAGATTTTTACAAATCTATATAGGTTTTTTTTTTATATATACAAGAAAAGAAAATTATGACAAAAAAATATCCTTACATCCGGTTCTTAGTCCTGCTGTCAGACGATATAAGGATATATACGATAACGTTGTGACTTTTATATGGAATTTTTATAATGTACAAAGTGTGGTACAAATATACTACAAAATTTGTTTGGTAGTACATCCGAATATGTATTTTGTTTTATATTTATATTTTAGAGATGCTTGTTTAAGGATGAAAATAGGTCATTAAAATACGTAAGCTTGTGTCCAGTACAGGGATAGTGCATTTGAAAAAGTAGATTGTTATATCCAAAAGCATGAACTTTGTAAAATAGACAGTTTTTAAAATAAATGTTCAGAAACTCCTATGGCTTTTAAAGCTTAAAAATGTATGTATTTCTGGAAAAGGTAATGTGAATTTTATATTCTATAATTTCAAATATGTTTTTCAGAAGTACGACCAATTTTTTTTTATTTTTTTTTATTTGAGATTTTTGTCTTTCATTCAGAATATCAGAATATAGGAATTTACGTGTGAATGATAAAATAAAAATGAATGTTATTTAAACTGAGGTAAAATTTGAGATTTATTCATAAGCAAAATACTCATACATGCCTATTTCCAAAAAAATTAAAGTTTTCGTTTTATTTTGATGATTGAAAAATTTATCAATTTTAAATAGTTTCTATGAAAAAGGTAAATAAAAAAAAACAAATCTTCAATTGATCTGAATAAACGCTCGTTTCTTATTTCTTACGACTTTCAAAATAACTGAAGTTCATTTCAAAAAAGAATTTTCCAAAAAGTTTTTTTTTTTTTTTTTTTTTTTTTTAAATTTAAAAAAATAATGTTGATTATTTTCAAAAATAGTTTCACACATATGTATGTAAATGGGTCTATGAGCCTTTAAATTTTCATACATTTAAATAATAGAGAAGAAAAACAAAATCCTATGTACTTTGTTTAAAACTTCAAAATTCAATTATCACACAGATGCGCACATTATAAGAATATATAAACATACAAACATATATTCCCACAATTATACATTAATGCCATTTTGTTGAATAATAATTATTTTTCGTTAATCATACAATAAAAATTTTAATTGTTGAACATTTGTAATTTAATTTTTCATTGTTTTTTTTATATGTTGCGTGTTTCTCTTTTTATTTATATATTTTCTCAACTTCTATCTCCATAAAATCTCACTTTCTTCTACAAAAGTAATCATTCTAAAAATAATAATCATATATAGAAATCTTCTTGAAATCACAATAAAATGCACATGAAAATAGAGTCAGCAAAGGATAATATAGTTACTTTATTTATCCTTTTGTTGTGAAGTTATTTGGGAATACACACATTCAACACTTTTATATTTTCATCAATATAATGTGTAATACAAAAAGAATGATTTTTTTTTCTGTTACAAAAGCATACATTCACTATATTCATATATGTACATGAACATACATACATATATACAAAATGAGAGTAGTACTACTACCATTCTCATCATGAAAACGATATTGGAAAGTGGAGCTGGAAAGGAGACAAAATGAATTTTTAAAAACCACTCCTCACTACAAGAAAAAGGTGTTACCCAAAAAATAAAATTTGTATGTATTGATGTACAAATACACACTCAAAATACAACTACAAAAATATTGAAAAATTATGTTTCTCCAATTTCAATCCTTTATTTTTTCCTTCCACAGTTTCATATAAAAAGAAAAAATCTGTATATAAGTAGCCAATAGACAACATTAAAATGAAATAAACAGAAAATGAAATGGAATCGAAAATTCTACAATATCTTTATATTTTTCAGTGAATGAATAATCTATAGGTTAGATTTTGTTGTAAAGCAGAAAAATAATTGACTATCTTTTTTATATAAAATTCATCGATTTGTTATAATTCCTTTTAAAAATCATTTGGTGTTTGAGTTGGTGGGTGGTGAACCCATCGTATGAAGTTTATTATTCTATATACTATTTAATCTTTGTCTGATGTTGTTTTTATTTCATTTTGCTCATATTTCATCATTTTTTTAAAAAAAAAGAAAGGAGTCCATTTTGAGTTTATTGTTTGATGATTATGATATTTTATTTGTTTTTTCGTAAGCTTTCATTTTCTCGCGCATCTCTATAGAGAGTAGAAATCTTTTTATATCATCAATAATTTTTTTATTCTATTAGATATCGATGTATTTTTTATAAAACCTTTTATATTTATTTTCTTTAAAGATATGTAGGTATGTCAGTTAACGAATTTTTGAAATTCATTAGTTTTATCAATTCGAAAAGATTTAAAATTCATAAAACCTACAGTTTTAAGTGGAATGCGAACCACTAAATTCATTTATAGAGAACGAACTGATATTTGTATGTTTGGTTTGTGTACTTGCCTATTGCTAGTAAGAAGAGTTAATGTTTTTGTATCTACCGAACATTCAAATCTGAATTAACTTGCGCGGATTTAAATCCGAAACTTTCAGCTTCCAAAGCCAACGCTCTATCACTTCGGCTGATAAACGGAAAATTTGTGAAAATACATAGATATATTATTATTATTATTATTATTATGTGTTATTAATAAATAATAAATTTCTTTTCCAAAGATTTTAAAAATTTAGCACTAAATTAAATATCTGCAACATATCAAGAATTTGTATTTGTATAAGGAGATTTCGACCCTCCTAAGCAATTATGGTGATGTGAAGATTATTATATCTATAAAGATAGCAGATGTTTCATACATTTATAATTCTTTGACCTAATTATATTGCACATAAAGGCAAAATTCAGGGTCATCAAAATGAAAAGGAGAAAAAAAGAGCATTCATAAAATAGTGGTAGACGGTAGACAAACAAGAGCACGTATTCTAGTTCATATTCTTTATAAAAAAAAAAAAAAATCTATGATCGTAGATATTATGTAATATTGAAAAATTTGTAAACAATAAAATTTGTCTTTTTTATCTGAAGTATAAAGTTAAATGATTGGGAAAAACTATAACTATTAACTGTATATATTGATATATATTATATTTTTTTGTGTCCTGGTACAAAAGAATTTGTCAATCAATTTCAATATTATTAGTTGTAAAATATAAGGTTTTTATTGTATTTCACGTATGTAGTTATAATAAAAGAAAAAAAACTTTAAAGGGGAAAATAAATATTACTATTATAAATTATATATCAAAAAGAATAAGGAATAAAAAAAGAAGCCAGTTAATGAGATGATTTTTAAAAGTGTTTTTTTTTTTAATGGTTCCATCAATAATAATAGACTTAACGGATACTTGATCAATGGTTCTACTGAATTAAATTAATAATACAGTGAAACTTCTTAAAACCTTTACACTTAGAAAATATTTATACATTTCTTTCCACCAACTGTAATATGTCCATTTTTTAAATTTATTTTTGCCCGATTTAAACTTCTTAAAAAACAAAGTTTAAAAAATTTTAGACTTTTTTTTTACATCTTCACCTTGCCTGCACTCCAGTGTTCCGGAATAAATGCTGATGATATTGGTGCTGTTATTTCGAACACAAAGAGTTAAAATTAATGTAGAAATTCCCGAAACATAAACAAAACATCTATCAACTAAAAAAAAAAACAACGTAAAAAAGTTTTGAAACAAATTTTCTTTGAAATCGCAAATCAAAGGTGCGAACTATAAACCATTATCTTTATTTTGATAAAAGCTTACATAAATTATAGGTACTTTATTCATAGTATAAATTATAAATACAAATTCTGATTTGATCGTGATATAAGTATCTTCGTAAGCTTTTGATTTATCTGTCTTCCAATATAATGTTAACAGGTGTTTTTGGTACCAATAAAAATTCAAAATCTGTTTCTAGTTCACTTACAAATTCAATATTAAATGACATAACTATCTAAAATGAAAAATTAAACAAAACAAAAATAAGAAAATACTATAATTATTCGAATAAATTGTAAATAAATATACCTTAGCAACAAGTAAGAGTAGTTCCATTTCAACAAAACGTTTTCCTGGACATGTCCTTTTACCTATACCAAACGGTGATATAATACATGTTCCCATATTTGTATTATATTCTTTTTCAAGCCATCTTTCTGGTAAAAATGATCGTGCATTTTTAAAATTTTCATCATCTAAGCAAGCAATCATATTTTGACAAAGAACAATTGTCTTAAATTTGATAAAAAAAATTATTTATATAATTACATTCTTTTGAAATAATTTAATATGAATTAATTTAAACTTACTCCAGCTTTAATATCATATCCTGATAATGTCATGTCCTCCTCTAAAATTCTAGCCAAACAAAATGCAGTCGGATGTATTCGAAAAGCTTCTTGTAAACAAGCTTTCGTATAAATTGCTTTATTTAGGATATTATGATCAATTATTCCTCCATTATTTGTTTCAAATTCATTTAGAATTATTTTTGTTGCATTTGGGTGTTTTATGATATAATATAAGGTAAATACTAAGGAGTTAGCAAGCTAAAAAAATTAAAAAAAAAATTAAGAAAACGTCGTGAATTACAATAAGATGTTCAAATTTTACATTTTACATGTGTTTTGAAAATTTCATACCGTTTCAATACCAGCTGATATAAAATCAATAATTGCGGATTTCTTATCACGAATATCCATGTCTTCAGTATGTAAAATATTATAAAAAACGCTTCTAAAATCATCATCGCTACACTGAAGATTTTCTTCTTCTAACGCCTTGTCGACTAATTTAGAAATTTTGCTGTATTAGGTACATAAAAAAAAATTAATATTTTATTTTAAAGTTATATTGAATACACAAGCTTAATTTTGGATATGTCTAAAAATATAAAACAATAGAAAATTTTAATAAAGTATACGATTACTTACCTATAAATATATTCTTCGCTTTTTGTAAAATTACTATATAATTTTGTTGGTATATATTTCCATAAACCAAAACCATAATAACTATCTCTTTGTGCAATAAATAATTGTTTAACAGCATTAACTAAATCTTTAACTGATTCTGATTGTTTTGGATCGATAGCAAGAAAACCCATTCTTCTACCTAACATTAATGTACAAACAGCTTCAAGTCCAAATAAATTTACATAATCTTGAAAATTTTCCAAAAAATTTGTATTTGAATTACGTTTTACACGTAATAAATCAATAAAATCATCACATATCGAATTTAATATTGGATTAAAAGCTTGAAGAATTTTTGGTGATATAATATGTGGTGTTAGTCTAGATCGAAGAAAATGCCATTTTTCACCTTGTCTATATGTATATATTGAAATAATAAAATTAAATATTATATTGTAAAATGATCTGATTTTTAAATATATGTATATACTCATTCGTAATTCCAATGCTTGCATATCGGTCTGGACGTGATTTTCGATACCATGAAACAATTTCAGTTGGTGGACGATAAGGATATTTACTAGGATATTTAAGAACTTTTTCAATATCTTTTTTTGAAAACAAATGAACAATAGGTGTACCAGATGAAGTTATTTCCTTTATTATTGGACCATAAGTTTTGTTAAGATCTTAAATTATTTAAAAAATATATAACTTTTTTTATTAAAATTTTCAATTTTTTCTTAAATAAATTACCTTCATATGCTTCATGAATTTTTGATATTTTATACTTTCGAAAAAATATCCATTTTGTACCTAAAAATGGTAAAACAAATGGTCCTGGAATTTCCCATATAGATTTTAATTGACTAACATTACATGGTTTACGTTGTGCTAATTTAAATATTAATTTTGCTTTTTTAAACCAACATTTACAATAGAATACAATAAACAAAATTAAAATGAGATACACAATCACAGCCATTTTCTTATTATTCTTTCAAATAAAATTATTCAAATTTGTGCTTTTTTTTTTGTTTAAAATTTTCGAGGGTACTGAAAGAAAAAAACAAAAAAAAATTAGAAAAAGTAATTTTGGAAAACTTTTATTTAAAATTTTTAAAACATGAAAAATTTACCTTGAATACCTTTTTTTTAATTGCAAAAAAATTATGTATATTTAAAATTTATCCCATTCCATTAAAATATATGTAATTAAAAAGATACATTCATATGTATTTTATGTAAAAAGTTGCTAAAAGGAATAGAAAAATATAACTTTTCAGGATTTCCTGATCTTTAAAACTACTCGTATTATATTTTTAACAAAATTTTTTTAAATATACTATACATGTACATACATATATGTATATGTATGTATGTATTGTGTGAGAGATCTTTTTTTTTTTTTAATTTTTTATTTTTTTTTTTTTTGACAACGAGCTTGAGCTGAAAAATATTTATTCGGTTAAATACCTACATAGTTTTTGAGTTATTTAAAAAGAATATAAAATTTTGAAGGTTAAAAGCTTTGGTTAAGTACATTTAGTATGTTGAATCACATAAATTTTTCTATACACAAGAATTTTAAGCAGCACTGTATTTGTCAAATTTTATTGACTCAGCATTGAATTTGTGTATGCTGTTGCTGTTTTCAAATATTTTTCACCCATAAAATAATTTTATCAATTAAAAAAACACATTCATTGTAAATTTTTAAAAGTGGATTTTAATTTAATGATAATAAAGTTGAATATTTAGAAACTATACAAAAATTACGCACTCGCGGCATTGCCAATATCTTTGATTCAAAACTATACTCTATTTTTATAACAATTTTTTTTAAACTGTTAAAAAAATTCAAATCTAAATTATGAGGTTTTTTTTTTTTTTTTTTTTTTTTTTTTTTTTTTCACAACTTTTATTACTCACCAATTTAAGTAAAAGCAATGAACTTCATTTTATATTTGCTAAAAAAATTTATGAAATAAAATTAAATAAAAACAAAACTTGACTTCATTTCATTTTCTGTGAAAAAACTTAGAATTCAGATAAGAGTATTTCATGTGAAAGTATTTAAAAAAAAAAAAAAAACAAAGTTTAATGAACATTGAAAAAAAAAATGTACAAATAAGTTTAATACAGGTATCTATACATATAAGATATTTTTATTTACATATGTGATACAAAATTAAAATAATTAGTGTTGTTATGACCTATATAAGATTATTACAAAAAAAAATTATGTACATAAGTATGTATATTTATTATAAATTTAGAAAAGGAGTTGATTCAACATAATAATAAAATAAATTACGAATTTAGAGATAAGACGTGCTAAAAAACTATGTTGAAAGTAATTATTTGATTTCTTTTTTTATTTATCATCATGGTCCAAAAAAACTGTACATAGATCTATATTGAACAAATCAAAGATATCCTTTTTAATTATGTGACTTATTATTATTTATAATCTTTATAAGTAAATCAAAAGAGAAAAAAAATCGAAAATAAAACTGGTTTAAGTTTATATGTAAATTTTAAAAAAAGAACAAGTTTTGAAAAAATTTTAAAAGAATATTAACCTACCATGAAAAAGTTACGAGAAACAGGATACTCTTTTCAAACCCTATATAGAAAAGTCCGCTTTTTTATTCCCTTTCACCCCAATTTGACTTCTGAAGAATCATATCTTTTGAAGTACATATACATCCGATTTAGAAAAAAATTTCTTTGATGTTCCTGACAGTTCTTTTTTTATATGACGAGTTCAATTTTTCACAGAATGTTGTGTATTTTATAGGAAAAATCTAGATTTGTTAGGAAATGGTTATCAAATAAAACTTACGGTTGTGCTAATTGATTCTTTTTAGTTATCCTCTATAACTGTGTTAACTTAACACATACCTACATAGTTACCAAATATTCGAAACACCCTGTAATTATGAATGCAATTATATTGGAAATATCTCGGATTAATAATAAAACTGGATCACACTATCTATATTTTCACAATATTATATTGTTTTTCTTATATTATACTATAATGAACACGATATATGAATAAAAACTGAATACATACGCGTCATTTCAAAATTTAATTGATTTAGTTTACAATTTAATTAAGTGTTTATTGTTATCTGAGATATGTACATATATGTATGTATATTCATTACATTTACTTTCTATTTATAAATAATCACTTCAATTACATATCCACCTAATGATTAAAATAATCCAAATACTCTAATTTTAAATTGTTGATCCCGTTTTATTTTGTCGGTTAAAAAAAAAAACTAAAACTGCTGTCGCTACTAAAAAAGTAATATTTTTAAAATTAAATAAATCTTTAAAGAAAAAAAAAAAATTTGAAAAAAAAAAACAAACATTAATAAATAGATAATAGATACTCTAGAATACGTAGGTATGTGTATATTATTCAAAACATATAAATTCCCATCATTTTTGAAATATCTTCTATAAATGGAATGAATGTTGTAAAAATCACAATAAAAAAATATTAATAATAATAAAAAAAAAAGGAATATAAAACAAAATACATATAATGAAAAACAATAATAAAAATATAAAAAAATTAACTTGTCAACTTGATACTGATAACAAGTTTAAAATTATAACAAATTATTTTCTTACAACAAAAAAAAAAAAAAATTAAAAGAAAAAAAAAAAATATGCCTACGTTATCATGACACGACCGAAGGTTAATTGTATCATCATATCTTCATATAATAGGCACAATTTACAATTTTACAATAAAGATGATGATGATGATGATGTTAGTTAAGAACAAGAATATCACAGAAAAATAGATGGTGATGTTGTTAAAGCTTGATTTAAAAAAAAAAAATGATGATGCTGATGATACGCAAAAGAAAAATCAGAGTAAACCAACTTGAATAATATTAATTTTACACACGCGAATTTTTCATATATAAATTATAGTTTCATCATATGTTATACATAAGTACCTATATTTATATATTTATATCTTATTCTTCATATATAGTAATCGTCGATACACATTTATTATAAATTTTCCTTCTTATACATATACATATATTTTTTTATAATTCTCTTGAGTTGGATGGATCACTAAACTAGGATGATCTTGTTAATTGTTTTTTCAATGATCCAGTCAGACTTTGTAATGCTAAAAGCATTAAAGAAGCAGGCAAATTAAAGCAAAAAAAAAAAAAAAAAGTGTAAAATAATGTTATGGGAGTTTAAGTCGTTTGAGGCTTAAGCAATGTTGTTATCAGTTTTAAAAGTGAAAAGAAGAAAAAAAAAATGCAAATTTTTCCTTGTACATTGTTGTTACTACCATATTGAGAGTGTTACATTATTTATTATCAAGTCAAAATGAAATTTGTCGTAAACATGGTATGTATATGTTGTATAAAAATTATAACAAATCTTCATCTACATATTTATATATGTATGTATGTACATAATGAATACTTTTTTTTTCTGTCTCTTATCTCAATTTTTATTAGGTAGTATAAAATGATACCGTTTTTTTTTTTTTTTTTTTTTTTTTTTGTTAACGATTTATACGAAACGATAACACAATAATCACAAAAAGAAATATATATTAAAGTTGTTATAATTTCACAAGATCACCAAAATAATATTTAGTAATCTTAAGGTAATTGTTGTTGCTTTTTTTCTTAATTCACTGATTTTTATTAAATTAAATTAATGAAGTTCAAATGTAATAATAATGTGTAATGAATAATTTAATTTTTCACCTTTTTATCATTATTTTTTTTTTTTTCTGCACTGTTAATTTTTGCACATAACGTTCTGTTATTTATTCTTTCTCTATGGTATATTTATGTATATATTTGTAAATGTACCTATTATATAGTTTTGAATTGTATTTTTAATTGATTTTTTTTTAGTTTTAATGTTTTATTTGTTGTTGTTGTTTTTTAAACGTATAATTTGAAAATTCTTTAGTTTTTTATTTAATACCTGAAATATAATTGATAAAACCGCGTGTTCGCTGTAACTAGAGATGTTGATGCTTCTGATGCATCTTTAATTCTGTTACACCATAAATTTTATTATAATATTGAAGATATCACAATCACTATAGTTTTATATTATGTTTATACATAATAAAAATAAATATATTACATTAAACACTAAGTAGGTACATGTATATATGGATATATTGTAAATTATATATTTTATTTTATTTTTTTCATAATATTTATCAGTACCTTAAGTTTCAAAATGACGAGAATCTTTATCTGATATGAAGATGATGATGATGATGATGAAGATGATAATATAAATAAATATACATATATGTATATACATATGTAGGTATATATAAAGTGTATTATTTTGTCCGCTGTAACCATAAATGTAATACGGTATCATATCATTATCACCAGAAATAGCAGTATTTCATGTAACTAAAGTAAGTACATACATATAAAATATGTATGTAGGTATATACAATATATTGTACATATATACAATATTTTTGTAGCAAAGAAGTTAAACCATAAATATATATATATCAAAATTCATCCAAGAAAGACTAAACATCTAGATTCAGTATATCATTAACAAACAGATAAAGTAAGATTTTTGCTTCCTTATTGCTGATATATGTGTTTGTATGTATGTTACATACCTACTTATATACTTATATATTTTTTTCTCATATGTATATAATCATCTCTTGAACATATAGCTGGCCACTATACATTGCTTATATTAAATATGGTTATATATATATTTTTTTTTTATAATACATATTATCATTGAATTGTAACTAAACAACAACAACAACAACAACAAAAACTAAGAACAAAAAAGAGAATTTTCTGTTAAAAACATTGGTGTTGTGTATACAATGAACGCGTGGACTTGACTTAAATTGCTATAATATAAGAAGGGCCGCAAAAGAAATTGTATTAAAAAAAAATAAATAAATAAGAAAAAAAAAATAGAATATAATGCATCCGTTAATGTTATGATATTGCATTCAATTTACAATACATACATTTTATCTTTACAAGTGATAAGTGAAGCTCATAAGCAGAAGCCAAAAGTATAAATTTGTAAAAGAATGTTTGATTACATCATTTAAAAAATTTGTTGTTTGTTAATATTACGTATTAAATTTTATTTTATAATGTTGTATAGAATTTCATCTTAACAACAATGTAAGTACTTTACGTACTCTTTTCATAATAATAATATTAAAAAAAAAAAAATATATATTATATATTTGTGATATTGTTAAATTATGTTAAATTGTTTATACCGGAAGCCAATGAAAAGTGAAATGTTATTAATAATGTTGTAATATATTTATAACACATTGAATGTTGCAATTTAAAGACATGATGTATGTAGAGTTTGAAAGTTTGAAAGAATAAAAGATAAGAGTATAATTTTTTTTCAACTTAATAATTTTATTCAATAATTTATTCACAGTTATTTTTTAAAATGTTTTTTTTTTTTATCTTTGAATTATTCGAAATTTGTTATCACATACTTTTTGAAATTTCTGAGTAACAATAAAAAAAATCATAACACGAACAGCTTTTTACAACAAAAATTTGGTAATTTAATTCATGGAAAATTTCATATGAAAATAAGGATAAGTGTAAACACACGTCAATTTTAAGAATTTAAATTTTTATGATATATTTTCATGAAGCAATAAAAAGATATTTTATAATTAATTTTAATTCTCTTATACCTAGTTGAATATAATTTCAATTTTTTTCATTTTTAAACTTTCATTTTAAATTATCTAGATACATATTAATAATATATACAAAGTCTCTTAACAAAACAATGATATATAAATATTAACCTCAATCTCTAATATACCAACACTTAAACATAATTAAAGAAACAATAAAATTGTTTAGAAAAAACTGTTAAAACTATGAATTCTGAAATAAATAGAATGAAAGAAAGTAAGAGCTACATACTATACTATGTTATATATGTATGTGAATAAAAAACCCAAAAATATTAGTCATAAATAAATTCGTATGTAATAAAAAAAAATTTTTTTTTAGTATACACCAGAGATAAAATTATACTTTTGTTTACCATTTTGATAAACACAAAAACCACCCTCTTCATTTTTTCGAGATTCTTGTAGTTTTAATGTTGGCTGATGATGATGATACATCAATGATCATGTGTAAGTAATATTATGAGAAGGACCATTTTAAATAGGTCAGTGTTTTTTTGGCCTACAATAATATGTAATATGACCATATTTTTCCTCCTCAAAAAAAAAAAAAAGAAAAAAAAAAGGACGTTCATCTAGGGAACGATTAAAACTTTTATGTAGCAGACAAATTGAAGAGTATTCTGGTACATTTGTTTTTTCATCTATTTTCTTTGTATGTATGTATATGTACTATGTAGTATACATACATTCAAACCTTTATTATTATTTTACAAAATATGTATATACATACTTTAATGATCCTTAATCATAAGAAAAACGTTATTATTTACAAAATTAAATAAAAAAAAGTTTTCAGTTTACACAGATAATTTAAGAAAATGAAAAGGAAAAATTTGTTGAAAAAATGAAATCAAATTTAATGAAGTTTTCAAATAAAAACCTAATTCAAATGATAAAGCTATAAAATTATAATATATTTTTGTATACTCTTTTTCACATTATCGAAAAACAAAAATTACTTTTATCACACCATATTATCTATAGACATAGACATGGACGCAGTTGCATGACTTAACAGAATGCTAAATTTGCAATTTATATATTACATAGATACTATGTACACATATAAAAAAATATGTATGTGATGATTTAAAAAATTGCTTTTATGGTATTATCCTTGAAAATATAGATAAAAAAGTAAAGTACAAAAAAAAAAAATTACCAAAGCACATGCAGTAATATCTGCGTTATATATAGAAACAGGATATTGTCAAACATTTCACGGGACCATCAAAACAAATCCTTAAAAATCTTTTTACTTCAATTGGGGATAAGGGATCAAATTTATTTATTTCGTTATATTTTTTTATTTATTTAAATTTTTTTTTATTTCTGTATTATATTTATGCTTTATATGTATGTATGTATATATACATATTTGATAGCGTATATGTTTGTGATAATATTCTTTCTCATGATATTTTGTATATTAAATAGGGGCTTCTTGCTTGTGTTTTTGATGAAACATCTGAGTCCTATAATCATTTTTAAAATTTGTAAAAAATTACTTATTTTGTTATTGATTAAATTATTATTTTTTTTTATTATTTGAAATTTTATTGCAATTTTTATTTAAATGATTGTATTTCATAAATACTTATTAATTAAGCCTTCGTGAAAAAAATTGCTTTTAAGTGAAATTTCAACTACATATTTATAAAATTGCTTAGTGATGTTATATTGTACTGTATTTGATTGTATTTAATGAAAACAGGGTAAAAGGATAGAAATATTGTATTAGTTAAAAAACGAAGATACATTATGAAATACTGACAAGATACTGTAATGAAAAGTTATCAAGACACTCTTATTGAACAATTAGTAAATCTTATGTTTAGTCATAGAAACAGCGAATAGAAAAATATGTTGAGTTTTACAGTACTATTATTAAGGATTCACGTGTCACTTGTATATACATACATACATATGTATTTATAATTTTGTTTCTTAACAATAATTTTTTTTGTTTTTTGATACTCGTATTCTCCCTAATGATGAAAATTTTTAACATTGGAAATCATAAATTTCAATTCAATGTTTTATCCGATTTCAATGCATCTCTTTGTTAATACCCATTACTACAATCTTTCTTATTATTTAATGGAAAACATAATCAAAAAAAGTAAAAAAAGAAAGAAAACAAAAATCAATAGAAAAAAATATTAGTTTTTTTCTTTTCTTTATTTTTAAATTCAATTATCTACGCAAATCGAACGAAATTCAAATTGAAAAATATTTAAGTGAAAAAAATATAAAAGAAATAGTGTCATAAAAATATGCGACATTTCGCTTTTATTGCTTTTAAAAACTTCTCTTATATTTTTTTGGCATTTGTTATATGTGTTATACATTACAATATTATAGTCGTTTTCAAATTGAGCATTTTTAACGACACGACGACAGCAAACTTTTTTTTCCATCATACATACATATTTATACCAAACCTACAATATAAATATATATAATCTAACCACCCACTTTTTCTATAGCCCAGCGTCATCAACATCACCACTACCCTTCAATTTTCCATTTACTTACTAATAAATGCTTTTCGATTTGCACAAATTCAAAAATCGTTTTTTTTTCGATAACATTGTTTTCTTTTTATTTATTTTTTTTTTATTTGAATCTTATGAAATGGTTTTCATAATGTAATATGAATGAATTGGTCGATCGACATACATAGATTTATAGATATACATATATACCCGATTAAAAATAAGAAAAAAACTGTTCTACACCATAATATTTTTACTTTGTTATAAGCTTTTTCCTATATATAATAATATAGTTTTGGCAAAAACATAAGAAAAAACAATTTTAAATAAACACATATATGTACATTTATATATTATGTGTATGTATAGGAAAACAGGGTAAATAAGATTTAAAAAAGAAATAATCGAAGCAAAATGTAACAATAATTCAGTTATTGAATTGCTTAATTGAAAAGATTGGCATACTGGGAAAAAAAAACAGGAGGACCATCACCATCATCAGAATCAAGACTCAGGATTATAAATTAAGTTTTTTTATTTTATTTATTTATTTTTCGTAGCTTTTTTCCTTGCACAACGTTTTCTATGACACATATAGTTAAAAATTTAAGAAAGTGTTCTTTACATTTTTAATAACTGTATCTAAGTTTATATAGGTAGATGAATATTTAAAAAAAAAAATACCATTAAGAAAAAAAAATTATTTATGATCTTAAGAGGGAAATCAACTTTAAATTAAGGTGGAAAGAGAAATAAAACACTATATATAGTGGTGAAGTATAGGAAAAAATATTTAGAGTATGGTATGTACATATTTGAAAAGCAATTTATTAATGTTTTCAATAATGAAATATTTAAAAAAAAAAAATATTATTTTACTTTCAATTTAAATTAAAAATCGTAAATAATTTTGTAACAAATGTTACATTATTAAGAAGATGCCAGTTAAAAAAATTGGACACAAATATTAATTAATAATTTTCTTATATTTTTGTCAATAATTTTAAATTACATTAAAAGACATTTAATTTTTAAAAAAAAGTGATTTGGAAAAAAGATGTAATTGAAACTATGGAATATATTACTAATTATCAGAAGACAAAAAATAATGTTTTTTTAATATTTTAGATATCATAAATTTTTTTTTTCCTTTTTTAATTTAACTTAATTAAAACACATACATACGTACATATATAGCCTTCTTTTAATTTATTATTTTATATTTTCCTTAACTATTAAATTTAAAATTAAAAAATGATTCATATTCTTTTTAATTACTTTTTCAGAAAAAAAAAAAAAAAAAACTGAAGAAAGCAAATATCTAATGACGATACAGGAATATGCGTAGTCTGTTTTTTTTTTTTTTTTTCGTATTCGTAAATATGAAAAATATTCATGTATTTTATTTTATTTTTTTTTATTATATAAGATATTTTTTTGTGTACTTTATTCAGGTAATTACAATTTAATATATTTTATTTTATTTTAACATAAGTTTAGATATTGTTATACATACATATTTTGTATATTTACACCACATTTTTGTGAAATTTTTAAATCAAATCAAACTTTCTTTAATATTGTATATAGGTGAGCAATTCCATATCATTACGTAACGAAGTGATAGCGAAATTCAATTTTTTTTTAACACTTTTGTTTAACTCTTTTTTATCGTGTTCGAAGATTTTCGAACCCTGAATTAGATTATTAAGATGAAACATGTAAGTATCAACATCAGCTTTTGTCAATTTGAATATGTGTACATAAATGAAAACTGACTTATAACTTTTTAAAATTTGATTACTACTCTAAAGTTAATTTTTTATTTTACTTCTATCAGTCTTGATTTTTCAAAATTCTTAAGATACTTAAAAAATTTTAAAGAAAATTAAAACAAACAAGCATACTGAAAAATTAAACCATCTTTGACAAAATCGTGGAATTGCTCATATGGAAATTATATAATATTAAAATATAATGTTAGATTTAGATATAAAAGGATATTCAAAAAATAAAGAATAAATCTATTATAAAAGAAAACAAAATAATCGTTTTTTTTTTCTATAGAAAGAAAAATATGTATATATGTGTACAAAAATATAAATTTTCATTTATAAAACCACTTAGTAATTTATTTCTGAAGATTTAAAATATTTTATATAAAAAAAACATGCACACATGAAAGTATAATGTTAAAAGTTACATTTAAACCAACAAATTTTACAAAACTTTGTCATTTAAGAATGGCAAAAATAAAATACTCTATGTTAAGATACATACATATATGTACCTATGTATATACTTATGTATTATGTATATCTAATAGAATATAAGTACATATTTGTAATTTAAAAAAAAAATGTGTATGAATGTGAAATTTTGAACAAAGTCACATATTTTTCTTCTAGCTTCCATCTTCTTTTATTTTTTATTTTTTTTCCCCATCTAGAAACAGAGAGCATAAATACAACTTTGTTCATTCTTATTCAATTAAGAAGTCTTTAGTATATGTAGCATACGATGACAACAATCAAAAAATTAAAAAACGTTAAAAGCTTCTTTTTTGTAAGGATTTTTTAAATTAAAAGCAAAAAATTAAACGAATAGCCAATATGTATTTTTGTATGTATGAAATTAAACGAGAATTTCAAGTAGGAATAAAATACTACACACACACATTACAACAAAATTACAGTACTTTATCTATAATTCAAAAGAAATAAAAACATATATTGTTTTTATTTTTGTGTTTGCGGTTTCTTAATTTAAATTTATGTTTTAGATACGAGTAAAATTTAAAAATTTAAAAAAAAGAAATAATTACAAAAACTGTAATGTAATTCAAAACAAAATAGAAAAAATTCTTGAAAAATAAGTTTTTGGGCCAAAGTAAAAATACATACATACATGTTAGTTTAGAAAGAGACTATTATTTCACTATATCACACAAAAAAACATTAAATTTTTTGGACAAAGTATATCCTCGAATAGTATAGAAGTAGGTACATATATGGTATTATGCTTTATTGGCGGTTTTTAATATAAAAATTTCCATTAAATGTTGACCAAACCACAATAAAATGGCGCCTTCTTATAAACAAAAAAACCTCAATAACATAATATACGATTGACAATAACAATTAAATATCATACAAATAACGTAAATTTAATCGAATTCTCATTACAATTTAAAAAAAAAATAAAAACAATTTATGTTAACACCTAAGTCAAAAAAGTTTGCATTCAAAATATTTTTATAGACGCCAATTAAGATTTACAATTAAATTGCAAAAAAATTAATAGTTTCACGTAGGTATTTAAAAAAAAAATCAGAATATAATAATAATTTTGTACCATAAAAATTTAATCATTTAAATTTAACTTACCAGTCAGTTATCATCAGCATATCATATAACTCATTCAAGCACCACAAAATGCGTATTTTTTAATTGAAAGCATTTATTTTCATTAGAAAGGGTTTAAACGAAAAGTAACACAAAATTCATATTATTCCTGCTGTTGATGTTTAACAATTGTTTAACCACCATAAGCACCACGCGCCAATATTATTTCATATATACATACATACACATTACACATACTATATAAGTAGTATATATATTAAAAATAAACACCATCATCAAGGCTCCTTATTCATTTATATTGTATTAATGTGGCGCTCGCAGATTTTTGATTATTCATACATATGTAGGTGTATTTGTACGCTGCCTTATACATAAAATACAAAATAATAATTTAATATTATTTAAAATAATTCAAGCGATTGTATTGTAAATGGGGAAATGTTTTAAAATAATTAATTTCATGTACAACTTATTTGAATAAATATTCAGAATTATTTTGAATTTATTATACAATACAGATCTAAATAAACACCAATTGGATTGTGTATATTGCTACATTATTATTATTTTTCGTCCTTTTTTTTTAATAATATCATCATAAATATGGAATATAGAGTCTTGAAGATTTGATTTAGAGAAAAAAAAAAAAAAGATTCATGACTTGGACTTTCAAATTCATTTTAAATACTCTAGGGAGTCGTATAAGATACTACATAGCTGAGAATTAATTGTTTTCATGTTTTTAAAATGATACTTATGCATTTATTTATTTGTGATAATTATAATAATATTGATAACAAAAAGAAAATAAATAAATTTCTCAACCACGTGCTCTACATAAAACAATCATTTTGAGATCTCTTAGAATGGGGTGTCGAAGCAATAGTAGTAAATTTTTGATTATTTTATGTACACTTTAATAAAATAACATGTAATAGGATCACACGGTGGTTGATAGAACATACGTCATAATAAAGATTGGCTATGGAAGGACTATATTGAAACTTTTTGTACATTATTTATTAAGTGCAGGATTACCGGATTGGATTACCTTCCAGTCCAACTTCAACATTTCCAGCGTATACATACCTACATATCTATAATATACATAAATACATATGTTATATCTAAATTAAAATCAACTGTTTAAATTAAAAGCGTTATAAAACGGAAACGGAAAAGGAATCAAAATCACGAATTTTCACTGCTTACTGAGTTTATCACCATCTATCGTGTATTCTGAAACCATACACTTCTTCTTTTGTTTTTCTATGCACCACATGGCATCACTGCTCCACCTTTTATCGTGTTTTGACGTTTATTCATCATATCACCTGGAGGAGCAGCAAAAACAATAACGGCGAAGAAAAGTAATTATTTTTCGTGATTTTTTTTTTTAATTTACTTGATTATTGTTCTTTATTTTAAAGTTGTAATGTAATTTTTCAATTTACATTTGAATTTTGAGTTTTTTAATATATTTGAAAGTAATTTTAAATAAAATTATATGTGTAAAAAAATTTTGCTGCCTTGTAATTAAACTTCCATTTTTTTTACATGTTCTAGTTCATTATTCATAAATATCATCATTGCGCTTTTCTTGTACTTGTTCTATTGTATTGTGTATTTAATAATAGATTGCTAGGTGCTACGTGCTACGCTACCTACTAATTATAATAATATACACAAACAATACGAACCCGAAATCTAACTATTGTGGGTGGAAATCGTGAGTCGTAAATAATAGTTGCAACATTTTTCTTAAATAATAAATATGCCTGTAAGATTAAAAAAATGTTTTTCATAACATTGAAAAAAAAGTGACTAATTTCTTTAAAATTTTGTGTTTTTGCTAGGAGGATACATCAAGTTCAAGAGATGAAGGTGAAATTGAAAATGTTCGTGTAGTTGTTCGTTCAAGACCAATGAACAAAAATGAAATTCAGGCTGGATCTCATAATGTTGTTAAAGTAGACAAAATCAATAGATGTATTACCGTCATAAAATCAAATGCTACACCAAATGAACCACCAAAAATTTATTATTTTGATAATGTTTTTGGGGAAGATTCATCACAAGTAAGTCATCCATTTTTTTTTAAGTACAATTATGATTTTATTTTGCTCACTTATCTTATCAGAAATCTTTATATTAAAGTGTTTCTTTGTTTTTTTAAAAAAATCAATATTGAAAAACCAAACATTCGTGTTACAGAAGGGTTGAATTCCTTTTCTTGAAGGTCCGAAATGCTTTCTATTTCACTTCAATTCAAGATTTAAAAATTCCAAAAACTAAACCAATAAATAATATCACAAATTTAAACTAACTCTCATTAAAATTTTATCGATATTTGTTCGAAAAAAAATTAAAATAAAATTAATTTACAAAATTATTGAACTTTAAACTTTTTATTCAATTTTTTATGACATTTTTGGTACAAATTTTATTTTAAATAACAACAATTAGTGAAATCATTCAAAATACTACTATATATATGTATGTATATGTATGTATGTAAAATACATTATAAAGAAAATTATTATTTTTTAAACACTACTTATTATTTTTGTAAACTTAAACTTAAATGGCATTCTTATGTAAATGCTTGTTTTAATTCGTTTGTTTTTTCTTTTCTAACTTTTTTTTTTGTAAATATTTTTATTACATTTAATTTAGAATAAAAAATTATTAACTTTGTTTTGGTATAAAATTTGTACAAAAAATAATTTAAAAAAGAAATATAAAAAAATAATAAAATAAAATATAATCATTTGAATTTTTATAACAAAATTTACAAAAAGCTTGTATGCGAGCACATCTGGAAGTAAAGAAATCCACATAAAGTAAGAGTTTTCATAGTACAGTTTTAAACTATTTCTAACATTTTCTAAATATTTTTTTTCATTAAATGTTTAATATTCCATTATTTTGAGATTTCCAACTTTAACAACTTAAATTATATTCACTATTGCTTAAATGTTTAAATGTTTATATGTATACTAGATTGCAATTATTGAAATCTTAATCGATTTCTCCTTTAATTCCAAATCGAAGTGTTAATAAAAGATCGCATAAAAATAAAACTGATGTAACAAGTGCTGTTGATCCAGTACCACAAATGAAATCCAATCTATAAAAATTTAAAAAAAAAATAAATTATAAAACTTTTCTAAATGAAATGTCCATTTATCATTCATTCATGTTGACTGTCTGAACCGCCAAAAGCTTATCTTGTTCAGACCTTAATTAAGCATTGTGCTCATTTATACAAAATTGACTTCATTTATTAAAATTTTGATTATTTTGATATAATGTGACTACTGTCAGTTATTTAACAAGATCAGCAATAAATTTTGTTTAACCTATCAATGTGTGAAAGTACCTATGCACTTTTAATGTTTACAATGCATGCATAACCACATTTTTTAAATTTTTTTATTGTACCTGTGCACATTTGGAGTCCAATAACCTTTATTCTTTACATCTGACCAATCTTTTAGTAATAATGATGCACAAGAAAGGAAAAGTATAAAACCAATTAAAGACATCAAAGCAGAAGTTCTCCATGAACACCTAAAAATAATGAATAATTATTTGTTTTTTAATAACAGTAAAAAAAATTAAAATAATACAAAATAAGAACTTACTCATCTTTAAATATTTTCATCAATAAATAAACACCATTGAATATTAAAAATGTTCCAAATGTTGCATAGGATAAACCAATTGTTCTTGGTGACATAAATCTCAAATTATTATTGTTGTTAGCTGGATCATCTATCAAGCCTATGCAAACTACTATGAAACACTGTGAAAAAACAGATAAAAAAAAATATTCAATTTTTTTAAATTTCTTAAAAAAAAAAAATAATCTCACCAATTCCAAAACTTTAAATCCTAACAAGGAAAATGTTTTGACTTTAGATTTATATTCCGTATTTTGTTCTTCTCCTGATGACATTGTTGCATGAGATATTTCTAAAAATTAACATTACACAGTTTTAATATTTTAATAATTTAACAGTAATTAATTTTTATTCAACTACGTGTCATGCTTTAATTAACTATTTATTGAATAAAATTTGATAATTATTTTTTATTTTAAATTCCATCTACATATTAAAAAAAAATGTGCATCATAAATATTTTATTTGTTAAATATTACAATAATACAATTTTTGTTTTCGATATGTAACTTCTAAAATTATTTGTTGAATAACTAACAAACTGTTAAACTGTTACTAACTGTGAAAAAAAAAAAAATATTCAGAATCAATTTAAAAAATTAGTTAGAGTTAAATTATTATTTTATTAGACATTAACATTGTGTGATTTTTTCTAACCAATCAATCATTAAGATTTTGATGAGAAGATTTAACAAATGTTAATGAAATATAAATATTTGTTTTATCACCAAAGTTTCAAAAAGAAACAAATTACATATGTAATATTAACTTCGTTTTAATTTTTGTGGTGTAACACGTATTTAATTTGCTAACATTTAAAAATTGTATAAAGAAAAAAAAAGTTCGATATTTTTGAAAATTTTATTATAAAAATAAACAAATATAATATATTGTATAATATAATATGATGATGTGATATTTTTTAAAATCTGTCAAGGTAGTTTTTCCTATATTCTATTTTATAAACACTAAAATTGCTTTTATTAACCCTATTAGGTCGGTTTGATTATAAAGAAAATGTTTGCAAGGTTGGAAGGTTTTTTTTAACAGTTTAGGAAGTTTTTCTCTATAAGTTTATTTTACCTGATTAGAATAGTATAAAAAATTCATGAAATTAAAAATTTGAACAATTTAAAACAATCTAAAGCATTAAAGAACACTTGATCATTATGGGTTCTGTGTGACAACATCTGACTAGAAATTCCGCCACTATATAATAAGGGTTAATAATAATACATTTGTGTAAAATATGATTTTTTATTATATGTACATATGTATTTCTAAAAAACAAAAGGTTAGGTGTTTTTTTATTAATAATAATTTATTTAATATTTTATTGTATTTTATTAATATGAAACAAAACTACATAATATTAATTGTTATAAAAAATTATATTTTTTAAATTTTTTCTAAGCCTTAAAAACCATCTAAATAAAATACCTATATTCCTTAAATAATGCATATTATGAATTCACTGAAAAGAAAGTAATTAATTACCTAATTAATAATTATAATTACCACCAATTGGAAAATAAAACTTTTCTTTAATAAATAAAAATAATAGAAAAATTTTAACAAATTTAATTAGAAGTCTACCACTTATAAATTTAAAAATTATAAATTACAAAAAATTTAAAAAATATTTTTTGCATGAAATTTTAACATTCAACCGATTTTATTATAAATTTTAATAATATGTATAAACATATAACGGTATTTAAAAAAAAAAAATAGAATAAACCCAAAATACAAAAATAATAATGAATTAAAATGAAATAATGTATATTCATGCTTCAATAAAATTTAACGACACATTTAAAATTTTAAATAAATAACTCATATGTTTTAACATACATTCCTCGATGATTTATTGTGTATAAATGATATAATCATGAATTTAAGTATACGTATAGTATAAAACATAAAAATTTGTGAAATTACAAACAAAATTTCATTTTTTGGTTTTTTTTTTGTTTCAAAAAGTATTCAACTAAATTAAGATATTTCCATACACATACATATATTGATGTTGATATTAATCACTTTTAACAGAAATAATTACTAAGTAGATCTCCAAACATATATGTATATACATATTTATTTTCACTTACTTCAACAAAAAAAAAAAAATACTTGAAATTACTATGTACGTATTTATTTATGCTAAAATTATATATAATTGTCATTAAACAGTATGCTTTTTGTACAGATAAATTTTTATAAAACTTTCTCTAATTCTCTGTAAAATAATTATAAACTAGATTGCTTGGTTAAAATTATAGGTAAATATATTAACTGAAAACAAAAACAAAACAGAAATTGTATATGCATTATGTTTGTATGTATGTATTACTTTCTCTAATTTAAGGGAATTTTTCTTATCACTTTGAAAACAAGTTTAAAAAAACAAGACAACGGTGTGTTTAATTCAGGTACTACAAGTTTTTTTCTTTTTATATTTAAAGGCAAAAATGTAAACAAAACTTTTTTTTTTTTTCAAAAAAAAAAATTTATATGACCACATTTAATCTACCAACTATACCATATCACACAGTCATACTCTTCAGTGTACGTTGTCAAATCACCACCGTATTTTGCATTTTTTATATTAATTGATATGCTTCACCTGTTTCATAGTATGTTCCTATATATTTTTTAATTCATCAAAATATACACAACAAACCATGAATTTTATATAGGTATGTACTTTTTTTCTTTCTACGGTTCCTTCACCTTAAAAAAAAATATTTTGTATATACACCTCAACTTCTTAAACATATACTTACAATGTACACACTTTTATATAAAAAAATGTTGACAAGCTTATTTCTGTTTTTTTTTTTTTATATACTATACATACATACATATATACAGTATACCACATTATAGCTTAGACATAATATACATATGTGTATGTATATTTACATATACATATTTTGTTAGTTTTTATTACACCTCTAATATATAAATGCAGGTAAATTTTTTTCAAGCTCGCGCATAAAAATATTAAAAAAAATAAAAATATACGATTCTTACTACAATATTACTTACATTCAAAGTATCAATGTAAACAAAAGTTAATTATAGGTCGATGGTTTATGAAGTATATTATTTTTGAATATGGAATTTGAGTTAGAAATTTCGATTTAATATGAAGCCAAAAAAAAAAAAAAAAAAAAAACAAATAATGACAAAAACACTATATAATGATGTCTGAAAACAAGTCATAAACTTGACTATAGACAATAGTAGCAAAAAGTTGTAAAAATTTAATAAACTAACATCAAAATGAACTGGTCAATAATAAAATGTTTAACTTGTAGGTACTACAGTCACAACTAAAGAAAAAAAAATTTAACAATAATGACCTCATTTGTCTATTATAATAAATTTTTTAATTCATTAAAAGAAAAAAAATATCAGTATAATCAAATAAATATTTAATTTCAGAAATTACTTGATTATTTGGATTAATATAATACATCTATCATACCTATCGTATATGGAGGACATTAATTAACTTATTTAATTTTTTTTTTTTCAACAAGAATAATAGTATAATTGTTTTCTTCACATTAATTCGATCAATTAAGATACTATAGATGATTATTATAAAAAAAAAATTACAAAACATTCGAATGAAGAATTACAATTTAACTCCTACAGACAATTAGATTTAATACTTTTTTGTTTCTTTGTGAGTCATATAACTCCAACAAATTGATACATCACTTGATTTTGTGTTTAAAAAAATTCTTTGTATCTTACTAACATTCTTTAAGATAGGGCGTTGTTTATAAAATGGAATTTATTTATTTTTTTTTTAAAGAAGAACATAGGTATGTAGTTTATATACATATTATGAAATATCTTGTTATTTCTATATTGGAATGTTTTTAATATCTTAAGTTCTTTATTTAAAAAAAAAAAAAAAAAAAAAAAAAAAAAAGAAAAAAAAAAAAAAAAAAAAAAAAAAAGATATTGAAAATTTAAAAAAAATAAATAAATAAATAAATAAACAAAAACAAAAAACAACAATAAACGCTTAACAAACTATTGAACCATTTATGTACCTATAACAGATTTTTCGTAGTAGATATTTAATCTTCAACACCTTTTTTATTTAGCACCACATCAAAATATGATCATTAATATTATAAGAATTTTATTTTTCTTATTCTTATTCAAATTTAAACGTTATTCCACAAAAATTTTTAAAAGATAAAACAAAAAACAAAATCTGTAAATACAAATTTACTCAAATAAGAATTTCAATTAAAATCCAACAATATCAATAATTAATATGAAAGAAAAAAAAAGTTGAAATCAAGTTTTTTAATAAATAAAGATACACGTAGTGCAATTATATACTTGTAACCACATACACTTTGTTGTTCTACGTTCAAATAATAACTACACACTACACTTTTGATGTTCATAGTAAGGGGTATCGATGGAAATAAAAATATCTACCAATATTACTTATGGTATTCAGCTATGTTTGAATGGCGCTTTTTATTTAATATTTATTTCTTTTTCTATTTTTACATTTTATACAATAATAAACTTTTCACACAAGGTGTATTTGTGTTATGAATCTGATATAAAGGTTTTGTTTACAAAAATTCGATTTAAAAAAAAAAAAAAAAAAAAAAAAAGAACACACATACACCTAATTCATGTTTTGTTTAAAAAAAAAAAAAAGCTCTACATGACCTAGTGTTTAGCTGAATGGAATCATTAAATAATATATAATCTGAACTGGTAGTTATAAACTAAATATACATAAATACTATTGATATATATGTAGATATTCAGTAATTTAGTATAGATAGAACCAAATAATTTTTACTTTTATTCATGACATTTTGTAAAAAATTATAAATTTTTAAGACAACAGAGTAATTTCGAATGAATGAAATATAAAAATCAGTTTTAGAAGTCTTTATGAAAATATATTGTAATATTAATATACAATATATGTACGTATGTAGGTATATCTACTAATAAAGTTTAATATGATATAACGGGAGCAAAAGTCATAAGTTTTACTTTATTTTTTCAAATGGAAAATGTTGTAATATGTAATGAACCTGTTTATATAACTAAAAGCTGTCCATTAATTTATAAAAATACTTGTTTGTACAAAATCCTTGACTTGATTTTTTTAAACTATTAATTAAGGTAAGAAAAAAGATTTTTATGAATGGAGTTTAGACAAGAAAATTAGTCTACTTTGTGAAAATACAAATAATTTGAAATGTAACTGAATTAGAAGTGGTTTTTATAAAATTACAAATTCTCACAATTGTCAATATTTTGAGCATTTAAATAAATAGTTGTTAATTGTAATAAAAGCAAATTATATATACATAATTGTTATATTATTATTTATTTATCTTTTTTGTTCTCTATAAGATTTTCTTGTTAGGTGTTGGATAATTTATCATTTTAAATTTTAGTTTAATTCTTTGTACTACTTTTGTTCGATTAATGCATAGAAGGTTCGAAATTTTCTATGTAGTTCGTTGAACATAGACATCATTACATTTGTAGGATTCCCTAATATCACAAAGGGGATCTTGTCGACTTCAACGCTACTAAAACTTTTTCTCAGAAAGATGCCAACAATTTTCTAGTGATGATAGGATGGTGAGGTTACTCGAAACTTTTCTTTCTTGTCAATTCAAGGTGCCATAATTATCAATAAATTTTACTGAAAAGTCCAAGTTTTCAGCTTATCAAGCTTATCGCATCAAAAATAGAAATAAGTAAGAAACTGATTGACCACGAAACGAAGACATCCGGTGTCACTTCATTACGGTACAGTTTCCTTTTTAGTTCTGTTCATCCAAAATATTTCGCGGAATATCAAATACTTTAATAAAATTCATAAATTTTAACCCTTTAAAAAATATTCTGTTCAAATTTCATCTTCCCACACGGGAACATAATTTTTTAAAAGAAAGAAAATTTTATGTACAAATGTAGACAAAAATTGAACGGCGTAGGTGAAATTGAAAATTGTTTGAAATGTTTAAAACGAAGAATCAACTAATTTTTTATTATTTAAAATCTATCCAAGCGTGACAAAAACAAAGATTAAAATTTGTATGTTATTCTTCCTAGAAAAGAACATTAGTGTTACTTAACAATTTAAAAAAGCAAAAAAAATAATTTTGCCATGACTCATTTGCAAAAACAAAAAAAAATAATAATAATACTTACAAATAATTATCATAAAATATAGTTACGTAAATTGTAAATATGTACATACATGTTTGAAGAAACTTACATGTAAAATTTATTTTTCTATCAAGTTTTCAATTAATTCAAATACATTATTAAAGATAAATGATTAAAATCATCTATTCTACAATAAACAATACAAAAATCATGATTCACATGTCCTCACGTTTTTAAAACTTTTTAAAAAATTAATAAAGCTTCTCAATAAAATATTTGAAAATTTTTTTTAAGTTAAATAATTTTTTTGTTCGATCACTTTAGGTATTAAATAAATTAATAATTAAATTTGTAAATCAAAACAAAATTCCTTTTACTATTTAAAATATCTATGTATACCTTATTAGTTGATTCTACCTGAAATTTGTATAAAAGAAGAAAAACTTTTTACAACAATGAAAAATATGTGTAAATAAAATACCCTTAGGTGTTACAAATTTACAAACAATTTTAATGAACTGGACTTCTATTTGTTTATAGAAATACTTTGTGTATTTTTTTTTTTTTTAATAAGTAAATAAAAATTAAATAATAGCCCTTATTCTGAAAGTCATCTCACTTGTAAATCTAAGTGACTAATCACGTCACGTCATTTCTTAATTGGTATTCTAATATTCACGTGAGGTGGGAGAAAAGATATGTAATTGTCTTTTCTTTTTCTTGAGGTTACTGTAATAATACCAATTTTTATCACTTGGTTTACAAGTAAGGTGAGTTCAGAATAAGAGTTAATGTGAGGCATATAATTTTCATTTTTCCTTCTTTTTAAATTTTTTATTATCATAGATTGATTTGTATGTGGATACAGCACGCCCGATAGTAGATAAAGTTCTAGAAGGTTACAATGGAACTATTTTGGCATATGGTCAAACCGGTACAGGAAAAACTTACACAATGTCTGGTAATCCTGATTCACCCCAAACAAAAGGAATTATTCCAAATACATTTGCTCATATATTTGGACATATAGCAAAGGCTAGAGATAATCAAAAGTAATTAATGAAATGAAAAATGTTTTTTTTCTTTTTTTTTTTTTTTTCATAAAATTTTAATGTTTAAATTTATTTTAAATTCAAATTTAAGATTTCTGGTACGTGTAAGCTATATGGAAATTTACAATGAAGAAGTTCGAGATTTATTAGGAAAAATGAATAAAAGTCTTGAAGTTAAAGAACGTGCTGATATTGGTGTATTTGTAAAGGATTTAAGTGGTTATGTTGTACATAATGCTGATGATCTGGATAATATCATGAAATTGGGAAATAAAAATCGTAAATTTATTATATTTTATTAAATTAATAAAAATTTACATTAAAAATAATATTTCTTTTTTTAGGGGCTGTTGGTGCTACAAAAATGAATACTGAATCTTCCAGATCTCATGCAATATTTTCAATAACTGTTGAATCAAGTGAAACTGATGAACTTGGTGCACAACATGTTAAAATGGGTAAATTACATTTAGTCGATTTGGCTGGTTCAGAACGGCAAAGTAAGACACAGGCGACTGGAATTCGTTTAAAAGAAGCAACAAAAATAAACTTATCATTATCTGTATTGGGTAATGTGATAAGTGCACTAGTCGATGGAAAAAGCACACACATTCCATATCGCAATTCAAAATTAACTAGACTATTACAAGATTCTCTTGGTGGTAATTCAAAAACTGTTATGGTATGAGACAATTGAATTTTATGGCTTAAAATTTTACATTTAGTACGTTTTTTTTTATACAGTGCGCTAGCATAAGTCCAGCTGATACAAATTATATGGAAACAATTTCAACTTTACGATATGCAAGTCGAGCTAAAAGTATTCAGAATCGTACACATATTAATGAGGAACCAAAAGATGCTCTTCTTCGTCATTTTCAAGAGGAAATTGCAGAACTTAGAAGGCAAGTTGAGGAAGGTTGTTTCGACCTTGGATCATGTGATGAACTAGACGAGGATGGCGAAAGCGTAGACATTGAAATTGAAGAAATTGAAGAAAATGATGAAAATGAAAGTAAGAAAGAAAAAAAGAAATCAAAGAAGGGTGATAAGGAAAAAACGGATATTGAGAAAGAATTGTTGGAGAAGAAAGCATTGGAAAACGAGCAAGAATTGAACAGAGCTAAGTAAGTTTTAATTTTAGAATTAAAAATTGAAACAAATTTTTATTTTTTTTTTATTTTTACTTTATTTTTTTTAAGATCTGAACAAGAGCAGTTACGTTCAAAATTGATGTCATTAGAGGCAAAAATTTTAGTTGGTGGCGAAAATTTGTTGGAAAAAGCCAAAGCACAAGAAAAACTTTTAGAAAATTCAATAACTGAATTGGAATTAAGAGAAAAAACAGAAGAAGAATTAAGAAAATCTTTACAAAGAAAAGAGGTACTAATTTGTTTAACTTTTTAAATTTCATCATCTACTTTCACTTATTTCTTTTATTTTAAATTCTTAGACAGAACGAGTTGATATCGAAGAACGTTATTCTACACTTCAAGAAGCATCTATTGGAAAAACTAAAAAAATTCATCGTGTCATGCAAATGTTATTAAGTGTTAAATCAGAATTGGCAGATCAACAGCAAGAACATCAACGAGAAAAAGAAGGCATTTATGAAAATATTCGAAGTTTGTCAAGAGAATTATCTCTTTGTGAATTAGTTTTGAATTCATACATTCCAAAGGAATATCAGGTACAATTTAATAAAAATTTGAATATTATTATTTTTTGTTTTTGCTACATTATCCTTTAAATTTAAAATTTAATATTAGACAATGATTGAACAATATACACATTGGAACGAAGATATTGGTGAATGGCAATTAAAATGTGTCGCATATACTGGAAATAATATGAGAAAACATATTTCAGATTCGAAGGCAAGTGCAAAAGAGGTAAGTGAAAAAACACAAATTATTATTTTTATTATGATATTATTCAAAACTTTATCTTCATGCCATTACTTGGAAGATTATTTTTTTTATTTCACATTTTTATTTGCTAACAAAAATACTTTCTAACTCAATCACTTCATCAAATGACATCAAATTTTTTTCATGCTTTTTTCTTGATTAGTATCGGTTTTTTTCTTTTCTTTCTCAATATTAATAAAAATTATGTATTGAAAATTTTCATTATAGTCTGAATTCGTCGATTTATCACATGTGTATCTAAGTTATAGTACTGATAATGTAACAGAACCAGTTCGTACAAAATCAGGACGTCCACGGACATCGGGAGTACCAAGACCTATGACTACTCGACGATATGTTTAAAGGATTTTTTTCTTCTATTTTAAACAATGAAACAAATTACTTTTTTTTTTGTTTTATTCAATTATTTTTATTTAATTTTCACTTAAAGCTTTAATTAATTTTATTAGAAAATTTTTTCAATTATAAAAAAAAAAATTTAATTTCTTTATAGGCGCACAATAATAATGACACAAATTTCGTATATTTAAGCTTTAATCTATTTTATTATTTATTTAAAAATCTCTCAATTTGCGTTGTTGTCAATTTTTTTTTCTTTTTTTCAAATTTATATGCATACACACACATTGACACAAATCACACTTTCTATTTATTAACATCCATTAGAGTTAAAGGTAAAAAAAAAAATATTAATAAATTCTTGTAGCGAAAATTTGATGTTGTAACAATAAAAACTTCTGCAAAATAAAAGTCAATATGGATTTTTTTAATCAAAAAATCTGAAAAATAGAAAATCATTCATAGAAAAAAAAAACAAACTTAACAGTTCCTGATTCCCGAATTTTCAATTAAATACTCCAAACATATATATGTACCTAGAACTGAATTAAAAGAAAGATTTAAAAATTTAATAAAAATGTTATTTATTCTAAAAATAATATTATAAAAACATAAAAGCGTAAAATTTGTTAAAAAAATTTTTAAAATTTTTCATCATCGATTGCATTATGTGATCGATGATTATTAAGTCCACATGAATTACGTTTAATTGTTCCAGTCTCACAATCATTTGTTCCAAATTTTGATAAAGCTCTCGGTGTACAATTATTAGTTACATTATTCGATTTACATAATGTTATATTTGATAAAATATTTCTACCTCCATTTCCAGAATTAAAACTTGATTGCCGATTTACCTTAGATTTTGTTTCTGAGTACTAAAAAAAAAACAAATAATTATAATTTAAAAAATATTTGCGGAAATAAAAAAAAGTGATATAATTCAATCATATTTAATTTTGAGATATTGAGTGTTTGTTATTTTCATATGAAATTTTCTTTTAAATTTTTTTTTCACCAAAAGTAGACTTATACCAATTTTAAAAAAACGACCCATATGTATAACAAATAAACAATATATGTATTACTTACATCCTTTGTTGGTAAACTTGAATATTGATTTGGATATGAATCATAACAAGATGATTTTGGAATATGTTTCGGATTATCTTTTGCATAACGTTTTTGAAGAATCCTGTATGTACATATACTCGACATTATTGAACATATTGCAACAGTTAATACAAATCCAGATACGACACCAGCATTTAGTATAACATCTGAAATAAATATTTATTGAATGAATTTATGAGTTAACGGTAAATGTTTAATACTATTTTTTTTTTAGCTGAAATTTTTCTCACCATTTCCTCCTGCAGGAGTACAAGTTTTACTTTCATATGTTTCCCCTTGACATTCACTTTGATTAGGCTTATTAATTGTACATTTACGTTTTCTAAATGTCATTCCATCACTAGAGCATGAAGACCAATCACTCCATGCACTCCAACCGGAATACGCTGTTAATACATTTTTAATTTTATAGTATTTTCAAAATAATTTTAACGTAAATTGAATTTACTTTCACATGAAGATATCTGACAGGGTTCCTCCTCTACAAAGTTTCCATCACAATTTCTACTTTCATTCACACATCTTCGAGTTCTTCTTCGTATTCCAGTACCACATGATACAGAACATGAAGACCATTCGGTCCAGCAGGTCCACTCAGGACATGGTTGTGTATTACATGTTCGAGCCATTTTCGGCCTTCCTTTTATTTCACAATCACCACGATCACACAGTTTTGTACGGAACTGTTGTCCTCCACCACATGAAACACTACATGGACTCCATTCTGACCACAATGATTCTTCTTCCCCACTATCAGCTCTGTTTGAAAGCAATAAATCGAAAAATTTAAATTAAGGAATAACAATGTTATTATCTACACACCTTTCACAAGTCCCATCCGCATGACAAGTTCGTTTATCTTCTTTTGCTAAACTAATTTTTAAAGATGATATATCAGAAACAGGTGCTTTACACGTAAACTTAAATCTTTTTTCAACATATTCTCCGCTAAGGGCAGTCGTTTTATTACCTTCAATCAACCACGGAGTCCAAGAACTTAACTTTTTAATTTCTGGACAAGGATGTACATTGCAATAGTCATATTCAACATGACACCCAGGACAATCTAATCCTCCGTTTTGTGGTGATGGATCATTACATTTTCGTCGTCGTATCTTAAAACCTCCTCCACATGGAGCGCTGCATTCACCCCATGCTCCCCATGGACCCCAGCCACCATCGATTGGAAGTTGTTTTGGCACAGGACATGGAGGTAAGTGTGTACAGTATATTTCAGCTCTATCAGGACCAACACATACTCTACCTCCATGAGCTGGTTTTGGATTTCCACATGTTCTTCGTTTTGTTTTTACAGCAACTCCACAAGTTTGTGAACATGCTGAATAAGAACTCCATTCTGTCCAGCCTCCATGTACAGTACAATTCGTTACTCGTATGCTCATGCCTGTACACTGTACTCCACCATTTTTGGGAGCTGGATTATTACAAGATCTAGTGCTACATAAGCATGTATCCACATTGGGACTAAATTCATCAACTAGGTCACCAGTTTGAGCACACTTAAACCAATCTGACCAACTAGACCAACCGCCATCGATTGGAGATGACAATATTGGACATTCAGTTGCGTTTTGAAGCCAAAATTTTTCTAAACTATCACCATTTGGTGGAAGAGTACAAGCTTCCGATATTTCATTCCATCCGCAGTACGGGTCCATTGAGTTTAAACAGGATGTTTTTGAAACGTGTCTACTACAGTGTTGTGCAGATATTCTCATTACAGCTGTTTCTGTTCCGAGATATATGGAATCGGTTTCTTTGATGAAGTGCATTGTATGAATAGGTGTCAACGGACTTTGATTGGGTTGCCAAATTTCAATCACACAAGCTTTCTTACTTCTTGGTATCACAGAAATTTTTTTAATTAAACCATCTTCCGTAGAAATGTACAAAACATGAACACCTTCATGTAATTTTGTTGTAACTATATCCAGGGCGATATGCACAAATCTCTCCATTTGGGAGGTATATAGTGGTTGTAATGCTATTGGTTGAACTGCTTTATCCATCAATTGAAAACGAGAAGAATCTAAAAGTTGACTATGCCGTAAACTTGATGATCCACCACGTATATTTTTACATTCATAATGTGCTCGATGAGATGAATCGACACTTTCCCAAGCTGAACCAGCTGTTTCTTGATATTTAAATGGTCCAGAAAATGCTGTATTGATTGCTGATAAATTGAATGCACAAACGGCAGATCCTTGAATACTATTTCTTGTTAAAGAAAAAAAAATAGAAATTTTAGTATTATTTTCAGTTTAAAAAAAAAAAACTTACAGTGGTGTGGTAAATGTTGCATATAATATCCCTTCTCCAGCAGAATATGTTATTCCTTGAACTTCATTAAAATAAAACGGATATTCGCCAGGAATTGAACAATTGAGTCTAGCTTTTAGGAATGATGTCCAATTATCACGAAGTATATGTTCTCCACCAGGATCTGATTTACAAACACGTGCTATTCTTGAGTAAATAATCTGTAATTTAAATTTTCAAAATTATTTTCGAATAAATTTATAATAAATAACTGATATTGATATCGAACCTTCCCACAATTAATATATTCAACAGCAGTTTCACGAAAAATAAAATAAACAAATTCACCAGCTTCGAAACTTCCAACAAATTGTGGATCATTTAACCACCTTGAATTATATTGATTCGTTCTTAAAATTCTATTATTATAATTATTATTACCGTTGTAACTATCATTCTGAAGAAAAAAATAAAAAAAGAAGAAACGATGAAATTTTAGAAAAAGAAGTTTAAAAAAAAATTTCATTACATTTATGTGGAAAACATCTGTTCTTAGAATTGCTGGATCTGATCCAGAAAAATCAGTTGGTGAAGCAACAAATAATTGTCCATTATCAGTCATAAGTGTTGTAATATTTGCATGTGGATTAAAAGGACATTTTGCTACACCTTTTTCATATCCAATTATACTTAGATTTTCCATCTATAAAAATAATTAATGTAAATAGAATTGAAAATGAAAATTTGTTAAAAAAGACAAAACAATTTACACCACATACATTTCTCCAGCAACAATTTGGACTGAAAGCATATGTTCCACATACAAATAATTGATTTCCATAGGTATGTAAAACTTTTATATAATTTCGGCAATCATATTCTTTTTGTCCTTTATCTTGGCAAGTTTTAACCATTAAATCTGTCGCTTCCCAAATTGATTTAGATCGAGGCTCCAGATGAAATGACATTTTGTATAAAGTATCTCTGAAATATATTTTTTTTTTATATGTATGTATGTATGTAGGCACAATTATTCAAACTATTCTATTATATTATCAAGGAAAAAATAAAATCAATGATGAGTTTCCACCTTTATTGTAGATTGAAGATTCCGATCTAAAGTTGATTCCGTTCGAATCATTCCTTTCGAACGAATTTCACAATACCCTTTCGAAATTCGTTCGGAAAAAATATGTTTGATCAAATTATTTCGAAAATTAGTTGACTCATAAATCGAATACGTTACTACAATCCGAACGAAATCTACAGTAGCAATTTTAATTCGAACTAAAGAATTTCTAATGATATCAGCTATTTAAACGGTTCTGCCAATGTACATATTAACGTAATTGTTCGAAAATTTTCCTATTCAATCCGGATCTACAATAGAGGTGGTCATTATAAAGATTATTTGTTAAGCGTCTAGTTCATATGTTATCATATTGCTAATTTTAATATTTGAATTTTTCATATTTGTTAGATAACTATTGTTTTTTTTTCTTTCAAAGATCTATCAGATATATTACATAAATGTATGTACATATATTCATAATTACCTTGCTCCAACAATAACTTGATTTCTAGCTACGTCAAATAATAATTGAGAATATGTTGTCACATTATCATCTGTAAATCTATGTGAAGATGGTAATAAATCTAAACAATAAAACAACAAAAAATAAATAAAAATGATGTATGTATTTTTAAATGTACACACTACTTTTTTTTTAAGTAGTTATTTTATTTTGCTCACCTTGAAATGATATAAACCTAAAGTCTGTATGTAAATAATCATTATTATTATTA
Source organism: Bombylius discolor (assembly GCA_939192795.1). Lineage (NCBI taxonomy): Eukaryota > Metazoa > Arthropoda > Insecta > Diptera > Bombyliidae > Bombylius > Bombylius discolor. The sequence continues at coordinate 41,285,064 of OW584241.1, forward strand.
TTATTATTATAATTATTAAAGTTAGTAATAGAAGACATCACATATAATGGCATAGTACTAATGATGAATAAAATTTTTGAATAAATTTTATGACGCTTGTGTTTATCCATATTCTAAAATAAATAGAAAAAAATAAAGTCCTTTAGAATAATTTTTTTTTTAATTATAATTCAAATAACATAAACAAAACAAATTAAATTTAAATTAAAAATTATTTCTCTTTTAACACGAAAAATCAAATTTTGATAGAATATTTAAAAAATATGTTTTTTCTTATTTCAATAATTTTAAAAAAAAAATTGAAAATTTAATTAATTGATATCCAGTATTTTTTTTTTATTGAGGGACAAAGATAAGTTAATTATTTTTTTTAATTTAAAAAATTTAATGCGAATAATATAAATATTTATTCATGTAGGTAGATATAGTTATGTCTATCGCTTGTAATGTTTTTGTCATTCACGCTTTTTTATATTCAGTTTAAAGAGCAAAAATTGAACTTTAGATTATTTAAAAAATTAAATTTTGCATAATACTAATAAATGGGAGTACATTACATACATACATGTGTGGATTTTTTGAAATTAATTTAACGGTAAAGGTCGATGATATATTTGTAAATTTAATTTGACACTTTTTAAAATATAAAACAATTAATAAAATAATTCTAAACATTAATTTTAGAATTTTGAATTTAAAAACTTAAAACATACAAAAATATGAAATTTTTACAATTTTTTTTACATTCAATAAAAATTAAAGTTTTTAATTTTAGCTTATAATCACAATATTTTGAATCTGAAAAATTAGCACAATTAACTGAAATTACCTTTTATAAAAATAGCTCAATATCTTATAGAATTAGTTTAATCTTAATCAAATTTAAAATTATTAAATAGAAAATAATTATTTTTATATAGTTAAGTTATGTTTTGTATATGATAACGTGTGGTAAATTCTCATTTAATTTCACTCTCATAATAATTATTGTTTATTTATTTATTTTAAAAGTATTTTTTTTTACTCGATCTGAATGTTATTGAAGTACTTCATAGATATACTTCATACTTATGTATTTATTTATTTATTTTTGTTTTTTTTAATTAAAACACTACATGTGATATCTAGAAAAAGTCATTGGAACTGGTCACGTATACATTCTCTAAGCAAAATGAAATAATTAAAAGCATATTAACTGGAAAATATTTTGTGTTTATGTAAAATGTACAATTTTAAAAAAAAAAAAATTCTAACGATAAAAAATCGTAATTTTCCTTGCTTTTTTATAATGTGATTACATATTTATCACAAACTATTACATTACAAATTTCTTATTAAAAATTATTTTTTTATTTATCACAAAATTATTTATTTATAAATTTTCGATTCATAATTTTTATAGCGTGTGTCTAATTTTTTTTTTTTAACTGCAAAATTCAAATTAACGATCAAATTTATTTTTAAATTAACAGTTTATTATTATTTGTTTTTCAATATCATTTATGTATAACAAAATTTTCTGGTTCATCATTAATTAATCGATCGTAAATTTATAATCAATGTGAATACAAGAAAGAAAAAAAGCTACTACTATTTAACAAGTTAAAGAGCATAGTAAACATTAATGAGTATAACAGGTCATACTTAATATGATAAATTTCATATCTACCTATTATATAAATTGATAAGAAAAACGATAACATGGTATAATTTCCTCGTATGTATTGAGTTTGAAAAATAGTTTTGATTACGGAGACTTTTGGTCTGTTTAAACGAATAGGGTAATTACAAAAAAAAAAAAAGAAAAAAAAATTTACAATAAACTTTAAATAAACTCGTGATAGATATATGTACCTACATACTATATACGAAAATAATGATTATCATTTAAATTTAAAACATGTCTTCATAACCGTTACAATTACAGAATCTTTTTATTTAAAACTTATTAGATTAAACTCTTTATTTTTGTTACATAAAATTGTATTTTTTTTGCTATTTATTTACTTTTTCTTCGATTCTATTTTGTATCTTCGAAAGATTTATAATTTGTTGTTAAATTTTTAACCGGAGACAATTACACTTAATGTGAATTGTTTTGAAATTTCTTAGAATGAACGGTAGAATATTCTGGTTCTTAAAACTGTTATTTTATTCCCTTGCAAGGGAATTATTTTGCTGTTACTGTTTTATATTTATATAGGTACATATATTCGAGTATATATGTATATACATTTAAAAAAATATGGATAAAGATTATTCGTATTCTATGCGTGAGATGATTTGAACATCATTTTTTTCTTTACAGTTTTCGTTTACATTTTTCAAAGTTGGAATATTTTTTTTTTCAGTTCAGTACCAGTACCAGTAATGCAACTTTTTTACAGAGCCAACAAGCGTACTTGATAACTACATTATTATATTATGTCACGTGGTGTAAAAGATGCGTCGTCTTTCGTGATATTGTAAATCTTTCCTAGATAACTAATTGTCATTTGTATTATCTTATTGCAGTGAGCAAAGGAAAAAAATATTGCAACAGATAAAAAATTATATATATAAAAAGGTATACCTATTACAGGTATTTATAGTTCATTAACCTTTATATTCTAAGAACATACAGCTAGATTTTTGTGTTCAAATATTTGGAACATATTTCTAATTTATAATGCTTTCTAAGGAGTCATAATATTTATTAAAATAGAGTTTAGAATTTTTTTTCTTTCATTTGTCAATTATTTTTATATTTATATCCCTTTTGTTTTTATAGGTCGACCAGTGGCTGAAACGATAAAATGCCGACTTCTGATACTAAAGTTCTCGAGTTCGAGTTCACCTAAGTTCACTCTGCTTTGAATGAGTACCAGTTCATTTGAGTTTGGTATAAGTGCTCGGTACTGAAATAGTTGGTGACTCTACTTACTGACCATACGCAAGTATATACATAAAATCAACTACACAAATATCAGTATCAGCCTTGTCATAAGAATAAATTCTTTCTCTGCCAACGAATTTAGTGGTTCGCATTCCACTTTAAACTGTAGACGCATATGTGACAGAAAAACGACCTAAAAAACTCACAGTACCTTGAGTACAAAGACTGGTTTGAGGTAAACTAAATTTTCATACCTTTATTTAGATTTTTTATTTATCTCTTTTTAGTTGCTTTTAGAATAGATAAGAATACTGGAGAACTTAAAATTAATTAATAACCAATATCAAACCAAGGATATATTACATATTTTTAAAAATATTGTCGTGGCCATCGAAATAATTAGTGCGTTAAGGCTTATACAATCACTTTAAATACAGCAAAAACTAATAAAATACTGAAACCACAATATTACAATAAAAAAAGATTTAAAAAAAAAAGAAAAAGAAAATGAAAATATTGAAATTAATATTCGAGTTCAGTGTATTGACCTATTTTTTCTTCTAATAATTGTTTACTAATAATTATATTTGTATATATCTATGTATACATATGTGTAAAAAAATTTTAACTTATACTTCTTATTTTCTCTGCGCAAATTAACATCTGCAAAGCAATATTCAACTTTTAAATAACTATAATATCTTCTTCTTATTTATTTATTTTAATTTTATTTTCTCTATTAATATACTTAATATCAAATCTGAAAATGTTGGCGTTAGATAATTTAAAATTACCAAATAAAAAAAAATAAACATCTAATGAAAATATTTAATAAATTTTACAATATTCGATGATGTTATTATGGTATTTAAAGCCCTTGTATGTGGGAAATTCGAAGGATGAATTGTGATAAATAGTGTGAGTGTTCGAAAAAAACTGAATGAATAGAGATACATTTTTATTTTATTTTGTTTATTATTGAAATATTCTTTTATAACAATTAATTGATTATTTTTTTAAAATAATAAAATCTTTTACCTACTTTTTATTTATAAAATTTGCATATTATTTTTTATGATTTTTTTTTTACTCATAATTTCCTTTTTTTTATTTAGATTAGGTTTTTTATAACATATTTTCTATAATAAAATAATAACTTGTTGCGATTTTTGTTTTCGACGACTGAAAATGTTGCTGCCGCTAGCTTTTTTTATGTTTTTTTTTTTCTTTTCATTTTATACATGAATATTTTATTGCTGCTTCTGCTATCATATAACATTCAAATCAAGCTTGAAAATATAGAGAGAGCGAAAATATTTCGCAAAAAAAAAAGTGGCGCGCGCGTAGGTACACGATATAACACCCACTTTAAACATGTTAACTTTTAAAATATGTAATATATAAAATAAATGTATATTTTTGGTATATACATACATATATATTGATTATTTTTTTTTATTAAAAATTTTATTAAGTACCTATATTTAATTTTTGCTCTTAAATTTAAAAACATTTTTTTTTCTTAAGATTTCAAACTAATAAATATTATTTTTTTGAAGTTTTTAATGCCTACAAATGCATTTTATTTCAAATTTATATTTTTCGCACTCAATGCAATATGTAAAAAATTTGGTATTTTTTCAAATCAAAATATATATTGCTGATCTTTGAAAATATTATTGAAACAAGAATTAATAAACAAATACATTCCTATAAAATACGTTATAATATTTTTTATATAAACAAATGATCTAATTAAAACAAATTCGATATATATATTTTTTTGTCTTTAAAAAAAACCGATAACCTTGCAATTATAATATCAAAATTTGTTAGCTGTAAAATTTCAACCCGATAAAAAATATAAATATTTTGTTATTGTTTTATGTTTATTTATTTTTTCTTGCCTTTTTAATTTTTTTTTTTCGTTTTATGTTCGCATTGAATTATTCGTCTCATCTTTTTTTAAATAATTTTTTCATGTATGTATATATTTTTACAAACCCATATATTGTGTATGTTTAATTATTCGACTTACCTTTGAAATTTATGAAAATATAAGATGATAATTTAAATATGATATAAAATTTTAGTTAAATATATATATTTTTTTAATACTTGTTTACTATATTTTATTATGTTTATATTTTATTCTCACATAATTATTGTATGTTTTTGAAAATACATTTTTTATAAACAATTTATAATTAAAGAAAAAGTAATAACAATCAAAATTGAAATCTTTTAACATTACTTATTGAATACAAATATCACAAAATGTTAAATTATGTTTTTTAAGACGATAATTTTATTTGATATTTTATGTTTTTTTTTTAAATATAATAGATAGACACTTTTTTTTATATTTTAGTCACTTAAACTTGAAAAAATTTTAAATAAGTACCTGACTTTTATTTTGTCATTTTTAAATAAAATGAAAAAAATTACATACTTGCTATATTATATTTTAAACATACATAAGTAGATAACTTATATGCTTAAATAGTTATTTACATTAAATTGTACTTCTATTAAATATACGTACAGTAAAAGTGGCACACTATACTTCAGAGAAATGAAGAAAATGTAAAGAAGAAAAAACAAATCTTATCTTGAAATTTCATTTACTGATTAAAAAAACTTTTTCTTCATTTTTTTTTTTATTTTATATTATGTACACAATTTTTATATGTACATAAACATATATGTAATAAAACATTTTTTTTTTATAAGAAAGTTTAAAATACGATTAACTGTTTAAAAAAAAACACAAACAAGAGATAAAGTATCTTAGAAATCACATCACATACAATCGCTCAAACGCTCTTTATATTTTCCTTGATATAAAAAATAAAAAGATCACACAACTTAATATACTATTATGCCATTCCTGAAAAAAAATTTCATACAAATTTTCCTTTTTTTTTGTTCTTATTTTTTTTTTTTTTTTTTGTTTTTTTTTTTTGTTTATAGATATATTTATATTCCAATGAAAGTTTGTTGTACTTTTTCTTAAACTGAGGTAGTTCTACCTATACTCTTCATTATTGATGATCGATATTATCGCATCATTATCAATTTGTTCTCATATACACCTTACCAGTAGAATATCAGTAGATAGTATATAAGTACAATAGAAAAAAATTATTTTGCGGCTATTGTAAAATAAAAGTTCATAACCTTTTTTTTAATTGATGCGACAAGGGCGTTCATTATGGCCTTTCAAGTTGTTTACTTGCATTTTGCATATTTTTTTTTCTATTTCACTGTGATTGTAATAGCACAACTATAATATTCTATATTAAAATACACTTTTACAAATTAAATTATTTTTTAAACAAACAGTACACACTTTTAGATATTATTTTAAAAACTATTTTAAGTTCAGATCGTGATTGTTTAAAAAGAACTACATAATTTAAATAGAAGTAAAATCATATTTCAAACTTTTTCTTTATTTTATTCTATTTTAAAAAATTTAAAAAAGCATTATACTTTTTTTTATAATTTTATAATGAACGTTTTAAAAAGAATCTTTTATCACATACTCTCTACAGCGTTCTGTGTATTTAAAAAAATATATATATTGTAAATATCACATATTAAAATCAGAAATACATAGTATATTTAACAAACGATATAAAGAGACATATGACCTAAGCTTAGCTTATGTTATTTATCAACTAAATTAACTAACTAACATTCATTTGTGGTAATCGAATGATACCAGCACCGTAACCAAACAATCGAACTCTACATGTATTGATGTGACTAGCGCTATAGTTAACTCTACGTTGTAAGGTATACTTTAACTTAAAAAACGCCTGTATCAAACCAAGTCTATTAAACACTTCTGGTTTTTAAGATCAGGTTTTTGGTTTTTAGAATAAAAACATACAACACCGACACATACACTTTACTTACCGCATCAACAACTGGTTAAAGAAAAGAGAGTTTAAGATTGAGATTCATTTTTATACAACAACAAAAAATATACACAAATCACATCACATAAGCTAGAAAGGTAAATCAAGAAAATATTATGTTATCTTCTATTACTAAAATATTATTGTTATTATTTTTTTAGATGTTTTATTTTCATCACAATCGCAAAGCTTCTAACACAAACTGAGATTATGGTAATATTAAACGAGCAGCAATTGTTTGTATCTAACGTCTACATAAAACAAGTCTCTTATCCTTTAGATTGTATTAAAGTGGTTGAAATAAAACAAAGTGCAGTAAGGGGAGGAACGCAGTGGAGACATAAAAAAAAAGAGAAAAAAAAAGGTAATATAATAACAAAGGTAATTTGATAGTGGTAGTCGCAGAGTATAAGAGTTGCTTTGAAAAGCAAAAATCTTATTTGTATATATAAAGATACATATATTATAAAAACTGGCTATAAATGTACGTATACTATATATGATGTACTTAGTATATCAACAAAATACTGAACTAAAAAATTGTTAACATAAGCGTAGGCTTCAACTTCAAAAACAAAACGAAAAAAAAAAACCGACGTAGGTTTAAGGTTTCAACAACAAGGCACACTTGTTTTCCACTCCCTGCGCTATCACCATCATATATATATGTACTTCTTTTTATTAAAAATCTCTTGTCGTCCGTCGTCCTGTTCGATCCTACTCATTAAATCAATGAATTTTTTTCCAATTGGTTTTTTTCTCTTATTTTTATTCCTTTTTTTTTGTTTTAATTTAAAAAAAAAAAAGTGTTTCCATGTTGCCTAAAATGGCCCCTTACATTTTAAAAATTTTGAATGTTATTGATGTATATATAAAATATAAATGTATTATACAAATATACTCTTATTATAATATAATAAAATTTATGTATCTACATAATAGATATAATATATCATTCCATATGCTCGATACAGTTTTCATTCAGTAAAGAGTACAATTATCACATTTAAAACTAATATGCAATGTGACTTTTACTAAAGTTGCAGTCTGTTATTAAAAATTACACGAAACAAATTAAGTTTCAATTTCAAAAACAGAATGTAAATTATTTGTACAAGCAAAAAAAAATAAATAAATAAAAAGTAATTAATAAAATATTTCATGTAATTCCAGTTGTAATTAAAAAAAAACTTAAAAGCTGTATTTTTTTTATTACTATTTTTTTTTTCATTCTTGAAGTTTTAAATTCGATGGGTTCATGAGCAAAATCTATCATTTAAAAGAAAACAAACATTTTCTAAATCAAAAGCGATATTTAAAATTTCAGTTATTTTATTTTTTATTTTGTTCTGTTTGGCTTTCTTTAGATGCAAATTTTGAATTGTTTAAAAAAAAAAATCTTGAAACTATCAATAATAACCAAGCACAACATTTTTTTTTATCAAGTAATTTGAAAAATGAATATGCACGATCTCATATCAATTATGCATACTAATATAAGTTTACTGATGTTTTTTGAAAAAAATTTGCTCTTATTAAAATGTAAGTTGATGAGAAACTAAGATAAAATTGCATCTGGAAAATGAATTTGAAATATGTATGTATGTTATACAGAAATATATATACACATATTGTACTTATTTTAGCACAAGTTTTTTTAAAAATATAATACATCGTGTCATGAAATCAATAAGGATTTTTCACAAAAGAGGCGGAAATATGGCGACACTTTTAAAATATCTTTCAATATTATGAATATTAAATAGATTAGAAGTAGATGCTGCTGCAGTTGTTGATGTTTTTGTTATTATTATTTTTATGCATTTATGATAGAAATGCATGTTTTTTTCAATAAGATTGCTACTGTTTTATAATAAAAACATTCTTTTCTTGAGATAACCATGTTTTTTTCTTTTCAATTTCTTAAGAAAAAAAAAAAGTTAACTAAAAACGAGTAAAACAAGAAAATACGACGACGACGATTCTATTTCTTTTTTTTCAAACATTTTTTTTTTAATTTACGACATAAATCATGTCATATTCACGTTGTAAACGATAAGATATGTATATTTCCATGTATGCATGTTGTCGAAGGTCTTTTTCGCTTAATATCAATCTGTTATGATCTCTATCACTAACAATGCGAACTAATATTAAAATTTTATAGATGAATTTAATGTGATTTGAAGAGAAAAAAAAAAACAATTGGAGGGAAAAAAATAAAATGTAAAAAGTAAACGTGAAAATCACAATAGAAACGATGAAATATTTTTTTAAGAAATTTCTAGAGTGGGAGATAAATATAAATTGAAATAATAATCCAAAAACACGATATTTTATAAATCTAGAAAATATGTATTTTTAAATAAATTGTACGATTTATTTGCTTTATCGTTTGATTTTTTATACATAAATATAACGTTTTTTTATATATTGTATTAAAACGTATCTAAAAATCCAGATTTAAATTAGAATCAGTGTATAAAAGTACGACATAAAGTAGAAAATTAATTTGAAAAGATCAATAGGATAAAAATATATCTCTTACATTTAGATTTACAATGTATAATGAACCAAGAAATTGATATATGATAGAATAATAACATATTGATGAAGATACTACTATAGCATATGAATTCCAAATGTTCTATATAATAAATGCATGAAAGATCTTAAAATGAAATAACTTTAACTTTCATATTGTTTCTCTATTTACGTAAGTTCATACAAAGTATTCATCAACATTATTTATTTTCTTCTCTATAACACATTTTTTCGTATTCCTTACTTTCTAAGTGTGTATCAGATCAGAGCTACATATGTTATGAAATTAATTTCATGGAAGCGATACAATCTCTACCTTATCTATTCGAATAAACTAATTAACATTTGAAAAATACAAAAAAATAAAAAATTTCCACAATTATAAAATTTTTTCGAATTCTAATTTTATTCAAATTTTTTTTTTTCAATTTGAATTTTTCCATATTAAAAAAAAAATGTTGCCTTATATTAAATACACAAGATAAAATGAAAATCTATAATAGAATCGTTATGAAATTCTATAAGCTAAAACGTTTTGAAGTTTTCGACTGATTGATCTAATAAGATTCTTCTCCAAGTCTTTCAATTTCATCGATCAACCAATCAAGTTCATTTTCTGTTAAAACGGGAAATGTTGTAAATACCATTCTAAGGAAATTTCCATAATTTCTATAAGCAAGTGGAGAATATCCAACCATTAGGGTTCCATTTTTGACCATATTTTCTTTGATCCGTGGTGGAATCTAAAAATTAAGAGAAAAAAAACATTTAAAATTAGAAAGAAAAAAAAAAATTATGAGATTTATAAAACTTACAGTATAAAGTTTCTCATGCCATTCTTTAGTTTCTTGAAGCGTTCTCATTGATTTCGGTATATACCAAAAGCAAACATTTGTATATTGAAATTCATCTTGTATCAGTCGAAAACCTTTACGTTTTTGTATTTTTTGAGTAAACAGCTTTGACATTCGTATAGCATGATCAATTAAAATTCCAAAATTTTTAAGACCTCTTGCTTTAAACATAAGCCATAATTTAAATGCATCAATTTTACGACCACATTGAATACTTTTATTTCCTGTATCGTATGATGTATCATAATATTTATCTTGTTGAAATAAATATTTAGCATCTGTACTATTACATTCAGCTAATAAATTTGTTTCTTTTGTGACAAATAATGCACATTGTAATGGAGCACCAATAGCTTTATGAGGATTCCATGAAACTGATTTTGCTCTGTGAACATCTTTTAACAAATGACGATTTTCTGATGATAAAAGTACAGCACCTCCATGACATGCCTAAGTAAATGAAATTAAATAACTAAGTAATTTTCCTCTTCTTTTTTCTTTTTCTTTTTTAACTTCAATTTCAACTTACATCAACATGTAACCAAATTCCATATTTATCACAAATATCAGCAATTTCCGTTAAATTATCAAATGCTCCTAAAACAGTACTTCCGGCTGTAGCATTAACAAAAAATGGTTTTTTATTCTCTTTTAAAGTTTTTTGAATTTTTTCATTTAAATCTTTAGATGACATTTGTCCTTTATGATTAGTTTTTACAAATATATGATTATCTGTTCCAATTCCAAGCCAATGAGCACCTTTTTTGATACTGTAATGTGATTCCTCAGATGTGAAAAGAACCAATTGTGGCATATTAAATAAACCTTGTGTTTTAACGTTTGGTAAAGCTTTATATCTTGCCAAAACCATGCCATACCTATAAAGATAATAAATTTATATATAATTTTTTTTTAAAGTTACATGTTAATGTATTTACATATTTGACATAGATCCTCCAGGAGAAAATATACCATCACCATTTTCATAACCGCATAAATCACAAATTTTTTTTATTATTTCTGTTTCGATGAGAGAAAATACCGGTGCAACTTCGAATGTGTATCTTAAAAAAAAATAATTCAGATTTTTAGCGCTAAAACACTTTATTTTTTTAATTTTTTTTTTTCAGTAACTTACGCACTTGTATTGAGAGCTTCAGTTATCCAAGCTCCAGCCAATCCATAAGGATCCATTTGAGCAAAAAGTTGATTATGAAATCTTGGATGATTCGTTTTAACTGAATATTTAATTATTTTTTGGCAAATATCTGAAAGCTTTTCATTATTGTTTTGCTCCTTATCATGAATTGAAAGATCAATAATTTTCTAAATAAAAACAAACAGAAAACGAATGTTATTAAAATACATTGCATTGAATACAAAAAAAAACTGCGCTATTTTTTCCTAAATTTCATTTTAAAATTATTATAAAAGATACATCTTGTACGTAAATTAATCTTTACCTTTAATTGATCAGGTTGAACAAATTCCACAATTTTTTCATTATTACTGGTGTTTAAAGCATTTCCACTTTTTAACAAATCATAAATATTTTCTAAAAATTTCCAATCATCTTCTAATGATTTAGCTATATTTTGAACTTTATTCATTATTATCTAAAGAAAAAAATAAACATACACTTAAATATAAATTATCTGAAATCTTCAAATTATTTTTTTACTCGTTATTTAACACATTCGTTAAGGTCGAGGTATAGATCACGACTAAAGTAGCAAACCAAAAATCTATTTTAAATATGAATTTCTTCTTTTGAAAACAAGAAAATTCGACAGCACAATATGTTTTTTTTTATTTGTGAACATTGAACAATAACAATAGCGATATTAAAAGTAAATAATTTTTTTTTTTTTTTTTTTTTCGAAAAAAAAAATACCAATTAAGTGCTTTTACATACACAAAATATCTAAGTACTATCTGAATAATATGATCAAGAGTGGTAAAAAAAATTAAACACATGGGAACAGAGACTTTAAGAGTTTAACTCTAGATTTATTATGATTATCATGCGAATCACGATCATTAATGTTAGTAGATACGAGTATGTATACATACATACATACATATTATATGTATTTGATTCCAATTTAATTATTTTAATTCAATTAATTTTCATTCATTTTTTCCTAAATACATTATCTTGCCCATATAATTTCTATATGTACACATAATTGATATGTGTAGTTCAATTGTGATAATGATTAATCGGATGTGTTGGGTCATCCAATATACATACATATTATATATTATATATATTGATAAGACAATATAAATGCAAATTTTTCATTATATATACGCACCAGTCTGGATTTTTGATGCATTATTAATCGATAAAATTAAGTAGTTATTAGGACAGAGACCTTTATAATTTAATAATGATAACATGAAAAATTTTGAATTTGTCTTATCTAATGAAAGAAATTTGGGTTTATGGAATTTTTACGATGTTGATACTACTCTTAAATTTATTATTTATTTTATTTAAAATTAAACTACATACTTACAATTGACAATTATCTAAATCAATTGTATACTATTTTTGTTTACTTCTTCATTAATATTATGCGTGTTGTGGAAAAATTATACTCGATAAGAATTAAAACGAGTAAATAGAAAAATGAGGAGAAAATAAATAATAATTGATTATTTAATAAAGTTTAGAAAACATAAAGTCCAAGCAAATAGATTTTCAGCAAGTAATTTCTCTTATCATAACGGTACCGAAAAAAATATACGTAGATATTATATCTGTTAGAAAAATAGCAATAAATTTAAAGAAAAGCGAATAGTATAATTGCACAAGAAAATTTTTTAAACTTTTTTTAAAAGTAGTGCCTTCCATTGTGTAATATAAACATCTTCAAAACAGATATATGAAACTGATTAATGATAAATAACATCTAACGTAACATCACTGCAACACCGCAAAGATTTTGCCTCTCTAGCTTTGTTTTACAGATACTACCATATAAGTGTTCTAATGAAATTCAAAGTATCAAGGAATACAAGATATTCCATGAAAACCCATGAATTCTATCTGAAGGTGGTTGGAGGGAGAAGGATTTCAGGTACATATTTTATTCATATATCACCCTGTAAGCCCTAAACTCTATTCATCTTACAGCAGTTTGATCTTTGGAAGAAATGTAGAGAACCCTTCGCCAAACTCAAAATTTTGTTCAACCCAAAAAGCACAAAAATAAATGCTCAAGGCGATCTGAAAACCAAAGTCTCCTGTCGTGTAAACTTACCTTTATGCTGTTGCTGTTGCTGCTAGGTTTAAGAGCAAAGTTTTCTAACGGCTTTCGCTGTCGCTGCTAGGTTGTTTTTTTCGGGTTATATATTTTGCTCAAAAAGGAAAGATTCATGATACTGCTGCTGCCCGCTGCCGATGAATTTATTCTCGTATTTTTCGTTTGACATATGATTCACGACAAACAAAGTTTTTGTTCCTATATTTTGGATTGTCATTTTAATATTTTTATCTTTGAAAATATACTTTTGTGAGAAATAAAAACTGGTCACCAAAACAAAGCAACAATGGTAAGATTATTATTTTGTTTTTCTCTTTATATGGGTAAATTTTAATACATGTTGCAAATTTAATTAAAGTTTCAATTTGGAAATTTCAATATGATGTTTCCCGATAGTGGAAGACCATTCTCAAGCTCATACAAGTGTTACTCGATTTTGATGCTTCCTGGGAATGAAAGACGAGATGTTGAAAAAGGAGGAAAAAGTATATAAGTTGAATTTCTCGAAATCGTGAAAATATTAACATTTTTGTGTTTCAGTCATAATGCCACCATCTGCATTAGACCAGTTAACAAGACTGAATGTAGAATATCCGATGTTATTTAAATTATCAAATAATCAAAAACATCGTATTACGCATGCAGGAGTTTTGGAATTTGTTGCTGATGAAGGGAAAGTTTATTTACCATATTGGGTAAAAATTTAAAAATCATTTTTAGTTTCTTATTTTGTAAATAAATTAATTAATTCTTGCTAGATGATGCGAAATCTATTCTTAGAAGAAGGTGATTTTCTGCAAGTTGAAAGTGTTTCATTACCTGTAGCTACATTCTCAAAATTTCAACCACAAAGTACAGATTTTCTTGATATAACAAATCCTAAAGCCGTACTTGAAAATGCTTTACGAAATTTTGCTTGTTTGACAACTGGCGATTTGATTGCTATTATGTATAATCAAAGAACATATGAATTGTGCGTGCTTGAAACAAAACCGGGAAATGCAGTTACTATCATTGAATGTGATATGAATGTAAGTTAACGAAATTGCATTGTAGAGAAAAAGATAAAACAGAATGTTATTTTTGTTAGGTTGAATTTGAAGCACCAGTGGGTTATACAGAACCAAATGTACATAACAAAGTAAATGATCCAGAACCTACACCAGAAATGACCGCAATGGAAGAAGATACACTTAATAATTTCTGTGGTGAAGGTATTCGTCTTGACGGTAAAAAGAAAAAGTGTAATCAAAATTCTCAACCGATTTCAAAAAAAGTAGAATAAAAATTTGCTTAAAATTCAAGATATACATATAAACTTATACTCTCATTATTTTAAGGCTCAGTCTCGAGGAATACCCGACTATGATCATCCTTATGGTTTACTTAGATTTGATCGTTCCATTAAGCCAATCAGTGATATTGTTCCGAAAAAAGAAGAAGTTGATGATGAGTCTGATGACACTTTTAATGGACAAGGATTTTCTTTGAAAAAGGGCAGAAAATAAAATAAGAAATAATGATATAAAAATTACATGATATATCAGTACATTAAAATTTATACTTAAGATCCATAATTTCTTCATTTATTTTTCACTCGACAATAAATTGAATAAGTGGAAGAAATTTTAAAAATAGTGTTCTATTAGGCCTAGAAAAGAGCCAAAATCAACAATTCTCATGTTCATAATTATCTTGGATAGTCTTCAATGGAATTGTCTAAAACGTTACAATACGACAGGTATTGAGTTGAATAAGAGAACTCATGTTTTGCATGTAAAGTAAAATATTTTCAGAAAAAAATGAACCTAGAATTTCAGTCTTCTTGGAATTTTCCTGATTTGTCTTTTCTATTTGTGATGTCGACAGGGACAGGACCCCTGTTGGATAAAGATAATATTCTATTTTTTATGGAAAGGACAAGACTGATCTAATGTCCACCAGGGTTGCCACTGACTCTGACTGACCAAAACAAAAGTAGTATAAAGTTAAAGGAAATTTTGAAAAGTTTTGATGCTTTCAAAAAGTAGCAAAACCAGAAAAAAAATCTTAGTAGTTTTGCTACTAAAGTAGCAAAGTGGCAACTCTGTTTGTAATTATAAAACTGTCAAAAATCAACCGGTTGGCTTTTTTTAAATTCTGTTTTATTTTATTATTCATTGTTGTTTGTGTGCATAGTGACTTTATTTATCGCTTATCTATAGTTTTAAATTTTATTAATTATAATTAAGCTCAATAAATAATAAATAAAAATGAAGAACGTAGTCGATGTGATGTCTATCCAACAGCGGGATACAGCTTTGCGTAATCAAAAGAGTACACCAATTAATTATAAAGTTGAAAGTATGAAAGGATTAGCACCACGATTTTTATTTGAATGTTCGATTAAATTAAATATGAAACCACTAACTTCAGCCACTGCTGCTATCATATTTCATAAATTTTATAGAGAAGTTGATGCAACGAATTATGATGAATATTTAATTGCTTCAGCATCATTATATTTAGCAGGAAAAATAAAAGATGATCCTGTTAAGATACGTGATGTTATAAATGTGGCACATTGTACATTAAATAGAGCTTCAAGTCCATTAGAACTAGGTGAAGAATATTGGTCTGTACGTGATGCAATTGTACAAGCTGAATTATTGATAACACGAATTGAAAAATTCGAATTAAATATATCACATCCTCATAAATATATGTTGTATTATATGAAAACATTAAAAGATTGGTTTGGTGAAAATAAGTGGAATTCAATGCCAGTAGCAAAAACTGCATTTTCGTTTCTACAAGATTTTCATCATAGTCCTTCAATATTAAATTTTAAACCATCACATATTGCAATTTGTTGTTTGTCGTTAGCATTACAAACATATGGGATTCAAGTGCCATTAATAGATGAATCTGAAGAATCTTCAACATGGTACCAGATATTTGTTAAAGATTTATCAAAAGATAAACTTTGGGAAATAATAGAATGTATTATAGATGTATATAATTCAGAGACAGAAATTGATAGGAACTTATTAAATCATAAATGATGAGAACAATCTCTCGAAGTTTTAAATCCAACCAAGCAAGTGAATTTGTTTTATCATCAATTAAATATAAAAGAAAGTTATTTATAAATGAAAATAAATATTGTAATAAACTTATTTCAAATGAAAAATTAAAACTCCGAATAAATTTAACTCTACAGAAATTTTATTGTGTATGTGTATTGTGTATGATTTATGATGGTTTCTTTAAAATGTCATCAGCTATGGCTTTTTCTCTAGCTACTTTAACTAGGGCTTCAAAAGACCTTGGTTCCCATACTGACAGATCAGCTAATACTTTCCTAAAAATCAACAATTACATATTTCCTTTCGTCAAAAACCATAATTTTCTTTTTTACCTGTTTAATAAAATATCGGAACGAACTAAACCCTCTTTGAAAATTTCACCAGGAATATCATATTGCTCACTGCCAGCGGAAAATCTTGTTGTCCAAAGCTCTTTCATGTCTAATTTTTTTAATTTTCTCCCTTTTGTGCAATATTGCAATGCTCTGTGAACATTTCTAATTGCTATAGAATAACAATTCCTTCGTCTACCAATGAAATGCTGAAAAAATATGTTTCCAAGATATTTTTTTTTTTAAATGGATTATAAAAGTGAAAAGAAAATGTGAGTTATTTACCGCAGATAATTTGAATATTTTTCTTTTTCTCCAAAATTCATCTGGACCTCGGCTTCTTACAAATAAAGCTAGTGTTTGAAAAACCATTATTTTTCTTTAAAAATTACTAGAATTACAAATTATTTAAGAAATAAGAAATTAAAATTCAAACAGCAAAATTGACAAAAAATTCATGCGAAACGAACAGCTGTTAATTCTTCTTCTTTTTAATTTACTTACTTAGCAATTTTGAACATAGTAAACACATATTCATAGACTACCAATTACCATCAATGTTGCTACTCGAAAAAAAAATGCTTTCGGTCCATTTCTATTCGAAAAAAAGTACCAAAATTGAAGCAAAAATGCTAGTTGTCTTTTTCAAACTAACTGTTTTTTTATATCCGAGCACTACATTCCTCAATATTTCATTTTTGTTGTCTCAATCATATTTATTCAATTACAAATCGAATTCATTATATCTTGAAAGCCTCTAGTATAACGATGGTGATCTATATATGTATGTCCGTCTTTGGTAAAAATAATTTCCACCAAGAAACATAACCTTAAAATTGTCGGTGTATATGTTCCATCAACTCAACCATCACGTTGTTTTGCTTGTTACTTCTCGAGTTCAGTTTTTCTCTCAGATTTATTTTTCAAATTCATCAATCCGAAAGGATTATTTTTTAAACAGCAATTATGTCTTCTGAAGAAGGTAAACATACTTCAATTATTTCAATAAATCTCAACTTTCATCTAAAATTATATTTTACATTAATTTTTTTTTTTTTTGTAGAATATAAAAACTGGCTATGCAGAACAGAAAAAACATTTGAAGATAATTTAAAATTTGCAATAAATTCTTTAAAATCATCAGAATTTACGTTAACATCAAAATATGAAATTGCAATAAAATGGTTTTCTGATAATTTTCATAATGAATTTCAAAAAATAATTGATAAAATAGATGATTTAAAATTTTCGGATTTATGGATATTAATTCGTGAATTTATAGATTATAGATTTCCAATAGAATTAGTTGATATTGATATAAAAAAGATTGCTGTTCAAACATGGATCGATATAGCTAATAAAGATGTACAATCATCAGAATTATTAAAGAACATATGTGAAATTCTATCAATATTATGTACACATAACAGTTATCAGGATTGTTATAAATTTTCATATGAAGTATATTGTGAATTAACAAAAGTTTTATTCAAATGCTATGAGAATTACATAAATAATTTATCAAGATCATCAGAAGTATCTTTAACAACTGAAAATAAATTCATCATGGATATTATTACAAATTTAACCGATTTTATTAAACGTTTATCAAATATTGAAGAATTTGAAAAAGTATTTACAAATATTCTATTACAACCATTATTAGAATGTTATATTACATTAAAAATAAATAATATGAATTATTTTAATGAATTTTTTGGTATTATTAAAATAATTCATTTAAATAATATTAAACTATATGAATTAGAAAATTGTATTAAATTTGATTATCATATTATGTTAATTTATTTTGAATTTTTAATATCACATTATAATGGTCATATAACATTTTTAAAAAATTTATTAAATTTTGTATTTATTGGTATGAAAAAATTTAATGAATATAAAAATATAAATATACATTTAATTGTTATTATACAATTAATTAATTTATTACATAAATATGATGTAAAATTAAATTTTGATATATCATCATTAGATTCAGATATAAAAAAAATTGATGATGATAATAATAAAAAATCAATAACAACAGCATTACAATTTATTTCAAAAAATGTACAATTAATTTTTAATAATTATTATAATAAAACATCAAATTTTCAATTAATTTTACAATTATTATGTTCTGTAATTAATTTAAATCCAATTATATTTGAATATTCAATTTATGATATATTAGTAAAATGTATGTTTATACAAAAATATGATAAAAAATGCTATGAAAATTATGAATATTTTTTAAAATTAATTTTAAATATGTTTAAAAAATTAAGTCGTAGTGAAAAATTCATATCGAATTTATTACAAATGATTAAAGAGCATTTAAAAATTAATAAAATTTCAAAATATTGTAAAAGAAAAATTAAAGATGAAAATTATGATAATGTAATTGTTAAAAAAAAGAAATCAAAAATTAATGAACATGATGACAATGATACAGATATAAAAGAAAATCCAGATGAAAATATTCGAGATATATTCAGTAATAATGATTATTTAAAACTTTTATGTAATG
Source organism: Bombylius discolor (assembly GCA_939192795.1). Lineage (NCBI taxonomy): Eukaryota > Metazoa > Arthropoda > Insecta > Diptera > Bombyliidae > Bombylius > Bombylius discolor. The sequence goes on from OW584241.1 coordinate 41,304,471, forward strand.
AATTAAATAACGGTGACAATAACAACAATAATAACGATAATGATAATTGTAAATTATTGAAAAATGATAATATTTTATTTAATTCATGGTCAAATATTGAATTTGCATGGCCAACATATAAAATTGGTTATAAAGAATTTTCAATGAAATTTATTTCATCATTAATGACAAAACCATCATTAGTTATATGGAAAACATTGATATTTTCATTAAAGGATATTATTGAAAATTTAAATACAATAAATAATGTTACAGATATTAATGATGAATTATTATTTTTAATTGATTTAAATTCATCAATATTTTGTCAATATTTAATGGGTACAAATATAATGGAACAATCAAATAATTATTGGAATGATATTAAAAATAATTTACAATTAACATTTCAATTATTAAAAAATTATGGTAAAATATTATTAAATTATGAATATAATAATCGTTTAATGAATACATTTTTACAATTATGCTATAATTTAAATAAATTCTATTTAATATTATATTATTATTGTCCAGATTCAATTAAAAATAATTTAATAAATAATGATAATGATAATGAATTAAAATTAATTAAAAATTTACATTTAAATTATTTAACTAAAGATGAATGGTATTTAATTGAACAACGTATTATTAATTTTGGTAATTATAATTGTAAATACTTTATTGATTGTATTTATTTACAAAAATTAAAATCACAAATATTATTTTCAACACAACAAATTACAACAATAGAATTAAATTATAATAAAAAATTAAATGCTAAAAAATATTTATTATCATCAACATTAACTGATATTGAACAAATTAAACATATTTTTAACAATGAAATAAATTTATCAAATGATTGGTTAATAAATTATTTTAATAATAATGAAAAAATTCAAATATGTGAATTAATGATTAAATTAAATTCATCATGTTTAAATATTGAATTTTTAAAACAATTTACTGAAAATCATTATTTTTTCGAATTAATTATTTTACATTTATATAAATTAATTGGAGATGAATGTTTTAAAAAATCAAAAAAATCTATTTTAAAATCAATTAATTTTAATGAAATTATATCATTAAAGAATAATGATTTAATTGATGACAATTATGAAGAAAATGAACAAAGAATTCATGAAATTGTTAAATTAATTAATGATAAAAATATTGAATATTCAATAAAACATTGTTCAATAGAAGAAATTGAAAAAATCTTAAAGATTCTAGTCGATTTACCAATTGGATTTTGTAAAACAACAACAAAAGCATTAATTTTTGTAATTAATTTATCTTTATATAGAGATTTATTAGCATCGAATGGTGCACATTGTATAACATTATGCTTTCAAATTTTTAAAGGTACACTTTTTTTTTTTATTTTTTTTTTATTTTTAAAAATATTTCAATTATTCAAAATATACCAAAAGCTCTCAAATTGAACGGTGTTTTTTTTATTAGAACATTGTAATTTGAGAGCTCTAATTCAACATTCAATACAATGTTCTCACAAATTTATTAAATAATTAATTTTTTATTTTTTTATTTTCAGATATTTTATATTTTGGTGAATCATTAAAAATTTTCAATTATTTTAATATTGAAAATTTATTACTATATTTTCCACCATTAGAAACAATTGAATTTTATAAATTAATATTTAATTCATTTGAAAAAGATCTTGATAATGGTGAATTATGTTTAAATAATATTCATAAATTATATAAAAAAAATTCTTTAAATATTTTAAAAAATGATAATTATTTAAAATTATTAATTACATTAATTGAATCAATATCAAATAAAAAATTAACAAAATTTAAAAAATATCAAGATAAATTTCTATCAATATTTATTAATTATGTTGCTGATTATTTTAAAGATGATAAAATAAATCAAAATAATAATGATAATGAAAATAATAAAAAATTCATATTACAAACATTACCAGCATATATTGTTTATATTTCATCACATTTAGGAAAAATAAAAAATAATGATGAAATTGATGAAAATTTTAAAAGAATATGTAAATTTTATATTGGATATTCGGTAAGTTGAAACTAATTTTTTTTTCTTAAATTTATTACCTTAAATTTATTTTTCAATATATATTTTTCTTTGCTTTTCAATTCAGATCGATTGTAATAACTCGTATGCAGTAAAATTAATTAATATTGCTCTAATATTCAGATTATCAATAAATTTTCAAACAGATGAAATTGAATTTGTTTTACAAGAATATTGGAAACAATTAGAAAAATGTTTTAGAGATAGCGAAGTAAATATGGAAAATGCTAAAATTATAATAAAATTAATAACAAGTTTTAAAAGTGTAGAAGAATTTCAAAAAATTTTAACAAATTTAAGTGAAGTAAGTTTTATAAAAAAGTTTTTTTTTTTTTGGAAAGTGGTATAAGTCCATTTATGGTGTAAAATGAGTATTAAAAAAAATTTTCAGATTAGGATAAATATTAAAATTATGGATTATTATTTATTTCCACCATGAAATAAATTTTTACATGGTAATAGTATGGAAAAATCTGAAATAGCTCAAAATAAAACAGATTGGACTTATACCACTTTTATAAAATAAACGCTTCGAATAATTATTAAAAAACCCTTTTCTAAATAATATAAATTTTTTTTTCTAGATCTGTGATGTTAATCAAAATCAATATGTTTGTAACATTTTATCTCTAATGGCCAAAGGTCATTTAAATACTGTTAAAGGAGCAGTAAGTATTAATTATTTATTTGTTTTTTCTTAGTAATAAATTTTCAATTACCTATTTTTTTTTTTTTTTAATTTTTTTATTCTAGATTTTCAATGAATATTTTAAAGAAATAATGTTTAAAATGATGTATCAATTAAAAAAGGATAATGATTTAATTAATATTGAAGATTATAATACAATATTAAATATTATAAATTGTGAAAGAATATTTTGTGAAAATAATAAAATTCCAATATCAATGGATCATATTGATAATATTCTAACAATTTTAATGGAAATCAATATAAAAAAATTTATATTCGATGATATAAAAGATGATAATATATTTTATTTACTTCATAAAAATATGAGTGAATTATGTTTATCATTAATTAAATATCGTCATAAATTATTAATTGATCGTATACCACAATTTATATATGTTTATAAAGATTTATTACAATCATTATGCTGGTATAAATCAGAACGTGATAAAAATAATAAAATAAATGAAGAAGAATTGAATAATTTAGAAGAATTAGCAATTAAATTAGAAAAGTAAGTAATCAAAAAAAAAAAAAAAAAAAAAAGGGGTAGACAATATTTAATTACATAATTATTATACTACTATAATTAATTACTTTTTTTTCTTCTTCTAATTTCAGTCTTATGCATTTAATATCATCGCATAGTAGTAAAGAAATCAAAAGAATTGCACCGTATTTACTGACATTTACAATTAATTTAATGATATCTAGTAAAAAACCAATTACACTGTATCCGAAGGTAATATATTTTTTTAAATTTTTTATTTACTTATATTTCTTATTCTTTTATTTATTTATTTTTTTGTCATTATTTATGCAGATAAAATCTCGTATTGAAAACATATGTTTTGATTTAATTTCTGTATGTGATCATCGTGTTGGTAGTTTCATTTTACGATGCTCAAATGACGCAACAAAACAAATTTATGAAACATTACGAAAAGATTATCAAAAATATAAATTCAAAGGGAAAATTTAAATTATATTTGTGGAATAAATATTTTATTTTTTTAGTGTTAGTAGATTTAATGTAATTTTTTGTAAGAAAAATAAATTGAATTGTTATTTTTGAATAAATTTGTGTTTTGTTATTGACTTCATGAAGTTCATAATCATAAATCAAATTAACTTGAAAGTGCTCCGTTCCTATAACTTTGATAGAAAATAATTGTATTCTCATTGTTGAATGATGCATTTGAACTTTTGTAGATTATAAGAGGGGGTAGAACGTTCCACAATTTGTTTCCGATGACATTACAGCTCAAATCGAGTCAGTGGGACTATTCAAGTTAACTTGTGTTTTCTAGACCGTTTTTATTGTCATAAATTTCCACAATTTGAGGGTTCTATATTAATTAAAAATTGATCATATTTCAATGTTCTTTCTCGAAAGATGGCTTCAGATAGAATTCATGGATTCGTGCGGAAAACATTTTGGACTATAGAACACCTACCATGGTAGTATCAATAAAACATTCATCATTTACTCAGAGCATTGTATAATAAGCCTTTTAATAACTCCTTTTCCTTGTCAATTGTCTCACAGTTCCAATATTAACAGATTTGGTCTTACGAAAAATAATAATAAAAAAACAAAACAATTTTTTTTTTACTGTGTCAATATTTAATTTTATTTAGTTATTATTTCATTTTAAATTTAATAAAATAAATTTTTAATTATTATTATTCATGACAGCTGATGTCAATACAATTTTACTTATATATTTTAATTATTTTTTTACTTTTTTTTTTAAATTTATTATATCTTCAACGTGTGAATAGAGAAATATTTCTTTATATATATATTTTCCGACGATTATTTATTTATTTTTTTCAAGCTTATAAAAAAAGCACATTATATTATTTTTCTTCCGACTTCTATTTTAAAAAAAAATGTAAGCTAAATCAACTATTATTATTCTAAATACGATTTAAAGAAAGTAATGTGCAGTAAATAATTAATTTATTATTCAAAAATAAATTTAAAAAAAAAAATAATTCAATTTGAAATTCACATTCATTTTACTGAATTAAAAACAAAAAAAAAGAAAGAAAATTACAATTTTTCTAGAAATTTAAATGAATTTATTTATTTTTTTATTTGAAAATTTCGTTCGGTATGTGTGAATTTTTAATTATTCTCTTATTAAATAAAAAGGCAGGAAAAAAAACTGATAAATAGAAAGAGACACCTACCTATGTAATATTTCATATTTCAATATAAAATTATATATATTTTTTTTAAATTAAAATGTTTAATTTTATTTTTGAAAATTGTATAATCATTACGTTTCAGTACAGCGCATTTTATATTAGAGAAATAGTACACATAATAACAATTATTCATATTTTTTTAAATAATTTTTTTTACTTAAAATACTTCTTGTTCTCAAAGAATCAATAATCAAGAAATATCTTATTACATATTTGAAAAAATTTAATTTTTAACTGGGCTTAGAAGATGACATACATAATTTATAATTTTGTAATGTTAAAGTGAAGGATAGACATTTATTATGCGAGAAATTTTAACAAATATTTTCGTTCTTTTTTTTTCATAATAAATTTCATATTTTTAACGATATGAAATTTTGAAAAAACCTTGATTTTTTTTTTTTTTACAAGTTCAATATATTTTTTGAACTGTGATCATATTACACAATTTAATTGAATTATTTATAATTATATTTTTTATTCATAACTTCTGCTGCTGTCGTTTTGTTGTTTTTTACCTAAAATTTTCATTTTCAACTTTATGTTACTATTTTTGAATTTTTCTTCTTTATTAAGGAATATTACAGAAAATTAAAAAATTAGTTGAGAATAGGGAAAAATGGATCACATTTCACATTAAACTAATTGGAATTATAAAGATGAAATATTATTGTTAAATTGAAAAAATAGAAGAAAAAAAAGCAAAAGGAAAGACGAGAAATGTGAAATAAATAAAAATTAATGGAGAACGATTTTTTTCTTCTCCTGAATACCAGTTTCTGGTTTGTTTTTTGTTTTGCTTTTTTAAATCTTAGATGCATATTGGCTTATAAACTTTTGTGTATACTTTTTCTTTTTCTAATTTGATTTATTTTTTCTTTTAAAAATTTTATTTTTTCTTAGTTCTATTTTCTATTCTTCATAATATTCTGGTTCATAATAATAATATTCTCTTTCCTGGAAAATGAACAAAAATGAGAAGGAAAAAAAAATTTTTGTTTTCTATGAAAAACAATAAACAAAAAAAAATAAAAGATTAGAAAGAAGAAAGAAAAGAAAAAGTTATTCTACATCCATAGTATCCTCAGCATAATGATTAGGTGTGGCCTTTTCGTGCGATTGCTGTTGTTGTTTGCCTGTTGCATTAGTACTGTTATTTACATCACCATTTTGTTCAGATTGTTGTTGTTGTTGATCAGAATTTTGTTGTGATTTAGATTGTTGTTGCTGTTGTTGATTACCAGCAGTTGCTGGTGGTGTTTGGGGTTTTGGTTTTGGTCTATTCAATACTGAATTAACACATGTTGTTAATGTATGATATTCATGACGTATATCAGATAATTTAACTGGTGGATCAATTGTTTTTGGTGTACGTTGAAATTTATTACGTATATCATCTAACCATTTTTGAGTTTTATCAGCTGCTTCAGTTATATTTATTATTTCAGTTTCAGTTAAATGTTCATATTTTTGTGAACCAGAACGATATTCATCAATAACTTTACGTGCCATCTGTATTGCATGTCCAATTTCATCGAATGCATTAGGTTGTTGTTCATATTCTTGGCAACGTTGTTTAATTGGATCTGTTTGTGAATGTAATGTATTCAATTTTTGTTTATATATATCTTTATCACAATCTTCTCCTTCTTCATATAACCAATTTTCTAAATCATTTAATTGATTACAAATATTTTCTCGATCACCATTATTTATATATGGAGCCAATGGACCATCCTCCTATTTTTGTAAAAAAGAAAAAATAATTTTATTGAATATATTTGTACACTTTTTTTTTTCATACTTTCTTGACATACAACCAAAAAAAAAAGTGTTCAAAACAATGTTACCTGTAATTTTTCCCTCATATCATAAACATATTCTTCTAATGCATTTCTAGCATCAACACGAGCTTTCTCTTGTTCATCATTTTCAATCATTTTTGATTCTTGTTCATGGTATTTTTGTAAATCATTATGTGAATAACCATGAGTTCTAGCTTCTAATGGTAATTCAATTAATTTTGATGTTGCTTTCTTTTTCTTATCCTTAAAGGAGAAAAAAATCATTTTATAATTCCGAAAATAAAACAGACATATGTAAATAATTAAAAGTAAACGAATTTATTGAACCTTACAGAAAAAAAAAACTAAGACAAGTTATACACAATATTTACATTTTTAAAAAAAAAAAATGATAATGAGTACTGAAATGCATCATAAGTGTGTGAGTTAATAAAAATTATAAGGAAGGGGGAAATAAAAGTTTTTTAATGAAATTCATGATAAAAATGATAATGATGATGATAAGCAGAAAATAAAATTTAGCTGCACCCTGTATATATCCACAAACACAAGAAAATGGAAAGAAAAACAAACAGGAATTACAACATGTAATGCCAATCAGCCCCTATCACAATTTTTTTTCCCCAAATAAAATCATAAACAAAAAAAAATAATTGAGGTACAAAGCAACTTGCATGTTTTTACAAAAATTTAAAACCAAATTTTTTTTTTAATGTCAAATTGGGCTCTTTTTTCATGAAAATAAACAAAAGCTAAAAAGCACTTATTAATATAATTATTATTACTGCTATCCTTATAATAAAATAGGTATCACAAAATCTTTTAATTTTGTTTGTTTAAGCTCGGCCTCATCGAGTTCTACAGAGGAGTAATTTTTTTTACCACAATTTCAGAATTTTGTTCTTGTCTTAATACAATTACTGGCATTTTTTTTTGTGGAGTACACAGGGTAGGCGCAAACGCGGTCAATTAATTACATAAAATAAATCTTTCGATGTTTTTTCTTAAAAAAAAAATTTCACTTTTTACAAACAAACAAAAAAAAAAGAAGAAAAAGAAGAGAAATGATGAAATAAAAAATAGAAAGATTCGCGATTAAAAGATGTGAAAAAAAACAAAATTACGAAATTAATTTAAAGAGAATACGAGGAAAAAACAAAATAATAAAAATTATAAAAAAAAAAACAAATATGCTCTGAGAATAAGAAACAAGAACAAAAAAATATATATAACTAGAAAAGTCCTTTCTTTTTTACAAAATGGAAAATAAAAATGTTAGTAATTTTTATATGCTTTTTTTTTCTTTTCAATGTGAAAACGTACCGAAGTAAACCATCCCTTGACCCGTTGAGCCCACCCTTGTCCTCCTGGTGATGAGGCTGTTGGCGAATTTGGACTATTTAAACCGGTATCATCATATTCATAAGCGGCCTATTTATTGGAGGGTTTATAGTCATTATTTCTCCAAATTATCAGATTTTTTTTTTGTTTTTGTTTACATCAACAATAACAAATAATTCCAAAAAAAGGAGCAAGGAATTTTACATTTTTTATAGGTTCGGTTTTTATTTTAGAAAAAAAAAATAATGTTGGCTTTGTATTTACAGTTTAAAAAAAAAAAAAAAACATTTTTTCTAATTTCGAATATCCTATAAATCCTATTTAAATTTGATGTAAAACGAAAATTGTGTCTTATGTGTGCGTTTTTCATGTTCACAGGACGAGAATCATAATACAAAATTAAACATTTTTTAAACAATACAAGTAAAAAAAATTGTTATTAAAATGAAACAATCTATTAATTAAGTGTATAATCATGGTTAAAATTTAAAAATTAATATTTCTGCTAGGGTTCTTATGCTAATAGTACAATATTTAGTCTTTTTTATTATTTAAATTCTAAATATTGAAAATTAACAGAGTATTCATATTTCTTAACTTCAAAAGGGATTTTTAATTTCAACAAAGTTTTGATATAAAAAAAAATAATTACACTTTATGTGCTACACCACGAATTATTTTTAAATACAAAACCAACAACTCAATGATTGCTTCATTCAATTTTATCTTGAAAAATACATTTTTTGACAAATCTCCGAGATTCAGTATTCACAAAAATATTTAAGGTTTTTCTTGTGCATGTTCTTTTTGTGTTAGAAATATGTATTTTCTTGTAGAAAGAATTCAAAAAATGTCCTTTCCTTTCGTTTTTTAATTTAATCTATACTAAAAAAAGATAGAAAACCTTCAACATATCTGCTAAGTTTCGCTCTTGTTTATTAATCGTCTACGCTACTACACCTGGAGTATAAAATTACCACAACCTAAAAAAATATATATTTGGTATTCAAAAAGGGTGTGTGTGATAGAAAACAGATATGACTATATTGACTTCAAGATGTCTTAAGGTAATTTCAGATTTAATACAATTAAGTACACGAAGTATTGCAATGATAGCTCGAATGAACCTAACTCATCTTTCGTCATCTTTCGCTTGGCTGTTGTTTATATATAATTTATTTTATGTAACCTCATTTTGTATGTCGTCTCATTTCTTGAAGGCCATTATGGTTATCTTTAAGCTTTGTTAAGATTTGACAGAAACAAGCTACCCCTTATAGAGATTTTATGAAATTTCTTAGGGAAGCTAAAGTTCATTATGGACATACGAAACCTCAATTATTTTTGTGAATGCTGCATGTACATATGTATGTATGTAAAATTTATATATAAAAGCCAAGTGCAAGTATTATAATTACGAATCAATCATTGAAGTACTTACAAAGTGAAAAACAAAAATGAATAAAACGGAGGAAAAAAAAGTTATCTAAAGAAGACTTTACCTCCGGTACAACTTCCATAGGTTCTTCTGGTTGCTGCTGGTCATTAGCATTTTGTTGTTGCCCTTGTTCTTCGTTCGCTGCAGCCGTTTGTTGCTGTTCATTTTCCGTAGTTTCTTTCTTTTCAACAAGTGAAGCACTTGAAATTAAAACAATACCATGATGATTAATGCGTACTTTAACTTTAACTTCTTGTGCTTCACCCTTATCATTTGGCCGGATATCTTTAATATGCCATTTACCGATTACTGGATCAGGATATGGAATCTGTTGAGCATATGATACTTGCATATTGAATGGTTCACGTCGAAATAGTGTTAATAGACGGCTAAATGGTGCAGAATGAAATGCTGGAAATACTTCCATTTCACCATGTCCACCCTGTTGTCCATTTTCACCATCCCAGCTAACTTTTACAGCATAATTTTGAATATCAGTTACAGAAAATTCACGTACACGTACTGCTGGTGACATTATTGCACACATTAATGCACCACCACGTGATACTGATTCATCTTGATTCAATGTTGTACTACATTGTTTACCAAATGTTTGTTCAATTAATGTTTTAATTGCTGGAATACGTGTTGAACCACCAACAACTTCTACTGAGTGAATTTCATCTAATGATAAATTTGAATTTTTCAAACATTTACGTAATGTTTGATCAACACGTTGTAATAAATGACTACACAGTTCTTCCATTGTAGTACGTTGCATACTTGAATGTACATCAATTTCTTCCATGAAGCATTCAATATTTAATGGAAGTTTTGTACTATTCGCTGACATTTGTTTTTTCAATTTTTCAACTTCAGTTAAAAGCCTCAAGTATGCTCTATAACAGTAAATAAAGCGTTTTAAAAAAAACATATGTCAATTTCCTTTTCATTAAATGTTAATAAAATCATGTATTTGTTTCTTACCTTGCATTAGATTTCGGATTAATTTTATATTTATCTTGGAATTCTTTTGAAAAATAATCAGCCAATACAAAATCAAAATCTCTTCCACCGACTTGATCCCATGCACTTGCTAACATTTTTAATTTACCTTTTGTGAATGCGCATGCACTGACCTGCAATGATGCATGTCCACAATCAACAAATATTACATTACGTGGTTTATCTTCTGGTAAATCCTGTTTATAAAATCCATATGATAATGCTGTGGCAGTTGTTTCATTCATTAAACGAAGAACATTTAATCCAGCAATATTTGCTGCATCTAATAATGCTTTACGTTCAGCATTTGTGTAATAAACTGGGCAAGTAATAACACAATCATTGACCTAAAAATGACATAACAAAGAAAAGAAAAATTGTTTTTGATTTTTAATTTAAAATTACAATGATTAACACATTACAGGACGGATGAAGAGATATTTCGCGATTCACTCAGTCTGTTTTGCAATTTGCAATGTGTCAAGTAAATTTTGTGGCTTGAATAACAATTTAAAAAAAAGTTGAAACTCAATTAACCTCCCTTTTCTGAGATTGTTTCCTAAATTCAAAACTAAAAGTTAATTGGTTTTTTTTTCAGTTAATTTAGTTAATTTAGTTTTTTATCCTTCAGTAATTGAGTCTGTTTTATTCGGAACGATACTTGATTTTGAACATTCCGGATAATCGAGATTCAACTTTAGGCTTTAAAATATCCTTAAAAATAGCTTTCTTTCAATAAGCTTTTAAAAAAAGGTCTTTGAGAAAGGAAATTATCCAAATTTTTGAAGAGAACATTTTACAAAATTATATAAATATTCTTAAATAAGTCTTACTTGTGCTTGTAATGCAATGGTTGATGTTTCTTTTAATTTTGTTAATAACATTGCTGTTATTTGCTCCGGTGAAAATACATGCTCTTCATCTAAATAATTTACTTTAATACCAATACCGCCATCTGATTTTTGTTCTACTCTATATGGAATGATATTCAATTCATTTTGAACCTGAGGATCATTATATTTACGACCCAATAAACGTTTAAAACCACTTATTGTATTTTTCATGTTTGTAACCATTTGATTTTTGGCTGCAACACCAATAATACGCTTCCTTCCAGCGAATGCGACACATGCTCTAAAAATAAGCAAACACAAAATAATAATAAAAAAAATTAATAATTCAATATTATCAATAATTTAGTATTTTACATTTAAATGTATTTTTTATTGATAGTTAAATAATTTCATAGCTAATGAACTGTTACTTTACTTGTAAGTATTTCTGTATATTTTATTCAAATATTGTGATATGCTCGATAGATTATAGAAAAAATATAAAAATTAATTTTTTTTTATTCTTTTAAGAATATTTTAAAAAACAAAAATGAGTTTTTTTTTCAATGAATAAAAAATATTGATATGAACATTTCATATTTGGTACTCATCAAACACCATCTAGAGACCAGAATTAGGGGTGAATGATTCAATTTCACCGAAAGGAAAAAAAAAAAAGTAATTAAATATTACATAGTTTGAAAGAAAAAAAATTAGGTAAATTTGAGAAAAAATTATAATAATACGAAGCAAATTCATAGAATTCATACACCTTTTATTATCAAATGAGTTTCAATAATTTCAACTGAGTAAATGTTTTGAAAAATTTTTAAAATTTTTTAGTTTATCAAAAAATGTCAATCAATAAAAAAAAATCACATGTTATTATAACATAATAACAAATTTCTTGACTCATTTTATTTCTTCTACACACCATATTAGATGTATTCACAATTGAGTACCAAAGGCACATAAAATACCAATAGGTAGAATTATGAAGATTGCTGCAAAAACACGTAATGCTTTTGTAATATTTTTTGAATTAAACGAATGAGATAATATTTTACAGAAATGAAGCAGCTGTTATCATACATTTCAGGACTAAAAGGGAATGTTAAAGAAAGGCATAGAAAATAAAATCCGATTCATTTACATTCTATGTAAAATATACTCTCTCTATAATAATCGTTATTACTTATGTCCCTTTACTTATAAAAATAATTATGTTTCAATTTGGTTAACAGTTTTAAAAATAGTTTTAAATTATTTAATAAAATAATCACTACTGAACGTACCCGGCTGGTATCATGTATGCATAAGAACTCCCGGTCATGATATTTTGAAACTTAATGGTTATTAATACACGTATACCTATAGATTTTATCTTTATTTTATTTTATTTTTTTGCTGTTGTTGTACGTTCATCGTCATCATCATCATCATCATTCATTTTACACTCTCAATCTCACACTTCTATAACTTTAAGATCTGAATTTACATATATGTATGTAGGTAATTGTACATACATTGTATAAAAAATAAACTAATTAGAAATTATTGGTTTTGTTTCTTTTTTGCCTTAAAAATGAAAAACTATATTTTTTTTCTAGTTAAATAGGTTCCTACCTACTAAAACTTATTCAATAATTTAAAAAATCTCAATTAGATTAAGTTAGGTATATTTTATAAATAAATGGACACAATACCTACAAAAATTCACATTTTAATTGATGACGCTTTTTTTTAAATATATGTACCTAAACTTTATATATTTTTATTTTATTTTTTATTTTGTTTAAATGCCGCAATTCTATTATTAGAATCATAAAAAATTATGTGTCTAAAATTTTTAGATTTTTACGGTGATTATAATTTTTTATAATAAAAAAAAAATTAGAATTTTTAAAAAATTTCTACATTAGATAATTTCTTCAAGGAATTACATGTATATTTTTCAAATTAGAATATACTATATATACGTACATATGTGTACATATCTGTATTTGTATACCTATCTTTATTAAAAAATAAATTCAATACTTTTCTAATTGGAACTGCTTTAGGTAATTTGTAAATTCAAAAAACGAAAGATAGTTTATTAAAAAATGCCCCCTGGTCACCTGTGAACAGAAAAATGTTCATGGTTTTTTCGAGTTCCCGCCCTGTGGTTACCATTTTTGTACGATTTTTTTTTGGTAGTTATTTGGGTCGTTGAAAAATTATTAATCACTATTTAATCTTCTTCCAATTTGTTTATTGGAATGTCATTCTTCTTTGAGAGCTTTAATTTTTCCAATTGTTAATAATTTGAATCCACTCGTTTTTTTTATAGAAATTTATTGAAAACTTTAAAAAATACTAAAAACAACTGAATTTGTCAAAATTCACTAATATTTACACTCTCTAAATTGTTTTATGAATAGTGAAGTCAATCAAATGTCGCACTTTCCAGGTAAATAGCCCTATAATTTAAAAAAAAAACAATAGGCAGATCTGTAGTAATCTGGACGTCCATATATGTAACTAAGGCACTCATTATCCTTTTATTACAACTCTTTCGAAAAAATATGAAAAATTCGTGTGTAAGGTCGATCATGTCATATGTGTCGCGCAGTGTATGTAAATTGTAGTATATACATATGAAAATGAATTTCCCTCACTCGGCATCCGGCTATTTTAATAATTTTTGTTTTTTGTATAACAAACAAAAAAAAAAACGTGAGAACTGAGAACACCTTAATTATCTGCGACTACATGTGATTTATATGTATGTATGTATGTTATGTATATTTTCGACAATGGAGAAAGAAAGAAATCCATCCTCATAATATAAATTCCGTGACCTTCCACCCCTTTTTTTTATTGTTGTGCTATAATCTATATACAGGCCTATGTAAATACATAACATGCTTCTACAAATTTGGAGATTGTTATAGAAATTTCCAGTAACTTTTTTTCCAATTACACGTCAAATGTAATGAATTTGCTTTATTATTTAAAAAAAAGTTTTTGAAGTAGCATTGAATTAACAACATAAGAAAAAAAAAATAGTGAATAATGATTATACTGCGAAGAATAAGAGAATTTTATTAATTAAAAAAGAAATTATTAAAAGCATGTTGCAATTCCTAACCTATGATTTTATTACAAAATGATGAACTTGTAATTTATATGAAATCGATGCATGTATAATTCTACATATTCCTCATATACGTACGAGTGGGTAAAATATATATTTTTAAGATATCGTAATGAAAAGTGTGAAAAAAATTCATTTAATTTGCTTTTTTTTCGAGGTTATGAATTCCATGAAATGGGAAAAAAATTACATGAAGGTGCTCCATATAACTGAAAGTGTCCCTTTTTTGTAATTTGAATTCTCTTGATTATATTAAATTATTGAGATATATTTTTAAAAAAAACTGAAATAATTGATATAAAAGTATAATTTGCTTTTCTATTTGATTAAAAAGTACATGGAAACGAAAATAAGAATTGATTGTTAATGAATGCATAATAAAATTGAAAATGTTCGAGAACTTTTATTGATTTTTTTTCTTCAATTTATATTATTTACGAAAAAAATACTGATTTTAATAAAGTACTTACGGCGTAGCTCTTAAACTGTAATCATTTGCTAGAGTTTCTATGCCGCCAGCTTTAGCAGCAGCCACATAACAAGATTCATTACCAAAATCGATTCCAATCACAGACATTTTTCCTTAAATTTTCGTTTTTGCAACTTTTTTTTCCTGTAGATAAATATTTAATTGAAATTTAATTTCTGTCAATCACACTGCCTTTTATTTAAAACACACCTTTAAATTTTTGTTTAAAAATTTTTTCTCTCTCTGAATCTTTGATTGAATTACTAATTTCACTGAAACCCTTTTTTTAATTTTTCTATTCCTAGAAAAGAAAACACAAAATTGAATTTTCCTTTGAAACGCTTTCAGAACAAACTTGCTTCTAGAAACTTTACAATACAAATGATGAAAATTTAAAAAATCGGTATGAAAAACAACCAATGTGATATGATTTGATTAGTGTGAATTTACAAGATAAGAAAACACTGGTTTTCGGAATCTTTCCAATTTCCAACAACTAATTCCGAATTTTATTTCACTATACAAATATACAATACACCGAAGCAAATGTGGAACGGCACTAAATCAATTGCAACCAAATGAAAATGAGACAGTTACAAAAGAATATTCACTTGAATTGAAATTTCTGAATAAAATTAGAATATTTAAAAGCTTACTTCTTTAAGACCAAATTAAAATCACTGCCGAGCAGAGCCGATAAATACAACACATAATAGTCTGTTCCACTGTTTCACATACCACAACACAGCCCACATGTTTATTCGGAATTACAACGTTTACATTGGAATTTTAAGTTAATTTGAAATAAATTCGAATTCCAAATTATAAAAAAAATTTTTCAACCCAAATACAAAAAGAACTCGAAAAATTTGTTAAATTTTTCAAATATGGGCAATACATGATAATTATAACTTTTTCGAAAAAATAAAGACTTTTAAAATTCTTGTAAATAAAACTATATGGAAAATTTTTCATTCATTCCACGTTCGGCACCACAACTCCGCAGGTAGTCTCACAGCACGGTTTATTTTCAAAAATTCTTTTCTTTAACCGTTTTATTGAATTTTTTCACGTTTTACATCTTATGCTGAATATGTAACAAATGTCACAGGCTACTTCCTTAAAACAAAATAATTAGGGTCCAGATATATACCATTTGTAGCTAATAATAATGATGAAGAAACACTATTGAAGATATTTCCTACATTTTATTTCCTTAATTCCAAAATAAAATTATATAACATATATTTTAATTTATTAAATCTATTCATCATTAGCAAATTCAGCTGGATTTTTACGAGTCAAACGTGTATGTTCCTTTTCAGTTAAATCATAAACTAAATATCCAACAACAAAAGCTGAAATACACAAATTATATACATTTTAAAATGTAAAAAAATTATTTAGAAAAAATTTAAAACTTACGAGGCAATACACGGAATACACTTGATCGGAATCGTCTGAAAGTATTTGGTATTCCCTTACTAAGAGCTCCAGCAAAAGCCTTTTGTTCGAATGGTGATAATTTATAGATAACAATTCCATGAACTTTTGCCAAATTACCAAAATGTTGACCACGCAATAATGATGTTAAACGCATTTTGATGGATTTTTGTTAACTTAAAGAAGAGCACATATTAATTGAACAAAAATACAAATTGTAAAAATAAACATATCGATTTAAAAAAGAATAAAATTAAAAATAAAAAAGTATGAAAAAATTATTATGTAATTAAGTAACCTCTACGATTAGAGTTGAACAAATTTATAATAAAATCACATACTTAATTTTCTTTAAATAGGGATTATTTATAGAAAAATTTTTACAATAAATATTATTTATTATATATTATTTATAATTAGGATTATGACAGGTTATAAAAAAAACTACATAATTACAAAACTCACTTCTTATGTCCAAGAATTTCCAACTGTACCAAATCAATTCAGATAGCAATCCAACAGAATACTATAAAGAAACAGAAGCAGATGCAAACAAGTTTTCTTGGAAAATTGTCAAACGTCAAATCAAAAATTGCTTTAGTGTTACCATCGATAAATCTGAAAAACGTTGATGAATTTTCGAATGCATATTTCTTGACTAATACCTTTATTCTCAAAAATAGATAAACTAATTTTTACTAATTTGTAAAGTATTAAGAAAACAAAATTTTTTTATTTCAACTATTAAAAATTTTGGTAACTTTAAAATTTCGGTTTTTATTAATTGTGAATCAGCTTAAATTTTATTAATTATCTGATAACACTTTTTTTTAAAACTCATAAAAAATGTTATTCTTTTAGGTTAGAATTTATTGGTGAAAAATAGCGAAGGGTACTTTGTTAACTGTTTTTGTAATTAGTTAATTTTTAAAAATTCAATAAATCAAAAAAAATAAATAAATAAAATACAATATTAATAAAAATAATATGTCTACTCGTTGGTATCCAATTTATCAACGTGGTAATCCACAATTAAGAGTATTTTTACCAAATTTTTGGTTAAAATTGATTCGTCCAAAAGAAGAGCAACCAGAAAATGTTGTACATTTTGCATGTTCAATGGAAATGACTAGATATGATATTAAGAATTATTTAGAAAAAATTTATAATATTCCTGTAATTGAAGTACGAACTAGAATTGCATTAGGTCCAACAAGAAGAAATCAAATGGGAGGATATGTGACCAAGGATGATGATGTAAAATTGGCCTATGTTACTTTGGTAAAGAATATTTTTCATTTCTTTTTTATTTATTTACTTTATTTTTGTATTTTCGTGTAATATATTTTGTAGCCCAAAGATGTGAAATTTACTTTTCCGGATTTGTTTCCCACAAAAAATCTTGAAGAACGTAAAAAAAGTGAAGATAAAGCAATTGAAGAATCAAAACAAGGATTTAAAAAATTTTTAGATAGAAACAAAAGCAGACCTGGATTACCAGGATGGTTTTCATTCTAAATTTATTGGTTTTGGATTCTAGATTTTATATTATGTTTTAAATTTATTATTAAAAAAAAAAACATAAATAGTCTTTAAAATTTATTTATATTAAATATATTTTGTTTTTATTTGAATTACTTAAAGTTATCAAGGTTTCAAATAGATCTCTAGTATATAATCTCAGCACAATTTAACTATGTTTCAACTATTTTTTTGTTAAAAAATTGCTCTTGTAAAATAAGTCGTATCAAAATGTAATTTCCTCTACGCAACTCAAAACAGATTTATGTATGTACATTGTTTAATCGATTAGAGTTGAAACCTTTATAGTTTATATTGGGGTATTGCTGAAAATCATTTTGCATTCTAAATGAATTTTTGATTAAAGTATACTTTGCAAACTAGTTTTTGCGTAAATGTTTTTGTAAAAGTAAATAAATTTTAAATTTTGGTAATAAATTCAACAAAAATGTACGGAAGGTAAATATTAATCAAATTTAAAATTTATATAGACTTTATTACAATAATAAAATTCTTTACAGAACCAATCAATCAAATTATAATGAAAAAATGAAAGTTTATTTTTGTACAGATCTAGATAAGTCTGTATTAATTAGTAATTTTGAGAAAAAAGGTTGGATACAAGTAAATGCTGATGATGATTGGAATTTTTATTGGGCTGGTGTACAAACATGTAGAAATATTTTCAGTGTTGATAGCGGATATAGAATGCATGATAATCAGTAAAAAAAACTAAATTATTTTTATAGTTATATATTTGTATCATTTATTTTTATTTAAAAAAAATACTTCCTTTGCAGAATAATAAATCATTTTCCCAATCATTATGAACTTTCACGAAAAGATCTACTTGTGAAAAATATTAAACGTTATCGAAAAGACTTAGAACGCGAGGGAAATTCATTAGCAGAAAAAACTGAACCAAATCAACATGGTGCAACTCGATATACTTATTTAGATTTTATTCCAGTTACATTTGTTTTACCAGCAGGTGAATAAAAAAAACTTCGTGTTTCATGTAGTATATGAAAGAATATTCATAAATTTTTTTTTTTTTTGATTTAAAGATTATAACATGTTTGTTGAAGAATATCGAAAAAATCCTCAAAGTACATGGATTATGAAACCGTGTGGAAAATCTCAAGGTGCTGGTATATTTTTAATTAATAAATTATCAAAATTAAAAAAATGGTCAAGAGAAGCTAAAGGTCCATTTCATCCACAAATTGGAAAAGAGAGTTATGTAATCTCAAGGTGAACAAATATTGATATTGAACTAGTTGTAGTTCCTATCAATAAATTTTTTTATTTTTTCAGATACATTGATAATCCTCTTTTAATTGGTGGAAAAAAATTTGATTTACGATTGTACGTTCTTGTAACATCATTTCGTCCATTAAAAGCATATCTTTTTAAATTGGGTTTCTGTCGTTTTTGTACTGTTAAATATGATACGAGTGTAACGGAACTTGATAATATGTACATTCATTTGACAAATGTTAGCGTACAAAAACATGGGGTAAAAATGAAAATTTTCGATTATATGTATTTACTTAAGTTTATTTTAAAAAATTCCTTTAAGGGCGATTATAATAATTTACATGGTGGTAAATGGTCTGTACAAAATCTTCGTCTTTATCTGGAAGGTACAAGAGGTAAAGATGTTACAGATAAATTATTTGGATTAATTTCATGGCTTATTGTGCATTCATTACGTGCTGTAGCACCAGTTATGGCTAGTGATAGACATTGTTTTGAATGTTATGGCTATGATATAATTATTGATAATAATTTAAAACCATGGTTAGTTGAAGTGAATGCATCACCATCATTAACATCAACAACAGTTAATGATAGAATTTTAAAATATAAATTGATCGATAATATTCTATCATTAGTTTTGCCGCCGGATGGGATACCAGAGTAAGTTGATATAATTTTTCTTTTTTTTTTTTGAAAGTATGTAATGTATTTTTCGACAAATATTATTTTTAAAAGTGTTCGATGGAATAAAATACCATCACCTGAAGCTCTTGGAAATTTTGAGTTGTTGTTAGATGAAGAATTAGTTTCACAAGAAGAAGGACATGGTAATAATTCTCATGCTAACAATAAAGGTAAAATAAACGGTGGTCGTTGGAAATGATATATATATGATATAATTGAATAATACTATAGAATCAAAAATAGAATCAATTAATTGTTACAGGGTTAATAAACTGTAAAATACATATAATATTCTTTTTAAGGCTAATTATGACTATTTATGTACAATTTTCTTGTAATATTTTTAGCACATTATTTAAAACAAGAAAACAAAAAAACTAGATTTACTTCATTGATCAAAAATAATTATTACAATTAAATTTTTAATTTATAATAAAGCGCAAGTTCCGTTTATAATTATGCTTGCAAAAAAAAAAACTTAATTGTATTTTGTTTTAAAGAAAAGTTTTTTATCTTTTTAGAAATTGAAGGTCAAATAGATAGTAAGTTTAATAGCGCATAGCGCAATAATCAATGATATCAATTGGCAATTCTTTTACTTTTTTTTACTTTTCCTATATAATAAGGTGAAGCAGAAACAATACAAGTATGTACAATACTTCTGTTGCTGAACAACATTGAGCCTGGCGTAAAAGTATCTCAGGTGCTTGAAACTAATTAGAATCAAACTTTTAATTTAACAATCTATCTACAAGAGTTAATGTTCGTTATTATATTATACCCGATTTACTTTAATACAATGTGCACTTTGATATTTTCTTATTAAATACGCTTGGAAAAATACTCAAATAATTTGTAAATCTATAACAAAATTTGTATGTGGAAGATGTTAAATTTTCTATCAAAATGTCTTTTTTGTCTTAAGATCCAGACTTGAGCAGATACGTTTTTTTTCAGTTAAGAACGAGAAACCCTTTGCATACGGGATTATTTTTACAATTTCTTACACAAATTCGACATTGGTTTTTTTTTTTAAAACCATTTCGATTTGTCGGAATAGATCTTTAGGCCAGCAGTGCTTCCAATGCAAAGGGTTAAAGGAAATTCATTTTTAATAATATGTAGATATAACTAAATTTTTCTATATGATAATTTTTATTATATATGATATAAAAAAGCGCACAAACCACAATTTGATCAAATTGAAATGTACAGGTATCAGCAACAACAAAAACTATAGTAAATAGTAGTAATATGTGGTAAGTTAAGCATGGTATCGGTATGATAATGGATGATGGAAAGGTATAGCAGCAGCTCTAGTAAATAAGTAGTTTTAAAAAGTAACTGCCGATTGTAGTCGTCATTTTCAATTTATACAAGAAATGTATCTTATAATAGTTGGATTTTACATCTTATGGTGAATGGACGTAAATAAAAAGTGAATTTGTTTTTTTATTTTTTTGTGAAGTAAAATAAAAGTAAGAAGAAATTTTTTTTGTTGAATTTAATTTTTTGTGATTTGTTTTCCAGATTTGAATGAACGTTATTTCGTTATACTTATACGTTAAATGCATAGAAATAATGTTTTTTTTCTCTCTGAAAAAAAAAGTGAATAAAAGATAAATAAAACATGTGAACTTTTAATTAATTAATTATTGTAAATTTCAATTACCATATATTTACTGGAATTTAGAGGAATTGTGTGTGTGAAAATTATGGAATATAAATTTTATTAATTTTCTGTTTGTTTTATTTTTGAAAATTTGCATTAATTTTTTTAATTGCAAAAATTTCAATTTTCAAAAATTAATTTTTCTTTATTAAAAAAAAAACAGAAAAAAAATTTAAACGAAGAAAATAATAAAATTAATAAAAAAAAAAAACATTGAATATAAAATAAAAAGAAATCAATTGCGTAAATAGGAAAAAATTGATTGAACACAATTCAAGTATGGAATGAATTAAAAAGCATAAAACAAAAACAACAAATATAACGATATTTTGATTATTTTTATACAATATTTTTTTATTAACAAAAAATTGAATAAGAAAAAACAAAATATTAAATCACGCAAAGTGTTATCAAAAAAAAAAAAAAAAACGTGGTACAAAAGAAATTTTTTTTATTGCATTTGTTAAGAAGTTAACGCAATTACTTAATCACATTTACCAAAAAAATAAAGTTTAAAAAAAATAATAAGTTGTTTCACATAGATGAATGAACACGGAATTTTGTGTGCACTTTAATTTTAGGAGAAAAAAAAATTACATTAATACTTTAATAAATATATAAATCTATTTTATATACTTGTATTCTGTAATAAATAATTTAAAAAATAATGTTTTGTAGTGTAATTGTGTTTAAGAAATTTTTTGATGTTTAAGTTTATAAGCTAAAACAATTTTTTCTTATATTTTATGCCTTTTTTTTCCAATAGAGTATTGTAGGCGTTTTCAGGAAATGAAAGAAAAAAAAAGAAGTTTTTATAAAAGTTATTTACACAGCCCAGGTTGCACTATAGGCATGTTAGACAATATGATTTTTATGCTTCATTAAAAATTCTTTACTTTTTTTTCATAATGAAATTTTAGAAATATCTATTACTTAACAGAAAAAATTGTACAAATTTTACATTTTTGAGGACAGTTCTTGTATTTTTACATGTGTATATTGATATATGAAGTTATAAATGATTGTAGTATTTAATTTGTATTTTGTACCAATATTTATTAATTTTTTGTATCTAATTTTTCTTTTAAACCTTTCTTTTAGAAATAAAAAAAAAATGTCACCGTTAATTAGTAGATCTTCTTGAATAAACCGACATAAAATGTGAACACAAAAACATTTATTAATAGTTAAAGTTTCATTAAAAGTAATAGTGAATTATAGCATACGTAAATGTAATTAATTAAAACGGAAAGCAGTTATAAACTCTAATATTCATCATTAATCAAAAATGATCATATGGCATTAACATCGTTACAAGGAAATAAAAACATCAATTATTTTACAAGGGATAAATAAATATAAAAATTTCTATATCTAAAATCAGCATACTTCAAATGTAATTATATTGTACATGAACATTATTCAACTTTCTTTTGAAAGATTTTTAAAAGTTTAAGTCTTAATTATTTGTTAAATAATAAAAACGGTAAGTAATACATATTTTTTTCTTAATATAAAATTAAATTAGTTAATTAGAAAAAAATAATATTATAAATTTTTTTTTTTTTTTAAATAAAAAAAGTGGCATTGCCGCGAATCTATTTATTCATAAAAAATATATAAAAGGAGGGAAAAAAAACAACAATAATCTAGTATTCACTAGCTAAATTTTTAGAATTCAGTTAATAGAATTAATAAAATTTGGTTTATAAAACCCGAAAAGGAAGTAAAGCAACAACGACCTGCACTTTGGAAAAAGCTTAATTTGGTTTCTTAATCGATACATATGTACTTTGAGTCGACCGAAACTCAATATTTTTTTGCATCAATAAATATCTATTTTGAAATTTGTTACACCGCTTTTATTGTTGATAATTTATTTATCTATTGCTATGATTTATTTATTTATTTGTCTATTAATTTATTATATCACTTAATTTTTTTTTTATATATCATGAAACTGAAGATTCAGTTTAGTTTTTTGAGATCATGTCGAAAAATAAACTGACAATGTCACAGGTTAATTTATATAATTAGCAAGAAGTCAAATGACATTGAAATGTGTAACTGTATTACGAAATATGTACATAAATGTCATAAGGTTACTATCCTTGTAAAAATTTTGTAATTTAAATTTTTATGATGTAAAAAAAAAACATGATTCAAGTAAGAATATGAAATTTGATGTTTTAAAACTTTTAAAACTGATTGGTTACAATATTAACTTTTTTTCTCTTATTAAATTTATGAATGGAAAAATTTTATTGGGATTTGGGATTTATTTGTAATTAGCATTTATTAATATACAATACATAGATTCGATTACTACTTTTAACATTCGCAATAAAATTTGAAAAAGATACTTAATTAAAATAAATAAATCTTCTTTTTTTATAATAATGATTAGAAAGTAAACATTACCATATAAATACATGAATACTAAAATTGATTAAAAATGATTGCAGAATAAATAATGCATTTTATAGATTTTTTTTTTCTAAAACTCATAAATTATAATTTGTGATTTTCATGAAAAGCAATAAAATTAATTTAAAAAAAAATATTAAGTTTGTCCATTAACAAATAAATTCAAGACTTTTTATACTTTCACGAAAACTAACTGAAAATAAAATAAAAGTATATTGAACGTTTAGATTTAATTACACTTCTTGAAAAGTTATCTAAAGATTAACTATTTAACAGCAAAATAAAAACAACAACATATCATATCAACTATGATAATGTAGGTATATATTACATGTATGTATGTATGCACTTTCATTTTCTTTTATAATATTTTATTTTCTGACAATGATAATGTACATTGTTGATGGCTTATACCGAGTATGGTTATTATGATATAATATTTTTTTTATTCTGGATTGAAACTATTAAAAAATAATTTTATTATGGTCGAAAAGATCACGTATTTATAATAAGTAAAAAATGAATTATGTTTTAAAATCATAGCTCTATTTGTTTTTTTTTTTAATAATATTTAAAAAGAGAAATGCAAAATTGAAAGTATTAACCAAACAGGGTGTTAAAAATATACTTACATTTATCTTTTAAAATTCTTGCCTCGTACCATTTCTTTTCAAATATATACAAACATATATGCATTATGTTTTTTAAAAACATTACCTTGTCTATACTTCCATGGTATCTATTATTTCTTGAAATACCTATAATAGGGAAGAGTATAATGTATCATCTCGTACATGATACTATATAAAAGTTATTTATATCACCAACATCTCATATTGTCATAAAATTTTATAATAATTATAATCAGAGTCCAGTGTAGACACTGAAAATTAAATATCGTCTAGCTATATGTCATTGATCTTTAAAATAAACATGTTTTTTTTCTACGATTTTTTTAATATAGTATTTTTTTTGTTTTTAGATAAAAAAAGCGGTTAAACGATAACTTTCACCTAAAAATGCCATAATCTCGTATAATAGTATAGTATAATATCTTGTCAATGAATATACACATACAAAGAGAAGATATTTTCATTAAAAACAAAAATTTAAAAAAAAATTTTTAAAACAAATAAAAAAAGTAAAAATTAGGAGAAAAAAAACATATAGTTTTTTTTTAATATACTCGTAGGCACAAGAAAATGTTATTTTCATTTGACTTAAGTATGTACATTTGTTAGATAATTACATGAATACATAAATAATATTTTTTTTATCCTTAATAAATAAAAAAGGGGAAATATCTGATTAATTGTTACCTTTTAGAGTCAAAAATTTGTGTTATCTTCGAAATAATTTTCTTGTTTTTTCAAATTTGAATAAAAAAAGTCAAAGAAAACGTAGATTAAATATGTATTTGTGTGTTTGTTTTCCCACGTCTATTTAGTGATAGATGTTACTTTTGTAAGTTAGAAATAATATATTTAAAAAATCTTAATTAGGCTCATGTGGTTTAATGATAAATATTTAATAAAAATAAAAAAAAACAAAGTTAAAGATATATTGTATTAAATACTGAAATTGTAGTATATTTAATGAATTAATATGTATTCTTCGCCACTACTTATTTTTTAACCCGTTTATGTTTTTATTTGACACACGAAAGACGAATAAAATTCTTGAATCGAAATTTAAAATTTAAAATTCGAAATACCGTAAAAAATAAAATATCATCATCTTCTTTATTCTCAATTTCAAAAAATACAAAAAATATTTTAATTAGAAAATACATTTCACATAATAAAAACATTCTCTGCTTATTCTAAGAAGTTATCGTTTATGTTTTGTAACAAAATATATTTCAACTATAAACAAGAGGGTTAAATTTGAGAAAAATTAAACGAATTTTAATATTTTTTATGTTTTCATTACAATATTATTTTTTGTAGGTAGCATAATTTTGAAACATATTTAACTTAATTAATTTGTTAAGTTTTAAAATATTTTGTTAATATGTATTAGTTTATTGTTGTAACACAAGTAGTGTGGTTGGAAAACTAAGAAGTGTGTTTGGAAAATGACTATATACTTTATTGTTGGTTTTTATATAATCCTTTTTTTTTTTTTTTTGAACGCAAACAATTTTCTTATTTATTTTTTTAATCATTTCGAATAAAAGAAGTTTACCAAGCCATTGAAACAATTTGCTACTGCTAATTAATCATGTTTCTATTTAAAAATTTCGTTCCCTTCACATAATAGATTAATGAAACTTAGCTATTAAATAAAAATAATATCATTATAAAATTTGATAAAATTTATATCTTTTGGTACCTTCTACATTTAACATGTCATATTATATTTTTTTACTGGATTTCCTTGTTTCGTCTTTGAAAAAAAAAAAGACAATCCAAATTAGTTTGTCCGAAGAAATAAATCTTTTAAAATTTACATACATACATATGTATGTAGGTAGTATATGTATATTTTTTAGTGTAAACAATATTTTATATAAGTAATTCAGCTGTTGTATTAAATCGAGGATTTGTTACGGTCATTTGTTCAATAGTATGCACCAAATTCACATTGTAATTATCAAGGTTGTTTATAGCGATTTATTTAGTCATTTTGTATGCACATACATACATACATATATATACATATACATTCATTAATGTATGTATTTTTTTTAAATAAAATTTTAGAAAGGCCCTTATATTATACATATATTCAATTTAGTCATTTTTATGTACTAGCACCCGCACGTCGCACATAATTTATGTTTTTATATGTATATGTCGTATACATTTGCGATATTTTATTTATCGAAAATATAACAAACATTTTTACGACAAACAGGTAACATAGCATAAAATTTTTAACATTAGGTTGATTTGGTTTTTCCTCACGATATTATAATGTATTATTATTGAAAGATTTTCAAGGGTGAATTATGAAAGTTTATTCTTGATTTTCACTTTATTGCTTCTCGTTATATTTTTTGGAACAATAAATATTATACAAGAGATTTGCTTCCGTTTTTTTTTATCAGTAATAGGTTCACAAAATAGGTATGTACGTAGTGATATAGAAGATAGCCTCAAATAGTATACAAAGAGCAAAAAGGAGCAAAGGAAAGGAGGTTGCAAACAGAAGTAGTGCAAATGTAGATTAAAGGATTTAAAGAAAATGGTTCAACAAAATCAAAATTTCGCAATAATACTTTTTTCATATTGTTTTGATTTCCAATATTTAAAAAAAATTTATTTTATGTAGGATAGTTGAAAGTTGATATCGATCGTAGACTAGAACAGTTACTCTATATGTATTTTTTCTTATAAACTTCATAATTAAAATTTTATCAGTTTCTTATTCATATAAATATTTAAATTAAAATTTGTTAACATCTATTCCAGAGGACCTTTCTTTACAAAAAAAAAAGTTGTATCTTTGAATACCTAACATGTTTTTTTTTAATTTGAATTATTGCATATTTTGTTGATATTTTTTTCTTCAAGTGTTTTTTAAAATCAATAACAAATTAAGTAGATCAAAGCAATAAATCGTTTTTATTTACTTTTTTTTTCTATTTTATAATATTTCTACAATGACCTTGTAATGGAATTTTAGAGATTTTTAAAATACTGGACAAAACTAAGAAAACTAAAGCAAAAACAAAAAAACAAAAATATCTTCAGAAATTTAGATTGCAAATTTTTATATCCATTAAGTTTGCGTCCTTGTTTTTATAATAGTAAAACAAAACATAAAGCTGTAATAAATTAAAAACAAAATTAATCAACATGAATATTTAAAAATATTAGATACCTATACAAATATTTTTTTTTCTTTTTTGAGATATTCAAAAATATATTTTCGGCTATATACATACATTGATAAAAACCAATTTGTTTATCAAAATATAATACATACCTATATTGATCTTGTTTCCAACTAAAAAAAAAGTAAACCAGAAAAATGTATCAATGTTTTGATATGAAATGCAAAATTCAATGTAATCAACTGAATAAAAATTCAAATTATATTACTTAAATAAAAAAAAAAGTATGCAATTAACTTTAAAAATATTTATAGGTATGTATTTTATCTTACACTTAATGTAATAATGAATTAATTAATATAGTGGTATTCTTTAATTATAATTCAGTAATTATTTACTACGTAATTGTAATTTTCCTTTCAATATTTTCTCATTTAAAAAAAAAAAAAGACTTTTAAAGTAATAAAACATGTTTTTTTAAAAAACACATTTATTCGTTTACAAGATAGATATAACAAATATTGAAAGTTAATATACGAATGCAATAATATAAATTGAAAGTTTGTAATTTATCAAAATATGTACATTAACAGAGATGTGTTACATATGGATATGTACAATGAAATGCAATAAAGAACGCATACATGCAACATATTATTATTTTGTCTCTTATACTTTCAGTTACAAATTACAATATTAAAAACTTTAAAAGAAGATAATGAAATATATTGGAACTGTAATCACAGTTTTTTTCTTTTAATCAATATTAATATGTTTCGCGAATAAAATAACTTATTCAGAGTACCTATATAGATTTCAAAAAATCCAAAATTCATCTATATTGAAAATATGTTAAGCTGTAGCTTTAAAATTTAAATCGTGTAAAACTGAAAAAATATACTAAAAATACCTTCAGGTGGATACTTGACTAACATAGCAACTTTCTTATTTATATCGTTTATTGCTTTTAATAAGTATATTTATGACCAA
This sequence comes from Bombylius discolor, assembly GCA_939192795.1. Classification (NCBI taxonomy): domain Eukaryota; kingdom Metazoa; phylum Arthropoda; class Insecta; order Diptera; family Bombyliidae; genus Bombylius; species Bombylius discolor. Next base: position 41,333,251 of record OW584241.1, read on the forward strand.
GAGTTTCTTAAGATATTATAACTGGATATTCTAGTTTATTATCAAAAAATATTAATTATATTAAGCAAATTAAAGTTCAGAGTTTTAAAAGAAATAAAGAGGTCAGATCAACTTGACTTTTAGCAGTTTTCTTTTCTTATCTTACATTTCCATGCATATACTTTATATAAATTGTGAATCACAAGTTAGTTTAAGAAATGAACGAACTAAATCATGATGATGGATTGTGCAAATTGTAATCGAATCGAAGATTCATAGCATTGAAACAAACATTTATTGTCCTTTCATAAATTACGTATAATTGTTTTGAAATTTAAAAAGTAAACTTTTACCTCCACCAACCAATAATATTCAAGAACATGCTCAATTTTGAAATTAAATACATGTACTTTTATGTTTTTGACTAAAGGATGCTTATGTTTGTACAAAAAAAAAATACCAAGGATATTTCCTTGAACATAAGTATCTATAAATGTGAGAATATATGAAATAATAATTATTATCATATTTTTTTACTTCCGTCAATACCCGGTTATGAAAACACATGTTTAAATTTAAAGGAGGGATCCATGTAATTGTAACAAAACATAACTCAATGAACCGGATTGCCTTTTTTAAATATCAGATTAATAAAACAGCAGCAAATGAAATTGAAATTGGACATGAGAAAGGTAACTGGTTCGAAAAGTCCGTTTTATACAAACTATATGTATGTACATTAATGCATACATAATTATGTATCTACCTATGTTATATAAAACATACAAAAAATATTTATATAAATGTATATTATAAATTAAAATTGCAATTCTACAATGCATTTATTAACTATGTATGTACACTCTGTGATAATATTAAATGCATTTATGGTGGTTACTGATCTGGTTTTACCACATAAAGAGAAATATGTACTTATTTATTTAAAAAAAATGCAAGTGATGCAAATGGAAGTCACTGACTGACTTTTTAAAATTTTTAAAAAGAAAAAAAATAAATTATTGGTAAATTTTTAGTTTTAGATTTGTTAAAAAATGTATCGCTAAAAAAATGAAAAAATAATCGACAAAAACATACGACTAAATACTCTATTATTGGGTTATCTGTGACAAAACTATGATGTAGCCGCTAAATTAGGTCAAATTCTTTTTAAAAATTTGACAAAATTTTGGTATTTATTTAACTTTTTATTATATTTGGCAAAATTATTATATTATTCAACAAATGCTTTTTGCTTTTCTTCCATCACTATTCACTATGTATTAAAATATATTTTTATTGTTAGGCTTTTGTCTTTTATTCGTTGGTGAAAATTATGCTTTTTGTATTTGTAGAGAAGAAAGCAGGTGAATGAAAAGATATTATTAAATATCTAAAATTATAAAATTCATTTGCAAAATGGATGAAACGCTATTTAGATAATGATTCATATCCGTTTTGTGAACACCAAATAATGTAAATTGAATTTAAATTATCGGAAAAGCTAAAAATTTCTTTTTCTTTACTTTCATTTATTTTTTTTAAAGATATTTGTGTACTATTAAAATCACAAAATAAATTTTATTTATAAAATAATCTTCTAAAAGTAAAATTTTGTTTTATGTTATATTTACCAAAATCAAGTAAAATTATCTTGTTGTTGTATTTTTAAACAAGGACAATATATTATATACTTGATCGCATGTTTTAAATATAGAAGTTGTACAAAATGATACATTTTTTAAAATAATAAATTTAAAAATTATTTCCAAATATTTTTCCTAAGTAATTTGCTCTTTTCTTTGATATAAAAATAATTTAAATTTTATATCTATACTTTAATTGATAAAATACAAAAAAATAATTGTTTAATTTATAATTTTTGCATTTCTTTTCTTTTTCAGGTATTACATCACAGCACAGCTATCACATATCGAGTTATTATTATTATTTTTTTTAAATTATTTATTTATTTATTTACTTTTTTTTTCTTATTAAAAAAGCCAATTAAAGTGCTTTGTACTTTTTTTTTCATTTCACAAATAAAAGTGTATTTTTCAATCATAATGAAAAAAATTTCAAAAATCTTATTATTATCTTCAACATCATCATCAACACCAATATTGAAATCATTATCATCTGCAGTAATTATCATATTAATTTTATATATCACTGCTGGAACACAGGTAAGTTTTTTTTTTTTTTTTTTTTTTTTTTTTTTTTTTTTTTTTTTTTTTTTTGCTTTAAAAAAGATTTTTTTTTTTGTATATTCATATGTACATAGACAAACACAAAAAAATAATAATTGAAAATTAATTATTAATTATAACAGTAATCATTTATTCAAATTAGTTGTAAATAGGAGTAAATTATTCAATCATATGCTTTGAAATATTTTTTTTATTAATGAAAAATTAGAATTTTAGTTTTATCCTTTTAAATTAATAAAAGTTTCTATAAATATGCTAAAAAATTAGTAAATCCAGTAAAAAAAATAGTTTAAAAGTTAATGACCAGCAATTCAGATTATAATTGAATAGTTCACATTCCGTAGAAACAAGACTACTACTATCTACACTATAATGTATGTAAAACAAGTTAAACGGATGTAATTTAATGCATATATGTTTTATACGTTTGATTGATAACAAATCATGTGTGAAATGTAGGTATATAAAGCAGATAATAATTGAAAAATCTATAAGTAATAAAAATAAAAATAGATGAAATAAATATTAAATTACATTTATAAAGAGTTGTTATTCTTGTTTTTCTATAGACTTTCGCTTTTTTGCAAAAATTGCAAAAGAAGATAAATAATAATAATTATATTATTTTCACTTTTTTTTCTTTTAATTTTCATTCGGACGTTTCATAAGAATATTATTATTACATACGTGACAACAGATATATGTAATATATATAAATTAATTTTAAACCATTCTGATACATATTTTCATTGTATATGAAGTTTAAACGTAATTTTGTGAGGTCAATATATAGTTATCTTAGATATAAAAAGTTTCACTTTCATTGAAACCTGTTAGACTTGATTCTGTTTTATGAAATAAGGAATATACGGTTTATCGTTATATTGTATAAAGTATGTGAACGGATTTACCTATAAAATTGAAGAAAAAAAAACTGAAGATATAATTATTAAAAAATAATGTGATCATATGATCTGCTCTCTATAAATCAGATTGATTAAAGAATAAATTTAATGTTCATTAAATATCACAATACAATTAAACTGAATATAGTTATTATTGAATTGATCATTGTGTTGCAGAGGTACCTACATATCCTTTTTAAATTTATGGTGCATCTTTTTATTTTTTTTCATTTTTTTTTGAAATAATCAAAATTAACAAAAAAAAGACATTCTTTCATAATCATAATTTTAAATAAAAAATGTCAGTATTTTTTTTGGAACTATTGAATTAAGAAACTAAAATTGTATAATACGGTATTGTAAAACAACTACAATGTAAGTAACATACTGACACATTTATGTAATGACTAAAATATACACTGTAAATTCTACCATAATTGCAGTTGTTTTATCTTCATATGTATACTGATAATACATTTATTCGAGGGAAAGTATCTTTTAGTGATTAGTAATTAATGCACGTGGGTTTAATATTGTATTTAAAAAGGGCAGGTTAGAGGTTTAGATGTTACAAATATTTTAACGTGTTACTGTAAATAAAAATATTTTCTCACAAATAATTTGTTTTTTTTTTATGGATTCACAAGTATTCTGAAAGTTTATTGGTCTATAGCGCAATTTTCCTATTGGAAAAGACAAATAATTAATAATAACATAACAATAAAATTCTCATATAAAGTACGCTATTTTCATTTTCTTTTTTATTCGTCTAAAAATTTTTAAAAACGAAATGACCTTCATAAGTTTATTTCCATGTAATGAGAAGGTGAATTTGAAAAAAAAAAAAAAAAATCAAAGAACCTAAGTACTAAATAGAAAGAATTTTGTCATTTCTGTCCAGAAATATTTTTATAATAAAATACTTTAAAATAAAATCATCACAATCTACTTTCTCTTAATTAAAAAAGTGCACGCAAGTATGTACTACATTTTTATTCCCTTTTTTTTTCTTTTATTTGCTGTAAGTATTTATATAGATTTGTATTCTATCAAATTTCTGCATCATTAATTTTTTTTTTTTTGATATTATTATTTATACCAACTATTATACGAGTGACTTATTCATAAAATAAACATTAAAAAATATCTAAATACTGTCATTCAATCTGGCGAATAATATCAGTTTATGAAATTATAATCCGGATCATTCTACAACATACAAATTAATATTCCAACGATAATTTATATGTAAAAGTTAACTATTTAAATAAAAATAATTTTTACTTGAATAAACATTTTCACCAACTTTCATGTGAATTTGATGATGGGTCATTGATATATTATGATACTAGGTTAGTATTATTTTCTTTTATAGTTATAATGTTTATATACAAAAACAAAAATTGTCATTCGATCTTCATTTCACTTTATAATTACAAGTTTATAATAGACAAAGTATTAATTTCTACTTTTCTTAATATAGTAAAATATACAACTAAGAGGTTTGGTTTTATATGCTTGTAAAGATGTAATTACCATTCTTTCAGTGATATTAAATTTTAAGTACTAGGTTTGGGTACATTTTTAGTAAATTATAAAATGAAAATATAAAAAAGCAGTACTTTTTTAATAAAAAAAAATAATAATAATAATAAAAACGAAAAAAATAAATTATTGTAGCAATTACAATACAAAGAAGAAGAGAAAAAAATTTTCTTTTTTGAGAAAAAAAAAAAAAAAATAAAGACTTGGAATGAAAAGTTTCACTTTCTAATGAACACGTTTTTATTCAATTTTTTTTTTTTTCGAATAAAAATAAAAAATAATTAGAAAAAAAACTATAAAGGAAACAAGTGAATTTCAACTGTGGCTTGGAAAATAATGCAAGAAAAACCCAAAAAAAATAAATATATATGTATGTATATGTATGTATTTAAAAAATGTGCTACAATAATAACTTTTGTGTTTATGAAATATAAAGAAAAACAATACACAAAAATAAGAAAAAAAGATAGTAAATTAAATTAAGATACTTTTTTTATAGTATGTATATTATAAAAAATAAAATAAATGTACGACACGTAATTTAAATTAATTCGATTATGTGTGGGGTCTGATAATCATATCTGATAATGATGATGATTTTTTTGAGATAATTCATCACTAAAAATTCATATTAATTAATATTTTCTATGTAATGGAGTGCTTCATATTTAAAGAAAGTTTCACATTAAAGTAAAAGATAGATTCAAAAAAAAAACGTCTTTTATTTGGCTACTTTTTTCTTTTTCTTTTTTTTTGCTTTAGGCTCGTATATACAACAATCAATTTTTAAGTTTGAGATAATTCCAAAAAGCACGTGTTAGTCTTACGCAATTAAAATAAATGAATTTGTTATTTGTAATTGTAGTTCAATGTTGTCTTTTAACACTTATGTATTTCTATTATAAAAAAAAATAATAATAAAAGCACGTAGTAAATGTTTTGACACACAGTTTTGTTGATAATTGAAAAGTTTACATTGACAATTCTATAAAATGTATTTTTTTTCTAGTTTTTGTTGTTTGAAATAAATTTTGAAATTGTCTCTGAGTGTATGACTTTTAAATTGAAATTGAAATATATTACACTTAAAGTTGTGTCATTTTATAAATTAATTATTTTAAATGAACTTTTGACTGTAGCCTTCCAAAGACCAAAGTACTTATTTTATTAAATTCAAAGTGGCTTGAACTTTTTTCTAAGTGAATTTTAACGAATCTTTTAAATTATCTTACCCCATAACCCTTTGCTTGCCTGTTAAATTTTTTTTATTAAATAATAACAATTTACAACATAATAATTCACTTATTCAAAAAAAATTAAAAACTTTCTTCATTTTTCACACAATTTTGTTTCACAAATCAATAAATTGAACAAAGCTATTTTTTTTTCATAAAAAATTTAATTTTTACATTTTCCATATAATTTTAAATAAAATGGAAAAATAGTTATTTGGTTTTTAACTCGTATTCAAATTTAAAAATTTACATAAATTTAATTTAAATTTTCAATATACAAGTATGATTAACTCTTTCTTATTGGTCAAATAAAACTTGCATATCAAACATTAAAACTTTGTGAATCAATAATTTCGAATATAAAAATTTTGTTGATACTTGATAGTAAAATTATGTATATCACCGGCTAAAATTTAAAAAAAAAAAAGCTTTGTATTGATACAAAGTGTACAATTTTTTTTGTTTTTATATTTGTAAATTGTTTTATAAACTTCAATTTGAGAAAATTAGACATAATAGAATAGATTTTAAAATTTTTTTTATTATTCTTGCATTAGAAATACCATCGCATATTGTTTGTTTAAAAAATTGTTTTCCAGAATTCAAATCAAAAATTATATGTATTTTTAAAAAATTCGGAATAATTATTGAATTTCAGCACTTTTCAATATGATTTTTTTACTCATTTCATTTTCAATTTATATTATGTATTATATATCTACATACCTACATACCTATGTACCTACATTTTTTAATGACGTAAAATTTTATTTTTTTGTCCAACATAATTTAAAAAAAGTAATTGACCTCTTTTTTTTTAAATAAAAAATTTAAACTTTTACAAAAAAAGAAAAATAAATTACATAACTTTCATACTTTTTACATATTGCAGATATTTTTTTTAATTTTTGTATCAAAACAAATACATTCATACATATACATACATAAATTATGGCTTTACAGCACCATTTAAATATTTAATATAATTTCTATAAATTTATCAAGTCAGTTTTGTCTACAATCTTTTTTATTTTCTTCTTCTTAACTTCATATGTTTTCCCATTTTTTTTCCTCATAAAATGCTAATCAAGTTTTGTAGTAATTGTACCGAATTAAACATGACACCTTTTCATTATTGTTAAATAATTCACAATTATCTAATTTTCTTGAAAAAAAAGGGTGAGATATTAGAAATAAATAAAAATAAAAAACAATTAATTCGGTTATAAAGACATAAATAAAGAAGTCTCATATAATCAAGCGGAAGATATTGTCTTCTTTTGATTGTATTGTATATTTCTTATATTTCCTGATTATTAATTTTTTATTTAATATTTTTGTTCACTTGTTTTGTAAGAAGTTATTTCTCTTTTGTATACATATAGAGAGTATAACAGTTCAGTTGCAGTAAAAAAATGAAAGTAAATTTTTGTTACATAGTGTAGCATAATATGAAATAAAAAAAGATATTATAAAACTTTAATTTTCAATTATTTTCAAAGCAATTTAAAAATTTCAAATGTGGTGTTTTTTATTTACAACAAAAAAACTCTTGTAAGGTGCCACTAATTTTTACTTAATTTACATTAAGCTTTTAAAATTTCATAATTTCCAAAACCTTTAAAAAAAGTGTTACAAATTTTAATAATTTTGCATTTTTTAGTTAAAAGATAATAATCTTTAACAGTCCAAAGGTAAAAGCTACTCCCTTAAATCTTTTGTTTTTGTAAAAAAAAATAAATGAAGTACATATGTATGTAAGTTAAAGTTTGATTGACGGAATTGAAATGATAAAGTTAGATTACAATTTTCTCTCTTACTATTTCCTGATCAATGAAATTCATTTTCAAAACTTTGAGATATAATGCTTGTGAACTTGTGGTTGTGGAAAAATTAAAAGATATTAAGTTCAAATTTAAATTTAATCACTTATTAAAATTGATAATCTCCTCAATTTTTTCAAAATTAAAAGAGATGACAAATGCGAAGTTTCGTAGCCATAGAAGTATCGACATTACACTGGTGTTGAAAATTTCATATCGATACAGTTCATACTACTTTGAATCGTGATTTTCATTCATATTACATTTCGTATTTATATTAGGTGTGCCGTGTGCTATACATATTATTAATCTTTGTCATTTTTAATCGTTAAGGATTATTTTTTTGATTATTTATTTCTTTGGATGTTGATTCTGCAAAATAAATTTTTTTTGCAAGCATGTAAAAGCATGAGTTAATAAAAAGAAGTTTCTTACAACACGTACCTGTATTTCAATAATACCGAACAATGGCAGGCAAGCATTTTAAATAGAATTATTAAAGCTTCGTAGGATATGTTGTATGTTGTATGTACAACACTGTCATCTATTATTACCTACCAGAGTATCTGACATTTTATGGTTTGATGGTCAACATGTATTTATGAGCATAATCGATGATTTAGAAAAAAAAATTAATAATTAGTCTTTCAACGTTTATAATCATAAAAATTATTATCAATCTATTGAAACTGAAAACATTAAGCAAGCATAATAATAAATACCTTTCACTATCAATATCATGATGATGTATGTATAGTATATAAAGCGAAAATCTGTAGTTTTACACTATAATCTAATAATAGATCATTACACGTTTAAAGTGGTTTTTAAACAACTTTTTTTTTCGTTTTTATATGTATACTAAAAGATTTTAAAATTTTTGTTTCATCTTAATGCATTTCAATTTCACTATCTTATCCGCAAACTATGAATAAAGAAATGATACCAAAAAAAAAAAAAAAAAAAAAAAAAAACAAAAGATACAAAAATACCACAACAATATGATAAATTTTGAAAAAAAAATTGTCTTATCTTTTTGCCCGTGCAATATTTAAATTTTTTTCTTATATTTTCGTTTTCCCCTCATTTTTTATACGATATTCATACATGTGTAGGTATGCATGTACAAATACAAATGTTTTCAGAATTTTTTTAAAATTTAATTTTTAATAAAGGTAAATCGAATTCACAAATAATCGTATTAACACTTTCATCACTTACTGTATTTTAGTATGAAATTTTATATTTATAACACTGTATTGTAGTTACCTGTACCCCGGTACCTGTAAAAATTTAATTATGTATGTATGTAGTTTAATCTTAAGATATACAATATTGTGGGTTATGCTTATTATGCAAATAAAGGAATTAAAAAAATAAACATACGAAAAAATATTTGTACTTAAATTTTATTTTATACTCTTTTTTGTTTTTTGTTTTTTTGCGTTTAATAAATTTGCAATAAGATTTTTATTGAAAAAAGTCGTCGAACATTCAAAGAAATTATTATTAATGTTTGAGGTTGAAATTAAAAATAAAATATAAATTGAATAATGGATTTTTTTTTAAGTTTATCAATTAAGAGTTACCTTGTTACATAAATTCAACTTTTAAAATAAAATAATTGAAAATTGCAAATGGGCTCGTATATACCATATGCATACATATGTATATATGTATGTAGTTATTGTTATGCGTTATGCAATAATAAATTACAAGTTACGTTTATAAATTCTATAATATCATTTTTATTTTATTTTTTTGTTAAATAGAGTGTTGTATGTATGAGAATAATCTTGAAATAGCTCATAATAATATTTTTTGTAATAAGGTAACGCTTTTTAATTTATTTAATAATTTTATACTAATAATTATAATAATTAAATGCATTATCTGAATACATATTTGAATATTATTATATAATAATATAATATTTCTTATTTTTTATTATTTTATTTCTTAATTTTTTTCTTAAATTAAGTCTCTCTTACAAAAAATTATCTTTATAAATTTGAAATAATAGATATCGAATTAATTTTTTTTTTTTTTCGAATAATAAATTGAAAACAGTTTTAATTTTCAAAATTGATAACAATTTTATTTTTTTAAAAATTAATTTTCAATAATTTTTAATCAACCACTAAAAAAATTATAATTATATTAATCAAAGTTAAAGAGATCCACCTTTTTTTTTTGTACTTCAATTACACTTTTTTTAGATAATTTTTAAGCATCTTTTTTTGTGAATACGTGTGTTTTCCAGAAGCGTTCATTCATGCCTATAATGCTGTGATAGCTTTAAATATTTTCAAGAAAAAGTATATACAAAGTAATTGCTTATTAATGAAAATCATTTAACAATGAAAACCATTTACTTACCTGCATTTGTTTTGTAATGGCTATTTATCTATCATGTACTCAAAAGACCTTTTTTTTTCTTCTATCCAAAATAACAATTACATATTATTGTACACATATTTAGCTTCTGGGTGTAAATGTTTTGATTGGAATCATATTAAAAAATAAATTGTAAATACGAATACAAAACATTCACTCAATTAAACAAAATTCTCTCATGTTAAGTGAGATAACAAAAGAAATGAAAAAAAAAAAAGTAAATCGTAAAGTAAAAAGCATACTCGATGATTAATCTACAAGAAATTCAGTTAAATCTTGCGAAGAAAGTTAAATGATAGACAATCTATGTAATAATTTTGAACGTAACAAGATTACATTATATTATATATAGTGCATATATGCACATTTGTTAACAAATATTATCTTCTTCAGATGTTCAGATTGTATAATAATTTTTAGTGTTTATTTTTTTTTACTTTTTTTTTTAATTCGACAAGTTCAATGATTACAATTACGCTACTAACTTTATTTGATGTTTTCGTTACATGGAAATAAAGGTATTTTAATTTATGTATTTTACACGTCTTTTAATTTAAGTTCATATAACAGACGTGTACTTTTTTCTTCGAATGTGTATTGTTATTAGAGAAAAAATTATTATTATGTCAACAACTATTGTACATATGTGTTAAACGTATATTTAAAAAAATTGTAATTTAAAAGCAATTTTATTTTATACATGTTAATGATGATGATCAAGGTGATAATGATTATTGTCGACATTGTATATAGGTTGATAACAATTCAGAACATTTTAGAAGACAATGGTACTGAGTGTTGTTTTTTATTTGTACATACTCCTATGAATTTCAAAGCGTTAGGGTTGAAAATTATGGTACTCTAAATTCATTTTATGAATTAATTCAAATAGTTCAGTTAAGTATTTGAATTTTTTTAACACTATTCAGCTTGTGTCTTGTTGAAATTTTTTTTTGTCTAAAGAAAGAATTCTAAAGAACAAGGAAAATATTCGTACATCAGATAATTCAGGAAAAATCCCAATATAAATTGGCTCAATCGGATCAAAGCATTTGAAGCAGTGTTCCTGCAAAAAAATAAAAAAATAAAGTGCCTTTTATTTTACAATACAATCATTTTAAAAACATAATGACTTGAAATTCATTTTTACGGTGCTATAGAGTTTTTTAAATAGTTTTACATCAGTGATTTTTTTTATTATAATGTGGGAAAATTAGCAAATACATACATATATTTTCGAAAAATACAGCTCAATTGAATATGTTGCTTTTAAAATAAAAATTAATAAATTAAATTTCTCTATAAAATATCATTCAGACTGAATAAATTAATTTTATTTTTTTTTTTTCAAAGTTCCCATATATGTATGTATGTTATCTATAAATGTTTTTTGCAAATAATTTTCGTAAATGCTTAAACTATTTTTAGAAAATATTGGGAGAAATTTGGTTGATGAAATCTTTCATATAGCTATAAAGATCAAAGTCTGTGTCACATATTAATTTGCTCGTGTGTGATTTATGAGGAATGTAAAAATGAAAATTTGCAAATTTATTTAAATAAATAAACAAGTTCCTTTTGAGAAAAAAAAAAGTTAATTTTGAAAAACAACTTGTAGTATATTTAAAGCTTTATTCCAATAGTCTGTATTTTAGAAGAAATTTAATGTTTTTGCAAAAAATTTAGCTTACAGATGCTTTTCAATATCTATGGACAAAAAAAGAAAATTGATGACTAAAAATGATAAATTATTTAACATAATAACAAATGTATATTTATTAAAATTGAAATATTTTTTTATTTGATAGATATTTTAAAATCGCATTAAATCTATAATGTATTATCGTGTATATCTTTAAGAGAATGTCTGAAAATTTTAAAAATTAAATTATAACAGGACAGGTAATACAACACAAATTTATTATTAAGGTAATATTTTGTGGTTTTGTTCCGTAAAAAGTATTACTGAGTATATAACAGTTGTATGTATATTGTTATGTAAGGTTGAACATATGTATACATAACTCGTAATTATTGTTACCGTCATTAGTACAAAGTAGCATTAGCATTACTATATTTGTAATTTTTTTTTTTTACTATAAGAAAATTTCAATCTAAGCATTGTCTAAAATGAACAAAATAATAAACTTTTACAAAAAAAAAGAAAGATTCCATTTATTTCCTATTTTCTTATATGTATACAAACGGTCGCTCAACAAAGTATTCGGGCAGTACAAATATTTTTAATTTATCCTAATTAAAACAAAATTTTTACTATAAAAGTATGAAACAAAATACTAAAAATAATTTTTTATACTTTGTTGAGCAACTGTATATTTTTCGAATTCCCAAAATATTTTGTTCATTTGCTGAAAATTTGGGAGATTACTATATTATATTGTTTAAAACATTTTCAATATTAAAAAATTAAATTAATTGAAATTATTATTTTTAATTTTATTTTAATGTTATGAAAAGCATTTATATCAACTTTAACTTGAAATTGTTTTGCAATTATACAACGTCGTTTTTTTTTGAATATTTTTTTTTTCTTAAATCTACAAAATAGTTTGTAAGCTGTATTGAAAAGGCGCCTTCTTTTTCCGGTATATCACAAAAAAATTTGTTAAGATTTAGCGTTTTTCGCAATTTAATTTTAAATTGACGAAACTGCCAACTTTTATTATTATATGTCAGAAACCGTTTCTTTCCTATTACCAGAAAAGCAAGTATCTTTCCGAATGTTTTAAACACAACAGGTTATTGAAATTCAAAATTGTTCTGTTCGGTAGAGAGTACAATTTTTTCGATTAAATAAATATGTTACGTTTTTTTTTTTTTTTTTTTAAATATGAAATGATGCACTTATATTTTGAAAATATTACTATTTTCCTGGATTTTTATAATTTACAATGTTTTCCGTATATAAATAAATTAATTAAAAACACTTAATTTTTCCTGTAAGAAACATGAAGTTATTTATGTTTGCATGCATTTGAGAATACCATTTATTGAATAAAACAAATAATTCATATAATTATATATTATGTGGGATGAGTAAAGTTACGCTCATTGAAGCATATATCGATTTTTTTCAACATGTTAATATTATGAAGTTGAACTATGGTTAAAAGTCATTAATTATAAATAAAACACAGATGATGATTAAACTTCATTTAAAAGGAAAAAAAAAGAAAGGATCTTTGTGAGTTTCATAGAAAAAAAGGAATTTTCGTAAAAATTATAATCTAAATCTTAAAAAAAAAAAAAATCTGTAAAGAGCTTTATTGGGTAGGGTTGTCAGCCTCAGGCTTAATATCCTCTCTAGGAGGACCATATTTTCTTGACCTCTATACTGAGTAAGAAACATTAACCAAAATTAGAAATTAAAAGTAAAAAAGTTATTGAAGATTTGTTTTTTCTGTAATAAAGGTATAACAAAAAAGAAAAAAGAAAAATTGAAAATGAAATTTTGAAAAACATTCTTTCAAAACATTTTATTTAGATTGCGAAAAAAAAAAACATTAGAAAATTTTTAGTATATTATCATAAATATAAACTTTTCCTAAAAAATACCAAAATGACTAGTAAAGTTATTTTTTAATTATGTTACATAACAATTAAAAAATAAAGGCCATTCACTAAAGTATGATACATATGTACATATGTATTTATATTTAAAAAAAATAACGTAACAAATCTTTGTCCTTCAAATTTCAATAATCAGTTCTTTAGTTATTTCGATCTAAAATGAAAAATAAAAAATCAAGAAAACTTAGATTTTAATCGTGTGATAGATTTTTATTGACATTTGCAAGTCATGAACTTGTTTTTTTTTTCTTATTTCGATTCAACCAAAACTCTAATTGTGTCTATACAATTTTTAATTAAAGTGTACGTTATATATTTACAGTTCCAATTAGGATACTTTTTAAATTTTAAATTATAGAAATACATACTTATTTGAAATAACACTTTTACTTTCGTATCTAAATAAAACAATTACAGCCTAATTCAACTAAATATTTCTATTGTGATTGTATTTATCAAATTTTTATAATTTCAATTGTTGTGTTTACGTGGATAGAATAAAGTTGAAAAAAGGGATTTGTAATGCGGATTTTAATAATCGATTGTTTAAAATTCTTTTATACATGCCGTAAAAGAGCATTGTATAAAAACAAGTCAAGAAAGTGATTGTGCAATCTTTTCATTACATGGTAGTATACTGAAAAAAACAATTTTTATAATAAATAATCACTTTCCATTGTACCTACATACCTCAAATGTCAAAAGAAGTTATTGAAATTTCACAAATAAAATAATTTTCAATTGCAATTTAAGGTCTGATCTCTTTCAAATCGATCTCAGATATTTTTTGTTGTTATTGTCGAAGATGATCTTACTTTTCCACATTTTTTTATAAGTAAATCAACTTGATTACATTTTTTACATTATATTTTTATTTTGTCGGTTCATCTGCTACACGAATTGTAAAGTGCAAGTTTATAAAAGTCACGATTTTCATGTAAAAAAGATGCATAGGACTTTTTTCAATGCCAAATAGCAAGGTTATTTAGAAATTTAAAAATAGGAGAGGAAAAATTGTTACTCATAAATAAAATAATGCTATAAACAAATTACAGCTATGTTTGTTAGTTTATACGGCATGTGGATACTATAGTATGGGCCACGAAAACTCTCCGTTCAAGGTCACACAAGAGAAAATTATGTATGTATGTGGTGTATCTTCATATGCAGTTTATTATTATTTTTTAACCTTTTTATTTTCTTATTCTTCTTATTTCTATGTATCTAAGCATATTGAAAATGAAATGAATATTCTACCTATATCAAAAAGTGTGAAGAATTTTTTGAACAATAATATAAAAATTTTATTTTTTGTTTTCATTATTGTATCAAACAAAAAATTTTCCACTCGCGGCATTGCTAGTTTTTTTGAAGAATGTATAACGTTTTTTCTTGTAGCATGTTTAATTTTTGCAAAAAAAAACTGCACTGTTAAATTAAATCGTACATTTATGATTTAAATTAGAGCTATTCTTGCAATATACGAGTAGGTACAACATACCTATGTATGTATATTAAGTTAGGAAAATGATCGATCTTGAGTAAGTATTTTCAAGGATTTTTTTGAAAGTTGTTTTCCTGGCTTGATTCTTGTTTTTTTTTTTTTTTTTTTTTTTTTTTTTTTTTTTTTTTTGTAATGAAAAGTTTTTTTTTAGATGGCGTAGATTTAAAGCAAAATTTTTAAGGAGTTCAGTAAATTTGAAATAAAATTACTTAGGCTAGAACATAATTTCAACTGTTAAAATAATTTTAATCAATTTAAGTTAAAATTTTCATAAACTCTTTGAAAAGCTACAGATAGATTTCTCTTTTTATAGCATATGTTAATTTTATATTTTCCAACTACATATACAATTTATGTTTATATATACATGCCTAAGAAGAGAGTTAATTTTAAAGTTTAGATTATTCTTGTAGTTCTAATGCATAATAATTTAAAATTTAAGTTAAACTTACACCTTACGCAAAAAAAATTGGTTAACGAACACGGTTTTATAATCATTTAAAATTTGAATTTATCATCTTTAACAGCAAATTTTTATGCCTCCTTTTTACGTTGCTTAAAATTGATGGTTGCTGATTACAGTTTACAAAGATTTTGTTGCTTAATATTAAAATGATTAAGATATTTGACATATATGCTGTACTGGATTAATATAATATATACATACTCGTGTTTATTCAAAAAATGTTGAAAAAAAAGAGAAATGTCTGCAAAATTATATCATCAACAAAACAACAATAACATATATTTCTTGATAACGATAATATATAGAGCGAAAGCTTTTCAACAGTAATTTGCCTTTAAAATAATAAATGTAAAACATTTTACTTGAATAATTTTATTATGTAATCTGCACATACATTTTGTGTATGAGATCTGTTTTTTTTTTTTTCATTTGAATTAAATAAATAGAACAAAAATTAAAATTTTTCTTTTTGAAAATTTCTGTAAATCAAACGTACATCAGCCACACACGATATTCATTATATGCATGTTTTATTTTTGAGCTTTTACTTAATCTTGTTAATTGTTTTTTATTCGAAATTATGTTGACAAAAAACTTTTGAAAAAATACAAGAAGTAAGCATGCAAAAAAACTTTAATATATTTATGTTGGTTAGTTGATCATAAATTTTATATACATATACATATGTACATACATATATATATACCTATATACACTAAAATCATTATGCGATATAACGAATAACATTTATTAAAAAAAAAATGTGACTAACAATCTTATAGGAAGTTATAGAAAAAAGTATGTCAAATTAAAGAGTGAATGAGTTCTGTGCAAATTATTCGCCATATTAAATATGAAAAAAGTGAAATTTAATGTTTATATATGAATTCAAGCATATAATATTATTCTATATAAAGAAATATCATATCAATTTTTTGTGATTATGTTTTCACAAAATAAAGCTTTTAACAAATTTTTTTGTATCCACCTTAGGCACAACATCGTGGACGAGTCAAATACTCACAAGGTTCAATCACAGATGGTCTTACAAATACATCAAATTTAAGTATCCATGGAGATATCACTCCAAGAAATAATAGAGCCAGAGCGGCTAGTATTGAACCATCAGCATCAATAATACCCAGAGTTACAAATCGTTTTCGAATGCCGAATAGCAATAATGATGATTTAATTAAATTATCAACAGCAGTAGTGAATGATAAAACTATGCAAAATAAAACATCTAGACAGAATCGAAATAGAATATCGTCAACATCTGCGGAAAGGCAAACAAATCAAACAGTACAGGAATCCTTACCACGGCGACATGACGTATCATCACCTCAGCGACGTGAAAATGGATCTATAAGGTCACGTCAAAGACCCGAAAGACCTCCAGATATACCATCACGATTTAATACAAATTTGAAAAATGATCAACCAACACGAATACAACTTCCAACATCAAAATTTGAAAGACAAAGTCAACGTCAGTCTTCTCAACGAATATCATCCGACACCAATACCAGTGCCAACACCGTTAAAAGAAAATCTGAAACGAAAATTGAAACAACAACAGCAAGTACTACTACAACTTCAACAACCACATTATCAAATCGAAGACCACGTAATCGAAATCCAACTAAAGCTCCTTTGAAAACCTACAATGAAAAGCCAACAGAAGGTGATATAATTGTAGCGACAACAGCACGATTAAATTGGCGTGAATCTAGTAAAAGGCGTAATACCAATAAGCCAAAAACAAAACAAAAACTTTTTGATGATGTTGCATTAGATCAAATCGAAGATGAAAATTATCCTGAACATTTTAAATTGTTGTTAAAAACGAAACAAGCAGAACGTCAGCAAATAAATGTAACACCACCAACAAGAACTAACCAAGTCGCTGAACCAGAAAAATCAGTAAGTATATTTAAGCCAAGACGTGCAGAACCTTATCGGCCTCAACCGACAAAAACACCAAAATCTTCAACAACACTAAAAACTACTAAAAAAACAGAATTGGAAACTAGACAAATTTATAAGCCAAGGATTAACCCTAAATTACAATTTCCAACACTAAAAACAAAATCTTCAACAACAACAAGTGTAACATCAAGCCCATCATCAAAAATTGAAGAAGTGACACTTGAAAATGAGATCCATGAAAATTCAGCAGTTTCGCAAAATAAACAAGCAAAATTCTATTCCAGAATTAGTAATGAAGCTGCAAATTATCCAAAATTACCAAGTTTTACAGGACGAAATTTTGGTGGGGGTGGATCTGATGGACAAAGTGTGCGTGAAAAACAAAAACAAGTTGACTCTCCAAGGGGTCAAAGTTCGGTAAATTGATTATTTTCTTTCCCACTAAATATTGTAGATTGAATTAAAAATTCTTTAAATAATTTTTGTTTTTCTTTGTAAATATTAGCATAAAACAGCAAATCAAAAATTTAGTTCACGTTATCGCAGTGATACAATTCGTACGCAATTCAAAACACAAAAACCTCAACCAGTCTATACACCAACAATTCCACCTGTTACAACAGAATCGGTAGGTTTTTAACAATTTGTTTTTTGCAATTCCTTTTTAAATTATTATAGTAGATAAAAATACTTATACCCATTTTAATCCTTTCCACAACTTATATATGTACACCAAAATTGATTATGAAGCCAAACATTAGTGCACATGATACTTGTTTTGTTTTTTTATTTTTCTTAAATTTTGTTTTCTTTTTTTTTTGTTTTTGGAAGGAAAAAATTGGTTTTCTATTTACAGATACATTTGAGTCTGGTAACACTAGACGATTTACTGAACCGTTATTTACTATGATATTTTGGTCAAAAATTAAACAAACAAAAAATCATCGACATGGTATTTAGTTTTGAAAAAAAAAGGCTAGAGTTGAACAGTTAGACAAAAAAAACGACATTTCTGACGACATCTTCTATACGAATACGAAAAAACAGTGTTACCAACACATTTGGATAACACACATTTTCTATCTTCTTATCTTTTTTTAGTCTTTTCTTTTTATTCTGTTTTTCTATTCAAATATCCAAAAATATTCTTTCTATTTAAAATGGCAAATTTTTTAAAAAGGCAGTTGGATGGGAATGGGCCATAAATCATCCACCTATTATGTTTGGTTCTCATTATCCTGATGAAAGGATGTACCATCATAAACAACTTCGTGATTATCAGCAATTACAAGGTCCACAGTCGTACACACTTTCAAAAAATAAAAAATCAAATCAAATTTTTAGTAGACAACCAAAGCCAAAACAACAACAAAAACAACAACAACAAAATCAACAAAATCTATCAGAACGAGGACAATTGAATCGTAACAACAATTATCAATATCAGCAACAAACTTATTATCATCATCAAAATTCTCTATACAATAATAATGGTGTTAATGCTGCAATTTCAACTTCCAGCAATATTGGTTCTTTACCAAGATCGTATGCTAAATTTGTAACAAGTACAAGTCCAAGTGAAAGACAAGATCATTTTGTTACAACGGAAATACCATTTTCTATTGTAAATATGGAAGATTTATGGTCAGTTTTAGCTGTTCAACCGAATTGGCAATTTAATCGTATAGAACGTAGTCATCATCCGAAGCCATTATTTTAAAAGAGAAAAAAAAAAAACAAATAAATTACAAATCATTTTATTTAATTACAATTTTATATATGTTTTTGTATAGAAAAGAAAAATATTTTTAATTTTTATTCAATCATTTTTTTTCATTTTTCTTTTTTCTTTAGTTTATAAAATTTCATTATATGTAATATATTTTTATTGTTACACTCATACATTTCATAAAATACTCATTAAAAAAAAACAAATCTTTTAGTTAAAAAATTTCAGTATTAATTTTTTAAATATATAATACATATTAATTTTTTAATTGGTAAAGGATTTCATTAATAGTAAGGAAAATTAAATTAAAAAATTATAGTTTGAAGTTATCTTTTGAGTAAATAATTTCTAAAATAAAAAATAATAATTTTCTTTAAAATACCGAAGCAAAGCTTTTTAAAACACTTTAAGAACGAAATCTATATCAATTTTTGTAATAAACACTAAATCTTTATACTTACATACTTATTAAAAAACTTTTCTATTGTTTTAAAGCATTTTAGTTTTTTGCTTCGACTTTATAATGACACATGCTTCTTCAATATAATTTTTTACAAATTTGTAAATAAATATAAACTAAATTAAACTCTTAAGGTCGATCCACACTACACATCCGATCCGACACTAATCCGGTTCCACTCCGTCTAATCAGATTCAGTCATTTTTACATGTTTTTTGTGATTTGAATGTATTTATTCACATAAATCCTGTCCGATTCCGGTCACAGATCACAAACATATTTGAGAATAAACTGGATCGAATGTGTGTGGATCGACTTTTAATTTGTCAAAGTCCCAATTTTTCAATTAAAATAAAATTTTATACATGAAATGGGAAAGCTCAAAAGATAAATATAAAACAGAAATATACATATTTTCAATTTTTCTACATTGTGATTTATTTTTTAAAACACTAATAACTTTCGTGATGCTTCATACTTACTAACAAATTTTTGGAAAAGGCATTTTTTTGCATTATATTAAAATAATTAGAAAAATATCCTTTATAACTCATAAATTATTTTCAATTTTTATTTTGTTATTTAACGCGTTTGTTTAATTTATGTATTATTTCTAATTGTAAATATATATAAAAAATGAATACAAAAAATGAATAAAATAAAATTAATTAAAATGCACGAATGTTTGGCTTCTTGTTCTTTAAAAAAATCCAATTTTCAAAATGTAAAAAATATGTGCTATACATATATGTATGTATACATATTTTATCCCTCAGAGTATATTCCAATCACTTTTTTTTTTGTTTCCAACAAACACTTTGAAATTATTTCAACATTAAAAAAAAAAAAATATAAAAAATACATTTTTCATAAAACACAAAATATAACATAAAACAATTTAAAATTTCAAATAACACATATAGGGAAAACAAAAAACATCAGATCACCAACAATTACGTACTTTTAATGAACATAATGATGATAATGATGATACTTATACTACTGATGAATATAAGGGACTTTGGAATTCGATTGAACCTATACCAGATGGCTTAATGCGTAGTGATATAACTGTTGAAACATCAGCTGAACATTTACAACCTTCTGTAACTGTATCAATTTTCGGTGCATTATCTGAAATTCTATCAAAAACAACAGATAGCTTGGATTTTTTAACAACAAAACCAACAACTACTTCAACTACTACAACTACTACAACTACAACTACTACGACTACAACTACCACACCAATTCCTGATATTCTACAGGTACCAAAAACAAATGCCAGAGAAATAAAAAATTCTGAACAAAACGCTGTAAATATGCCAAAACAAAATAAACAAATGAACATTAAAAATAACAAAAATAATGGGCGTTCAGAATCATTTGAACAAAAAAATGTGGATGAAAATATTAATAGAAATTATCAAAATATAATCAATAACAATAAATCCCCAATAAATCAAAATATCCCATCATTATCATCCTTCCAAAATCACACAAATGCTTCATCACAACATAACAACATCACTGTCACTACCACCACACCCATTGCAATTAATATCAATATCAACGCAAACACCACAACCGTTATTACTGAACGACCTGTGACATTGACGACACCTACTAATAACTCACCCTCATCCCGTAATTATGCAATAACTAATAATAGTAATATTACACAAGCTTCTTCATTTAAAAATTTAGCATCATTAAATTTAACTTTGCAAGCTGTAGATCAAAATAATATACTAACTACCAATAATAATAGTAATAGTAATAATTTGAGTGCCAACAGTAATGATGATTTAAATAATAATAATTTAGAATTAACAACAATTGCTACTAATTCAGTAACCTTTCCAACAAATTTACCAACTAGTATTTCACAGCCAGAAATTTTGGAAGTACATTTAACAACACCCGGTAGTGACATTGTTACAAATCCAAAATTTTCAGCTGGTAATTTGAATACTTCCGTACAAATTGCTTCTGATACAATAGCGAAATCCACTGGTTTAATAAACATTTTTAGAATAAATACAAATAATTCAAAAACAAATAATAAGAACAATGGAAAATTAACAACAATCACTACAATTCCAAAAACAATACCAAGCACAATTACATTTAATACTGCCACCTTCACTTTTGATGCTTCTTCTAATAAAAGTGCTATTTTAGATAATTTAACCACAATTCAAACTACAATAAAACCATTTGATTTAACGACAATAAGAACAGAAACAACAACAGAAAGTCCAATAACAATTTCTTTTTCAGATATTTTCAATATAAAGCCAAAAAAAATTTATCATTCAACAGAAACTTTACTAGATACTCATCCAATTTATGTGGAACCAGATGGAATAACAATGTCTTCCGGTTCTAAAAATATTTCAAAACCTACATTTTCTTTAGAAACAACAACTTTCAAAACAATTCCTGAAAATTTATCTTCGTCTTCAAAAACAGTAATAACTTCATCAACTCCTTGCCCTTGTGATGAAGTTTCACTTGGTTCAAATGAAATTGATTCTAATTTTCCAATTTCAAAATCTATTTTAACAACATTTAATTTAATACAACCCACACTAAAAATTTCATCTTCTAATCAAATCGATAAATTTGAAGAAAATACATCAGAGAAAATATCACCTTCTGGTAATCAAGACACGAAAACAAATGAAATTTTAAATAATATAGCACCAATTAGTGGTGAAATTACTACACCTACTTTACATGCAAAATCAATTGAAATATCACCAACAATTAAAACTCAAATTACAACAACATTAGGCAAAATTGAAGAAACAACTACTAAAATTAATGTAAACACAAGCACACCAACATCACAAACAATAAAAATTCCAAATAATTTTACACACATTGTTAGTACAACAGCGTCTTACGCAAAAATGATAAAAACATCTAGTACACAAAGTGCACAAAATACAGTCAAATCCGTTCCTTTAAAAACACAATACACAAATAATAAAACAATTCCAAAAACAACAACAATAAATCCTTCTTCCATTTTTACAACGATATTTGAAAATACCACAATAAATGTTACAGAAACAGCTAAAATACAATCCACTACACAATTAAATTCCACAAAAGCATCTTCAACTAATTCAATATTTTCTACATCTTTAAAGAATATTGAAAATTTAGTAAATGTTACAGAATCTACAACAAAGAATATACAAGAACGCCCAATTGTAATTCCATCCACTACACCAATTACAAAAACAACAGTAACAAAAAAATCCGAAATGACAACATCAACATATGTTCCACGATTTTCAAATCATAATCGTATACCAGTACTTATATCTGGAGTTAAAACAAGTTCTACGACAAAAAAACAACATATGCCAACGGTAACGGTACGAACTGATTCGAAAAATGTTCGTGATTTTGTTATATATGGAGTATTACCAAATAATACCGTTATACGAAAACGACCAACGAAAGAACCAATAAAAAATGCAAATGATTTAATTGTTTATGGAATATTACCAAATCAGACATTGGTACGGAAGTATCCAAATGGGACTGTATTACCAGTTAGTAATGATTTTGAAATAACTGATATTGATCCAAGAATGCTGTTCAATCCGTTCAGTGAATTATATCGAACAACTGAGAACAGTAATTATTTGGATAATATAATATCAAATAACATTAACAATAGTAAATCTAATATTAACATTTCTTCTTCATCCATAACTACTACTTCCTCAATTAAAATTTCTGATGATAATATTATAAATGTTAATAGTAATAACAGTAATGAAGTTGTAACAGATCACTTAGATTTATTAGAATTATCTACAGGATTTGGTTATGAAAATGATAATTTACAAGTATTTTCTGATGCTAAAAATAACACAACCGATAATCAAACGGTATGAATCTTTTTTTATTTAGAATTTTTTAATATCTAATCACTATGTAAATTAATATTTCTTTTAATACAAAATTTTATGAATGTGAGATTAAAATTTATGTATGTATTACATTTTTATTTCAAGTTAAACTTAGTTCATTGAAGCAATGTCGGATTACAATTTTACACAATTACAGTATACTTTATTTTTAATAAAAATCTATTTTTCTAAATCCTTAAATCTTACTTGAAATAAAAGTGCTTTAAATTAGGTTTTAGAAATTAAAAAAAGAAAAAGAAAAAAAAAAGCATGGATTTGGAACACTGGAATGGTTTTGCTCACATTCAAACAACATATTGCACTTTTTAATAAAATTTTTTAATATTTTTTTCTTTGATTAAATAACATCTGTTAATCATTCTGTAGGATAATAATATTCTTGTGGATATTTTGAAAAAGAAATATATCAATTCTGAAATACCTTCAAAATCATCGAACGTTTTTAGTTTAACAACTTCAAGAAATTCAATTGATGGTAAAATAGCACCAACAAAAAGTGCTACAGGTAATTTCAACAATAGAGATACATTTGTTGACAGTAATGAACTATTAACATTAGATAACGTAATTGATCCTTTGGTGAGTGTAGTTTGATTTTAACTTTGTGAAAGAACTTTCTATATTTCTATATTTTTTTTTTCTTTAATTTTCAGTCAAATGAAGCAAAGAGCGATGATAAAAATAAAAAATATATTACTTCCACAACAACAGACAGAAATTTTATTTTACAAAAACCATCAACTATTGGAGATATCGATTTATCCAGCAAACGAACACAAGATAATACTGTACCAGACTCAGATAATTCCTATCAAAAAAATGAAAAAAATAAAGGTACCACACCAACACCATTCATAGTTATGGCTGAAACAATAAGCACAACAAGTAGTTCTTTAGCACCAACAACAACAACAACAACAAGTACTACAAGCACTTTACCTACAACAACCACAATAGAAAAAACAATGTCTTTTCAAACAACTCCTATAATAACGGTTACTGCAATTAAACCTGACTCAGTAACAACCATCACTACAATGAACACTACTCCTTCTGCACCAACAACTACAACAAAAACTACTACTACTTCCACAACAACACCTAAACCATCTAAAACAACTACAACTGTTAGCTCAACAATCACCCCTACTTTTAGTTCAAAAGTCACATTTAATAACCCATTAATGCCTCAACCCTCCACCAATGCACAAATTCAAGTTCTTAATTCTAATGACGCATCAGCCTTAGAAAGAAACATACGTTTACTTCAAGAACTTTTAGGTCTTCAAGCTAATTTATCACGAAGAACTTCATTGCTACCAAAACAAATAAATGGTGCGGAAATAACAACGTCAACTACAACTCCAAGGCCAACAACCACAACGACTACTACACCAAAACCAACAACAACTACAACTACAACTACTACACCAAAACCAACAACAACCACAACTACAACTACTACACCAAAACCACCAACAACCGCAGCTACAACTATTACAACAACCTTTAAATCGAAAACTACATTTTCAGATACCGATGATATAGCCTTTCTTGCAAATTTGGTAATATAAAAGCAGTTTTTCAATCAATAAAATCTTTTTTTCAATAATGTTTTTCCGAAAATATAGAGACAATTATTATTTGGGCAACAAAGAAGTACACAGAAACCCATAATCAAAACAACACATCCAGCTACAACCACAAGTACCTCTACAACGTCAACAACAACATCAACTACTACCACCACACCAAAACCAATCACACCGTCATTTAATAAGGTCAACGATCTTCTCAATAGCTTCCAAGGTACAACACCAATAAATCCCACTAAGTCTACACATTCTGATGCCGATGATATAGCTTTTCTTAATTCTCTGGTGAGTACTTGAAAATTTAAAACTTATTTTGTACTTTGATAAACCATTACTACTTGATTACAGCGTCAAATTGCCAAAATAACACCACCAACAACAACTTCACCAACATTTGCGAATCGTATTATTGAACTTGCATTGAATATTCGTAATACAACAACTACAACACCAACGACAATGACAACAGCAACAACAACAAAAACAACAACTACTACTACTACTACACCTATCACAACGACTACAAAAAAGTTGCCACCTTTAGGTTCATCACTATCATCTAAAGAATTTGAACGTAATCGGCAAGACGAAACACAATTGTGGAATGATCTTAAACTTTTATCTAGTCTTCTGGGACGACAAGTTTCAATCCAGGATATTCCAGTTTTAACACGACAATTTGCGACTATGAGAACGACAACGACCACAATGAGACCTACAACAACATCAACAACAACAATGAAACCCAATATGAATGATGAAGAACTTGCAAAATATTTGAAAGAAAGAACAGAAATTCAAAGAAACCTTAAACTTCTTTCATCTCTTCTTGGTAGAGATGTTAGTATTGAAGAGCTACCTTTGATTATGCAACAATTGCGTGGTGGAAGGAAATCAAACGGAGCACAACTTTCAACAACACCAAAAACGAAAATAACCACAACCACAACGACAACCAAACGTCCAATACCTATAGCATCATTGGAAGATTTAAAAACTACGAAACAACCTTTAACTCAAGATGAAATTTTTAATTTATTAAAAAGTCCTTCAATTACTGGTAAAGGAGCAACTGATATAGATTCATATGGAAAGACAAATGAAGCAGTTTTAGCAGCCATATTAAAACAACAAGGAATTGGACCGACCCATAACAATATTCCAATTAATGTGAGTTAAGATTTAATTATATTTTGCTTTAAAAAGCAAAAGTATCATGTTTTCTTCTCATAGGAATTATTCAATCGAGACGTGGAACCGACTCCTTTTACAACTACAAGAGCTCCAAGACGACGACCACGTCCAACTCAAAGACAACAGCGACCCATACTTGATGGTCTTACCTGGTTGTGGAAAACATGGCAAGAAACTGCACCTCGTCAACGGCCATTACGACAAAATAGTCCTAATATAGCTGTACAGTTTGAAGATGGATTAGATCAGGATAATTTGGGGGTAGAGAAAACATATCATTAACTAAATTTTTCTTATTAGTTAATTTTAAAACAAATTTAACAATTGCTTTTTTTTATTGTTTTATTTTTATTTTTAATTTAAAAATTGAATTTTTTTATCCAGAATTAGCTTTATAAAATTAATCCGCAGCAGATAATTCCCTAAATTTTTATTTATTTTTTTTAACTGCATGTTTTATACGTAATTTCCTTTTTTTTTTTCTTTTTCAATTATTATTTTGCGTATTTTGGACACATTATTACACACACAGGGTGAAGATTTCGCTGAATTGCCACAAGACACAAACAATAATCAAGGTTTTAATCCAGGAGGCTTATTAACAGCGGCATTTGGTGTTACTAGAGCTGTTACACAATTTTTAGGTGCTGCAATACAGGTGAGTACGTTCTTCTCTTCTTTTTTTTTGGAAAGAAGCTCTCAAAGTCAAATATGGCTTTGTTTTTGTCTTACATTTTAATTTACGCACGGATACAAGATTAATAACAATTGTTTATTATTGGAAAATGCAGAAAAGATTTTGGACAAAAAATTATTATTTGGATATTATTTTTTGTTTTTGACAAAACAGATCACCGTAGTAAGTATAGGACTAAAGTAACATTAGATTATCTAGAAATCATAAAAAAGCCTGAATGTAAATCCTTTGCTTTTTAGTTATTATTTTTTTATATTATCGAACATTCTTATTAAATGTTATTGTTTTTTTTCCTTACATGGCACAAAAGAGATTTACTATAAGGGGCACTTAAAACATTTCCAATTAAAAATACAGAATAATTTTTTTATAGTGCATTTCTATAGAACATCAACCTTTCTTTTTTTTTGAAAATAAAAAAAAAATAATAATAATTATATGTGGAATTATTTTGTACAGGGTGCAGCAAAATCTGTTCAAACAGCGTGGGTTCCAGCTGCATCTGGAGGAGGTGAAAATTTTAAATATTACAGTTTAAATGAAGGATAATATTTTAACATATTTTTTTTTGTATTTTACATAAAATATTTTTAGTTTTTTAAAGCAGTCATGACTCAGTACACTCCTTGAGGACTACGAAAAATGAAATTAGAAAAAAAAGATTACAGTAAATCTGTTCTAATAAAAATTTTATCCGAGGACATCTCATCAAATCGTTTAAATAGATTTTTGAATGTATAAAAATTCACTACAGCGTTATTATTATTTTTATTTATTATTATTCTTTTTTTCTGAATGACAATTTTTTTTCAATTCTTTGTGTTTTTGTAAGTCATAATTTTTAGTCTTAATTTTTATTTTATTGATTGTTTTTTTTATTTGTTTTGTGCTTTAAAACTAATAAGAATGAAGTGTTAAAATAAATAAGAATGTGATTGTATTTTTGTATGTAAATATGTAAATAATTATTATATGAATTATAAAAAAAAAAAAAAGAAATAAATAATTTAATATGAAAAATAATTCAATAAAGTTTAGAAAATCATTTTTGCTGATTTTCTAAAAATAAAAAAAATATATATATTTTATCTAATTGAAAAAAAATATTAATAAAGATAAATAAAAAAAAAGTAAATAAATCTTTTGCATAAAAAAATATATAATATATACACTAAAATAGTTTAGTTGTAAATTATTTGAAATATTTGGGTGCTTGGATAAATCTCAACACATAATTGTAAAAGAAAATAAATGTAAAAAGAAAATAATATATATTGTTGATGATAATATGTATGTAGACAAAATGTAAATTGTCTATAATAGACACTAGAAGAGTACATGAAAGTATGGAAGAAAAGAATTCTCAATCAACACAACAACAAAAATGTACATATAATGTAGAAAAATATTTCACGTACTTTTACAAGATACTGTAGGATATGATAATTATTATATTTTTGTGATATTCTATTAAATAAATAAAATTTTAATAAAATTTTCGAAAATATTTAAAAAAAAAACAAGTAAAATTTGTTTTGAATTGTAAAAGACGAAGAAATTTTTGTCTTAACTTATTGTTATAGTTTTATAAAAAAATTAAATCTATGTATACATACTCGTATATAGTACATATATATTACATAACAAATGTATGTACTCGAATAAAAAAATTCCAAGCTAAATATTATGAAAATAGAAGAAAAAATATAAATAAAAATTGTGAAAATTATTTTCCGTTGCAGAATATCACAAACAAACAAACGAAAACAAAAAGAAGTATGTATATGTAAATGTAAAATGTAACTAAAAAGAGAAATAATGTTTTTTTTAAATAAAGAAAAAAAAAATTGTTTTATTTTAATTAATTTATTATAATAATTTTCAGTTTTTCTTTTTAAATCAAGTTTAAAAAATTTTGAATTTCAAAATCATATGAAATCAGCGCCTATGGTGTATGCAACAGTCTCCAATCAATTTTACACTTGGCACTATTACCAAAAAATATTTTTTTATTTGAGATTTAAATTTTCGAACTTTTTGATCAACAAAATCATCAAGAAGACCTTCCTATTCATAAAAATCAATAATCAATAATTTTTTTCAGCTTTTTTGTACTTAAATATTTATTAATAATATCATTTTCAACATCATTATATAATTAATTTTAGTATTTAAAAGATTCAAATTAAAAGCTATAAATATAGATATATTCTTTCTTTTTTAAAAAAATAACTTAAATATAAAATAAATGGAAATAGAAATTTAATTTAATTTTTAATTTGATTTAAGTATCACAAGTAAGTAATGTTTATTTTAATAATTAAATATTATTTAAATTTTCAATTTAAAACACTGAAGAAGAATAATCCTTAGGTAGAAAATTCCAATTATAATTTTAAATTTAAATATCGCGTAATTTATATTTGAAAAACTCACTTACTCTAATTACTGACTAGAATTGGTGTTTTTGTTCAAAATTCCAATCAGAATATTTTCATAAGACTTCATCCTCAGTGTTATGATCAAAAATAATATTAAGATTTTAGCCTATCTTTGTGACTTTAATAATTTAAATTTTAAACTTTTTAACTACTTACAATATGGCAACATACATATTTGTTTTTTGTTTTGTTTTTTTTTTAATTATTTTAAATTCATAGTTCATTCATGTTTTTTCATTTTAAATTTTTATAGTTTAACGTCCTGAGGATGAAAACTGTCAATACCATTGTTACACTCATGAATACCATTTGAACTTGTTGAAAAACGTATCCTTCGTTTTGATGCTGAATGTATTGGACATGTATCACTTATTTTATAAATCATATCACTACCACTATTATCTGTCGTTGTTATCATTGATAATTGTGTGTTAATATCCGTTTCATATGGTTGTGCTATTGTATCAAATGTTGTTGTTAATGGTTCTGTAAACTGCGGCTCAATATCAAATTCATTAAAAAAACTTGAATCATAAATACGAGCCGCAGGTAATTGTCAGTCATTATCAGTATCTTTAAGTTGTATATACAGGCAACAGGATAATACCATTCCAATAATATGAATTAAACATATTCCTAATCCAACTGCACCGATTATTGTAAGATGTCTTCGAAATTCATCAGATAATCGATAAATACAACCCTTAAATAAAGTTACAAAATATTATAAAAATCAATTGAAAAAAATTAATTATTTACTGTATATGGAATGTTACTAGGATGATCACGTTTTCCACAATTTTCTGTTAAGCTAATACAACAAGAATCTGGTACTAATCGACCATTGTTTTCTTTTGGAAGAAATTTACTTTTTGATTTATACCAAACGCTTTCTGTCCAATCTTCAAATCGTAGTGCACCGCAACAAATATACTGTGGAAAATAAGGAAAATGTAATTATTCAATTTTTGGATCCTTTTTTTAAAAAATTTAAAATTTAAAAAAAAATTATTTCATTACTTCTTGTTGCATTTTATCAATAGCTTCAGTTCTCTTTACATCAACTCCATAACTCGTTAAAAATGTCTCATTTAAAGTTATATTTAATTCACCTTCAATTTGTGTTTCGTAAAAATATGCTAAACCTCCAATCATTGCTTCAAGAAGAAAGACTAGAACCAAAAGGAATGTATACTGAAAAAAAAAAAAAATAAAATTTCATTTTTAATTTCAAATTTGACTGAAGATTGTTTCAGTTAAAAATTTAATTGTTGTCATAACAGAGAAATTGCTTCACTACAACAATTTCATCTTTTTCTTGAATACATAAGCTATACATTAATTTTGGTTTTAGTTTCTATAATTTTGTATGATTCATGAAAATTTCATATGTCACGCCTACGAACACCCATCGTGAGAATTTTTTTATATTTATTATTTTCTTTAAACATAAAATCCCACGGTTTTTCAAATTTTAGTTTTTATTACTATTATTTGTTTTTTTGACACCTAAGACATTTTTATTTTTTTGAAAATTTTTAGGAAAAAAAAATTCGTTTTATAAATTTGCAATATGATTTCTACTTTTGTGTGTGTCATTTTTAAAAAAATCCTTGAATTTCTGATTTTTTAATTTTTTGTTCATTGCTTATTTTATTTACCATTCATGTTTTATATTTTACCAGTTTTACTTAGAAAAAATTTGAACCTAGTCATAAAATAAAATAAGGTGCATTTAGATGAAGCCCTAGGTCTTCCCGCTACAATACACATATTAATATACATGTACATAAACATATACATACATATATGTATAGTAAGGATTATACAGTAAGAATCATTACTTTTTTTCCTCAAATGTAAATTTACAAAAGAAAGAAATTTTTCTCGATTTATACATATTTTCTGTTATCTTTTATGTTTAA
Source organism: Bombylius discolor (assembly GCA_939192795.1). Taxonomy (NCBI): domain Eukaryota; kingdom Metazoa; phylum Arthropoda; class Insecta; order Diptera; family Bombyliidae; genus Bombylius; species Bombylius discolor. The sequence goes on from OW584241.1 coordinate 41,364,829, forward strand.
ACCCAAAAAAGCGCAGTTTGTCAGGCATATTAGATATTAAATTAATGTTAAAATCGTATACTCAATAACACGAAATATCTTCTCATGTTGTGAACTTGTGACAAAGTCAAATGATTTGCAATAAAAAATTTTCAATGTCATCTTAAAACTTTTTAAAATTATTATTGCTCAATGTACATAATTGAAATTAAGTCAATAGAGTGCAAATATTCAAGACATTTTGTCATCGTTGTAAAATATGAACAGTTGAAGAGATAAAAGATCTTTTTTTTATCATCTAGCATCATTTTTTTTTATATATGTATATGTATACATACTCACACATAAAATAACAATTTTTTGTTCATAACAAACTCCACAACATCCTAAAATTCCACAAAATATTGCTAAACCTCCAGCAAATGATAATGCATATGTTCCCACAAGGTATATTGATGTCGTTAATAGGGGAACATAATGAAATTTATATAAAATTGTCCATATGGCGACTCCAAGTACTACTCCACCAGAAAACTGTAAAAAAAATAATATACATGTGAAAAAATAACAAAATAAAATAGAAAAATAAAATTATTATAAAAAAAAAAATAAAAATGTTTAAAAGAAATCCGGAAAAAAAATTGTAAGAAAAAGAAGAACAAAATATAAATTAATTGAAATTTTAACTAAGGTAAAAGATAAAAGTATTTGAAGCGGATATGTTATAAAACTATTATAAAGTATGCACATTATATACATATATACGATCGATTAATGACCATGTATGTATGTAGTTTCAGTAGTAAAACTATATAAGTATCTCATTGAATTGAAATGACACACCTGTATATAACACATAACACAATTTTTATTTGTATTTCATCAATGATAACGTGAATAAACACCTTTTAACTTTTTTATTGTTATTTTCTTTTGAAAATATCTTGTGGACTCATCAAATTAACATGACATACTATTAGCATTTATATCGTGTATAGATTTTTTTTTGTAGAAATTTTTTTTTATTGACTATCAAATCGACTTGTAATGTTTGTTGAAGTCGCTGATGTCAATTAGACGCTCTAAAAGAGGAACATTTAAAAAGTATGTATGTATGTACGTTTAACTTCATCATGAAAAGATAACTTAGGCCCTTCGGCCGTTAGTCTACTTGTACGATAGAATCACAATTTGATATTATTTTTGGCATTATCATGTGTTCTTGGATCATTTGCACGATTGGATTGTGCTCATGTTTGCGTTCAGGTAATCTTAAAGAAAATTGTCTATTTCGTACAATATTTTATTTCGTGTTGTTGTTGTTGTTCCGTTTTACTCCCTAGAAGAGCATATACGACCTCTACAATAGTTTTCCACCAAACTCTGTTTTTGCTACCGCTTCGATTGCGCTTCATGAATATCCGGTCGGCTATAGCCGTCTATTTTATCTCGTACCTCAATTAATATAATCTATATTCTTTTAATTTTCTTTGAAATTTTGGAGACATACGAGTATGTATCATTATCAAGAAATATTGAAAAATCAAGAACGGTTAGTCAATTCAAAGCAAAATAAATCCCTAGAAAATAGTCCCATTTCAATAGCTTATGGTATTGAATAGGTTCAGCCTTGATCTTATTATTTTAAGTTCATTGCTTCATAAATAGCTTTCAATGTATTTAAGTATATGTACATATATGCATGTATGTGTATGTATATAAATTTTTATTTCAAAAAAATTTAAAATTTCATTAATGTCAATTATGTAAGTATTTTGGATTTCATATCAATTTATTTTTTTTCTGTTCCATTAAAATTTCTTTTCTATTTTTATACTTCTAAATATACATACGCATATACTATATATACTATTAATTATTATACAGAGCGACTTAATGAAGGTGTCGGACCCGAAAATAGCGGATAGAGCTCATCGAAAAAAACACAAAAAATATCTAAATCTATTTATGTAACTATATAATAACATATAAAAATGCATATGATCTTCTCCCACTCAATAACAACAAAAAAAGTATACAGATACATAGATTTTATTTATTGGTTGAATAAAAAAAGATAACAAATAAAAAATTTAAAAATGATTTTATTCCCTTATTTTCGCTTTTAACTTTTATTTAAAAGAAACGATTTTAAATAAAATTTGATATCAAAACATTACATAAAAAATTTATAAAATTGTCAAAGATGGCACGCGTTACATAAAAATTCATCAATAAAAACTAAGAATATACATATATTTAGATTATAGAGTAACAAATGATTTATTTTAGGAGGAATATGTCCGCATTTCACATATAGCTTAAAGTCTGTTGTACTATATATAAAAAAAAAATGGACAAAGAAAAAAACAATACATAAAGTTTTTCTTCTTGTTAATAGGAAAATTAACTGTTTTGAATTACAATAATAAAAATTTTAAGATTAACCACATTTGTTTTTTCGTTGCTATATGAACATATTAGAAAAGATATAAAAAAAAGTATCTACTTCACATAATGGACTTAACATACATACAACCAAAAATCTTGGGATATTTTAATTTTATAAACTAAAAATATAAAATCTCTAAAAGTTGACAATGAAGGCGGGAAAAAGAAAGATTTTAAGATTATTATTTTTGTTATTGTCCAGATATTGTACTTATAGAGATTTTTATATTAGATATACATACTAGTATTTCTCTGCAAAATAATTTAAAATTATTTCAATAAAATACACATTTTAATTTTTTTATTTTATTTTCATAATATGTAATTTAATTGCTGTAATTTGATTTTGTACTGTTAATATGTATGTATATTTAAAAAAAAAAATTTAATTACTTCAAGAAATCTGGATTTTTATGATTCAAACGTTTAAATATTATATGTGTAATATGCAACGTACATGCAAATTGTTATGTCTAGAAATGAACTCTGAAATTTGAACGCCAGAACAAAATCCAACATACATACATATGTATGTATATATGTATATATACTCTATATTAACAACAGTAGAACTCTGGACTATGTAAGAATAAAATTTTTTTTAGTGTGAGAAATTAATACAAACGAGTAGCCGCATAAGAGGAATGAACTTCTCGAATATTTATTGATCCATGATTTAAAGATATTTTGATATTAAATAGTCTAAAAGTCACGTTTTAAACAGAAAAATACAATATACTTATACATATATGGGTATGTATATATGTACATATTTATATAGGTATTTTACATGTTTACATATAGCATATGTTTAATGTTTGCAAAATAAATCAACGTTAATTTACTTTTATTTTAATAAACGTACCACCGACTATAACGGCTATTAAATGAAATATTTTAAAACTTATTCAATTGTTTTTCTAATGAAAGAAAAATAAAAATATAGTATAATTTATAAATATAATGAATTCTTAGAAAACTTTGAAAATATATTTTTTAGTTTTTAAAATAATAAGGAAATAAAATTCACATTGCTTAAACCAATTTTTAAAATTTTTTTTTCTTTCTAATTATTTTTTTCCACAAGGAAAACATTTTTAAAATTTATTTAATAATTGATTATTGTGATCTTTCTTGCGTGAAAATACTAAATTAAAATGGACGCTATATATTGTTGCGGAAACTTTTTGGTCCTTCTACTTGAGAGTTCTTAAGGAACGTGACAAAAGTGAAAAGAGAAAATGTAAAAATGTCATGTATCATTAACACTAGCATTCATTTTTAAAAAAATGCGGTATTTGTTAACAAAATTTTATTCTATTGAAAAAAAAATATGTTCCCGTGGGTCCATGGGACTAGAAAATTGAAGTTTGGTCATAATATTTAAGACTTACTACAAAACACATTTTAAATTATAGCAATTCTTTGATTAAAGCGAAAGTTATAGGGTAAAATACATACTAAAGTCATTTTTTTAAATTATTTTTCAACTTTATATGAAAAGATATGTGGAAGCAACAAGTATTTTACTATTACTTTTAAATTTTTTGTATAAATTTGGGTTTTTGAACATTTTTAATGTCACCTTCAACTTTTCGAAGCGAGAGTTTTCATTTTTTTCTGGCATTTATTTCTGGCAAGTATGTTATTCCTTGAAAATATAGTTTTGATGCTATGTCAAATACCAAAACTTTTTGTTTTTAATTGACTTTGAAAAAAAATTATCAAACTACCAAATAAAGTAATATTGAATTTAAATTGAAAAATATGTACTTACTAGTAATACGGTGTTAAATACTTGAAGCATATATTTAGTTAAATTAATACTACTGCAACAATCAGAATCACGTTGCTTCTTTCGTCCTGGACTGTACTGTGGCATCTTGTCTTATCTTCTTCATACGATATTTGTTGTTATAGCATTTTTGCATAGATAATTTCTATCACGATATCTATACGAAAGATACAAAAAAGATAAACAATAAACCAATTTACACTTAAAAATAAAAAAGAATAAAAATTCTTTAGAGTATTTTCCTGCCACTTTCAGTACTTTTTCTCTTATAAAAAAAAATATCGTTACAAATCTTCTTTTTCTTTTGTCTTTATTGAATATGTATGTACTTATTAATTTTTTTTTTTTTTTTGAAAATCCTTACAACATTCAATAAATAAAAAATCAAAACCACATTCAAAAATGTTAACCACTAATGATTACCATTTTTGTATTTCAAAGTTGTTCTGTTCGATTATTATTATTATTATTTCACAATTACAGCATTCCATCCCAATGTACAGGTATATGACAATTGTCGCAAAAAAATACAAAAATTTAAAAAAATATATCTAAAATCTATGAATCGTGATGAATATCTTTTTTGGATGACAGGCATTTTTGACTTTGATTATAAAGAAAAAGCGTTTCTCTTTTGTTTAATTTCGATGATGATTATGATGATGATGACGAATGATGAGATTTATCTTATCTTTTGTTTTTTTTTTATTTCGAATTATACTGGGTTTGGTTTTCATGTCATTATGGAACCTAACAAACAAATACCAAAATAGCAAATGATCAATGCATCGATGATGATGTTGCGATGATTGTGATGATAATGATGATGATGATGATGATAAATCAAAAGACAATATTCAATTCAATTGTTTGGCTTAAAAACGTTTTATTTATGATTATATGGTGATGGTGTCCTCCAAACAAATACTTACATATGACAAAGGAGATCAATGATGCGACAGTTATGTTGTTCTACACAATACTTGATTGATACGTCCATTAAAAATAAAATACCAAAAAAAGTACATGTGCTTTTGAAGATATACATAGCTACAAAGTTTATATTTCGCGGAATTGATTCAAATGGATAAAAATATCTCTTGAATTTATAAATCATTAAAAAAAACTTTAATTTGTTAAATTCGAACTTGTTTAATTAAAAATCACTGCTTTTGCTGTTACACACATGGCGCCAAGATTTAGTTGTATGAAAGAGAAAAAAACACTGAAAATGAAATACAAGAGAATTTTTAAATCGATCATTAAAAGAATATCACGTAATGTTGTGTTAATTAAGTGAAATGAATTAAATTTATTTTTAACAACATAGATTTTACTAAAAGGGTAAGAGGTTTGTAAAAAACTCTCAATTTAATGAGATCTTTAGAAGTAGTGATCTTGGAAATATTGTATAACCACACTAAGAACTTTCTAAAATGTTATATCTAATTCACTTTCTATCACTATAGAAAATTTTTTACAACTTTCGCACTGAGAAATTTAATGCTTGAAGATTTCGCATGACACAGTTTTCAAAAACACAGCTCAAATAAAAAGCCTTTTAAGTAAATTACAAGGTTTTACGTTTACGCTTTTGATTAAAAAACTTGACATAATATTTATACCAACATTATATTTTTTTTATAATTTATCATGCAGTAAAACTGCATATTTTAATTTCATTGCATTTTTCAATGCTTAGCCTATGTACACACAATCTTCTTATATTGTACTAAGCAAAGATAGAGAGCATCTCATTCAACACATTTTATTATATCTTTTTACATTTATATCTTTTTGCATCAGACCTTAAAGGCAATACACGACAAAATAGTATCAGATATTTCATACTAAGCTTGAAATGAAAATTATTTGCCATCTTCTTTGTTTTTAATAAAAATGGTTAGTTTCAATCATTTTCTATTGTATATTCAATTTTGTTTTTGTAGTGAAAGTCACATATACTAATTTTTACGAATTTTAGCAGTATTTCCATATTTGAATGATGTCAAACTTGATGAGTAAAATTGGGTATCCATCTATGGAAATAGCATTCAAGATTAGATTTCATTAAAACAACATCCATACAGAAACAAAGATGTATGCTATACATAATATATATACGAGTACATATAGATTTTAGGCATAAAGGTAAACATTCATTAGCAGTTAACATCATTATCATCTTGCCGGATTTTTCAAGTATATTTGATATTATATGATAGTACATGGTTAAAGGTAACAAATTATTTTGGAATGTGAAAATCTTGAATTTACAGCTAAGTTAGTCTACTAGTATGTCATATTTTTTATAGGTATGGTATGAGCATAAAGTGTGTAACTGGATATTATTTGCAAGGAGTTTACTCATATAAAAATTATAAAGTGTAAAAATAGCCTGGGCCAAAATACGTCTTAACGTAACGTGACGTAAAATACTATAGTTGTATTAGCAAAAATAGACTTTAATATACAAATATGTTTATTATAATTTCGTTCACTTCTAACTCTTCTAAGTATCTGTCTTCTTCGTATAGCTATGTGAACATCATACGCTAACTGTCGATTATCGAATCGATTTTGAAAACATAAAATATCTAGTATGTTCAAAATTTACAAATGACAAAAAATGTTTTTATAATTTTGAATTTTTTTCACGTTTACAAAAAAAAACATTTCAACAACTTTTGGATTATGTAGATCCATGAGTGCCTCAATTATAATTTGTTGATGAATTCTACAACACATACATTATACATATTTTTAAATTAAATTATAATTTTTATCTTGTTACTTTGTCATCATTGCAATTGGAAAATAAAAAATAAACAGAAAAAGTAATTCTATCTATTTCATTAGATTAAAATATAATATCATAATTTGTAATTGAGTATATTTGAAAGTCATTCATATTATGTATGTATAATTATTTCGTATTTATAATTTTGTATATACATATGTATGTATTATTATAAAAATGTTAATATAAATAAATATTAAAAATAAAATCACAATGCCGCGAGTGCATGATTTTTGGTTGATATGAGAATGGAAACATATGCCATTGCCATACATACTATATATAGTACATATATAATATAATCTAGAATTGTTTATTCATATTTTTTTTTATTTACTTTTCACTTATCTTCTTATTTTATCTTCGAGTCACGTAAGTATAGTATGAACGTTTTGATAATATGTTTGAACAAACTATATTTTTAAAGGTAAGTTATAGTAAAATTTTAGAGAATATTATGCATTTTTTAGCGGGTTTATACTAACTTATTTTTTACATTTTTTTCTAGTCCTATCTTTTCACAATTTTATTTTCTAGTTGTGTAAGTATCGATATTAAAAGGTATGTTTAATGAAATTGTCGGAACATGATATACATACATATGTAAAATAATATTTATCTTCTGCTCTTATAATATACCATCAGGTATCCTGGAATGCCATTGAACAAAATTTACATATTCTTCCGTGCGCCTAATTAAAAACAATTAACATGTTTCCGAAATTTCAGTGATATTTAGGAAGATCAATTAGAAAAGTAATTCTTTATATTTCCTAAAGCATGAGATAGGAAATGAATATTACATATTTTACAACTGGTATTTAAAGACAATAGCATATTTATCATACACAACGATTGCAATACTTCAAATGTCAGAAAACCGAAAAAAGATTTTAATAGTTTTATTTATATACTTATGTACGTATACATAATATGTATCACATATAGTCTATACTGTGGAGTTCTTCTCCTTTTCAAACTCTGTTTGTGTATGTAATAAATTAACATGTACACCTTTAAAAAAATAGAATATAATGTAATATATATGTATATTTCAAACAATTAGTTAGAACCCTCAAGAGCTGTCATATATGTATGTATGTATTACATATGTATACATAATGTACATTCCATACGAAAAACTACTTCCACATTCAATTTTAAAAATGCATTAATTTAAGAGAAATTCAGTTAAAATTTATTACACAATCATTTTATCAATATATTTTTTTGTTGATAGATTGACATCAACTTGCTTTTACGAAAATTATTTTATTTTTAAAATTTTTTTTTTATTCGTTTGAAGATAGTTAATATGTACACATGTACTTCTGAACTGAGAATTATCAATTTGAATTATATGTTACATTTTTGTACTTTGTTTTATTTCAGTTTTTGAAGTTGTAATGCATTATTCTATTCTAATATGTATTTTAATCTGCTTTATCCAGATGCGTTTGATTTTTTCTATTATTAAAATTTTTAAAATTATAAAAAAATAAAAAATACACAAGTTTTTACCAGATTTTACATGATTTGGAGTTGAACGAAAATTAGAGAAAAGCAGTATTCAATTTGGAAATCGAAACATTTGATTCATTTAGTTAGACTTATAACACAGAGCAGATACATATAGAATATATAGTTATAGAATACATTGTCATTGCTTATAATTTGCTTAAGTTTAAACTTCCGAAAAATAAAATATTCAAAGTAACTTTTTTTATTTAAAAAAAAAAAAAACAAATCATCATTATTGTTTAGATACTCTTTAGTGAAATATACAAAATGTGTACTCTTTTTTAATTGCCTATACAATGATTCTTTATTTTCAATTGAGAATTATTTATGTAATTCATTTTAATTGCATACAATGAACACAAAAATTACATGCTTTAATTGCTATTGTTTTTTTCCTGTCACATGCGGAAGGAAAACGAAAATCATAAGCAATAAATTGTGAAAATTAAAACGATTTGCGCAATTGTTATATTTTAAAACATAAAATGGATTTTTCTTTTCATAGCGAATGAATACTAGCTTATTGTTTGCCTTTTTTTTTTTATTTTATTTTTTTTTTTCATTCTTTTCACTTTAATCTAAGTTGAGAGTAAAGATATTTTCAAGCTAAAATAAACTTTTTAATACTAAAAACATATTATCTGCAAATTTTATAAATGTCGATTACGTTCAAAGGAAATTAAAAACAATATTTGTGTGACTTTTAGGGTTAAAATATTGTAATATCAAAGAGATTTTTTTACAAATCATAATTTTATAATTATTAAAATATCAAAGTATTTACTCGATTAGTTCAATGTGAAAAAAAAAATTAATAATCAATAAATAATTTATGATATGTTTTAACCTAGTAAATAAATGATTAAAAAAAAAAGAAGTGAATATTGACTTTCAAATACAATTTAAAAGTTTTTAAAACGTATCATATTTTATAAATTTAATGTCAAGTTTTTTTTTGTATTTTCACATTTATTTAGATTCAGAGAATGTGTAAAATTAGCATAAATTATACATAAACGTTTTATTCAAATGAACAATATATTCTGCATTTTTATTTATAACTATAATGTATAGAACCAAAATTTGTTTTTGTTTTATAATTTTGCATAGTTTATAGGTATATTTATCTATAAATAGTTACATTATGTACTATCTACAGAACACATGAAATGCATCTAATATATTAATTTTATTTATATAATGTACATGTACATTTTGCAAATGTATGTAAGTAGGTTAAAATGAAATGAAAATTTTATTTTTAGTATTTCATAAGTTAGAAGAAAATAAACAAATGCATTTCCAGGAAATTAAAATTTTCTTATTAAACTCAAATTTTTAGCTATATGCATGTATGTATTTCCAAAAGTCATATTTTGATATAACATATAATAGAATAATCGAATTTAAAAATATTATTACGTGCGTACATGTACATATTACAAATTTTTTAGAGTCATTTATCTAAGTTATTTTGAAAAATTATTTTCTATAGTAATTACTTATTATGATGAATTGTAATTATCTCATCATCGGGTCTGCTTTTTTTTGTGAGTTAAATTATTTATGAATTAAAGATACAACAAAGAATAACTCATCTAACAACCTTGAAAAAATATATACGTACATAAATAACTCACGTTACTGTAGAAAAAAAATGTAAAAAAAAAATATCCAATGCATATTATTTTTCTTAATGTATGTCAATTAACTTTTTTTTTTAAACCTTGTTTTTCAATTTTTATAAAATCCCATTGTTCTGCATTTTTAAAATGTTACGTTAGTTTTGCTAGATTTAAAATTAATTTCTTAGTGTGATTATTAACTTTATTATTTATTATTTTTTTAAATATTGATTTCAAGGATGTAGGAAATTTCTAACATACCTGTAACATCTCTGACTCATATTAGGTTAAGAACAGTTAAATACCAAACACATTACAAGAAATGTTATTAAATCGTGTTCTTCTCTTTTTTCTTTTTAAGTCAATTTCAGATTTTTGATACGACATGACTAAAAATATTACAAAATTCTTTTTATACCAAGTTACTTGTACCGGAATTGAAAAAAATAATACAGAACACATACTGTTCCATTATATGTATGTATATTCTTTAAAAAATAAATTTTTGTAACTAAATTGCTTGAAATATTGTTTTGTCAAAGATACAAGATTTCATTTTTATTACCGTAAAAAAAAAATTTTTTTTTCAACTTCTTTGAAATTACTGGTCCATAATTTATTTATATTTTTAAAAGTAATATTTCTTACCTGCTTGCTTAATCATTATGTGTACATATTAAGTGGAAAGCGAACACAAAATAAAAAATGCCTATTTTAGTAATGAAATCATCGTTTAAAAAAATAAATATTTATACTTATTCTGAGAACAAAAGGTGTGTATGTCAATAAATTATTTTATTATTATTAATTAAAAATCAATTCAAAAAAACTGAAGAAACTGAATAATTAATTAAAAATAATAATAGTAATATGTTATGAGAAACAATCGAATTTTAATGAGGTTGTATATAAGTATATGTATGTGTCTATATATGTACATAATAAATAAATTCAATACATATAGTATATGTATGTTATATTGTCTCAATATAATCAAAGTAGATTAACCGTCGAAATAGTAGATAATTTTTATTTCAATTTAACAGTTCGTATACACTTGTCATACATTTTGAAAAAATCTTTAGAAATCAGTAGGTATCTCATAAGAATCTCGTAAACCAAAAAACCGATAGTTTTGCACCAAAATATGTATTTGATGAAGTGTTCTCTTTAAGATTGCCTTATATAATGATTCTTTCAAACAAAAGGACGAAAAAAAATTAAAAATCATGAAGGCATTAATTTGTATATTTGTATATGAGAATTCTGTTTTTAAAATTATGTATTTTGTATTTAATTTTAAACTACATATGATAAAATTTCAAATGAATTTTTTTCGAAAAAGACATTTAAATATATTTAGTCCTACTCATTTAGAGCCAAGACCGATGGTTCCGTAGAATCATTCAATAGAGAAATTGTTCGAAATTTAATTCTAGTAAAATAAATTAGAAACCAAAAGCCTAAAAACAATATATTTTGGACGTTTTTAGTTATTTTACAAACATTTGTACAAGAAAAATTAATATGTATAACAAAAATTTAAGCACTTAATAGGTACAACAAATAGAAAGAAGTACATACCTTTCATAATAAAATCTGATGATTGATGATGATATTTAAAATATAATATTCTTTAATTAATAAGTATATACATATAATAATTATTTAATGATCGTTCGTTGAATCGTTGATCGAAACAAATGTAATTGTTTTCGGTATATATTGTACATACAATATACCTATGTATGTATGTATTTTTTAACTTTTTTTTAAATATTATTGGTACTACATATAACAAAACATATATTACACTAATGTGACTATGTCATACATATATTGTATAGTATTTACAAATCAATTTAGATTCATTTAAAAAAAAAATGCAATTGTTTTTTTATTTATTTATGCACTACAAAAATTGAAAACTTGTGCTGTGTATCTATACAATTTTAAAAATATCTTAATTGCATCTAACACGCTGATATTATGAGCAAATCAATTAAGTAGGTAATTTGTTTCTAAGGCAAAAAAAAGTGTTTCTAATAATTGGTATCTTAGTAGGTCATAAACAAAATTATACAATACACGGAATCAACAAATTATCTCATAAACGTGAAAATCTTTAAATAAACTATTAAATCAACACAACACCCTCTATAACATTAAATTTTTCATATCATCTTATTTATTTATTTTTTCTTTTATCTTTTCAAGATTGAAAGAAAAGCACAATCTTTATAATCAGACACTACGTTATGTTGTTGTGCGGCACACTTTTATTTTAGAACTGATGTGATTTTTTCTTTCAAATTTTTTTTCTTGAATATTTTTTTTTATTAATTCATTAATACAAATAAAATTTTTATGATAAAAACTCAATATACACACATACGTCAAAACATAATTATGGCTCACATCTTTTTTTTATTTTTTAAATCAAATCTAAAATTCATCAGAACGTGTGACTTTGAATATTAAACACATTTTTTTAAAAATATATTTTTATGTACATATGTACATACATACATACATACATATGTACATACTTTTGAGACTTTTCAAAACTAGAGGCAAAAATAAAAAATAATAAAAATGCCGACAAAAAGTTTAAAAAAAGTTTTTTTTTTTTTGTTTTTAAAATTTCACAAATTTGCTTTACTAAAATTATTATGACTACTTCGTTATTAATTATTATAATAAATTAATATAATTTATTTTATAAACTGTGTACTAAAATAAACCTTACATTGAAGAATCGATTTAATAACTAAATTTAAAAAAAATTGAAATTTAATGTTCAATAATTTTCAATTTCATTCAACTGTGCTAACTAACTAAAGTACTAACTACCTCGCAAGAGTCGCAAGTCGCAGTCGACGATCGATTGTCACCGTCGTCAATCACATACAGAAGTCATAGGTCGAAGATTTTTAAAACGTTGAAGTTGAAGAAGAAAATAATAACCCCACAAGGCCCAAACTCAAAGTCACAAATTCAAATGTTATAAACAGAATTGTAGATACGAGCGATCAAACATTAATTAAGAAATTAATGTTATTTTTCATTGGAAATTTGTAGTTTGTAACGTCTCTAATTCTGTTTAATTTCTAAAACTAAGGCGAAGTCGAAGTTGAAGACAACTTTTCGCAATATACATATGTACTTAGTAGATTAGTAAATAAAATTTAACACGAAAAAACTGTCATTAAGAAATTAAAAAATTTTTAAATAAATTTTATAATATGTTTTTCACAAGATACAAATTGATAATAATTAATGATAAACCTGAAAAAAATAATATTTCAAATAAACACAGATTATGTATTCCAAATTAATATTCAAACAACCTTGATTTACTAATATCTAATCTGTTTGATTCAAACGGACAGTATTATACAACTATACAAGTATTTATACTTAATCTTGCAACTTTTTTTATGTCAATCTATTTGTAGATTTAAATATTATAATTAATATATAATAAACACGATTCAACTATTAGTTATGTCTATTATATAGTATGAAAGATATTGTTGATATCAATATCCACATAAGATGAAAGGTCAATGATTTAAAGAGCATCATTATGTATGATTAGAAATATATTTACAATTGTACGTACATATGTACATATGTATAATGTATAAAAATTCTAACGAATTTCAAAGGAACACGAAAAAAAAAAATAGAAATTAAAAACAATGTTGATAATAGCTGTCCAAACTGAAATTATACAACAATTAATAAATAAATAAATAAGTCTATTACTGCATTAATTTTAAATACATAAGTGTTTGTTACAGTGACAATTTTTTAGAGTTTTAGAATGCATGGTTTACGCATTTTTTGAGCAACTAGTGAAACATGAGTCTTTTGATGTGCAATCATTTATAAACATTTGATTGCGATTTTTTACCAGCAAAAAAATACTCAAGTTAATATTATACATATTTATTATTTTATACTTCAAATACATTTAGATTAGAATATGAAGAAGATTAGAGCATGAAGGGATATCCTTTCATTGCGGTTTTGATCATCACACCATGTTGGTGCATGTAAAGATGTCAAATTGCACAAATAATTTGTAGTATACAAATTTACACACTTTTTGTTTACTTCAAAAAGATTAAGGGCTCACTAAAATACAAACTTTGAATGATAAAATTTTGCTTGTTATAGGGTAAAACACACTTGTAGTGTAGTTGAAAATAAGGAAACACCTTTAAAAATATTATTTTACCATTATTTTAAAAAAAAAATGTAATATACATGGTAATGGGAAATAATTTCAAAGAAAATACAGATAGCAATACATTTAAAAAGAATTGAGTAAAATTATCAATTCAATTCAAAAAAAAATCCATACATACATAGGTACCTATATATGTATGTATACTACACTAACGAGATTAACATCCTAGGAATTTTATATTACAATTTATTTTTAGAAAACTTTTATAATTAAAAATCAAGCCGATTTACATAAGTATGTTAAGAAGTGCATTTAGATATATGTAAGTACATACATATGTATGTATGTATTTTTTTGAACTCTTTTCATAAATAATCTGAAATGTATACTTGCATTTTAAAAAAAAATCTTTATCTATTTTCCATAAAAAATTAAAATTAAGTCATTTGTACTTTTAGTTTTCTAATCTAAATTAAAATGTAAATTATATTTCGTGCAACATCATGGATTATAACAAAATAATATATGTATTAAAAGTAGGTACATACTTGAATATAATTGTATGGGCGCCTAAACCATATAAATAAGTTTTTTGTATTAATAATTTTAGTCTTGTTTTATGTTGATATCGAATTTCTATAGAACTCAATATAATAATGGAGATACATATATCTTTTAACATTTCAAATAATAGCACTTATCAAATGATGCATTCGTCA
Source organism: Bombylius discolor (assembly GCA_939192795.1). Taxonomy (NCBI): domain Eukaryota; kingdom Metazoa; phylum Arthropoda; class Insecta; order Diptera; family Bombyliidae; genus Bombylius; species Bombylius discolor. Next base: position 41,379,917 of record OW584241.1, read on the forward strand.
TAAAATAACCAGAATCATACACATATGTATATATGATACATAGTGTCTTTTGGCCTGTGCTGATACTATTAGAGAAAAACGTGCATGCTAGATTTAAATACAATTTGATATGAATAACTTCTTCTTTCGTTTTGAACTTGAAAAACTAATTTAAAAATTAACATGAATTTATATTATTTTATTAAATTTAAAGATTTGAAAAATACAGTGCAGCGCTAAGAAGTACTAAATAATATCTATAGTATACATTGTTTTTTCGTATATACATAAGTATGTCTAACAACAAATTTAAAAAACATTATAAAAAAAAATATGTGTGATGCCCATTTTTGCGAAATTTTTTTCTGTTCAAAAATAAAAAATGACAAAAAAAATTTTCTCATTTCTAACAATATAAAATAAGGAAATATGTGCCTTACACAAAGTCAAACAACTGCATTTGTGAAGTTTGGTATTTGTATGGCGGATAAAAGGTAAAATATATTAAAATTCAAAATTCAACTTTCTTTTTTAAAAATCACGTTGAAATAAAAAATAATGCAAAGAATAAAATAGGACAATGCATAAAATTAAGGGTACATATGTAAATATGAAAATTTCACTTTCTATGCGAGAAATTTTTAAAAATGTGAATAATATATGTACATACAGTGTGTTTCACACCTTGTTTTTCAATGAGAAATGAAAAAAATTGTATTTTGACGAGAAAATGGCTAATGACGTCACATTTTAGACTATAAAAATTCATTTTTACAGAACTGAACCTTTAATAACTTCTATAAACTAGAAACATGATGTACAGGACAAACAGGTACTCGTTGAAAAAGCCAAAAGGTTCTTTGTATTTGTTTCGAACATGGGATGACTATTATAAAGTGGGCCGTGAAAAAGTGATTTATAGAAAACGAACCCCAAAAAAGCAGCGCTCTTTAGCACTAAAACGACAGAGATTTACCCTCCTTCTGCTTCATAATTTTTTGTTTGTCTCTACAAAAGCTCTGTAGCTTTTCAATTGGACACCTTATACAGAACACCCTATATATTCAAAGATATAATATTCATTAATCAATTTTTCTTTATAAATTTGACCATATCTAAAGCGCTTAAAATCGAAATTTGAAAAAAATAAAAAACAATATGAATATTAATAAATATACTATATCATATATAAATTTATACAATATAAGTATATAACACAAATTTAATTTTTCTAAAACTAATCTTAAATGATGAACCTATATTAGTTCTTAGTTATCAGTCGTTGTGGTTACACTTAAAATATACAAATTATAACACTAAATTTTACGAAAAGCTCTTTTTTAGAATTTTTTCTTTTATTAAAGTTATTTTGAATAAAAATGCTTGCCAAAATAAAATTCAAATATGTATTTTTTTCATTATATTTATTATTTTATATAAATTATGGAAATTCACAAATTGATGAAGCTATTAAATTTCTTGATAATCCGTGAGTTTACCTTAAATTGTTTAAAATTTTTAAATAATTTGAGATTATTTTTGTTTAATTGAATTTTAATTATTTTTAATAATTTTATTATATTTAACCGCATATTTTAAAAAGAACTAACTGATGTTTTTTTTTTAAATTAAAACGTTTGAAAAAAGAAAAAATAAATAAATTTGATATTCTACCATAATTTGCAGAATAGTCAATCTTTTTGGGAAAAAAAATGCATATAGTTAAACTTGAAAAATAAATCACAAATATGCGATTATTTCCTACTTTTAAAAATTTCTCAAAAATATGTATTCATATTTATAAAAAATAAAACATTTACTAAAATTAAATCAAATTAAAATAAACTTTTTTTTTCATGTCAAACATGAATTAGTTTTTGCCAAAATCCAACAAATGATAAAAAATTTGCAATCATTGTACATGGATGGCTAGAGAGTTGTGAAGAATCTTGGACCACAAAATTAAGTGAAAGTAAATTTTTTTGAAAGTATAAGAAAAAAAAAAGTTGGTATACTAATTTATTATTTTATAGATTTAAATAGGTATCGTGGTGGTTGTATAGTTTGTATGGATTATAGTTCTATTGCAAATATGCCTCAGTACTTTAAAATAGCTGCTCATCATACAGACATATCAATAGTTCTAGCAAATAAATTAAAACAATTAGAGAGCTTAGGTTTTGATCCAAATCAAGGATATATGTTTGGATTTAGTCTTGGTGGACGAATTGTTATTGAGGCTGGTAGAATATTTGGAAAACAAAAAATTGCTGAAATTGACAGTAAGTTTGTATTTTATTTATTTATTTATTTTTTTCTTTTTTTTAAGTAAATTGTTCATTCTTAATACTTTTAACAATAGCATGTGATATGGCTGGTCCAGGTTTTGATTTACATCCACAAAGACAATTAGATCCAAAAGAATCTGCAAAAAATGTTCAGTGTATTCATACAAGTGGCAATAAAGGTACATTTCATCGTAATTGTCATCAAGATTGGAATATGGGTTTCTGTGGATATCATCAAATAGGTGCCATTCAACCACCATTTGGATCACATGGCTTATGTACAGAATTCTACAATAGTGCATTTGAAAATGATTTTTATGCAGAACAGAATCCAAAGCAATGTAAAAAAATTCAAATCGAACATCGGTACTGGCCCAAAAATTTTAAAATGGGTTACATGGAAAGCAGAAAAAATTATGTTTTTGGAGAATTTTACGCATCAACAACAAAATATTTTCCATATACGCCGACTATACCAAGAGTTCAAATATCAATTGGACCAACAAGACCACTTGATGGATATCAATATAAATTAATTATGATTCTAAATAATAAAGGAAAACATTTTAAGCAACAAGAGAGAACAATAGAAGGCTCCATACATTTAAAGCATAACAGTAGTGAAATATAAGCACAAAACTAGTATTTAATTTTTTTTTTTTATTTATTTATTTATAAAATTTAAACTACTTTGAAAATAATTTGTATAAGAAAAGATAGAAAAAAAATTATTTTTAATATTTATTAAACTGATATTTTTTTAATAAACGAAATAATTCTGATAATTTAAATTTAAGCTGTTGCTTGTGCTTGTGTGTAAAAAACTGTTCAAAGAAAAACAATTATTTTGTTCAACACACTTTTGAATCTATTATAATACACATACAATTAGAAAATACAGTCTGAAAAAAATGAGGAGACAATACATATAAGACAACTTTTTCTTCTTATTTTTTTTAAATTTAATTTTTTAATTTTCCATTATTAAATGGGAATTTTATTTATTATTTTGTCCTCTTAGTCCATAGAATTTCTTAAAAAGTCATAAAAATCACAGTTTAGTTTACATATAAATACATTTATTTTATTTTACACTTTTTGTAAACAATAATCATAATGCAAAATAGTAAATAATTACAATTATATTACAAATTTTTATCATTATTACTTGAACAATATACCAAAATATAAATTTAAAAAAAAATAATAATAATAATAATTGTTTAGTTTATTATAAAAAATATATAATATTTAAAAGAAATTTAAATTTATAATTTTTTAGTTAATTTTTTTCATACTGTTTTTATCTTTTTACTATTTTGGAAAAAAAAAATTACTTTCTTTGGAATGAAAATTATTAACTTTTTTCTAAAAAAATATTTCTTATATTTATATTGAGGCTTTAAACTTTTTAGGCACTATTGTATCAGCCAATTGAAAAACCGTCAAAAAAGTTGAAAACTAATACCAAAATCAATATGAGTATTACAACAAATAAAAAAAATTCCGGTTGGAAAAAATTTGAATAATAACACTGTCTTGTGGATCGTTCTATCTAACAATTATCCTGTGAAATACCGACTATCATCTACAAGACTATTTACTATACAGGTTTGCTGCTGTCTTCTTCAAAAAATAGCACAATTAGGGAGACAGTAATTTGAACATTGAGAAAAGAAAAATAATAAAAATGATAGGAAGAATATTGATGGTAATGCTACAACACGAATGTTTTTTCTCGACGGCATTTTTAAATTGAATTGTGTTGGTTCTAGTGGAAATATTAGAAAAACTTTAGAAATAATTGAAAAGAATTTTCTTGAGATTTTTCCTTGGTTCAAGATTACGAATTCTATAAAAAGCTAGCCCAAATCAGAACATCTACAAATACATATTTTTTGGCGATTGCATGATACTTGCGCAAATGTCACGTGACCAAATTTGGTTTGTCATAAGTAAACGTTAATGTACTTATTACGAATATGAAGTTATTTTAGTTTTATCTTCAATAGTTTCTGAGAAAAAAAGACTTTCAAAGTACATAAACCGAACATACTTTGTATTTCACCTAATTAATGCTCCTTTTATGGAAAAATATATAATACGACTATTATTATATTTATTTAATTTAATTTTAAGATGACTTTTATTGATCCTTTTACAAAATAAGTAAAAAAAAAATTTGGAATATTGCACTTCAAACAATATTGGCAGTACTTCATACATTTATCACCAAAAAGTAAAGCAGTTCCATTTGTTCCATGAAAAAGGCACGGATACTTTTTTGAACCACTATAAATTGGAAAACCATCGAAAGTTTTCGAATTATTTTTTTTATAATAATGTACTGCTGTAAAGGTTTTTTGAAGGTTTTATTTTGTTCTTGTGTGTAGTATGTTCAAAAAAAATACTTTAATTGTTAATTGAACAAAACAAACTACACACATCCTCTTAAGGTAATCAACAATGAATGGCAATACAGCAAGTGATATATGTACATTCATTATCTTCTGACAATTTATATGCGTAACAAAAATATATGAAACATAAAATGATATAATAACAAATTTTAACAATAATACATAATTATATATATTTTAACTAATATTTTACCTTATACATAACTAAAATATAAAATATTTTCTAAACGAGACATTGTTAATGAAAAAATGTATTTTTTTTTTAAACAATCAAAATCGCACATTTAATTGTAACTTAAATCGAAGGAATACACGAAAAAGTCAAGCAGTCTGTATTAGAAAAAACAATTTTGGAACAGCCACTTTCACAAATTTTACACAATCTATACTTAACTAAATTGAAAAAAATAATTTTGAGAAAGAAAAAAATTTAAATGCATTGAAATACGTTTTTTCCTAGAGAAAAGACAAAACTAAGAAGAAAACTTCAACAGAACAAGACAAACGTGCAGTTTAAAACCTGAATGTTCCTTCTTATTTTTATTTTTTCTATTCATTTGAGAAAAATTACTTAAAAATCATAAAACAGTGCACTTACTCAACTTTAAATATTTTTTTTTTCTTCTTCTTTCGTTTTTTGATATTAAAAAGTTTGTATAAATATTTAAAGAATAAATAGAAAAATCTATAAAAATTGTTGTTGTGCCTCCCTTAATTTTGCAATAACCTTCATATAAAATTGAATTTGTTCATCAATTAAATGTTTCATTGCTTCTTTTAAATGTTGATCACGTTCATTACGAAAATGTGACATTTCAGCTAAAACAGTATATGAAATAATATCAGTGCGACGATTAACATCAGCTAATTGTGCATTACTCATTTTTTGTTCACTAGTTGAACGTTCACAATCACGACGTTTTTGTATTGCACTTTTATGAGATTGTAAAATATCGGGAAAAGTATCTAAAATACCTCTAAAATAAAACAATATAAAAACCTAAAATTATTTTAAATATTCTGGAGGAAAAAAAAAAAGTTAACTTACCTATAAATATGTAATCTATCAGCAAATGGTTGCCAATCAAATTTTGGTTGTTCTCCAAATAATTGTCCAATACCAATAATTAAACCACTTGTACGTCCGATACTTTTTGATAATGATTCCTGTGTTGTGATACGACGTTCATCAAGTTCTAAAGCACGTGCTAATTCGGCAAAACCCTCACCAATACGCTGAAAATCTTTACGTGCTTGCATTTGATTCTTTTTAATTTGATCTCCAGCAATTTGAAGTAAATTTTTCACAGCATTATCCATTGAATTTACAAATGATGTAAAACTTTCAATTTGTCCATCTATATATGATTGTAACAATTGCTTTTCCGGTGGAAATATTGCCGAACAATAATTCATTCCAATTAAAGGATCCTTTTCAGCTTGTCGTTTACCAGTTTTCCATTTCTTTTCATCTGTACATTTTAGAAAATGCATCCAAACTTGACATTGTGATAAAACTGGATGACGACATACCCAATCAACAAATTCTTGTAATTGAATTCTTCTATGTTCAATAAATTGTTCTTCATAACGACCAGAAATTTGTTTATCAGGTAATGGTGGTACTGGTATTAAGCCGAATTTTTCTTGAAGACGATTATGTAGCCAATCAAAATGTTTATAACGACGTGATACAGATATATTATTAAAACTTGGGGTTAATTGATAGGCAATAAAACTTTTCATTCCTTTAAATTTAGTTTCTTTCTTTGGGGATGCAACTGTGACGGTATAAGATTGTGTAATTGGTTGCCAATAATAGCTATTATCTATTTGAATAATATTAACTTTTTCATTTTCTGGTACAGGAACATTAACTATTCCTAGAATATATGAATCTCCAGATTTTGAAAACATTCCAGAACGTTTAACTGATGTTGCAGTGTTCGTTGATGCCAGTGATGAATTATCATCTAATGGTATCGGTGGTAAATTCATATTTGCATAATTATTTTGTTGTATTTGACCAAGATTATGTTGCTGTCTAGCAAAATTATTGTTTTGTATGGCTGCTGAGCTAGGACCAATTTCTGAGTACGTATCATTGTCGTCATCCCAATCATCGTCCCAATCATCTTGTCCATCATTAAGTTCATCAGTAGTTTGATCATATCTTGCTGCTACTGCTGTTGTTGTTGTGGGAGAAAGTGCATTATTTTGATTAACAACACCACCAACATCACCACCACCATTAATTTGTTGCTGTACTTCAACCGCTGATAGAACTTCAACATATGCAGCAGGGAATAATCCAGTTTGTCCTTTTGAATTTTTACCTTCCCACCATCCTTCTCCGACATCAGTTCGCGTTACAGATAATACTTCACCACTTACAATCGATATTTCTGAAGTATTTGGTTCACCGGTAAAATCATATAAGGCTCGAACATACGATGACATAATGTCGTTGATATTGTTTTGATATTTTTTTAAATATTTATTCCTAGAAAAAACTGTTATATCAATGATTTATTTTTTTCTAATAAAAGAAAATAACATTGAAAATCTTATAGTTAAATTAAAATGTCATCTACTCTGTATGCATACGCTTAGATTTACACATCTACGTCGAATTTAATAATTAAAAAATCAACAAATTTTAAGCATTTTCTAATAACAAAGTAAAAAAAAAAATTAAGGATATTATTCATTAATATCAAAATATGACGTCATTAATATTGATAACAACAACAACTTCTCTGAATGCCATACTGAGTCATTGTGCAAATAATTGTTTTTAAAATATATCAACATACTTACTTAATTTTGTTGTTCTAATTTTGTTTTTTTAACTTTACTTTTCCACAAAAACAACAAATATAAAATAAAAAAATATATTAAAGTAAAAAATGATTAAACCGTCTCCAAAATGTTCTATCTAAAAGTAAAAACTGACGGACAGTGGACTGACGTTTGTTTTGTCAACTGATAAAATCATAAATCACCCGAGCAGCCAACAAGAATCTAGCAGTGGCAGCAGCAGCGAAAAAATTTAGAAACAAAATAAAGCAGAATTGAAAAAATTACAAAAAAAGAATAGAGAAAATGTCAAATTGCTTGGTGAAATTTTTGTTACACAAGTGATGTGCTATCCCTTAATTCACCTCACCCCGATCATCAAAAAATCGTTGCTTGGTGGTTGATGCATACAGCAATTGCTTCGTCGTGTAAATTGCTTGATTTCAGTACAAAAATATTCGAATATTAATTATCAATTTAATAGTTTTAATAATTCGAATTAAATTTGAATTTTGGTATAAATTGGGAGTAAAGTATATACGGGTAACATTTGGAATTGGGATTAAAATAATACATACTTTGAATTTTGATACACGTATAGTATACATGTTTTTCTTTCGCACCATAAAAATTAGAATCCGCCATGTTGAATTTTACGCTACACATACATATACATAAATCTGGATTAAACTCAAATAAATTTGGTTTAATCCAAAATCCGAATTATCGGGTTTATACAACATAAAATTGGGAGTAAATCAAAATCCGAATTAAAATTGGATTACGTATAAACCTTGTGTTGACGTTTCAAATTTTGTCCAACTTAAAATTATTAATATCTTAGTTTTAATTTTTATGATTCTTAACTTTTTTGATCATCTAGAAATTTATTTTGTTAGTTAGTTATAATTCTAAAGTAGTAAAGTTATAAAAGATGTCAACAACAAATAGGAAACGTTCTAGGTCTGACGAAAGTCCATATTCATTTCAAAATAAAATATTTGTCAATCAAAAATTGATAAATGCTCAAAATGATGAAAAAATGCGCCAAATTCATGGTAAGTAAAACTTCAATTTGAAGCAATAATAGTAAATTTGATAAATTTACAATTTTATGAGTTTTCAGATAAAACAGTAAATTTACTTTTTCAAGGTGTGAAAAACTTAACAAGTAATAATAATACATTAACTAAATACGAAATTATAAATAAAGCAAGATTATTGGGAAATGGTCAAATTCTTTTCGATGGTGGTGTTAAGGTAGAAATTACTACACAAGAAAAATATACTTCGAAAAATTTCATACATGATTTTTTTCTTTTTCGGTAGCCTTCAGGATTTCCTGAAAGTTCAAGTAAATCAAAATGTTGTAATAGAAATGCAATAATACATTCAGAATGTGGAAATTGTAATTTGCAATTATGTGAACATTGTGGTTACAGCTGTATTGGATGTGGTATTTTTTTATGTGGGGCTTGTGTTACAATTTTGTAAGTATCTATATATTCAGGGCTATTCTTGAAAACGACGTAAATGAGATTCGATTTACCTCCGAATTTCACCTTAGTGAAAATTTGGTATGCTGGAAAACGATCAAAGATTTGCATTATTATCGTTAATGAACACTGACAAATGTATGAAAATGAAAGTTGTGGTTCACTTCGATCGTTTTGTTCAGAAATAAACTTGTTTCACTACGGTTTCCCAGAATACGAAACATTGAATTTGAATCGAATCTTATTTACGCCGTTTTCAAGAATAGTTCTGATTATGTTTTTGATTTAAAGTTTCCTTTTTTTATTATTTAATTTATTTAATTAATATTAGCGGCTGTGGTACTCTTGATGAACCATCATGTTCTAATTGTCAAATATATATATATAGTTAGAAATTATTAAATATACATGCTATCATTTTATTATTTATTGAAGCAATATGAATATGAAATCATTATGAATTATAGTCTTTATATCAAGCTGAGAAGAAAAAAATCTAAAATAACTTAAAAAAAAAAAAGCAATACAAGTATTTAAGTGTTTTTAATATTTATGTTTTTAATTTATTTTGTTTATTATTTTCACTAATACATATTTGTAGAAAAGAAAAAAAAGTAATTAAAGTATTTTTAAAAATCAATAGATTCAACAGTATTTTGTAAATTAATTTTAGGCATGATAAGTAAAAATGATAGACTTAATGCTTCCTTTTGATATAATACACATTAGGGGCGCAGTGGAAAAATCAAGAAAATATTGCTATAAGAATAGTGAAGAATTAAATGAAAAGATCTGAGGATCTGAGTATGATGAAAACGTATATTATTGTACAACAGATAATGTTACACGACGATTAGCAATTCGAAGTGGTTATGGTGGTGAAAACAAGGAAATTTTTAAGGAAGCATCAATGATTGGTGTTCTGCAATTGAGGAGGCAAAGATTTACCATCTTTTACTTCTCATCAGTTGCACGAACATCACCATTGATGGTATGAGGTGTTTCCTTATTTTCACAAAGGGTGACAAGTCATTCCACGTTCACAATCACCATCAACATCAGCAACACCACAAACAAAAATGGAACTAGTTCCGGAAATAGGATTCAGTCCATTAGTAATGAGATCAACTGTATTAAACAATTAAATCTATTATTGTACAATATTGTGTGTAATTAATATTGAAAAATACGTTCACTGGAATTTTTGACTGTATTATTTTTTTTTAACTTCGAATTAATAAGTATTGGCTTGTCCTATTTATTTTTTTATATTATTGACATTGAGTTTTTTTTTAATTAATTTTATTTACCAAAAATAAAAAGAAGGATGAATTTATGATTAATATCTTCCCATCTTTTATTTGTTTATTATAATTAGAATTAACTAACACGCGAACTTTAGGTGGGTACGTTGAATTTTCTTAAGAAATAATTTCTTAATTAATACCAAAACAATATAGAGTATTCTTCAAAATATTTGTATATATAAAAATAAGACACCTTTACACTTACAATTAATTAATAATTAAATAAGAATAAAAATAACTTTTTTTATGTAATATAATATTAAATAATGAATAAATATAATTTTTCGTACTCACCATTAATTTTATTTTGTTCTCCCAAATAAGCGTTTTTTAAAATTTATTCATTAAACTTGATACAAAAACAAATTAACACTGCTCGTTACAATACTCAAATAAGAATTATTATATGTAATGTATGCTTCCTTATTTTACCTGTAAAATGTATCCTTACCACAGTCCACACCTTTAAACATATTTTCATTTTTCCATTTCATTCAAACAACGAAAATAAATTTTTTTTTGTACGTTATAAGAAAATTTATATTGTACATATGTAGCATACATATAAACTAAACATATTTTTCGCAAAATAATTACTTGATTTATATATATACTATATATGTACATACATATATACATACATTATATTTCTTGCACTCGTTTTATTTCATTTCTTTTCAACATTACATTATTAATAATTATTAAAAAATTCTCAACATAAAGCATATAACATTATTAAAATCATTTTTAAATAAATTTATTTTTGTTTTGAAGTAATTTGGAATGGTAATAAATAAAATTTTTTAGAATTAAATTTGTAGAAATTAGAAGTGAAGAAAAACAAAATAAAAATAATAAATTGTTTAAAATCTAAATATAAAAAAAATGTTAAATATTTTTTCAAATTTTTAAATTAAACTTTAAATAAAATTTATAGTTTTGTGAAATGCTATATATTGCGAGTTTTAAAGTACATTATTATTATTATCATTATTTTTTTCAACAATTTTGTCTTATATTAATAAATAATAAAATTAGAAATGCATAAATAAGTTTCAAAATAAAATGACAAATAATATTAATTAACTAAAATTACTAAATTCATTTTCACATTCTAATATTTTCTTCTTAAATTCAAAATAAGACAGAGAACAAAAATCTCTTACTTTAATTATAATTTTTACCATTTTTATTATCGATTAAACATAATAAACTCGAACTACAGATTTTGTTATTAATGTATCACCATCAAAAAATTTTGTTTCGATCGTTAAATTTCCACTAAAAATAAAATTAATACATTAAAAAAATATTTTAAAAGTTTTATATAAAACAAAATTATAAGAAAAAATAATTCGAAATTCTTTGGATCATTTAGTTGCAATTTTATTCATTAAAAAAGTATAACACTTGTAATCATTACAAGTCTGTAATAAAAAATTATTATTACAATCAATTTTTTAAGAGCAATTATGTATATTTTTATTTATTTGGAATCAAGTAACCTCATTTTCTAAGATGAGTCTTATTACCTAAAATAGTTACTATACTCGGTTTATAAATCGAAGTCAGTACAGGCAGCATATGCCTACTTTTCTATATTATTTTACATTGCGTTTGTATAAATCTGTCTTGTGTGGTTTTAGTTAAAAATTTGTTATTCCACTTTTTCAATTTTTTTTTTGTTAATTTTTAATTATATTCTTATAAAAGAAGTGAACAACTTTACGTTTAAGGAAACTTGTTTTGTGGCATGAAGTAATCGTCTAGAATACCAATATTTATGTAATATATACATAAATTATTCATACGTATTTTTATTCTGAAACAAAGTAGATGACAACAATGGATGTATTATTTTCTATTTTTAATCATTTTTTTATGTTATTTTTAGCAACATATTACTAAATTACTGATTGTGCACACTGCACAATTGTCGTGCTTATATTCAAAAATATTTTTTTACTTCATTTCACTCTAGAAAAGAAATTTAATTGATTTATTAAAATTTCACATCATAATTGACCATGATTCAAAGTGTTTCCAAAAGTAAAAAAGAACAAGTCATATTACAAATATTTAGTAAACAGCTTCTAACATTTAATTAATAAAATGTAAATGAATAAATGATTACCTACTTACTTTAATACTTTAGCTGGCATCATTTGTGATTCTGGTGCTGCTTCAATTGTACTTTGCCATGTATTTGTTGTATTTGAACTAACCCAACCCATTTCAAAAAACCATTCTTCCATAATACGTCCTTTAAATAATACTTTTTGATCTAAGCGAAAATTCTCCATTGATTCAATTGTACTAAAATTTATTTCTCGTGATACAGCTCGTAAATCAAGAATCTTAACTGGTACACGAGCTTCATGTTCAATATCCGGTGATGAGAAATCCTTATTATCTTGCCATATTACATTACCAGTATCAGCATCACGCAATATCATCCAATTTCTGTGAAAAACATTTTTAAAAAAAACTTAATGAAACTTAATTTACTCAAAACTTGAAAATTAGAATATAATTTGTTAGAAATAATTATATGTAATAGACTTATACATTTGAAATCCTCGTTGAATTTTTTCAGCTTTACTAATGTTTTCTTCCGAACTCATTCTAGCGAAAGTTAATAATTTAATTTAGAATAGATATACGTCACTTTGCAGTTTGCGTGCAAGTAATGCGAATAATTTAGTTTTTTGGTCAGGTACGTCAGGTACCTAAAACTAAAAAAGTAAATAGAAGACCACCTCTTTAACTCTTTTTTATTTTCTTTTATTTCGCGTTTTTGGGAAAAAATTGACAACTGCATTGACAATTTGATTATTGTTTGAAGAGTAGGGAATGATGAGTCGATTTTGCTACACAACACAACCGCATCTGAAAATTTCTATTTTATATCTATGGTGGCTGGCTAGGAAATCCAAATAAGTTTACTACATTAATTTCCAGATTTATTACTTTTTCAAGCCTATTCACTACAATCCTGAAATTTCAAGGAAACACTGTGTTCTACAATCACTGAATTGACAGTGACGCTGACGTATTGTAATTGGTATTAGCGTATTAGCCCAGATAGCATTTTGGTACATCAGTATCAACTTGGGTGTCAATTAGTCTTCAATATTTCTTTCCCTTTTCTAATGATGATTTAATGAAGATATTTTGATTCCTACCATCAATCACCCTTTGCACACTTGGTGGGTAAACCGGTTATTGTTGCGCTGGGAGTAACATAATGGTATAATTTTTTTCAATTTGGTATAGTAAGAAATCATCCAAAATAATTTCAGCTTCACGGTTGTAATACACATACTCTCGTTACAACTGGTCGTGCCACCTTTAGATGTGGATTGAGCAGTTGTAAAAACAGGTTTTATAACCGGTTTGCGACGTTGTAAAAACAACTAAATGTGTTCATGCTCAATAGAGGTGAGTGTGGTGTGAGAAGTAAAAATATTTATGTTAGGAAAACGAAATGATGAGTGTTATCGATGTGGAATCGATTCTGTATTGATGCAATTCCCTTTTAAAATTTAGTTACAATTCGATCTTTCATCGATACATCTTTGATGCAAGAAATCACTAGTTAATTTCCCCTTTTTCAAATTCAACCAATCAGAATGCTTAACATGCGGACATGGTCCATATAAAAACATCAATTTTGGTAACTAAAAGGTATCGATGCTTTGATACTTGAGTATCAGTCCAACATCAGTTCTTCATCAGTCCTGTGCTATCTGGGAGTATTATGTTATGACTGACATTTTGAAACTAATAAGAAGTGGATTAAATATTTAATTGGTTTTTTATTTTCATTGAAGAAGTAATAAATTCAAGAATTTAAAAATATTGGTAATTCGTAAAATCGTAATATAATTTTCATTAAATAAATTGTGGAAATGTCATATTTTTCGAAACGTGATCTGGAAAGTCTACATAGTGAACTTAGCTCAGTTGTTGTAAATGTTGTAAATCGAATAAGTGCAGACAGTGAACGGACATTGATAACTACAATAGAAAATTGCCTTTACAACGGATATGATAAGAGACGTTTATGTGATAAACTTTCCAGTATATTAGATGAAAAAAAGGCGTATAAACTATCAGATAAGGTCTTTCAATTTCTCGATGAGCGCCGTGATGGAACAAAAAGTCGTAAACGTTTTAATACTGAAGATGATACTACAAAAGACTCAAAAAAACCGAAAATGGCTTCAAAATTGGAAGAAGATATTAAAAATTTTCAAAATAATGATAAAGTAGAGAACGAGCGGCATCAAAAGCCAGTTGGTAGTTTGACGTCACAGCAGATAAAGTTAATGATGGCTAATGCCCAAAAAGAAATTGAAGAGCGTAAGAAAGCTTTAAGTAATCTGAAAACAAACGATCCAATTTTAGCTGCAGTTCCACAAATTGGCTTACCTGTGGCAATGGCAACTCAAGCACTTGGTACTAAGCCAGAAGATTCAGAACGTGCAAAAAAAATTGCTGAGCTTCAGGCTCAAATACGTGCTAAATTATCTGGTTCATTAGCAAATATAATTCCCCAAGTTCAAGAAAAGCCCAAACCTTTGATTTTAGATGAAGAAGGACGAACAGTTGATAAGGCCGGTAGAGCTATAAACATACCTACAGTTGCTCCAACTTTAAAAGCTAATATTCGTGCAAAAAAACGTGAAGTTTTTACAAAAAGTCAAATAAGTGAGAAAATATCAATCGATGAAACAGTAAAATTTTTTGATGATAGAATCACCGCTAAACCCGCTCTTCGAACAAAAAGAAATTTAAGATTTCATGAACCTGGAAAGTTTCAACAGATGGCTGAAAGGTTACGTATGAAAGCTCAACTAGAAAAACTTCAAAATGAAATATCACAAATAGCAAGAAAAACTGGAATTAGCTCGGCTACAAAATTAGCTCTAATAGCTCCGAAACAAGACTCTCATGAAGACGTTCCTAGCATGGAGTGGTGGGATTCCGTTATTCTAGTTAACGACCTTAATACGATGAATGGAGATAAGATCAGTATCCGACAACAAGCTATAACAAATTTAATTGAACATCCTACTCAAATGAAACCTCCAAGTATGTAAAACCTTCATACTACTTTATGTTTTTTTAGCGGTGTATACAGTATACTAGATACATTTTTTTTCTCTTCTCACTTTTGTCCAAGTATGCTAAAAGTAAAATGGTAAACTCTATTTAATAAAAACTTAACGATCGCTACAAGCGAATCGATTATGTTTTGTTTCCGAATGGAATAAGTATTTATATACTCCCGGCATTGTCATTTTTATAAATTCAAAAAAATGTTGCCTTTTTTTTGTACATTAACTTATAATTTAATTTTTTAGATGAACCGTTGAAGCCAGTCTATCTGCCCGTTTTTCTTACTAAAAAAGAAAAGAAAAAATTGAGAAGACAGAATCGACGCGAAACTTGGAAAGAAGAACAAGAGAAAATTCGTTTAGGATTGATTCCACCACCAGAACCAAAATTACGAATTTCAAATTTGATGCGAGTTTTGGGATCGGAAGCTGTTCAGGATCCAACAAAAATTGAAGCACATGTACGTGAACAAATGGCAAAACGTCAGAAAGCTCATGAAGATGCAAACAATGCTAGAAAATTAACTGTAGAACAAAAAAGAGAAAAGAAAATACGAAAAATCAAAGAGGATACATCATGTGGTGTACATGTTTGTGTTTATCGAATACGTGACTTACATGACAACGCAAGCAAAAAATTTAAAGTTGAAGCAAATGCAAAACAATTGCATATGACAGGTGTTTTCATACTTTTCAGAGATTGTTGTGTTGCAGTTGTTGAAGGAGGACCAAAACAACAAAAAAAATATAAACGTTTGATGTTAAATCGTATTAAATGGGACGAAGATATGGTAAAAAATGCTGATGGTAATGAAGTACCAAACTCATGTGTTTTAGTATGGGAAGGAACAGATCAAAGACGACACTTTGGTGAGATTAAATTTAAAACATTTCCAATGGAAAAAATGGCAAGAGAATTTTTTCAAAAACACCAAGTCGAACACTATTGGGATCTAGCTTATTCTGGAGCTGTATTAGAAGCATCCGAAGATGCGTGAGATATGATTATCATTTGAAAATTCATATAAATTGTATAAAACGATGAATGTAATAACTTAACTCCATTATTTTTCCACTGGTTATATAAACATACACAATATATTGTGTGTACATAACTTCTGTTATATATTCAGCATTTTTTTGAAAAATTAAACTGGCTTTCAAATGAAAAATAATAGACTTTTGTTTTGATATCTGAATTTGTAGTATGTACATGCAAATACAGAAATCACGGGAGAGATAAAATTATGTATGTAATTTTTTTGGCATCTGGAAACAAAAGTCTCCAGTCGTATAAACTTGCCATAAGAAAATGAACTGGTCTTCAGATGTCTCTTCATTTACTGTTCTTCTACCCACTCGTACTGGTACTTTTAAAACTCAAAATACAGTTTACCAGTACTTACTTCTCCAAGTATGTACTCTGTTTCTATACTTTTTATTTTAAAGTACTTTTTCCACTATCAGTTTCTTAAGTTTTGTTTAGAAATTTTTATTTTTGAACGCTAGTATTTAGTATAGAAAAATAATTTTTGTGAGAATTTTCAAATTTTTAAATTTCTTTTTAAAAAAAAATGCTGAAAAAGCTTCAGTCTAAGTTTAATCACTCATAAGGATTACCTTTCACTGAGCTTCTTTCTATGAAGCTATAGAAAAATTCCAAGAAGATCAGAAGCTTAGAAAAACAAGATAAATTTTTCTACTAAGGCGTTCCTATTCAGTTGTCAAAATAGACTGTCAAAAAAATTTTTTTGCGCATTCAAAATTCAAATACATTAAAAAATTTGTGTATGAACAATGAATTGAGATTTGAGAAGAAAGAAGGAAGAATGATGTAAAAGTAAATATGTCAAGAATACGGTCGTGGAGAAGAAATATGTAAAAGTATGTACTGAATTGTGGTTAAGTTACGACTTACGGGCTACGGCATAAACAAGGTCATTTTTGAATTTCGAAAATAATTAAAAGGCAAATCCAAATCAAGATAGCAAACTTCATATCTCATAAGGCCAATTTATAAGAAAATCCAAATGGCAGCTTTAGCTTCACAATGGTACGAGCATTAGAACTAATTAATTATAAAGTTGGATTCTAAATTTTCAGAATTGGCCTCACGACTCACGAGGTATGCTAGAATTAATTTTGACATTTGAATTTTGATTCTTGAGGCGTGCTTTACTTCCTTTATTTGGACTCTAAAATGAACATTTTTTGAACTCACTCAGTTTTTCGAAAATTTGTCTTCCTTTTCTTTGGCTTGGCACATGTGGTGCTATATTTTGCTCATGTATCAATTAATTTCTTTTAAAATTCGTTGTAAATTTTCTTAAAATTTGGCTCAAGTTATTGTTACATTATTTGTGAAGATTGTATGAAATTTTCGAGAGAAAGTTTTTAGTTGATTGAATAAACTGTTTCCTTTTTTTTTGATAAGTGTGAATTAAGTGCAGTTTTTTTTCTTTTTGATACTATTGCCGTCACGAATTTAGTTCGAATTCGAACTTTAAACGCCATATTTTGCCACGAGAGTTAGAGCTCATAGGAGTCATAGGAAAATATAATTTTATAATTATTTAGGAAAGGTGTTAAAAAATTATTATTAAAAATGTCTAGTGAAGAGACGTCTGCGGACCGAAATGTTGAAATTTGGAAAATTAAGAAACTTATAAAAAGTCTGGAAATGGCTAGAGGGTAAGTTCAATTTTTATAGCTACACTGCCAAGATTCATTAAAATTGAAATAGACACATACTTTTTTAAATGACTGCATTTATTTCATTTTAAGCCTCACTCACGGTGATGTATAATAATTAATGACGTTACAGTTTTAAAATTTATAATAAAAATGGTTTTGGAATAAAAAAGTGCAATAAAATAATCTTACAAAACATATATGTTGAAGGCTATAAAATCTGGATTGGTCCGGTTATTTCGAGAAATCAAAAAACAAATTCTTGCTCAAGTTTTTGCAATTCCACTTTGTAAACACCTTTAGGGAGAATTGGTTTTTACTAGTTGTATGCATCTACACTAAACTACATTTCAAATGACTTTGTATTCTGGTTTAAAGATTAAGGATAAAACATCGTAATAATTTATTTCCACATTGAAGATTTTTTTTATATTAAAATTGTATTTCAAAGAAGCCACGTAACTATGTTTAAAATTATACTTTCATCGTATAAGGTATAAGAGAAAAATGAGTTTTTATGATACCATAAATATTAATATTAATTCAAAAAATTAGAAAATTTCCCTTTGAATAGAATATATTCATGTACTAGGTGAACAAGCATTTGAAAAAAAAGGTAAAAGAAAAGTAACTCAAAATAAAAATAAAAGAGAGAAAATTAAAATTAGGCAAAGTAATATATTAATTCCATTGAAAAGTTTGAAAAATCTGTTGGCTTTTTTGTTATATTCGGACATTCTATTTTATATTTTTCCATGGGTAAAGATCAATTTAATTTGGACAAAAGTACACGACAAAAATTTTTGGCTTTTCCCTAGTTTTCATCAAGGCAGTATCAATTAAAAAAAGCAGAAAATTATTTGTCGACATTGAGACTGAATAATTTCGTTTAACCATTATTTAGCATAAATAATTCATTAATACTAAAAAAAAATGACTTATACCATTTTTTTTCTGACACCAAGTGACATGAAATACGGTTTATTAAAAATTAAAGAATCTTCAAAGTTTTAATATTTGATTTTTTTTAAATAATTATATTTTCATTGTATTTATTTAAAAAAAAACAGGAACGGCACTAGTATGATATCGCTTATAATTCCCCCAAAAGATCAAATATCAAGAGTAAGCAAGATGCTTGCAGATGAATTTGGAACAGCATCAAATATAAAATCAAGAGTGAATCGACTTTCTGTTTTAGGTGCCATTACATCTGTGCAACATAGACTTAAACTTTACACCAAAGGTAAAAAAATATATCTTTCATTTCAAATATAACATAATTTTTCTAATACACTTTTAATTTTTACAGTGCCTCCAAATGGTTTAGTTATTTATTGTGGCACAATAGTTACTGAAGAAGGAAAAGAGAAAAAAGTCAATATTGATTTTGAACCGTTTAAACCAATTAATACATCATTATATTTATGCGATAATAAATTTCATACGGAGGCGTTGACCGCCTTACTTGCGGATGATAATAAATTTGGATTTATTGTCATGGATGGTAATGGAGCTCTATTTGGAACCCTTCAGGTAATTATCAATAATTATCTTTATATTGTATTTTATTTTAAAAATTATATTTTTCAATATAGGGAAATACTAGAGAAGTTTTACATAAGTTTACCGTAGACTTACCAAAAAAACATGGTCGAGGTGGACAGTCTGCTTTACGTTTTGCACGTTTACGTATGGAAAAAAGACATAATTATGTAAGAAAAGTGGCTGAGGTAGCAACGCAACTATTTATAACAAATGATAAACCTAACATAGCTGGCCTTATATTAGCTGGTAGTGCCGATTTTAAAACTGAACTAAGTCAATCAGATATGTTTGATCCTGTAAATATAAACAATTACTTTTTTCGATAAAGAGAAATTAAATTATATTTTTTTAGAGACTTCAATCAAAAATAATAAAACTTGTGGATGTTTCGTATGGTGGCGAAAATGGTTTTAATCAAGCTATAGAATTAGCGGCTGAATCACTTCAAAATGTCAAGTTTATTCAAGAAAAAAAATTAATTGGAAGATATTTTGATGAAATTTCTCAAGTAATTTTTAATTATTAATTAATAATTTAAATACAATTTAAATACAATTCAAATATTATTAGTAAAAACTTAAATTTTGCTCATTTGAAAATTCATCAGTGATCTCATTTTTTTTTTCTTTTTCCATATTATTTAACATTATTTCAAAGGATACGGGCAAATACTGTTTTGGTGTTGAAGATACTCTTAGAGCTCTTGAATTGGGAGCTGTCGAAACATTAATTTGTTGGGAAAATTTAGACATTCAACGTTACGTATTGAAAAATCATGCGAACTCAACATCAACTACAGTATTACATCTAACACCAGAACAAGAAAAGGATAAAACACATTTTACGGATAAGGAAGTAAGTTTTTAATATATGAAAGATACTTTTCAATATTAAAAAATAAAAAAAATTTATAAAAATCATTATAGAGCGGCGTTGAAATGGAATTGGTAGAGTCTCAACCATTGTTGGAATGGCTGGCGAACAATTATAAAAGTTTTGGTGCTACACTCGAGATCATAACAGATAAATCTCAAGAAGGAAGTCAATTTGTTCGAGGTTTTGGTGGAATTGGAGGTAAAATAATATTTCAAAGTAGTTTTTTTTTTGTAATATTTTGAAATGAAAAATTATATACTAACAAGTAACATATTGAAAAATTTAAAAAGTGTTTTGGAAAAATTCTCGAAATTATTTATTTTTATCATGCAAATGCTCAAAATTTAGAATTAATGACGTATTAATTATACTAAAAAAAGGGTTTGAAATAATAAGATTAATTCTCCAAGACACTTTAAAAATTAAAAAAAAAAAATTATATATATTTCGTCCCCTTCCTTATAATGCTGCATTTAATCTGGCTACATCTACCGTATTCTGATGCTAATTTAAAATTGTTTAATGATGCTAATATATGATGAGTAGGAATATTGCGTTATAAAGTAGATTTCCAATCTCTACAGGCGGATGAACCATTGGATGATGTTGATCTTGATGATTACTAAAAAAAAAAAAATAATAATTCAAAAAACTATTTATTATAGTCTATAAAATCGTAATAATTAAAAACAAATCTTACACGAATTATTTATACTAATATAAACAAAAACTTTCAAAAACTAATTTGAGAAAAAAAAAACACATCACAAAGCATTCATCACCTTATAATTTTTAAAAGTATTGTGCTATATTTAAGACAGGTATATGTATATTAATAAAACAAATGCATGTTTTCTTTTTGTCATATGCTTGAAATCATTATTTTTTATTATTTGAAACAAAAATTAGTTATTGTAGAATATTAATAATTATCATTATATTTAATCTTCACTTCTCGCTAAGTTTTACTACTTATAAAATTGTATAACTAATATTTAATTGGTTCAGAAGCCATATCAACTAAATTCAAAATATTGATTAAATTATAAAATTTCAAAATAACAAAAATGAATTGAAGTGATTTAGTTTCTGAACCTCTCATTTAAATGTAGTTTTTACCATAGATTAAAAATATGTTTATAATAAAACAAGAGATCATTAAAGCGTTCTCGTTTAAGCTTTTCTAAAGTATTCAAGTTAGATTTTGGTCTCGTCGAAACAAATAAATTTATATGACAGGAGGGAATGCTAATCAATACAAGATAAAAAATATAAACATTTCAAATATTCTTAAATCATATCACTTAATATAACAATGAACCTATTTTTAAATTTACAGTATGAATATAAGTTACGGATTTAATAATAGCTTTTTGTGGTAAAATGATGGAATTACATATGTAAAAAATTGGCTAAATAATTCTATACATTTTTGGAAAAATGACGATTTGTTATAACAGTTGTTTGGCTCGATGAGACCTATCCGACATTTTCTTATCCGATACCTTAAAGGTTGATTCACACACATCCGGTTCTATTCCCCACCGTCCATGTTTGTATGTGATTTGTGACCGGAACTTGGCTGGATATACTTATGTAGAAATAGATAAAGACGCCTCAATCTGATCGGTAGAGGAGGAACGGGGTCGGATGTTTGTAAATCGACCTTAATTGAATCATCCTGTATCCCTTCAATTATCAAACTAGCAATATATAGTGTGTATGTATTTTAATTTAGATTTAAAAACGAATTTTACCTTTAATGTTTAAATTCTGTGAGAATTATGTATAAATATCCTTTTGAATTTTTGTTTGTTTTGTTTTTGTCAGTTATCAGGTCAATGATATTAGAGAAAAAAAAAACAAAACAAAACAATTATCGTTTCCTTAAATAATTTATTGTTTTGTTTTAAAATATTCTTTTGTCAGTTAACACTGTCAGATATATACATAAAACAAATAGTAGATTAACTATTAGAAAAATAAAAAACATATTTATTCATTACAATACCAAATTAGCACCTTGTAAATTAATAGATAGTATGTAATTCTATTGTTTATTTATAATATTTTTATCACGCAATTATAATTGAGATAAATTTTTAATTAATTTCTTCTGTCTTTTTAATATTTTTAAAATTAAAAAAACAAATATATTTTTTATATTAAAAATGCATAATATGTATATTTCTTTAAACAGGTATTTTGCGTTATAAAGTAGACTTCCAAAGTATGCAGTTAGATGATTTGGACAACGAGTGTTTTAACTTAGATGATTATTAGGCAAATTTAATTGGTAATATTACCTCATGAAAAAAGTCGCAGCAAATATAAATACTAATACTATGATACGAGAAATAATATTATTTAAAAATAAAATCAAATTAAAAAAAAAAAATTAAATTAAAATAAAAATGAGATCTATTAATTACAATGTAATACTTAAAAAAAAACAAAAGGAAGACTAGCAAAATTATATAAACCAATATAATCTACACGTTAAAAAGCAGGAAATTTATTATTATTTACTTTATGCTATGCAAACTGAACAAAGAAAAATAAGAAAATATGAAGCAATTTATTAGGAAAAATATATAGTATATACATATGTATATACAAACATACATAAATTTTTATTATTGAATTAAAATATACTTATTAGATTTTAACTTTTCTTTTGATACATAATAAATTCAAAATTTTCTAAAATAAAAAAATATTTACATTATTATTACGACACATTAATTTAATAATTTTAAAATACATATATTGAAGAAAAAAAAAAATAAAGAACCGCGTTCATTCATTATCGATCTAAATTTTTTTTCCATGTAGAATTATTTTTCAAATGTAATGCCTTTTTTTTTATTAAAAAAAATTCAAAATAAATTTAAAAAAAGGTAGAAAAATAAAAAAATTTGTTAAAAAAAATTCTTATAGTAAATTGCAATAAAATGAATACATTTCCAAGGTAAGAATATTTTTTGATAAAATGAAAATAGCGTGAAATTTTATAATTGTATGGGAGAAAAATATATATATTTTTTTCCAAGAAATATTGCATCGTATCGTATAAATGAGATTTTTTCTTAAATTGTAAATAATTCGAAAGTTTTATGCAATATTAACTATGTTGTTTATTTATAGTTTTTTTTTTTTATATATAATTTAATTATAATAACGATGTATTGATTGATTTAAAACTTGTAATTATTGGCTTTGAAAAGTAGAAATTGTATTAAATATTTCATGGAATATAAAAAAGAAAAAATTGTAGGTACATATAAATTTATAATTCATGAAATAATTAAAAATTTTATTCTTTCTCTAAATTTTCTTTGTTTTGCTATAAATTACAGAAAAATTGAAAGTCAAAAAAAAATATTTTAATGTCAAATTTTAGTTTCCTGGAGCAAAATAAGGTGTAATAGGTAAATAATTTATACAGCAATTACTTGAATAAAAAGTAATCTGTTTGATCAGAACAAAATAATAGTTTTTCTAATAATTTGAATACGATAAGAAATTCTCTAAAAACATTGAAATGGAAATTGAAGGTATATATGTATGTATGTACATATGTATAGTAAAAGTTTTAGTATATTGTTTGTCTGTTGGATTATTTTTAACAAATACATATATTACTCGCATTGAATTCGCACTGACATTTGGAAATTTTTGAAGCTCGTACAAAATATGTTTTCAAGATCTGACGATTTCTTAGTTAATGTTCGGTACCGGTAGTTGTTCCTCGTATTTTCAATTCTTTGGTTGACTTCTCAAAAGGCTTTGAAACGTCAAATTTGAAAATTTTTATGTCAGCGAGAAGATGGTCCATTTTATTACTATTTACTATAGTAAATTAAATATATATACTGGATCCCTTCTTTTATATTCATTAGAGTAAAATATTTACTCGGAGGAATCTCCTAAGTCCGAACTGTTATTTGAACACACCCTAAATAAATGTCAAAAATCTCTCAACAAACAAGTATCAATCAATTATCAGTTCAGTTTAGTCTTGTATTTTTATATTTTATCATTGATATAGGATTTTCTTTTGTTTTTACTAGTATAAATTCTCGAATAATAATTATGATTATTTGTATTTTTTAAAAGAATATTTAAAACAAAAGGTTTTATCACAATATGAAATTTTTTCATTATTTCTTATTAATTACACTGATAACGTTGAATGTTGGCGCGGCAAATGCCTATGTTAATAGAAATATTCGCGAAGTTGCTATTATTCATGGCCCAACAAAATTAATTAACGAACCAGAATGTTTGGAATTGAGAAATTATTGTATGCATCAGAAATCTGATGATGATTTATCTACTTTAGAATGTATTCAAACATTTCAATCATCACAATTGGACGGACTTTCAGATAAATGCCAACATTTAATTTGGGTTCGCACACGAGACATTCTTAGAGATGATGTTGTTGAACAAATGACAAGGAAATCTTGTTCGAAATATTCTAAGAAACTAGATGAATGTAAAGTAACAAAACAAATTGGATTTTATCTTGGGTGCATAATTGAAAAGTTGGATTTTGGAATGGAGAAAGTTGGGTGCCGAAGCACAGTACAACGTCTAGAAAGTGTTGCATTTACCGATTATAGATTGCTTGGAAATTTTTTAAATGATTGCGAAAATGAAATTGAGCATCTTAGTTGTGGACGTCTCAATTCAGACAGAGAAAAGGTATCTCAGGGTGAAACAATAGCTTGCTTACAAGACAATATTGATAGTTTAGGTTCTAGTTGTAAGAAACGTATATTAAGAATATCACAGCAACAAGCTGATAATATGAAATTAGATCATCAATTTTTCCTGTCATGCGAATCAGATTCGAATCGGTTTTGTCCAAATGAACGTTTAGATACTGGAGGCCTATATAAATGCTTATTAAGACATAAAAGTAGTCAAGATTTATCGCCTAAATGTCGTGAACAGATAATTAGACGTGACAAATTATTGGCACGAGATTACAAAGTTAGTAGAGGTTTAGCACGTGCTTGTAAAGAAGACATTAAAATAAATCATTGTCGTCGCGGTGTTTCCGAAGATAAAAATGTACGCTTAGCTCAAATATTACTTTGTCTTGAATCTGTTATCAAAAATGGCACAAAAGTCACGGAGGAATGTCGAATTGAAATCAATGATCATCGTCGTTTATTATTGATGGATTATCAGTTATCACCTGAAATTTTAATTGGTTGTTCTGACGATATACAAAAATTTTGTGGTGATAGTGAACAAAATACACCTGGTGACGAAGTAATCCATTGTTTAATGGAACATGTTCGTCCAAGAAATCGTCGAGATCGTCGTGTCACATCAACATGTCAACGTGCTATTGAACAATTAATAAAAGTTTCAGATATTGGTGAAGATTGGAGAGTTGATCCGGTTCTTCGAAGAGCATGTAAACCTGTAGTTGATTTAGCTTGTCGTGATACTGATGGTGGTGATGCAAGAGTTATGTCATGTTTAATGGAGCACATTGGAAGTCAAATTATGACAGCAAATTGTGAGAAGGCACTAATGCTTATACAGTATTTCGTTGCTAGGGATTTCAAATTAGATCCGCAATTATATAGAGCATGCAAAAATGATGCAATTAAATATTGTAATGCAAAAAGAACATGGGATGATACCATAACTGGGCAGATGGATCCTGAAAGAGGACCACTTGTGTTACCGTGTCTACATCGTATAGCATTTAGCGATAAAAAGGATGAAGAGCTAGAACAACAATGCTATCAGGTAAATTAATAAAATGTGTATATGTATATTTTTGATTAATGCGTTGCATTTTTGTACTTTATATAGGAAGTCAAACGTGTAATGCGGCAACGAGCTATTTCGGTTGACTTAATTCCTGAAGTCGAAGATCAATGTCTTGATGATTTGGCAATTTATTGTTTTGATAAAACTGAAAAAGGAGCCGAAATTCAATGCTTACAAGATAATTTAGAAAAACTACAACCAAAATGCAAGGTGAAATTTCAAATTTTTATTATTCATTCAAAATTTATTTCATTTCTTTATTCAGGATGCTGTAGCTACTTACACTGAAGAAGAGGCAGCTCATATTGAACTTAATCCGGTTATAATAAATGTTTGTCGTGATTCGATGGAAAGACATTGTAGTCATATTTTAAAAAAAAGTCATGAACAAGGTTTGAAAAATCGAAATCCGTCAAAAAAATTGCATTAATTAGTTATTTAAAAAAATTTTAATTATGTTTTTTTAAAGGTGATATGATGGACTGTTTAATATCTCATAAAAATGATGCTGATATGCGACAAGATTTGAAATGTCGAGCTGCTATTGAACATTTCCAGATAATATCATTAAAAAATTACCATTTTACTTATAAATTTAAAGAAGCATGCCGTCCATATGTTATACGTTTTTGTGCAACAAGTACTACTAAATATGATGTTGTTGCGTGTTTAAGTGAAGTTATGAGAAATGATACAATTAAAGGTCAACGTCATACAATTCCCAAAGAGTGTAGACAACAAGTTAAAGCTCAGTTATATCAACAACGAGAAAATTTATCATTTGATCCGAAGTTAAAGAACGCTTGTAAAAAAGAAATTATGGAAATATGTTCAGATACTTTAGGACCTGGACAGGTGATTAAAAAAAATGCAAGTTTATAATTCATTTTATTCTTTAGTTCTTTATGTTTCTGTTCTTTAAAACATATTTATTTTTTACCTTATTTCATAATTTTTTAATTTTTAATTTTTTTTTTTTAAAAAGCAAATTTAAATAATTCGATTATTAAAATTTTCATATATTTACAATTTATTATTTATTCAAAATTCATTCATATTTATTCAAAAAAATTATAACTTGTATTTTCATTTTATATAGGCTCTTGAATGTCTTCAAACAAATACTGTTCGTTTAGGTGAATCTTGTAGACATGCACTTTTTAGTATTAAAAAATCAGAGCTTGAAGATACGTCAACAGATTATGTGTTGATAAATACATGTAAAGATATGATTTATAAATATTGTCCAAATACAGAAAGTTCAAAATTACTTGATTGCTTAAAAATTTACAAAGATGAACCGTTATTTGATCCAAGATGTCATTTAGTTGTGGTTAATCGAATGATTGAAAGAAATACAGATTTCAGATTTAATCCGGCCTTACAGAGTGCTTGCGGTAAAAGTATAAATTCATATTGTTCACATGTTGTTGCTGCTGCTAAACCTAATGAAGAACTAAATGGAAAGGTAAATTATTAAGGAAACAAAATACTTTTATTATTAATCATTTTAAATAATCTACCTTTTTTTTTCGAGAGACTAAAATTAACTTAACATTTTTTACTCCACACATACATACATATATTAATACTTTTTTCATATTATAAATAATGTCTTCGAATGATTTTCTTATCTGTTACTAAATACTCATCTAAAAATTCCTCATCCAAATGAAGTGTTTCATCAATATGTAAATACGGTCCTGTTTGTTCTGCTGTAATTGAAAATTTTTTTTATAATATTCAATGTATAATACAATACAAATTAACATGAAAAGTTTTCATCATAAAATAATCAAAATTCTGTCGATGACTTCGAAATTACTTACAATGAATTTTCAATTATACATATTTCTTACTTGTTATTGGTTTCCATTTAATTACTTCACTTTCATTATTTTCGAATTTTGGTATTCCTGTTGATGCAAAAGATGTCCAAAATTTTATCATTTTTTTTGCAATTTTTAAATCACGTTCATTTAAATCATATTTAGGAAATATATAAAGATTATCATCAGAGTGATGAACACCTCCATTAAAAGGATAATGTTCATTACCATTTTCATAACCAAATCTTGTATATTGCCCTTGATAATCAAATGTATACAAATATGTTGAAAATGGATTTAATTTTGCATGTAATTCAACTAAACGTAAAACAGACGATTTAAATATTAAAATTGATGATAGCTATTTGAAGAAAGAAAAAAATTGTTTTTTTTAGTCATTACATATTTTGTAATTAAAATTTTTCTTACATCAATTAATCCAGGAATAAGATCTGTAAAATTTCTCGTAATAAGTTGTTTATGAGTAAAAAGTAATTTTTTCGCTAAACTACTAAGCGATCCAGATTCATTATTTTCCCTACTTATTTTAATTATTGTATCAATAATATCATGTGAATTAATTTGAGATATATTTATATATTTTGCTTTGAGAGTATCATACGCCGCTAAAAAAATAAAACATAAGAGAAATCAGGTATTTATAATTAAATTAATCCTTGTACCAGCTAAAATAAATGAACCATCATGTTTTGTTACACCAGCAATCATAGGATATTTTTTTGTGCTAATTTTCATAAGTTCTGATGGTATTGTTGGAAAAATCTCATGTTTATCACCAATCGTCAAAGTGTAGTATCCTCCATCATTCTATAAAAGTTTTAATGGAATAAAGGATATATAATAATTATTTTTATTTATAAATACACAAATAGTATTGTAATATTACTTCATTAGCAAGAGTTTTATATAATTCCAATGTCGATGTTTCCATTAAACATTGATTGATATTTGTTATGTTGCTACAAAGTGAGCAATTTAATTTTGTACATGCTTGTTTTGCTAAATCAATTGGATTACTATTATAAGCCCATTTTGATAAAAGTGATCCTGATTGGCTAATTGCACGTATAAAAAGTCCATTTGGTACTTTTGGACTATACATCAAAATATTTACTAAAGCAGCACCAGCTGATTGACCAAAAATTGTAACATGTTTAGGATCACCTCCAAAATATTCAATATATTTTTGAACCCACTGAAGTGCTAATATTAAATCTAAAACAGCTGCATTTCCTGGTATTTCATCAGATTTTGTAGACATAAATCCTAAAATACCGAGTCTGTATTCTGGTACAACAAGTACAATATTTTCTTCAAGTAAATAATTAGGAGGATGATCAACTGCTGATCCATTGTAAAATCCTCCTCCATGAATATATACCATAACAGGATTATTAGCTTTTATCTTGAAAAAAAAATTTAATTTAAATATTTTGTTAAGTAAAATTGTAAAATAAAAACTACATTTTTCGTATAGACAGCAATATTCAAGCAATCC
Source organism: Bombylius discolor (assembly GCA_939192795.1). Taxonomy (NCBI): domain Eukaryota; kingdom Metazoa; phylum Arthropoda; class Insecta; order Diptera; family Bombyliidae; genus Bombylius; species Bombylius discolor. The sequence goes on from OW584241.1 coordinate 41,409,591, forward strand.
TCTAAATCATTTTGTAATTCCACTTCATCACTAACTTGTATTTTATTCAATTCATAAGTATTTGGACATGGTCTACCATGCTTCATAGCAGATCTAATATTATTCCAAGGTTTACGTGGCACCGGTGGCTAAAATAAACATTTCTATTATTTAAAAAAAAAAACAAGACCTAGATTAGATTTAGACATTAAAAGGATAATGGCTTTTTATTTGACTAATTTTATATGACTGTATTATATTGCTCAAATACATGAATTGGTGATTGCAATATGGAAGTACAAAATTTGAGCATCACCTTAAGAGAAATATCAATGGACGGGAAATGAATATATTTTTAACGACTAAAATATTCCAAAATAAATTACAATAAAATCTTTTAATATCTTTTTGAACTATTAATCAATATGTTTATTAATAAAATTTGTATTTTGCAATAATTTTTTTAATATTCACATTTTCAATTATAAGATTTTTTCAAACATTAAAATTAAATCGAAGAAAAAAAATCTTATCAAAACTATAACACAACCGGGAAGTGGAAATGTAAAGTCAGGCTGTTTACAATACAGTCATAAAATGAAGTAAAAATAATTTCGAAGTTCAATTAGTCGTTATGGGTTCGGTTGGCCATTATTTGATTAAAATTTGAGTTTAATTTCTACACTTGGAAACAAAATATGTAATAAATAAACTAAGAAATTATCAATCTACAAAATTTAAAAAAAAAAATTATTCAAAAATTTGTTTAAATTTTTTTTTAAATTTTAAATTCATTTTAGGTTTTTAAATATAAAAAATTCTATTTCTGTATAAAAACTCATTTTAAATTGTTTTTTTTTTTTAAACTTATTTTCTAATTCGTCTTCATAAGTTCCATCTGCAGTTCAATAAATACACATATTACATTCTTCGGAATAATTTTCCGTTACTTTAAAATAAATTGAGAAGAAATCCACACTATGGGTAAAGAAAAAGACACTATACAAATTAATATGAGATAGAGAAAATTAATTTAAAAGGTCACTTTTCCGTTATGTTGCGAATGTGTTTTAATCATGCCAAATAATCATTAAAATATTTATTATCATTCTGATTGTCGTAACTAAAAATTATACAATGAACAACATTGTAATGAAGAGAATTGATATCTCCAACTTATGATTTCTGATAATTCTAAAACCCATTTTAATCAATAATTCTTGAATATTGCGATTAAATGGTAATCGATTATTATTTAATTAAATTTAAAATTTAAATTTATTTTACTCTCAATTACAAGTTGTTCAATAGTATAGCAGTTTTCAATTTCAGTACTTAAATTTTAGATAAAAAATATAAATATTTACACACACAAAACATAATTTACTTCTTGTAAAATCTAATTTTAAAAATAGGATGTTTTTAAAATTTTTATATTAATATTAAAAATATATTCTTTTACCTTAAATCGTAAGCTATTACTTGGGGATTCTGCAAATGGTATTCCCAAAAATTGATAAATAATACTTTGTGACCAAACTGTTTTTGTTATCGATCCTTTTATAATACCCAAATTCGGCAATTTTATAATTAAATAATTTGAATCAATACCTTCATTATCATTACTATTTACACTGTTAACAACAACAAACACCAAGCATAAACATAAAATTAATAGAATTATAAAAATTAATTTTTTCTTCATATTTTTCTTTTTTTTCCTTTTTTCTTTTTAATTTATATAATCTATGTATATGATATTTAGATAAATATTTGCTCGTTAAGAAAAAAAAACATCAATTCATTATTTAAAAATTCACTAACTTGATGGTAAACGTACAAAATTCCAAATTTTTTTTTAATGTAAATTCACACGAATGAATTCGTTGTAATTGAAAATATTTTAAGTGAAATATGAACTATTTATATCGAAAATGCAAGTAATAATAATGGCGATTATTTTATTAGTTCATTAAAATTGATTTAAGTATTGCCTACTCATCATAACATATTTTCCTTATCAGAATAATAAAATCTTTTATATACATACATACATATATGTATACAGTTCACCGTGAAACTCGTGTACACCTTTTTGGATTTCTAGTTTTTTTTGTAATTTGAGAAAAATGTTTGGTTGAGAATAGATCGAATATTTTTTAAATAAATTTTATTATAACTTTTGTCAAAATCAATCATTTTATCACATAATTTTTGACAAAAACATAACTGAACATTTTTTTTTTATTTAGCCTTCACTTTTCTCCAGAATCCATCTTTGATCATTTTCACTAACGAGTTTTTTGAACTAGTTTTTTCTTAACAATCACTCGATTTTCATTTAAATGCGAATAAATTGGTCGTTGAACAGTAGAATGTCTTCTACTTCAATAGAATAATACAAATTAAGGGCTGAGAAGCTTCTAATTAACTGATTATAATATGCTAGAGTAATTTTTTGACTTGGTTTTTTCTTTTAAATTTTAAATTATAGGTATTTTTGTCAAAAAGTATGTGATAAAACTGTTAATTTTGAAAAAAGACAATCAAATTTATTTAAAAAAATATTCGGACTGTTTTTAATAAAGAATTTATTCTAAAATTACAAAAAAAAAAAAAAACTAATAATCTAAAAAAAGTACGAGTTTCACTGTGAGAAACCGTTTGTGTACCTAACATCTTGAATTAATAACTCTAAACATTTGATTACTGTTTAGTGTACGCAATAATAATTTAAAATTTTACAATATCATACAATACAAGTACATATATTCTACATAGTTAGGTAATCATTATTACTTTATCGATAAAAGAATAATCAAGTACATAATATGGAATATGAGACAAAATAAATAAAGTTTACTTTGATTAATTTTAATGCTTTTTTAAAATTAATGATTTAATTTTGATTTGCGAATTTGAGGTGTAGGTGACAGTATCAGAGTTCAAATACATTTTTTACTACAATGCTATAAACTGATAGTAAATAATTGTATTTATATTAGCGTTGTAATTATTATTAATTTATTCATAAAACAAACTAAATAAAAAATATTTTTATATATATGGTGTTACACAGATCGTGTGTCAAATTGAGCAAGGTAGTTGATTTCGACGAGAAATGAAAAAAATATTGTATGGTTGTTGGGTCAATGTCAAAGAAATTTTTTTTCATAGTTTGGCATACGCTCTGTGAAACACCCTGTATGTAATTTTTGTTAGTTTTTAACTTTTTCCTTTAAATTTTCAAATTTCAGATGATTAATTGCTTAAAAAATAAATTTCGTGAAGGAAAACTTGATCAAATTTGTGAACAAAAAATGATTGAAATTTTACAAGAACAAGCATTAAATTATAAATTAAATCCGTTACTTCAAAATTTTTGTAAATCTGAAATTCAAATATTATGTAAACCAAATGGTAATGATATTGAAGAACATGGTGAAGTTGAAGAATGCCTTAAAAATGCATTTTTAAATCAAAGAATAGTTAGCAGAGAATGTAAAATTGAAGTAGCAACATTAATTCAAGAAGCAAAAGCTGACATTCATGTTGATCCTTTATTACATAGAGCTTGTACAGTTGATTTATTAAAATATTGTTCAAATGTTAAAAGTGGAGATGGAAGACGTATGTATACATTTTTTTTTTAATTTTCCACTTTTTTTAAATAATAGGTAAAAAAAATTTTTTTACCTTATATCCATTTATAGAATTGAAATGTCTTCAAACAATTTTACAAGATGAATCAAAAGCAATGGAAGAGGATTGTCGAAATAAATTGCTTAAACGAATTGAAATGTTTAGAAATGCGGAAACTGTAAGTAGTGCTTTTTTTTACAATCTTTAAATCTTTTTCGTTGTTCATTCCTAAAGAATTTCTTTTTTTACATAAATATTTTTTTTCTTTCGATTTTTCAGTTATTATCGTCACCACCTGAAAATATTGAACAATTAGTATCTCAGGTGGTAACTTCTCCAGCAAAGAAATTCTTTCTTTTGGTGTTATTATCATTCATTGGAATTATTTTTATAATGGGAATGTTTTTTGGACGTGTAACAAAACGTGCAATCGCAATTAAAAATAAATAAATAGTATATATATATATCTACATATTATAAAATTTTAATAAAACTATTTATCTTAATTCGACAGTCTCAAGGTTAACCTTATAAATTTGATTAAAAAAAAAACAAAATGATCTTTTGAATGAATCAAAAAAGAAATAATTTTTCTACTACAAAAATATTCTGTATATTCACTATCACAGATTATATGGTGGAATTAATTCAAGCAACATTGGCAACGAAGTGTGTAATACCTTTTTTAAATCAGGCCAGACATTTGTACTGTAAAAATTTTTCTAATTATATCTACATACAAAAAAAAAAAATTTAAAAAAATTAAAATGCTAAAACCAAAGATAAAAATATTCTAGCAGGGTACACTATCACTAATTAATTATTTTAAAGATTTGGAAGGAGGACCAAGTTGAGATTAATGTTGATTAAAGTACATAAAACGTACTTAAATGTATTTATACTTTTTTATATACATAGTATACAAATACACACATTTAAATTATATATAAACCGTTTAAAAACTTAATGGTTTAACTCCATTTTTCGATTTTTTTTTTTAAATTTTAGTGACAGAACACGATAATCTTTAGTTTTTATTGTTTTTATATTTAAAAGATATTTTTGTTAAAATTAGGTTTTGGGCTGCTAAATCAAAATTGAATAATAAATAATTTATTATAGGAATTAGGTACTATATCACTTTTTTCTGTGAAGTTAATCGATTTAGCTTAGGAACGGCTTATGTATATAGTAGTGTGGAACTACGGCTTACGTACAGTTCGTATACTATTAGCAAGTGTTTTTAATAAGACCCTGCATTTTTTGTTTTTTAAACTGTTCCGTATTTTTGGACAATTACTTTTTATCATATCTCAAAGAAAAAAATGTTATGGAAATTTTTTTATTATACTGTAAATATTTGATTTACAGGGATAAAAAGTGATAAGTACATCTGAGTCTCTTTTAACGCAGTGGAATGTAGAAGCGTATTTTTGAAAGAAAAAAACTCACAAAAAAAGAGCATAAAATAAATAAACTGCACAAAAAAAGCCTAGCGCAAAACATCGAAAAATCGAAAATTTTTGTTAAAATAAGGCAAGGTATACAAAAATAATTTAAACATGAAAATATATTAATAACTGTGTTACAGTAAGTAACATGTTTCTAAGAAAATCGCGTGAGCAAAGACCGCGTAAGAATCGTAAAAAGAGATCCATGTATATAAATATTTTTAACATTTTTTCCTAGTTTTATGAAAAAATTGCTTATTTTAAAAGCAAACAAATCTTTTTAAGCTCTCTTATAAAAAGCTGTTTTTAACACTTTGCAGTCGGGCGTGCTTTTCTATTTTTAAACGTGTATCGGGTAAATCTTAAAAGAGAAAGATTGACTAAACACATATAGATTATTTTTCCATTTTAAAAAATCAATCCAACAGAATAATAATTAGTTCTTTTCCAGACTGTAATCACAGTATCTAACCTGTATGCAAAGTGTTAAAATAATGTAGTAATATTATATTTTACTTAATTTCATATTGATCTAATTTTTATGCATGGAAAATTTTTTGTGTAGAATTTACTTTTTTTTTGTTAGAATATTTTTTTGTTATTGCTAAAAACTGATAAATGTAATTTAGACAAAAATGTTATCAAGTGAATTACTTTCACATTGGAATATCTTCCCTATGTCTTCATACTGTTTTTTGAAATTAAGAAAAAAATTACTTGTCAGAGATCATTGTAGGGTAAAAATTGTTGGCTTTAGTTGTTTTGTATATGTGTTAGACTACATTATTAGGTTTTATAAGAAAAAATAAAGAATACAAAGCAAAATTCTATCTGAAACTATATTCTTTATTTTATAATTAAAAAACACAAAGTTCCAGTTTCATCTTGGGATCTTTTTACACTTTTTTTTTTACTACAATGTGATGTTGAAAAAGGGCATTTAGTTTTATTTAAAAATTATAATAAAATATATATATAGGTATATATATTTTTTGTGTTTAAAAATTATTATCTTCAAAATACATAATTAATTTTTGACTTTTATATAACAGTTAAATGCATTTTCTTAATTAATTTTTATGCAATGAAGTGTATGTATGTTATTAAAATTAATGTATGATATATTTTGAAAAACAAAAAATAAAAAAAACGTGATAATTTTAAAAAAAATTTGTTTTCACTTTGATACAAAAAAAAAATACCTGACATAATAATACATATTCGGGAAAATATGCTTTTCGCATTTCCATCAAAATAACTGAAAAACATTTTCACTTCTACTGTAGATTACGATCGAATAGGAAAATGTTCGAACGAATACGTTACGAATTGTTGATTTCGTTCGCGTCATAACCTATCCGAATGGATTCTACAATATTCTCTTTCGAAATTTTTTCGATAAGAATGATTCGAACGGAATCAACTTTCAATCAGAATCTACAATAAAGGTGTTTATTAGTAACTGACACTGCTTGTATTTTTACATTGTATATGTACTTACTGAATTATCATCAAATGGAATTTGTGTAACAATTAGTAATCTTAAAATAATTAAATTACATTTTTCTTCAATACATTTTTTTATTATTGGAAGATTAAAAGCTCTCAATAATATAAATTAATCACATATAAGATATTTTCATAGCTTATTACAATAACATTCAATTAAATACAACAATAATTATATAAAAAAATAAAAACAAGAATAATAGTTGAAAGAAAATAAGGAAAGAAAAAATAGTTTTAAAAAGAGAGATTTTTTTGTTGTTCAATTATGTTGTGTATCACTAATTGGTGGTGTCGATCTTCCATCAGCACTGGTTCCTTGTCCGTTAACATCTTCATTAACCAGTTTTTGTCGTTCCAAATACATTGAAACTTTAATATTTCTAATTTGATGATTATTTATCAATTTCAGTAATGCAATAACTGCAATTCCAACACATATTGCAAACGAACCCCAAGCTCCAAACTTAAAAATAAAATCCAACAAATAATTAATTTTCAAAAATATATTTTTTTAATTTACTCACTTGTGCAGTTCCCATTTCAATATAAAAACCTGATGTATTTATTTTTTCATCTTCTCGTGTTATATTTTGTCCTGAAGCTATTTCACATGATGGAAAACGTTCAGTCATATCTGAGCACCATATGATAAATCCAAATGTAATCATAATCGCTGATATTATTGCCATTGCAAACATATTTATACCTAAGATTACATCAATGAATAAGCCTAAAAATGAACTTTCTTCTTCTTTATAAGTAAGTCGAGCAAATCTGTATAAATGAAATCTTAAAATTTACTAATAATTCTTAAATTTTTATAACAAAAAAACATATACCTACCTGTAAATTTGGCATGCTGATATGACAAAAAGTATAACTCCTGTGGCAATTGGAAAATTACAAAAACCTTTGGAAGCCCATTGAACATTGAATAATCCGTCATCTTCTCGCCAATTACCAGTTGCAAATAGTAAGCAATGTCCACTAAAACGAATTGGAAAAAAAACTTTGAATGATTTAAAACTGAAAATATGTATAAATAAAGTAGCTTACTTAAATTCATGTAAGTTCATACTCATCGGTACTATGATACAAAGCGATAAAATTGAAATGATTACATGACCTGCTATTTGACTCAAAATTAAAACATTCGATAAAGCCATTTTATAAAATTTTTATGTTTTAATTATAAATATGAAAACTTCGATCTCGATGATAAATCAAAACAAAGATTTTTCAAATAACACATAAATACAGATGACACAAAACAAATCATAACATCAGTCACCAGCTGATAGTGATAGTGATACGTGGTGATCCGATATTTCCCTTTTTTTTTTGTTAAATTGGAGTTTACTTTTCTATAGGCAAAAGCAATTTCCATTTGCTACTAGGTTATGTAGATCCAAAATTCCCACAATATTTTTCGCAACTCATATTACCTCATATATGGACAGTAATAATTGTAATAATAAATATAACATATAGATTAAAAACTTGTATTTTTAGTTATTAATGTAAAATGTTATTAACCTAACATAGCATAATAGAAATAGCGTTGCTTGTGAAGAGGGATTTCGGAACTTGAAAAATCATCGTCTTGGCCCTTGGCTGATACTTGCGTAGTACTAGCAGGAGCAAAATTATATGGACAGTTTTCAGTCACGGCTATAATTAAATTTCTTCTTTTCATCATTCTTGCGTTATTTCCCTACAAATATATAATTGAAATGTTTTTTTGTATGGTGCTGGTAGTCTAGTTATGTAGAGTATATCTATGGATTTTATTATACACAATAATAATGCCATCATAAAGGATTTTAATAAATAATTAAATTTGTATAAAAATTAAGCGTGAGTTTAAAAATTAGTCTTGTGTTTGGTAATCTAATGAAGTTTTTTTAGATTTGTTGTTTCTTTTTAAAAGGTCTTAAAAATCTACATTTAAAATATGGCTTTAACTGTCGACAAATTTGATTTCAATACATTAGCTGAAGAAACATGGGAATGTCGAAGGAAGGGCTTAAAGAAAACATTAATTAATTTCAAATACGAATCAATGAAGAAAGCAACAGAAATATCGAAGTGTCTTGTACAGATTTTAAACGTTAGAAATCTTGGTGAAAATGAATCGAATTATTTGAAAAATGTTACAGATAATGAAGAAAATGAATTTTGGATCGATTTAGGAACATCAATAACACCAATCGATCGTTATATTGAAATATTTTTACAGCACATGTTTGTTGGCGAAAAAAGTCAATGTAGTATCACAATTAAATCATCATCTAAACCAGTTTTATTTGTTCTTTATTTAAAAAAACTCGAATTTATAGATTATTTGCATCGTTTAAACGCTAAGCAAATGTATGATTTATCATTAAAATTTAAAGAAAATGGTGTTAGTATGTTTAAAAAATACCCAAGGTTTGCACAAGAATATTTTTGTCGTTCAGCAAAATTGTTAATATCATTTAAACCTTTTGATGGTTTAACAGAAGCTGTGGATGGTGTTAATCCAAAACAAATGAAAGAGCTATTAGAAAATAATCAATTAAATATTGCAGCCTGTTTAATTAAAGAGAAAAAACATTATGAAAATATTATTTACTTAACTCAATTTGTTAATGAAATAAGACAATGTGAAGGTAAAATTAAAGAAGGTGATATTGGTGAACAAAAAATATCTGATAAAGCAATTTATCGAAGAGCAGTTGCATTTTATAATTTAAAACAATATGAAAAAGCTAGAGAAACTATAGAAAAATGTGATTATAAAGAAAATAAGGAGTTTTCAAATTTATATAATAGAATTCTAAATGATTGGAAATTGGAAACAAGTGAATATAATTCAATGGTTAAAAAAATGTTTATGTAATTTAATAGTCTTAAATAAAGAAAAAAAAAACACTAATTATTTATTGAATGTTTTATAAATTTTTTACTTTCTTCTAACTTTACCCTTTTGTAGGGATTTTTTAGATTTTGATGAATTTCTCTTTCTAAAATCTGTATGACTCCTTCTCTTTTCTTTCCCTTGATCCTCTTTATTTGTATTCTTTTTTTGATTATTATCCAATTTTCTCTTCTTTGCAGTTATATATTTTGGTAATTTTACTCTTTTTCGAGAGTTATCTTCTCCTGGCATAAATAAATCTATAGGAAAAAATTAATTGAATTAACAATTTACATTAAGAAAAGAACAAATTAATATAAATCAGTAATAAAAATTACCTTCATCAGGATCTTCTCCAACTTCCTCCTTATAGTACTGTGCATCATCATCTGGTTCAACTTCAGGCTCTTCTGGTAGCTCAACCTTATCACCACTACCACCATCTCCCTGTTTCTTCTTCAATTTAAATAATTTCTCCTTTCTATTTTTATTATCTTCTTGTATTTTTTTTCTATGCTCTTTCAGTTTCTTTTTTCTTTCCCTTTCTTTACGGATAGCTTCAATCTCTTCTTCAGATTTTATAATTTTTTCATGATATAAAACTTCTCCAGTTAATAAACCATCTTCAATTTTAATTAATTCAAATGTTAATCTTGGTCCAATTTCATGTAAACGTACAGCAGATTTATTATTTTCAAGATTTCCTTTACGTTTTAAATTTTGTGCTAAAATAACATGATTTGTTTCATCATCTTCAAATTCTGAATCAGATAATGCTGTTCCGCTGTTGAAAAAGTAAAATTAATATTTTTAATTGGTATGAAGAATAAATAAATAAGAAAACTTACCTTGTAATGAATTCTGATATATCATCACAGCGTGATAAATTTGGTATTTTACCTAAAACAACTTTTTTAACAGAACGTGATAAACCAACTGGTACGACAACAATTGAATAATGACGCATTTCAATTAATTTTGTAATCGAATTATACGAAAATAAAAGACATCTTTTTATATTCGATAAATTAATTGTAGCCAAATTTATAGTTGGAAACATATTTTGAAATGTTGTTGCCATTAATTTTAAATGTTTCCCTTCACCAGAAAAATTATTCATAATAACAAGTGGTGGATTGAAAAAGTATTCATCATCAATGAATTGCTTTTTTGTTGAAGCTATAATATCTCTTGCTAATGTATATTGATGAACCTAAAATTGGAGAAATAAGTGAAAATTCAGAAATTTAACTTCTTTGAATAATAATAAAAAATACATGTACATACTTTAAATGTTAATGTAGGTCCTCTTGGTAGACGTGCAACTTTAAAAGACAATTGCGTTGTTGCTTTATTAAAAATACACATGTGTGATACATGAAATACACTAGATAAACTAACAAAATCCTTAATTTTATTTGATTTCCGTTCTCTCAAATTCATTGCAGTAAATGGTTCCATAATACGACGAAAATCTTTTGTTAAATCTGTGATATAAGGACATGATTGCCCACGATGAATTACAAATGAATGTGGTGCTTGAATAATTTCTGGTTTTTCTTCATCAACAACTTGACGATTTTTTTTTTTTGATCGTCCTTTGTGTTTTCTACCCATTTTTAATTATTTATTTAACTATTCCTAATAGTCTAATACGTTTCAACACACCTATCTAGAGTTCACTTAACAGAAATTCGCACGTGGTGGGCCGAAACGTCAAACGGATAAAGTATAGAAAAAACAACAATAGAACTGTCATAGATCTAAAATAAAAAGATAGTTAATATGATAGTTTCTTTAAAAACTTAAAAAGAAATTTTCTAGGAATACTTGTAGGGAAATAACGCAACATTATTTACAACTTATTTTCAACTTTTATTTTTTTTACTTAAAGAATAATTCTTACAGTAAATTATCATCAAATATAGTAAAATATAATTTAGAGAATATTTCTCCATAAAATATGTTTGCAATTCTCAAAAATGATACTAAAGCGTAGTACTCAGATGAAAATAAATTTTATGTTGGAAAAAGTATATTTATTTCGGAACGAAATAAAAAATCTACAAAATGGAGAAGAAATCTACATAGATGAAAAAAAACTTTAATATATATATTTTTATCTTAATTTTACTATAACTATATCAAAACAACCTAACTTTACAAATGTCAAACAATCAATTTATTTTCATTTTCCGTGCGAAATAAATGGAACTTCATTTATTTCGGTTGGATATGGAAATAAATGGTCTCCAACACAGACAGCCAACACCATATGTAAAAGAGTTTTTCAACTCTTTTCTAATTTCAGCTGAGTACCACTTACGAAATCGAAACAGGAAATTTTTTCGGTTCCATTTATTTTGGTTTTTTTTACATAGGTTTTGTATAGGCAAAATATCTTATTTTCATCTGAGTAGTACGCTTAAAAAGAAAATTTTTTTTTTTCGAAAAGCATAAAAAGTATTACCATAGTGAAAAAATTTTCTGAAAAAAAAAGGAAACAATTTAGATTACATACTTGCTTCACATTACAGCCTGTTTTTTTATTTTTATCAGATTAAAAGCAGCATTGCAAAAAAAAAAGAAAAAATGACCTACAAAGTACCATCAAAAATTATAGAACGAAAATCATTTTTAGGCGTAATGTTGAAATTTTTAATGATTTATGCTAATTTGATAAATATGTGTATGTATAGAAAGTAATACATATTTGATACTACTGAATTAATTCTTCAATGAATAAAAATTTCATTATCATTTTATGTTTTATTTTTATTTTCAAACTGTTGCTTAGGTAATTCTTCTTGTAATTCCAAAATATGATCAACTGGTTTAGGTTTACCATCTTCATCAATACGACATGGTTGAACGATACCTTGTTTTTGTAATTTATCCATTAAATTAACTAATTGCATAGCTTCATATTCTTTTTGATCTTCACTCATACCTTCCATTGGATTTTGTTTCGTTGCTTCACAACATCCAATTATTGGATTAATATTATGTTGTATTTGTTTATATTCTTCTGTATCACTATCTTCACTTTCTGATGAATATTCTTCAGAAATGTTATTTCTTTGTCGTAAATCTAACATACCACGATTTGCAAATAAACCTGCTGCATTTCCATATCCTGTATATTTAATCATACGACCAATATTTTCCTTACATAAAACAAATAATAAATCAGCAGCTAAATCACGTATAGATATATGAGGTACTGTTAAAAATCTACATAAATGATTGCGTAATTCATTTCCAACTTCTGGTCGTTTACTAACATCTTTTAAAGGTGGCAATATTACTGCACGTATATAATGTCGTAGTGTTGAATTACATCTAGCACATTTAACAAGAACGGTTAGAATTGGTGGAATTTGTTCATAATTCAAAGTTGTTTTCTATTAAATAAGAAAAAACATATGATTTTTGGAAATATATATATGTACATAACTTTTTAAATTTACCTCTTTATTATCCAAAATTATTTTTAAATATTCCAATAGAATTTCAATTGCTTTAACATTTTTCCCTTCAAATATTTTATTTGAGTCTGAAACATTTCCAGAAATTTTTGATGCTGTTGATGATGTAATAAGTTCTGATAAACATACTATCGGTATATTTGTAAGTAAATGAACACTACATGTTATTAAAGTAATTTGCTTTTCATTAATCATAACACCATAATCAAGTAATAAATTTCGAATTACTGCTGTTAATCTTCTATAAAGAATTTCATTTTCATCTGATGATGTTTTATCAACATTTACAGTTATATTGAAAAGAACTTTTAAAATTTCACAAATTAAATCAATTTTCTTATTACTGTAGCCATTATTATCATCAATACAATTGTTTTTATTACAATTTTCTTTGATTTTCAAATCTAGCCATTCAGTTAAATATGTAAGACCATTTAAGTCATCACGTACTTTATTTCGTGCTTTTGGTTCTAATGCCGTTATTAAAAATAACAATTTCATATCAAAATATTCGATATCAAATGTAAAAGTTTGTTCACTACGAACTCTTCTTATAATACCGTCCGTTGATGTATTTTTCAAACACATTTTTTGGCAATCTGAGCTTAAATAAACCATGTTACACAAACACTTTAATGCTTCAATAATTGTTGTTTCATATTTTTCTGATGAATTTATTGATGATGATGATGATGGTGTCCGTTGTTGTACTAATGGTGACTGTCGTGATATATCTCCGCATAAATTAGCTATTTTTAAAATTATTTCAAAATTACTTTGTATATTATGTGATCGTATATTATTTTCATCCCGAGCCAATATTCTTACACATGATAAACATTGGGGGTATATATCGATTTTTTTTGAATCACGAAGTATATTAAAAACTGAATCCCAAATTACTTTCCATTGTCCATTTATGTTGGACTCTTGAAAATTAAATAAGTTTGCATTCTAGAATAGAAAAAATAAAATTAAAATACATGCTAATTGAAATTGAGTAGAAGTTTACCGTTTCATTGAATTTTTGTATAACGTTTTTGATTTCTTCGTTCGTACCATTTTTAAGAATTTCAATATCTTCTGGTATCATTTTTAATAATTAACTAAAACAATAAATAAATTGGGTTGGGTTTATGTTATTTATATGACAGGACAATCTTCTCAAAAGCAAAATTTTTCGAATTCGAATTTCGAAAAGTTACACCCAGCGCCCTCTAAATTGATTTCTCAAGCAATGGCGCTAATCTGACAACTGAGTCCCTTTTCAATTCTCATTGCTTGAATATAAATTTGGGATTTCGTTTTAACTATAAAAATAAAATATTTTGATTTCGTAGTTTAAATAATATTTATTTCTAGTATGGGGAGTAATTAAATATCAATATCAGAATTGTACTAGTCATAATAAAAATACAGTTAAAAATTGGGATTAAACAAGAAATATACACTAATAGGGAGAGATTTGCTAAACTTTTTTTGGCATTGCAAGATATCCAATCCGACAAGCGTTTGTCTTATTTCGAATTTGTAAATTCGAACTTGAGTAGCTAAATACGGTCAAGTTGTTTTATATTAAAAACACGATTCATTCCAATTTGAATGCATCATTTCTCCGATTTTAATTCTCAATTACAACCATATCGTCTTAATTTTGAATTGACAATCGATAGTTTTTATGAAACTAATGTATCAAGCCTCTCTACAACAGTACCAGCCAAAATTGCTAAGAAATAGGTGTATAAATAAAAATTTAAAAAAATTCACGTCATGAATTTATTCAAATATAAATTCACAAATTATTCAGATAATTTAATCTTCTTCTTCTTCAACACCGCCACCACCACCTTGTTGTTTCTTCATGTTCTTCCTCTTTACACGTCCAGGACGACCGCCGCCAAATGGTGATTTCAAAGAGAAGTCAATGTGTTTTTGAGAGTCAAGACGAACAACGAATGATGGTATATTTACGACCTGTTTACGTACTCTGTAAAATAGTTATTTATTCTTATTAGTGTGTGAATTAAACCAAACTATATATTAGATAGGAATACTCACGCCATAAAGCAAAGTTCATATTAAATAAATAAGACGTTAGAAACCGAAAATGTCGATCTCTAAGTGGCCTTACTGAATCTTACTTCTATAATTTAAACCTTGTTTGCTTACCGAATGTGTCTTTGACGAATTAAAACTCTAGCATGATGAATAGATTTTGCTAACCCTAATTTAAAGACTTGGGTTTGTAAACGTCTTTCCAAAAAATCCTCAATTTTTAGACCGAGAACGTAATCAAGTTTCATATGACTTTCATCTAATACACCAATACGAACAAGACGTCTTAATAAAGCATTACCTAAAAAAAACCAGATTAGTGATTAAAAACATTACAAAAAATATAAGTTTTTTAGTTATAGTTATCTTAGTTCAAACAAAATTTAAAACTTTCTAAAGTAGAACAGAATTACATATGCACATACATATGTACATACATATATAACTGCTTATCAAATATCTAAAATTTTAACTGAAAAATGTTTTTTTCTTCCTGTTTAATGTGTTCACCATATAACTTTAGTATAATTGCACACTAAACTAAAATATAAGGTTAGGTTTCTACGTTTCTACCTACCTTGGAACAATCTTTTCTCATCTTTTTCTTCCAATGTGAGGAGTTCACGTGCAGCTTTCCTAATTTTTGCCAAAGCATACTTTACTCTCCATACTTCACGCTTATTACGAAGACCATACTCTCCAATAATTTTCAATTCATGATCAAGACGAACCTTTTCATACGGACGCCTCGGTGTAACATATGTTTTTGAGAAAACTGATGGTATCCTACCGTTAACCATGGTTTAGTGCTTACTGGAATCACAAAAAATCATTAACATCTTACAAAAAATCTCAACTATTTCTATTTAAAATAATAAAATACTTGTTTAGCAAATCGAATTAAACATATAAATGTAAAATGTTTTCACAACATATACCAAAAACTTTAAAATTTACCACAAAGTAACAAAAAAAGCAACCTACCTCATGCACACTGAAACGAAAAAGAAATTTCTAATGACAAATAATGACACTTGTAAACCTTGTAGACTGTAGTAACAACTAACAACTGTTAGCTAATTTTTGGTGATGTCACAAGAAAATAATTCTATTCAATTAGAAAAGCTTTAAAAATTACATTGAATTTATGTCATTATGAGTCTTATAATTATCATTTTTCTTGCCAGAAATGTCAATGTTAACCCTCTAGTGCACAAGAAAAAATATATTGAATAAACAACCATTAACAAACATAGTTCCGGAAATTTTTTTTTTAATCCTTGAAAAACTGAAAAAATCCTTTGATGCATTTATGTATTACAGCGGGGATAGAGACAGAAATGTAATAAAATTAATAAGAAACGAAATCAGAGTTTAATTGTTTTTATTTGTTGAAAATTTTATATAAATGAAAAATTTACTTTTACTTACCAATAATATATTATTTAATTATTAAAATTGAACCTAAAACTAAAACGTATTTTTCTTTTATTTTAAAGCCTTTGTTTATGAATCAAGATATTATTTAATAATTTTTTTTTAATTTTTCGAAAAATTCACATCTTTTATTTAAATGTTAGGCAATTAATATTAGAATTTTGATCTGCATACAAAATTTTCCAAATTATTTATTTTTTTAAAGTAGAAAATATGTATACATATAACAAAAAAAAGTAACGACTTTGAATTACACACATACATATTTTTAATTTTCTAATACATTTTTTCTGAAAAAGTGTTCAAAATTAAACATTTTTCAAACTCATGTAACCAAATGTGTGAAAGAATAATAGATACAATACAAATACTTATTTGTAATAGGTAGGATTTAGAAAATTCAAAATCATCAAAACATTTATCAAGAAACATAACTTTTTACGCATTCTGTTTCTGTTATATTTATTAAAAAAAAATTATATGTAAATGATAAATGTAAATCTCTAAAGTAAATTACATCTAAGATAACGTCAATTTATTTATTTCTTTCAAAAAACCTCTCATATTATCATCTACAGTGTGTAATTATTTATACTTTGTTACGTATAAGTACCTACATACATATGTATGTACACTTGAAAATTTAATAAAATAAAATTAAGTTTTGATACATCTTATTGTTTTAAAAAATAAAAAATGAGAAAAGATATTTCAAAGTTGTTTCTAAAAAGCTAAATGATACGTAGTTATAAATTCATAACAAAATAACTTTTCCGTTTTTTTATACTCCACGATTTGAAAATAACAAAAATTTTAAAATTTTAAAAATTTGTGCTTTACGGTAAATTATGATCCATTGGTTGCAGAATTATTTTTTTAGTCTTTATACTCGTGCATATACATATTTATTAATTCTCCACAAATAAAATTGAATGAAAATCGTAGGTATTTCGTTCGTTTTATTAAAAATTTATTCAGTTTGAAACTTTACTCGCTGTTGATTAGACGATTTGATCGGACGTTGAATTGATATTTTTACATATTGTTCATAATATAAATCTATTGTTTAACGATTTCTTTTGAAATAAATGTAGTCATTTTTTTTTTCTGAAAATATTTTAAAAAGAGGAATTATAATTAAATGTTTTTATTAGTTTAACTTTTTATTGTTAATAGTATAACTTTTTTTGTTTTTTCATTGTTTTTATTAAACACTTTTTGTGATCTTTTTAAAAGGTAAATAAACATAAATAAGTATCTTTATCTACATTTTTCAATAAATTATAAATAAAAAAAAATTACATACATAAGATGTGTGCTTTTTTCTCAAATGCAATTTTAATTAAAAATAAATACACCGGCTTTTAATGCAGATCATTTATGTACATGTTTGTTATCTTATAAATTTTATATTGTAATATAAAATAAAAGGTACTGGAATATTTTTTCAATTTTCACTGAGAAGAGAAAAATTATTAGGTATTTACTTAGTTCAGTTATTTCTTATTTAATGGAAAACTTTAATTTAAAAAAAAAAAAAGATACCTACAAGAATTAACGATTATTGTCGATTTTTGTTTTCATATCTATAGAGGTCCAGAGTATGTAGAAATATCTTTTACTTATTTCCAAAAAATTGCTAAGAAACAAATATTCAAATTTTTATAACCATTTTCATTCCATTCTTCTAAAAACAAATAATTTGTTATTTTTAATTATTAGTAGGTATACATATGTACATATATTTGTGTATATATAGTATGTACATATGTATGTACATATGTATTAAATAAATTATTATTTGAGACATGATTATATATCGTAGATAGGTACTACTGAAAATAGTAATAAATATAGTAGTGTAAATTATGTACATACATACATATTATGTACATACTTTACCATATCAAAAAATTTTATAATCATTGAAAATAATTATGCACATAATATTATGTGTGTAGTATATGTATATGCTTATGTATTCTACTTACTTTTATATTAGGTACAACTTGTTAAAATACATTTTTACCTACATATATATTTTTTTGATATTGTTATGTATTTAAATTAAATTATAAATTTTTATATAGAGATAAATTATCATGTGTTTATAAAGAGAGAGAATCATTTCAGTAATTTGACATATTCAAGAGTACTTGCCATTCAAAATGCAGTACATAAATATGTAGGTATACATATGTATGTATGTAATATGTATACAAAAGTTAAACAAATCAATTTACATTGTCATATTCATCAACTTATAAAAGTCGTGTTAGGTCAATCTGAAATACATGTTTGCGAAAATGAGTATCTTTTTCAGTTTGTTTTTCTTAATTTTCATGTCAAAGGCTTATGATAATTGGTTTTTGGTTGATCATAACATATGTACATGTACATACTACAACAAATTTTATGTATCTTTCATTATTCGAAAATATAAAAATGTCTTCCTGTTTAATAGAAAAACAGCATAATAAGCCAATTTAAATCACAATTAATGTTGTACATTAAATTGAAATAGTCAAACTTATAACACCTAAATTTCAGTAATGAATACATGTAAAATTAACAAACAAATAATAAATTTATTATTCATGTATAATTACACGTTAAACATAATAGCTACCTATCATATAACTACCTACTTGAGTTTTGGATTTACTAAACAATCTGTTCAAAAAACAATATCATTTTTATTCAATGACATAAATTATTTCACCAAGATAAACTTATTTAAATTGTTCAAATATTTAACGTGAAGTCTTAAATTAAACAAATTGCCAGCTAACCCAAAACAATACTTATCACTAAGTCAATTTGTTTTGAAAATATATTTTGAATTTTATCATTATGTGTTATATGTAGATATTATGCTATATGGAATATGGAATGGTATGACAAAAATTATCTTTTGTTGTTTTTTGAACTGATAAGAAAAAAATACATAATTGTCATTTACCTCATTATCTAATAAAATAATCAGAAGGCATTATGAATTTTTAAAAAATTATGAAATATGTAAGTACATATACATATGTGATTAAAAGAGTAAAAGTTGAAATTATTAAATACATAATTTGTATTCAATAATTTTTGATCTTTTTAATCATTTATGAACTGTGTTATCAGATTGATTTTTTGTTGTTCGAAATAACCATAACTTTTTATCTGAATGTTTTCCTGTCTAAAATAAGTTAAAAAAGTTTAGATGTACAAAGTCACTTGATTTATTAATACAAAATTAAAATATTAGAACTAAGAAACATCGGTCAGCGACGGCGGGGTAAAATTCAAATATCTTACTAACAAACGAAAAAATAATTCACGAATAGAATAAATATTTTATCAAAAATTTAATTTGAAGAAATATTCTCTAATAAAATAACCACCTATGTATGTATATATGTAGTTAAAATTTTCTTGAATTAACTTGAGCGGTTCTTATACTTATTATGTATTTAATTTACCATAGAAATTAGAATTATTCCACGAACTTTTATAATATCGAATGAAGTTTGTAGAATTTTTGCATGGATATACGGCGTATATATATGTACCTACACATACATATGTATACATTATATGCTCATATTATCACCAGTCTTTTTCAATATCCCGACTGTTTTTTGTA
The DNA here is from genome assembly GCA_939192795.1 of Bombylius discolor. Taxonomy (NCBI): domain Eukaryota; kingdom Metazoa; phylum Arthropoda; class Insecta; order Diptera; family Bombyliidae; genus Bombylius; species Bombylius discolor. Next base: position 41,429,685 of record OW584241.1, read on the forward strand.
TTTGAACTCAAAATTTAAATATAATTTATCATATTATTTATAGTATATCAAAATAAATAATATTGAAATTTTACTAAATAAAATTTATTGTATCTAATCCTCTGCTTTGAATATATGTATAGTATGTATAATACATTATATGTATGTATGTAAGTATATATATGACCTGTGTATGTACCTATACATATATAAAAATAAAAAAAATAGAAATGAATTTTAGTTGAAAATCTTGTTTTACCCTGGAGACAGTAACTTTCTACAACCAAAAGAGAAAAAAAGAATTAAATCTCAAATTTATTTGTATATTTAAATATCTAAAAATAAAAAAGATAAAGTTTAAAATTGATAAAAACTTAAATACATATTATATACTTGTATGTATGTATATTATAGAGATATAACTTAGAAACACTAACTCGTTAAATCTCTTTTTAAAAATGCAAATGAATAATTGAAATGTTGAAGTTATTTGATTTGAAATATTTTTTGTAGAGGGTTCTTTATTGTTCATTCATAAAACAAATTTTTATTTCTCCACTTTTGTTTTTGTTAGATAAAAATCTTTTTAAAGTTAAATTTTATTATGTATATATGGGGAGTCAGTAAACAATTAATAATAACACAAAAATGAAAAAAAAAAAAAAAAAAATAACATATGTACTATTGTGATTTCAATCAAAATTTAAATGAGATTTTAGATTTATAAGTCAATGACATGTCAGTGGTATTTTTTATGTTTTAATTCATATTTTCAATAAAATGTTTTAATAACGCAAGAGGATGTTTTCAATTTTTTAGTTTCACTCTGTACTTCGTTCACTACACATTTCGTTTCGCATTAAATATATACATACATATGTATATGGTCCATGTGTTTGAGCCTAGGAAAAATTATACTTTACACTCGCAAAAAATGTGTTCTGAGGTTTCTGACTCCTCTTCGCAAAATCTGCAGTTATGACTCTTTATGTTAGTGTTATTATGAAGATTTTTTTACTACTTAAAGTAATCAGAAATGCTTATGTATGATACAATAAAAGCCGGGACAGTAGTCAGATGGCTTTTAAAGGTCCTGAATTGTAGTCAGTTTCTAAAATTATAAATCGAACAAATTGTCCCTTTTTATTATTATTTTTTAAATATATGAGCCACAACGTAGATATATTCCTCTACTGCACTTCTTATTTACTGTTCGTAAATGTACTGAACATATATTCTTAATCAATTATATTTTCTTATAAATTTTTAAAGAAATTTCTTAAATCTTTAAGTTTTTGTTTCATCTTAGCTAAGAAAAAATATTTTTAAGCTTGATAAGCTTATGTATAATTGATTTCATTTGTCAGGTTTTTATATATGGTACATATTTATATGTGATGTACTACTTCAAATTTTATCTAATTAAATATAATGTATATACATATTGTGTACAATTTTTCTTATACTTAATATTTGTTTTAAAATTTAACATACACCTATAACTTTCTCTTGTTCCATCTATTAAATACATTAATTTATTGTATTTTAGTGTTTTTTAATGCGTAAAAAATAGGACTTTTACTACTTTTTCTAGCTTACGATTTTTCTATTTTTTATGTACGTATACACATATTTGAATAAATGTTTTTTTTTTTTTTAAATTAATAAATGTTATAAATAAATTTCAATGTATTATTTATTTTTATTTTTGTCTTTTTTTTTTCTTTTCAGTTAAATTTCAAAAATTGTATACATATATACAAAAAAGAAACGAAATCAAAAATAATTGGCGTCGTAGAATAAAAAATTAGATACCTATTTTGAAGATATTTCGATGTGAAGTTTTAAATTATAAATTGTGAATTTGAGAATGCCAATGTCTGAACAAATATATCGTTTTACATGAATAATTTGTTCATATTTTATAATTATAGTATCAGATATCATAAAAATTATATATAAAACGAATTCTTTCGTCATTTGGTTATAGATATAAAGAAAAAACAACTGTATCTTATATAAATTTACAAACAAAAATAAATCTGAGAAAAGAATAGCTAATTAAAATAAACAATAGTCGATAATAAATTTTGAAAAATTCGTGTGTGTGTCGAGTAACCTGTAAAAAAGTACAAATAACAAAATGCCTATGAAAGATTTATTATCTAGACTACGTCCGGTACAATTGTATATAGTTCTCATATTATCCATTGTTTACTTTCTTGTTCAATTGTTCCTTAGTCACATTACACACGCTTTAACACTACTTGTGGATTCATATCATATGTTATGTAATATTATTGCACTATCTGGATGCATTCTAACAATAAAGGTGAGTTAATTAAATTGAATAATTTATATCAATATCACATTCATGTAGGTAGGTAAGTATAATAATAATTATTTACATATGAAAAAAAGTGTTATATATATATGCAGATGATATGGATACAGAAATGTTATTTGATAAAATTAAGCGACAAAATTATAGAATAATGAAAATTATGAACTCAAATATCAACAATTTACATAGTTCTAGAACTGAGTATATGTATATATGTTTAATATATGATAATTAAAAAGTACATAAATAATAAATAATAATCCTATAAAATTTCAATTTGAATAAATTCTGTTAATTCTACATTTCTTCTACTTCTTAGTCTTATTTTTATAAGGAAGTTTAAATTTTGATATTAGCTATAAAAAAATTAATTCAAAATTTAAATATATGCTTAGATAGTAGTTTTAACTTATTCTTAATCTTTTACATATACTACTTAAGTGATTAATTTCTATTTAATATTTAATGATTTATTCTTTTAATTCTTAAATTAATATTTATTAATTTCGTACTAGAAACTAGAAAGATACGAAATAATACGAAAGTGGGTTATAAAAGTTAATGACATGGGTATATATGAATATTGAATACATACGTACTTGCATACCTCTATTATTTTGATTATAATCTTATAAAAGTGATCGACTCGAGTACTGTTTAAAAAAATGTAAAAAATTTTAATTTCGTGTAACAAATAGAACTTATCTGCAATATTTTACATTATTATTTGAGTATAAAAAAGATCTTCGTAAAATATTTGCCGCCTTTTTTTAACATCTGAATAAAACAACGTCGCACTATAATTGAATTTTTTAGGGAAATTATGAGCTTATTTCCTCCCCTGCGGTTTTTGACTAAATAGAATAACGTAAAATAATTATGTTGGTTAATTATGTTAATTATCATACAAACATATATATATGTATGTACTTTGATTCAAAAACTTTGACTTGCATGAATAACTGCTTTCTAGTTCAGTTCTCGTGTTCTTATTAATTGCACTGAAAAAAATATATACCTATGTACCTATGTATGTATATATATACATATATATAAAAATCACTACACTGAAGAAAAAGGTGTATAAAAATATTAGGATATGAAAAAGTTCCACAAGATATGCGGGTTTCGCATTTGCATACATACATACTAGTATATTCAAACAGAAACAATATCGAAAGGGATTCGATATTCATCGATTAATTATTTATCAGCCTGTGAGCACAATTCAAAATAAATTTCCGTATTAATTGATAAAATTTGATGAGATTTGAAACCATTATAACAACATCATTTCAAAATTAGATTGTTGCAGCTTCTGTAGATTGCTCATCTAACCTATATTTCATTTCAATATTTGATAATTTTGTTGTTGTTGTTTTACAAATCATGCTTTGTTGTAGAGATTTTATGTTTGTTTTGAAAGAAAATAAAGTAGTCTTTTATTTAAAAAAAAGTAGTAAAATTACAGATCAGAAAAACCTAACTATTACGATTCAGGTAATGAATTACCTTTTTATTATTTATTACGTGAATTATAGCAAAACTTTATATAACATTCGAAAAAAAATGAAAATTGCAGATGAAAACTTAAAGTGAACTCTTATAATTACGTTAAATTTTAAGAAAAAAAAAACGTTTTGAAAGGCTCAATTACCTCTACTCAATAAAATTTCATGTTTTTTAGGGAAATTAACTTGGTTTACATGTTTTTAAATATAAATAAAATGTTAACACAAAAATAAGAGATGAAATATTATAAATTTGTATCTTGCTGTTTTGTTGATTTTTAGATAATAGTGAATAAAAAAACGAAAAAAAAAAAAAGAATATAGGTATTTCATGATTTTCATCATCAGTAGATAAAAAATTAGTTAATCTTTTTTTTTGTTCTGATATTAAGCACATAATATCTATGTACATACATATGTATGTATTATTTTCTGCCATATATACATAGTATTGTACAGTTTTGTTTCTAATATAGTCACGTAATTGTGGATGCGATAATGACCCACCACAAAATTATTGTTTTCTCATTTTTCATTTTTACAATAGGTACCTACATATGTATATCGTTTTTGTGTAATATCACGGTAATGTCGCAATTGTTATGTTTTATTATTTACAATTTTTATACTTTTATTTTAATTTTGTGAATTAGTGAGTTTAGATCTTGAAAATCTATAACAATATATTATACACATATGTATGTACACTGTATTCGTAATACTATATGTTGATATAGTTAAAGTCAACTAAATAGAAACACTCTGGTCGTAAAATTAGTAAATGTATCTTGTCGCAAAATATGTAATATTAACTTCCTGCCGCTAAGAGCAAAGCAAAGATTCTTTTTCAATGCAGCTAATAAAGAGCGGCCTGACTTTTTAAAAAAAAATTTATTTAAAATCAATAACTTTTTTTTATAATTGTTTTAGGTATGTATTTCAATTCAGCACACATAATATACTTGAAGAGATGTTTTAAATTTCAAGTACCTATACATTATTATAACTAACATACTTAGTCAACCATATTTTACAATTCATTTGAAAGTGAAGAAATAAATTCGAAATAGGTTTAGTATAATATGAATACATGAAATTTACGAGTATTTTTAAAATCACTTTGTGAATTTAAGTCCACTTTAGTGAAATTAAATTCAATTTAGTAAATTGTAGATTGATAGATAATGTTTGTTTAAAATATGTTTTAAAAGGCCGTTTTGATATTAATTAAAAATTATATCGAAGAGCATATTAATGACTTTGCTCTTCAATCTTTGTTTAATATTAAACTTTTAATATTTAGATGATTTAAACAATAAAGTTTCACCTTTGATTTCCAAAACTTATGATGATGATATTTGCCAATGATATGTCAAAATCAGTTTTCAGACTGAAAATAGAAAACCTTTAATTTTTTTATATTAACCTTGACGTGTGCATTTATTTATTAAAATTAAAAATATTGCTATTTTAACACAAATTGTTCGGGTTGTGCATATATTATTCTCAATAATACATAATATATCTGTAGAGTAAGACTAAATACATATGTATACATATGTATGTATATACGTATATAAGTAACTATTATTTTATTATTATATATTTATATAATGTCATTCAACAATAAAATCATTGAAATAGTTTAAATCAATACAAAAAAAAATGTTTTTCTTATTTTGTCAAATAATGAAAGTTACAGAATTATAAATTCTGTTTTAATTAGTAAACACATGGCATCAAATAATGAAAATCGTTTTAAATCGATCTAATTAATATTCAATAGTAAAATCGTATCCAATATATGTACATACATTATTATTTAATTTTACAGCAATAGTATAAGGTATAGCATATTTTAATCATTATAATTCAAATCAAGTAACAATAAATATACATATATTTGAAAAAATGATTGTTATTTTATTGATGATCCTATCATAATACCACTTAGACTACTATATGTGAGATATCAATAACATGAATATTGACATAATTTTTAATTGATTATAGGTATTATATAAATATGATGACGATAATGATAATGATTATTCTATTGTATAATCGATTGAAATTGTTTCGCTTTCTTAATAAGAAAAAAATTTTTATGAAATAAAAATTACATCATTCCATTTAGTTTTGTCTATAGTTTCAAATTGATCACCACAGATAACTTTAAAAAATTTAAATTATTTAGGAGTATACTATTCTATCTATTTATCTCCCTTGCACTACAGCCCCTTGAGCCTTGGCCGCCTCAATGTTAAGTTGAGGTTTTGTAACCATTTTTCTGTCATACATAGCGCACATAAAGTAAAATGTGAATCTCTAAGTTCCTTGGTAGAGAATGAATTTATTCGTATGACAAGGCTAGAACTGATATTTGTGTACTTGGTTTAGTTTTATTTACATACATACTTGCTTATGGTCATGGTCAAGTAAGAAGAGCCACCAAACTACATACCGACCACTTATACCCAATTCAACTGAATTGGTACTCATTCAAAGATAAGTAAACTTAGATGGATTTTAGCCCAAGACCTCCGACTTACGAAGGCAGCACTCTACTACTTCGACAATTGACCACTATTAATTAATTAATATTTTAAAATTTAAAAAAAAGTAGGTACCAATTGTTATTTATTTTGAATAATTGAAATTTGAAATTTAAAGGAAATTGCGGTTAGAACTTTAATTAATAAATTAAAATCCGAAGTTTTTCAAGTACATATACATTTTCAAAGAACAAGCAATAGTAATAGTTATTGTTATACACATGTACATATGTACATGTTAAATTTTCATACGATGCTAGTGGAAGTTATTTTTTAAAATATTTTATCTACACACAATTGCGTTTAATGTATAAATAATTTAATTATAAAAAATATGTATGTAGGTTATATGTAATGTGAAAATAAATGCTCATTGTAAGAGCGTAAAATTACTTGTGAATGCAAATGCAAATTATATAGAAGTAAATTATTTTTCACGTTGATAAAATATAATATAACGATAAAAGAAAAATGGATGATTAAAATATTTGATATCGAATTGTTTTCGAAAGAATAAAATAAAGGCTTTTTAATTCAAAAACCAGGTTTGAGTGCAACGGAACACAAAGTTATTTTGCACGAAAACCGTCCTTTGTTAACAGTAGCTAGAAAGAAAGTAGTTTAAACTTTTTATGAAAAGATACCCTGATTCAACGAACTGAAAAAAAACATAAAAATTCTTTGCGTATTTTCTATACCTATACTTATTTTTTCCATTATACCCGGCTTAATGAAAAAAAAAAAAAAATGAGTAGGTACCCATATTTATTTTTGAATTGAATTTGAAATCTAAATTTCTATCTAGATAAGATTTTTTAAGTTCACTTTTCAAGAATGAAAAAAAAAATATAATTATTTAATTTCAATTTTTAAAATCAATACATACCTATGTATATACAAATACATACATACATAGTACATACAATTATTTATATGTATATTTTTGTAATATAATTTTTAAAAAAATCTAATGCTAATTTTTTAAATATTTTAATTAAAAATAAAAGAAAGTGTATGATAAAAATTTTAGAAGTCTTCTTTGCTTATTGTTGCTATTTTAGTTAATGTGCGTATAAGGTCAATTAACTTAATAGTTTAGAATTGAACATCGCGCACGCATGTGAAAAATTACAAATTTAATTACAACGACAACCATCTTAAACAAATTATAAATAAAATCTAAAATTAAAATTTTTTGATATATTTATAAGCTTTTGAAATTTTTTATTAGTCTGTGAGATAAGTTTTGTATTTTTGCAAAGATAAAGTGAAAGTAAATAATGTAGAGATTTTTTAATAAGTAGTATTTTTTTTTTTAAATTTGCAACAAAAAAAATATCACAATAAATTTTATTAGAGTAGGTGGAATGTGGATATATAAACATAGGTACGTACACATATTCATATTATAGAAATGTGTGATTCTATAAATAAAAAAAAAAGTGTGTTATGTATATAGAACTTATAAAAAAATTATTCAGATTGAATTTAAATTGTTAACGATGAAAATTCAGCTTATGTGTATTAAGATAAAGGCTGCGTTTCAAAATTCAACCATGTTGAGCGCTACACTATGGTGAACCCACCTTAGTTGTAGGTTGTTTATTAATGTTTTGTTCCGACGAGGTTTTGATGAAAAGGTTTTGCAACATGTAGAATATTGAAACGCAACAGCCAAACTTATCCTTTTGAAATAGATATTTTAACTAATGTATCTTTTGTAATCTGTTTTTTATATTCTATTCTATTTAGCATAGTAAAAGATCAGTTTCATATCAAGATAAAAATGATTCAAAACAAACATCAAAAGATGGATCCAATTTTGTAGAAGTTTGTGTAAAAAAACAACAAACAACTTCTTCACGTCATCATGAAATGAAACTGAAAAATACTTTCGGTTGGACACGAATTGATGTTTTAACAATGTTAATTGTTTGTATATTCCTTTCATCATTATCATTTTCATTATTAGTGGAAGCTTTACAAACTTTAATTCATATCAATCATCAAGATACTATGCATTTACCAATTCCTATTTTAATACTTGGAGGAATTGGTTTAGTTCTAAATGGTTTATGCTATCTTCTTATTGGTGGTTATACTTTGCATCAAGGTAGTTTTTTAAAAATTACATCAAATGGAAATGTTGTACTTGATAGTCGAATAACATCATCTGGAGAATGTTTAAAACATGGAGAAAGACGTCTTTCAAAAACAAAACGACTTAATCAATCACAACAAGCTTCAACGACACCAACTACAGCAGAAACAACAATCGATGATTTTGAACCTCATCAAAAACGTCAAGGACTTATGGAAATGTTACGTGATGTTAGTAGTACAGTTTTTGTAATTTGGTGTGCAATAATTGTTTATTTAGCGGATGATGGGAAAGTAGCCAAATTTGTTGATCCAGTAATATCGATACTATCATGTATAGTATTACTTTGTTTGAGTTATCCGTACAGTAAGTGAATTTTATTTATGAAAAAAAAAAAAAATTATATGCAATTATTAATAAAACCAAAAACCCGTTTTTTTATTCCTTTTACAGTGAAAGAATCTTGTCTAATCCTTCTACAAACAATTCCTGCTTCAATTGATATTGAAATTTTCAAACAAACACTTTTATCAACATTCAAAGATATTGTTAGTGTTCATGATTTACATATTTGGCAATTAACAGCAAGTCGTTATGTATCAACGGCTCATATAATATTTCAAAATCCTTTAGTTTATACACGTATTATGGATGATGTTAAAAATTTCTTTCATGAGCAAGGTATTACAATTGTTACAATTCAACCAGAATTTAAAAGTACAAAAATGCCAAAATTACTTGAAGAATGTTTAGTTCAATGTAATGATATAACATGTGTTGAAAAACATTGCTGTGGAAAAATGACAACAATTTTAGCTGAAGTTGTTACTGTAAAAAATAAATTACAACAGCAACAATTGCAACAACAACAACAAGGATCAAAATTTGAATTATTTAATAAAAAAAAATTATTAAATATTACCCATCCTATGACTGAAAAATCAAAATCAACAAATAATTTAAATTTATCACAATCAGAATTAATTGAAAATACAAAAAAAAAATTTTCTAGTGAACCACAATTACAAAATAATGATTTCAATTTTAATGAAGTGCAAAATAAAATATTTAATATAATTCAAAATGTATCATTAAATAAGCCTGAAGACAAAGAAAATTTAGATAGAGACGGATTAAAATAAATTTTTAAATGACTTTTTAAAAAAAAAAAATAAATAAATAAATAAATAAATGAATATAAAAAGAAGTAAAATTTAAATAATCTCATAAACATCAATCGACAAAATAAACGTACCAAAAAAAAAGTAACAAAAGCTTTAAAGGATTTGAGAAATATCAAAAATTCAATTTAGAAGCTTTAAAATTCAATTATTTTTTTAAAGTTTCCTAATACTTCATAAGTATGGACTGTTGTAATTATTGATTTTCCTCTGATTTTTCAATTAATTTTCCGAGGCTGAATTTTTATTTAAATTTGAAAAAAAAAAGGCTTACTAGCTAACCAAAAGTGTTTTAGAGTACGTGTATTTAAATTATATTTACAATTAAACTACCTTGTATTTGTTATTGTGTGTATTCTGTAATTATATTTGTAATTGTTTTATTTAGAGACCTTAATGATGTAGGTACTTGATTAACTTTCACATACACGTGAATGATAGAAACACCATATACATATTAAATTTTATTTAATTTAAGTGACCAAAACAATTATTTTTATTTTTTTTTTTATAATAGTCGATTAATCATAAGAATTTATTTACATATTCATAATAAGAAGTATTTAAAAATAATTGTTACCGTTTAGGTATTTCCGATTATGTATTTTAATTGAATTTTTGTAAATACACATACGACTACATATGTACATACATAAGATAAGAACTTAAAGTCTTGTTTTTTTTAAAAAATAATTCTTGTACCATTTTTCTATTTCTTGCTTTTTTTTAAAAAAAAAAACAACATAGATTTAGCATTATCAATACTACTATTTTGTGTATCGTAGACTTAAATTGATTCAAGATTCTGCATTTAAATAGTATTTTGATTTTATAATCAATAAAATAGAAATTAAGAGTAATAATAAAATAATTATTCATTGTTTTGATGTGATATGTTTGAAATTGTTTTGTACGTATTTGTAATTTCAATAGTTTATTATAATAAATAAAATACATTTTTTTCAAAAAAAAAAAAGGAAAAACAAAATGTGGTGTATAATATAAGATGATTTTTATTACAGAAATTGAAAAATTAACTATTTTTGTTATATTTGATGCATGGTTCCAAAATTATTCTGCAAGAGTGAAAAAAGTTGACAAGAATGTTATAAATGAGGTTCAAGGAAAATAGTTCACCTAAAAGTATCGTGAAAAAATTTTCAATTTTTCACGAAAATCGATATAATTCAGAATTCCGATTAAGTGATTGGAAATGATAATTTAGGATGTCCTGAATCCAATTCTGCAAAGGACTGTGCCGTGCGACTTTTACTTTTCGAGACACAGCTTTTCAAAGTTTACAAAAAATGTTTTCAGTTTCATATTTTTGAAAATCAATGCCAATTACCACAAGCCCCTCTACAAAGTAGTGAAAAATTGTATACTGTTTAAGCATTTATCTAATACTTTTCTAATTTTGTAATGAAATAAATTTTCAAGATTTAATCTTTAAAAAAAAAATCGTTTTTAAGAATTAAATTTTTATTATATTTAAAACAACACACATGCATTTGCTCTTGTTATCCAGAAAAAAAATAATATGTTAAACAATGAATTAATTGATAATGTATATATAAAAAATTAATAGCCCATATTCAAAAACTTAATAGAAAATTTTTTTAAAAATGCATTTTTTTCTTAAAGAAATAGCTAATATGCTAATAAAAAAAGAATAATATGGAAAGTAGTAGGTTTTTTTACTTGTTTTTGAAAGAGGGCAATATCAAAAAAAAAGTTAAGTGATTTTTTTTTTTCTTAAAACTAAAAATTTTGATTAAAAATAAAACATACCACAAGGCTAGAATTAACTAAATTTCATGTTTCTCCAAGAAAATTATACATAATTTTTCCAATAATCCATTGCCTGTGGAGTAGAATGAAGTGAAGCGTTGAAGAACTCTAGTTCCATAAACACTTGTATGTGGGCCTCCATTTATAAATTTGAATCAATCAATGAAAATGTTTATGAAATTTTTTTATTTTAAAATCTTTTTGTTCTGAGTAAGATAAGAAATGGTTTTTTTTTTGTGAGACGAAGTCCATTTGAAATTGCACCATCACCATCATATTTAAAAATCCAACTTTTATTTTAGGTATTGTTATATATATATATTTTTTTAAAATCCATAATCCGAAAAATTCAATAAAATTTCCTACTAATCCTCCCTCGCTGTCCTAAATTAATACCATTTTCCTATTCCTAATTTTTCCATTTTTCACCTTTCTTTCTTTTAAACAAAAAAAAAATTTATTCCGTTTTCTTTTTATCTCAATTTTTTTTTTAAAAATCCTATTCAATGTAAATCCATGTCCATTTTAAATATAAAATTTCCAGTCCCTGTCCTTTCCTTTTTTTCTCTTATCATTATTATCCATAATATAGCCATATTTTATATAAATTTGTAAAAAGAAAAAGAAAATATATTACTATATCATTTTTAAAAAGTAAAACATTTTAAATACAACGATAAATAAATAAAATATATAATAAAGTTAAAATAAGTATTTTAATATTCTGTCTTACGTTCTATCTCAATTTTGATATTCAATATTAAAATACCTGTTAATTATTCTATTTTTTTTTTAAATTTTAATTTACCGTATGATTGTATATTCTTGTGAAAAAGGAAAAATAAAAGAATACATTTTTTACACATTTAAAAAAAAAACTATATACATATGTATAGTTTGTAGTACATACTTGGAAAATGGTAATTTAGAAAGGGATGTTTTCGACAAGTGTAATCAAAATAAAAAATAGTAAAATTTAAGATGTATTTTTGGACTTCGTATTTTGTTTCTAAAATGTTAAGAAAAATTCTGAAGAACAAAGAAAATTGTTGAATGGCAACGGCGAATTCTATAGTAATTTTTGTAATTTTATTTTTCCTAAATACTTTTTAGTTAATTAAAATTAGCAAATGTATGCAATATAAGAAAAAGTAATACCCAAATTTATAAAATACAAAATATTTCAACATTTTTAGCCATTTTGAAACAAGAAACGTAATTTTTAACAATAAAACCTTGTGTTATGTGTATGAAAGTAAAATCGTTGTCGGTGTACTTTTGTTTTCTTTGATTGAAAATGAAAATGATAAAATCTTAGGAATTATTCTTTGCAATTTCTTTTTTTGCGATTTTTGTTTCTTGCTTTTTTTTTGTAAAAAACAATCAAATTGCTGTCTTTTCTTTCTGTTGATCTGTAGTAGTTTTGTTTTTTTCTTATTATATGATTTAAAAAAGTTTTAAAGAAATTTTAAAATTAAAAAAAAAATAAATGTTTCAGTAGTTTGACCTGGAATCTGAGCGTGATCTAGAAAACGAACGACGAACTGGAGAGTATGTAGGAGTTCCACGTCGCCTTCTTGGAGAATATGACCTTGATCTGGATCTAAAATTTTAAAAAAATTATAAACTGAACAAACAAAGACAACTTATAAAATATACCTATCTCGATAATCTCGACGATCTTCTCCTGAATCCTCTCTGACACGAATGTAAGCGACTTCTCCCTTCAAATATAAATTTATGTTATAGGCAGGTCTTTGTTGTAAAATAAATAAAATTTGGATATTACCTCATGAGATCTAAATCTTGAATCGTCCAATTTTTTGATAGCATATTTCATGTCTTCATGACGCAAAAATTCCACAACGCCAGTCCCGTCTTTATAGGTGTCAGCGAAACAAACATCTCCAGCTTCTCGCATATGATCTTTCAAATCTTGCCAAGAACCTGACGGTGGTAAACCAGAAACAAGAACTCTGAATTGGGATCGTTTTGTTGGTGGACCACGACCACTTCGTCCGCCATCCCTATTTCGATCATTTCGATTTCCACGATAACTTCCTGGACCACCTCCACGTGGAAATTCAACACGTAAACGATAACCATCATAATCGTAACCATCTCTAGCTTTCACGGCATCTTCAGCATCTCTAAAATATCATTGTAACATGTTTAACATGCAGAGTTAGTAGATATCAATTTTACTTCAAAATTACCTGGCATCTTCGAATTCCACAAAAGCAAATGGTGGCCCCCGCCGGTTTTTCAAATCCACAAAAGTAACTTTTCCAAACTTGTGAAAAAGATCTTGAATATCTTTTGTTCTAATGTCTGGAGGCAGATTACCAACATAAATTCTACACTCGTTACGTGACATTTTTAATATTTAATGAAAATAAAACACTATTTTAAAAACAATTCTTTCCTAATTAATAGAAATTATAATACAAATTATAATAATTACAAAATGGAATGGCAATTATATTATGTGTAATATAAAAACAAAGGTTTTCCAGATTAACAGTGCTGCCAAGTCGTTGAAAACAAATTTATTTGGTGGTTTAAACAGATTACAGCTGCTACTATAGCAAGGTTTTACTAAACTTTTCACAACTACACATTTAAAAATACAATTATTTTAAGAAAAGTGAAAAGCCAAAGTGTATTCATTATGTTTTTGAGAAAAGGAAAATTTTCCTCTTCAAATTTTAAAATTAAATCTTAACTTTAGAACTGAAGGCTAGCAGCAAAAGAGTAATTCGCAGTTGACTCTAGCAGCAGCAGCAAAAAAAGGTTTTGAATCTTTGAAGCCTAAAATACAGCCAACGTCATTACGATAACTGACACTTGCAATGTGTATTTTTACACGATTCTTCTTAACGACTGTTAACCGTATTTTTGACATTTTTGGTTTAGGGAAGGGAGTATTGCGGTTTCCTCATCTTTCTTTACTTTTTCATCCAAACTACATATATGTATAAAAAAAATTTTTTTGCCGTATTTAAAATTCAAATATATAATTGAAAAATTTATGTATGAACAATTAGAAGGAAGAATGGTGTAAAAGTTAAAATGTCAAGAATATGGTCGTGGAGAAAAATCGTGTAAAAATACACAATGGCAATATCAATATGAAATGTAAAATTTCTGCTGTGTTGGCAAATTGTTACAGTCACCATGTTTTATCTTTTGCTGTCAAAATGATTACTCAAAATTCCAAAAACTAACTAGCTAATTACATTCTATTTGGAAGGCAATAAAATATTGTGGCAATATCGCGTATCCATTAGCAATCTAGTAATTTAGCAATATTGCCTCACAAATGAGTATTTCAGCCTTCAGGTGTTAATTGTCTAATTGGTCACTTTTCCGTCAAAGTCAAACACAGCGTTACTTTTTCTTGCTGAAAAAAAGACGGATATAGACGCGCGGTTAGTTTATATTGTCACTGCTTGTTAAATAAATAATATGTATGCATACAATACAACGTCTGTAAAATGTCAATAAAGTTTGAATTTGTTCTTGAATTTTGATTAGATGTTTCTTTCGGATTTGAAACTACATAGATAAAGATTTCTTGCAATTAAAAAAGATGATTGAACCAAAAATGAAAAGAGCTGAACTATCATCGGCCAGGATAAAAACAATAATGAAAAGCACAGAAAATACAGGTAATATTACTCGAGAAGGCCTGTTCGTCATGACGAGAGCTACGGTAGGTTTTTCAATTTTTTTACCTAACTTCATAAATTTTTATAAACATTTATCATAAAATAATTAAAAATGTAAAAATTTTTAATTTTAGGAAATGTTTATTCAGTATTTAGCAAGAAATTTATATAGAATTGCGAGTACAGGAACTATTCAATATAATCATTTGGCGCAACTTGTAAGTGGGGAAGGAAAATTGGATTTTTTATCTCAAATAATTCCACAAAAAATAACTGTTAAGCGATACAGAGAAATTATGATGACTAAAGAAGATGAGGAAAATAATTTATCTTCAAGTGAAGATGAAGAAATTGTGGATCGACACAATAATAGTCCAAAAGGCCATAAATAGTATTCATAAGTTATTAAATCAGGTTGATTTGTTCTTAATTTAATAAATTTTTCTAAAAACAAGAATTTATTTTAAGAAATTTTAAATTGTTAGAAAAGAATTGACTACGTCCATTACTGATATGAATGCAGACAAAACCAAGTTTTTCAGAGATATGTCACAATTTCATTTTTTTTTTTTCACTTTCGTAATTGTTGGGCTAGCAAAAGTTCTGAAATTTGAATTAATGCCAAGTTCAAAGAATTTTTCCACACAAATTTAATATTACGAATTTGGCAGGTTCTCATGATATGCGACATTTATTAACAAGAAAACAAAAAGATTCGGATCACCATATGCAGGTCAAAACGAAATAGGAATAGGAATAGGAATAACACAAAATATATAAATAAACAGCATCAATATTGTAAAAATACGAATTTTAATTTTGAATTTTCTTTTTTTGTCATGGTATGCTCAGTTACAATAAAGTGCTAGTAAATACGATAAATGTTAATCAAAATATGATTACAATATGAGTATGTTATAATATATGTATTTAGATACTATTTATGGATCAACGAAAGATATCATTATATATCTAGTACCATTTGTTACTAATAAACCTTCATGAAAATGTGTTAATCGTCCTGGATGCATAAGCATCCAACCCATTTTTGTATCGGTTACTGAACAATTATAACGTATAAATCTACATCCACCACCTTCATAATCAATACCAACACGATTTAAAGCAATATTAATTGTATAAGTTGAAGAATCATGATGTGGTCTAAGTGATGGTTGTTCATTTGGTTTATATCTTACTACAAAATTCATAATAGATCTCGGGGGCTAAAAAAAAAAAAAGCTTTATTTTTCTTGGAATTTATACATAATACAATTTTTTTAATTACATTGTGATAATAACCAGTGAATACTGTCTCCACTAATGGCCGTACGTAATCTTTAAGAAATTTTAACCACATTGGATCTAGTCCGACCTACAAGTACATATTTAGGATTTATATTTAGATTATTATATGAGAAATAATTTACCTGATTCATGTGAATATCTCTTGTTGGAACTGCTTCATATCCTCCTTCTAAACGTTTATCATGGGTTGAACCATCTGACCATTTACCAAAGTTTTCCATTATTGCAATAAGATCTTTACAAAATCTTTCAGTTACAATAGGGAGCCAATAAACATCAGTACAAGGCTAATTTTTTTTTCCAGAAAAGTATTTTTATTTAAAATTGTTTTTTTTTTTTATTTATTTAAATTATATATTTAATTTTTACCTGTTTATGTGTGTAATTTGGTTGTAATTGATTATAATATTCTTTATGAATATAACGTTGTTCCCATTCAAGTTGATTTGAAATCATTTGATAGAAATCTGGTCTTATCAATTGTGGATCAAAATCATCATAATTTATTAAATGTCCATAATTTTTGATATTTATTACATTCATAAAAACTCCCTTAAAAAATAATTTATCAAATTAATTTTTTTTGTTTTAAATATTAATTTCGTTTTTTAAAAAAGACAAACCTCATTTCGTAAAGATTCACATAATGACATCTCTGGATCAAGTGTTTTATGTTTAAAATTCATTTTTTTAAAAACATTTTTTCCAATTAAATAACATGATGAAACATAAGGCACATTCCACATTCCCCTTCAAATAAATAAACGAGAAAAAGAAATTTTGTTTATGAGCGTTGTGTTCATTGATAGTCAATTTGTACATTTTTATACAAATTTACATTAAAATATTTATTAATGAAAAGCAAGCGTATATAACATATGTAAATATGTATGTAAATGTAATATACAATATATCATATATATGAACATTATCCTATTTATTTATTTTTTATTTTTTATTTTTTTTCGTATTGTAATATTTCTCGAATATACGAATTTGTCTTGTGAATGAGTACACTTTAATTTAAACTGTATGCCGTATGGTAGTTGAACTCATCAATTGATTTTAATGTGTACTGTATAATATTTCCCGTAATATAAAGTGAAAGTATAACAATGTACAAGGTTTTTAAAATTATTTTTGTTTCTGGATGTGTTTTTAAATGAAACATTTACACAGAGTACATTATATAATGTTGTCAATCAATTATTATCTAATAATGAGAAAAAACAAAAACATTTTGTTCTTATGGAAATAGATTTTTACTCAATTTCTTCACTTCAAGATATTTTGATGATTATCTTATCTTGGTTACGCGAGATATGGTATAAAAACGGCATCCTCCGTGCTAATTGGATCCTCAAGACAAGATCAAGACAAGCAATCATCTTATCTCGAGGATAAATCAAAATTTTGTTTTAGTATTTTCACTGTCAGATAAGACATTATGCAGTTAAAGTTGTGAAGGTCTTAGATATGTATCTTAAATAAATATCAAGAGATATGAATATATTGGCCATTTATTTTCTAGAGACAATTTGTTTATTATAATGGCTTTGGTTAGATAATAAAATTTAACAGATTTTCATACAAAATTTCTTAGTCCTAATTGATTATCGAGTGTTGGGAATCGTTTATAAAACAAATACATTTTTTGTTGTGTGTGGAATACATTTTTAATCGGTTTGTTACCAATTATATCCTATAATATGATGCAACTGATTAAATTTATCCATTTATGTTCAAAAAATTATTTAAATTAGGAGGTATTATACAGCCACAAACATTTATTGTTCTTTATAAACATTAGTAAGTTTTCAGAGTATTTTAGCTCTTGTTAATTTTTTTTTCAACTAACCACCCTTTGTTTCAACCGTTTCAACTAACAATCAAATATATATTTTTAGATACAATAATGAATGGCCTTTGGTAATAAAATATAATAGGTAAATCTGTGGTCAAATTGATATATACATATATAAAAAAAAAAGTAATAATTTAATTTATTCGTCGTAAGTAGAAAATGACATTATTGTATATTTAACACATGTTATTGTTTTTTATTCGCAAACGCTTATTCATGTGGATTAACTGTATCCATCGTGCCATAATTCTGTTGTTGAAAAGTGTAAATTTATTGTTTCTATAATATTTTCATATTTGTTACATCGTGTAAAAAATAAATAATTCTTCACTAAAACTATTATAGATTTACGAGATTTTTATATACTGTCGTCATTTTTTATTATATACCTACATACATATAATATATGAAAATTATAGTTGAGAACAAGATACTCTACACTCTACAGTTACCTCAACTTAAATAGTAAAAAATTTTCAATATTTTGTATCATTATAATTTTATAAGTAAATACCGCTATGTACATAGCATTTTGTTGTGAAGAAAAGTAGGAAAAGATTTTATTATTGTGATATTAAATCAAATAAAATTTAAAAAAAGTGTAATTAAAATTTAAAAAAAAAAAATTAAATCTATTTAATTTCGTAAAATTTTAAATTTAATTTTAATGTAATTTGTGTAAATAAATTTTTAAATTGCGAAGAGGGAATTTGCTTGATAAACACACATACATACGTATTTTTTTTGTCTTAATTTTATAAATAATTTTAATAATTCCGAATTAAATAATAGAAATATAACTTAATTACCAATTGTTTATAATAACAAATCTTTTTGAATCCTTAGGAAATGAGAAACGGTTATTCGACCATCATTTTTATCATGATAATAATTCAAATTGCTATTGCACAAAGTAAATAAAAAAATTTACTCAATATATGTAGTTTCAATTTTGTAATTGTTTTTAATTTTTTTTATTGTTGCTAAATAAATGAATAAATAAATAAAAATATACATATTTTAAAAGGACCAGTGTTGTTTTCTTAATAAATTTTTTATTTGTTTTTGGTTTTTTGAGGACGAGGTTTTGGTAGAACTATGATAAGAAATTATACTGGAAAAAAGCCAGCTCTTATACAACATAGGACACAAGATGCCGTTAATTATTATGATCATGAACATGTGAGTAAAAACAAAAAACAAAAAAAAAAAAAAAAACAAAAAATTTGAATACTCGCATAAAAATTTAGAAACGAACATTAATTTATTTAATTTCAGAATGTATTTGTAATAATTTAAGTACAAAAGTAAAATTAGAATTATCTAAATAAAAAAAATAATTGTTTTCAGGGTGCAAAAATTATTAAATCATCACATTTTGAATTTGATTATGAATTAGGACGTAAAATAACATTTTTCTGTATGGCAAAAGGTTAGTAAACAATTTAGAAAAAAATACTCTTAGAAATTTTAGTCGATTTAAGTTAAGAGGTTTTAAAACAAGTTTTCATTATAAATTTACTTTTAAATTAACATTGGAAATTTTCAAATTAACAATTATTTAAAATTGACTTCAGTAAAAAACACATTTTAATAATTTTAATTTTTCAGGATTACCTAGACCAACAATTACATGGTTCAAAGATGGTGCAGAACTTTATCATCATAGATTTTTTCAGGTATTTAATAAATTACATTTACCATACATAATTTATTCTAATCTTCAATTTCCACGTATATATACATATTTTTTTTTTCTAAAGCAATCATTAAAAAATTTATAAAATCCTTTTGCATTTAATTGTAGATTCATGAACATTTCATAGGAAATAATGTTATTAAGTCTAAAATGGAAATTGATCCAACGACACAAATGGATGCAGGTAAAATTTTTATTTTAGTGATAAATTAATTTTCATATTTTAAAATTACTAAAATGCCGGAGATGGTAAAATTTTTGAATTTTTTTTTAAAAGGATATTATGAATGTCAGGCAGATAATCAATATGCGATTGATAAAAGAGGATTTCGTACAGATTATATCATGATAAATTATTAAAAAGGAAATAAATTTTTTATTTAAAAAAAAAATTTAATTATTGTTGTTTTTTCTTTTTATACTCTCATATTCCAGCAAATCAAATTAATTTAACAATTTATATTTGTACCTTTGATTATGTTCCTCATATTTAATTTGAATCTTTTACTGGCTTTATACTATAGAGGAAAAAAATGTAGTTACAGTAGTTTTTTAAATGTAAAATTTAAAACAAAAATGTTGAGAGTAATATATATATATATAGCTATGTATCTTTATATTTATTATATATACATATATTTGCCCATGTATTTACATATACCTATATTACATACTTGTGGAGAGTAAATATTTTTTAGTATGGATGAATTGGCTCAATTACCTAATTTAAACAATATCATTTGCAAAACATTTTTTTTTTCTATTGTACTTATATCATATATGTGTACATATATGTATGTACATACAATACATACATAATACATAATGATACGAAAATATGCGATTCATAATGGAAAAGCCGGAAAGGTAAAAGTATACCAAGAACGGATGATGTTGATGATGATGATGATGGGAAACAACATCATCGTGATAGACGAGATTTATCTTTTGATAGATAAAATGATATCGTTATAATTTAAAAAATAAAAATAAAAAAAACGAAAAGTTATTTAACTTTAGTTCTAAATAAAATATAATATTTTTTGTGATGATTTCAATTTAACTATAAAACTGTATGGGATCGTTTTTTAAATAATTCAATTTTTTTTTTAAATTTTTTTCCAAAGTGAATAAATTTATAATTTGTTAAAAAAAGTGAGAAATTGATAATAAAGTTTGTTTTTTGTTAATAAAATTAAATAGACTTTGAAAATATAAAAATAATTCTATATAAATGGATAAAATATTTATTGTTATAGCAATTGGATTAATTCTATTAAATGCTTCTTGTGTTGCAAGACGAGGTCGTGCTAGAGGAAGAACTAAGTCTCGTGTATGTAGTTAAAAAAAAAAATAAATAAATAAATAAATAAAATTAATATACTTGAAAAAAAAAAAAACTAATTTATTTAACAAGAAAATTAAAAGTACTAGCATTTTAGTTTAACTTATGTATTTTGTGATAATTTAAATTGTAAAAATATTTTTTTTCAAGCTTTAAAATTCACATAAATGAAATCATTTCTATAAAAAAATAATATTCCATCGCTTTTATTTGTTTATTAATAAATTTGAAATTACATTGGTTTATCTTTTTTTCTCTTTTAAGGTTCAAATAGGTTTACCTATAACTGGTAAATATCGAGATCCAGAATCAGATCAATATTATAATAATCATAACGTAAGTTTTGTGTAATTTTTTTCTTTAATAATAATAAATGAAAATTTATTCAATAATTTTTACATATTTTAAGGGAGCGAAAATTTTACAAGCATCACATTTTGATTATGAATATGTACTTGGACATAAGATTGCATTTTTATGTGTAGCAAAAGGTAATCCACGACCTCATATAACATGGTATAAGGATGGAGTTGAAATATTTCAACATTTATATATGCACGTTAGTATATACAAAAATTCAAATTAAAATATAGATTAAGTTTTTTCTACAATGGGAAAAAAATATGTATATTTGTATGTAAAATTATATTTTTAATAATTTAAGGTACATGAATGGCGTATTGGTGAGGATAAAGTTAAATCAAAAATTGAAATTGATCCAGCAACTCAAATGGATGCTGGCGTTTATGAATGTACAGCTGATAATATGTATTCAATTGATCGACGCAGTTTCAAGACAGATTTCTCAATTGCATTTGATTAAAATTAAATTTTATATATAAGAAAAAGCAAAAAACAAATTAAATCAAATAAATTTAAAATTGTTATTGTTTTATTATTTAAATTTTACTTACTTGATATTGCCTTTGATAATGTCCAAATAATCATGACTTCTTGCATAATATCCATTGCCGCTAATGGCTCCCCAGAAATTACTCCACAGTTCATTTGTACGAACAAGAACAGGTGCTATGAATGATCTAAAATTAGAAAAAAAAGGATAATAAAATTTAGAAAAGTATTTATTAAAAGTAAAATTCAAATATTACTTACTTATTGAACATTATCAAATCATGTAAAATACGATTATCATCAATACGAACATCAGCATCAACAACAAATATAAAATCGCTTCCTTTTTGTAATGCTTGTTGCCTGAGAATTTTTTTTTTTTAGATAAATAAAATGTTAATTTTGTAATTTTCTTATTTTCTACTTACACGGATAATTTTCTTGCATCACTTTCGCTCATTTTATCATTACTTGTAATTAATTTAGCGGTTTTATATTCATTTCCGAATTTATGAATATATTCTTTGACTAAATCCTCATGATATGGAACCTTAAAATTATTAATTAAAATTATTATTACTCATCGATTTATTTAATAGTAATTATTTCTATATCTATACACACATTATTATGAATAAATAAATGAAGTTTTTCTTTCGGATAATCAATTAATGAAAGAGAAACTAGAAATTCTTCAAAAAATGGTACTGGATATCTAACAAACACAGTCATAGATATTATTGGTAAAGTTTTCTCCTAAAAAATAAGAAAATGAAATTTTTTGTAGTTTTTTAAATTTATTTAAAAGAATAAAATCTTTACCGTGTATGAAACTAAATTCTCTTCGCATATCATACATTTACCATCTTTAAATGTTCCTGCTAAATAATTAGCAAATGAATTCAAGGAAAGTTTACTTAGTCCATTACCATGAATTACGCTTGGTGTTGTCATAAATACAATATTTTGTAAAACTCCTTCAAAAGTATCTAAATTTACATCCAATTTAACTTCATCTACAAATACAATAAACATTAAAATTTATATATTTTCAACTAATTAAATTTAAATAAAATTTTATCGTACTTATTGCGGCATATAAATTCTGAAATATCTCTGATTTATGATCCAATTTAATATTATATGTATTACGTAAAGTCTCATTTAAGAATTTCTTTGTATAAAATAATTGATCATCAGCAGTATTACTTACTGGTTCTAATAAATTATAAATATTCGAAGCGTATCCTATTTATAAAGATAAAGATAAATGATTTTGAAAATAAAAGTAAATAAAAACATTTTATTAATTTTATTTATAGTCTCATACCCATAAACGTTCCAGAATTTAAAAATCGACATTGTTGTGTTGGTACAACAGGATATGACTCTATTAGATTTTTATCTGGCCAACAAATATGTTCAGCTCCAAATAAAATACCTGCATCAATTTTCTTGAATTTTTTAATAATTTCTTGTAAATCAGATGTAAAAATAACATCATAACTAACAAAAAAATATTTAAAAAATAAATGTTATAGCACATATTTTTAAATACATATTAACTGTCTATCAAACAACGCAAATATTTATTACCTATCTGTAAAAATTATAATCGTATCTTTTGAATTTTTGTATGGTTCAAGAGCGTCTTTTAATAGATTAATTTTTTGACCACCTCCAGCATATTTCATATCACCTCCTTTCCATTTTGTACCTAAACCTAAGGTATTAATCTTGAAAAAGAGATTTAAAATTCATTTTAATTATGTAATAATTTAACTTTTTTTTTAAAGAACTTACTTCAATACCATAATATTTGGCAGATCTTATATATCTTCGATAACCATCATTTTCTTCGGTTGCTACTGTAAAAACTTTGGTTGTTTCTGTGCAAAAGAAAGAACGATTATTTAAAAAAAAAAATCATACATTTAATAGTTTTTAAAAAAGTTTTAGAAATACATTATATATATATATATTTTGTTTATCTGTAACACATAAAAAATAAATTTGTATAAATATGTTTTTTTAATTTTTGTCATTATCAAAAAAAATAATCTTTTCTTTTGCTCTTATGACAAACGACCTAATTTTCTTGATCTTTTATGTTTAAAATTTTATACAGAAAATTAAAATTCCCATGTACATACATATTAATAATTTATGAAATATATGTACATATTTTTATGGTATATGCTTCAATTTATGTATTTTAATTAATTTTAAAAAAGTTTAACGCTAAGTTAAACAATGATGCTGTTTCTAAGTTTAGAATAGATTACAAGGCAAATGGGAGCAAATAGAACAAAATTGTGCCGTGAAATAAATCCGTAGGAAACCTAGTTTTGCAATAAATATGGAAAAACTTTACAAATATGCACAAACATTCGTAAGTTTATTAAAAAAAATTTATATTAAATGCATTCCAGCTTATTTACCTAGCATGTACATATGTACATATTCTATATCTTGTACCTACTTAGTTTTTTATTAAATTTTATTTTAAAAGAAATACTGTAATTTTATATTTTTACTAAAAATTAAAATATGCAAATAAAATTTATTTATTGGCGAATTATGAATTTATTTCCTTTTTCATTTTTTACTTCATCAAACGCAGTCGCTTTTCAGGTAAAAAGCGTCAATTAAAAATAAAACAAAAGTATAATGAAAAATGTAAAAAAACAATTTAGTAAAATTTAAATACCAAGTAAATAAATAAACGTATAAAATTGAAAAGAACTTTGGATGAAATGAATATGTGGCCGTTTTTATTAAGCCTTTTATTTATAGTTGAGAAGTATGTTTATATGGCTTTATTTCACGGCGCGAAGAAACAAAATCCTTATCTAAACAATTTTTCCACAGCTTCCGCTTTTTAAAAAATTAAACTAAATTAAAGTATGTTGAAAAAATTCCTTAATTATTATTTCTTCAATGGATAATTATGATCATTTTAAACCAAAAATTAATGTAAATTTTATTCATGTTAGTATAATAAATAAAAGTAACATTTAAATTAAAAAAAAAAATTTTCTTCTTACCTGAAGAACCCTTTGCAAAAATAAAGAAATTGATGAGTAAAAGTATCACAAGTTTTGTCATGTTAAAAGTTTACAATCAAATATTAATTAAAACCAATAAAATATTAATAATTGCAATTATTTATTTTATTGAAGTAAACCATAAATTACAAAATGACTACTATGGCACACTGATACGAACCGAATATTCATTATTCTTAAATCTTAAGTACTTTTTCCAGTTTCTATTCTAGAATATAGTCCAGTTCCAATCCAGTTAGTCTTTCCAATGTGTTCTTTTTGTTCTTATTGGATTATTTGGATTTTGGAATGGAAAGAATGAAAGACATTTCAGGGATTGGACTATGAATCGATTTGCTTTGGTTTCGATTAATTTTAATCTTTAACAATTACAATCGATACCAAAATAAAATGGTACAATATATTGAGTGGAACTTTATTTTATTTAAAACAAATAACATAAACGGTTTAATTTAAATTTTCAAAATAGATTTTTCAATGTTTCTAAAATACAGTAAATAAAAACTAAATTTAAAACAAAATTAACAAGTTTTCTCAACCGGCAAAATAAATGTTTTTAAGTTTTTTACCTTGATTTTCGATATTATATTTTTATATAGTTTTTTAGTTTTTCAGGAATATCGAAAATGAAATTTGGCTTTATTTACTTTGTCGTATGTTGTTTCTTCAATCGTTTACAAATTTAAATATTTACGGATCAACAAAAGATACCATAATGTATCTTGTACCGTTAGTAACGGTGAGTCCTTCGTGAAGATGTGTTAATCGTCCTGGATGCATAAGCATCCAACCCATTTTCGTATCAGATACTGAGCACTTATAACGAACAAATTTACATCCTCCACCTTGATAATCAATACCAACACGATTAAGAGCAATATTAATTGTATAAGTTGAAGAATCAAAATGTGGCATTAATGAAGCTTGCTCATTAGGATGATATCTAACGACAAAATTCATAGCCGAATGTGGAGGCTAGAAAAGTAAATAATTTAAAAAATATATATAAAAGTGATTTTATTGAATTTATTTAGACTTACATTACTCTCAGTATCAAGATATACAGTATCTTTAAGTGGTTTAACGTACTCTCTGAGAAAACGTAACCACATTTCTTGAAGTCCAACTTGAGTCATATGAATGTCCCTTGTTGGTACCGCTTCATATCCACCATCTATACGTGGATCTGTATTAGTACCATCTGACCATTTCCCAAAGTTTTCCATAATTGCAACAAGATCCTTACAAAATGTTTCTGTTACCACTGGAAACCAATAAACATCAGGACATGGCTGTAAGTGTTTATAATTTATATATTTTCATTATATCAATATACATATACATATATACTTATATTTAATTACTTGTTTATGTGTGAAATTGGCTTTCAGCTGTTGATGATAATCCGAATGAATATAACGTTTTTCCCAATCGATTTGATTTGAAATTAACATATAAAAATCTGGTCGTGTTAATGTTACATCGAAATCATCACTATCTACTAGATGACCATATTCTTTAATATTGACAATATGTATAAATATATCCTGTTGAAAAATTTTGGTCAATATCAATAATTTTTAAAGGTAATATTTTGTTAATATTCAAAACCTGATTTCTTAAAGATTCACTTAATGCCATATCAGGATCGAATTTCATATGATCGAAATTCATTTTATTAAAAACTGATTTATTAACTAAATAGCATGATGCCACAAATGGAACATTCCACATTCCTCTAAATAAAGAAAACGTTAAACATTTTAAGTAATTAATTGAGACGGACTTAAAATTCTAATATGTATTTGAAAAATTTTACCTTATATTCGATCTTACAATATCTAAATAATCATGCGACCTAGCATAGTAGCCATTTCGACTAATTGCTCCCCAAAAATTACTATAATTGTATCCTTTTACTATTAAAACAGGTGCAATAAAATTTCTGGTGAAAAAAGTTATGAAATCAAGGAAATATGATAAATGATAAATAATTTTATTTAAAAATATGCATGGTTTTTTACCTATTATATTTAAGAAGATCAATCAAGATATTAGAATCATCAATACGGACATCTGCATCAATTGAAAATAAAAATTCACTTTTTTTTTGTAAAGCTTCCTCTCTGTAAAAGATTTATTTTAAATGGAATGTGTATCGAGATTCTTATAACTCACATATGTATATGTACTTACACTGATAATTTTCTTGCATCTACTTCATCCAATTCATCACATGTCGTTAATAATTTCAAACTTTTATAATCATTTCTATACAATTTGGCAAATTCTTTAATAGCTTCTCTATGATATGGAACCTATTAAAGATTTTTTAATATGAAATTTAAAATATTTGGAAAAAAACAAACAAATATATTTATTTACGTTATTATGAATAAACAAATTTATATGCTTTTTTGGATAATTTATTGTTTTGATTCCTTCCAAAAATTCTTCAAAAAATGGAACTGCTTTTTCAATAAATACTGTGAAACTTATAACTGGTAGATCACTTCTCTGTGAAAGGTTAATTTTAGTAAAAATTTTAACACCTATGCATATACATACTTAGTTAAACTTACATTAAATATTTTTAAACCTTTTTCACAAATTAAACATTTATTATTTTTAAATGTTCCACCAAGATAATTTGCAAATGAATTCAGATAACGTCCTTCACCATAAATAATGCTTGGTTTTGTTTTATATTTAATATTTTCCAAAGTTCCTTCAAGTGTTTTATTATCAACATTTAATTTTACATCACCTTAATAAGAAAAATAATATAAAATTTTGAATTGTTTCGATAAATATGAGAACATACTTATTTGTTCATTTAAACTTTGAAAAATTTGCGATTTAGTATCTAATTCTATACGTAATTCATTACGAAGATTTTCATTCAAATATGCTTTCGTATAATAAATTTGATCATCATTTACGGTATTATCTGATGAATAATTTTCCATGAGTTTATAAATATATGACGCATAACCTGTGATAAAACAAATTTAAAAAAGTTTAAGTAAAATTTAGAAAAATGTTGCATTAATATAAATAGGATTCTTTTACCCATAAACATTTTGGAATTCAATAATTTATCTTCCAATATTTCTACTTCAATTTCAGAGTATAGTTTTGTTAAATGGGAACCTAAATAATAAAAACTTTCTGTTCCAAATAAAATATTTGTCTTCATATTCATAAAGTTTTTTATTATTTCTTCTAATCCAGTAGTAAATATTGTGCTACGACTTTGGAAAGATAAAAAAAAAAAGATTAAAAATAGAATTATATTTTAAGTTAATTTAACATGATCCTATTGTTAACTTTTTTCAGCTTTTAATTATTTCTGAGACTATGAGATATAAGCATCCGCGTAATCTAACGAACAAGGAAAAGAAGTGCAGTACGTGTGAATTTCGATTGTAAATTTTTAATGTACTTTTTGAAGACGGAAAATTTTATTATAAGATTAACTACATATTTCCGTATATAAGCTTTAATTAGATTTGAACTTTATATTGGAAAATTTTCTTTTCCATCAAAAGTTTTGTGCATAAAATTTGGAACTTTAGTATTAAAATTATCAAATAAAAGTCTGAAATCCATAATTATCACAATAATAAGAATTTATGTAATTATTTTCCACAATTTATACAATAATTGTTCTTGCACTTCAGTGGTCGAAGTGATCTTCCTCGGACCACTTAAAATTGTAAGTGTGTGTAAGAAATATAGTCTCAGGAGCTCAAGTTAATTTTAGTTGGACAAAGCTGAGGAAAGTTTAAGAACAGAGTACAGTCTTAAGCTGAAATCTGTATTAAATTCGGCTTAGCTATGAACTAGAGCATAAAATATACCTGTCTGTTAAAATCACTATTGCGTTTTGATTATCTTTTAGCTGTTCCAAAGCATTTTTTAGCAATTGCACTTTAGAAATTCCATCTGAATTTTTAATCGAATCTTCAATATTTATTTCATCAGCTAGATTACGAACCTAATTAATAGGACAGTAATAAAGTAATTTCAATTTCCACTTGTTAAAAAATATAATTTTATTTACTTGAACTCCATTATGTTCAGCAGAATAAATAAATCTTTTATATCCGTCGCTGTTGTTATCTTCTTCTATTGTGAACACTTTCACCTCAATTTCTAGAATTGAGAAAAACACAAACTCAGATAGTTGTTTTCATAATTACATTTTTATTTTTAATAATTATCGAATTTTAAAGAATTTTTAATTAAAATGAACCTTTCGAATTTTGAATTGATGATCTACTACAGCTATCTTCTTCATTATTTTGAGTTATCACAATTGAACAATACTGACTGAATATTGGCTGAATTATTATTAATACTAAAAATATGAACCTATTCATCACACAGGACTAAAACTATCACCTTCGTTAATACCTTTAAATTTAAAAATGCAAATAATTTCTAAAGTAACTTCTATTTATGTACTCAAAATATTTTGCAGTTTAGAATCAATGAACCGAAATTGTAAATAGCTTTTACTTTCTCCCGTCGCAGTTGAAATTGAGATTAATGTTGTTTAGAAAAAAGTTTATGGTTTATCGTGACAAATTAAATTAAACGCATGAATTGATCTGATTTTATATACAGGTATATTTGGGTATTTATCTAATTGAAAAACATTGAATTGAAATATTATTTATTTAATTTTTTTTTTTAATTGTAATCTTTTTTCATCTATGATTGTATAATCAAAATACAAAAATACATATAGGCAACAATATTTAAAGCTTTATAATAATTAGAGTGTTACTTTGCAAATTGTATTGCAAATGATTTGTCTACAAACCAAAAAAAAAAAAAAAAAAAAACACTAATACTCGTATAACTATACATATTTGAATAGATAAAACACTTTAATAAAATAAAATAAATTAAATAAGAAAATAATAATAAAATTTGATAATTTTATCATCCCACTTGAATCAATAGTATTGTTTTTTTCATTAAATATTTTTTTGTTATATTTTTTAAATTATTAAATGCCATTTTTTCAAAATAAATATTAATTAGAGATAGGTAATAGAATAATAATTTGAAAATTTTATCATTCCATTTGAATCAATAGTATTGTTTTTTTCATTAAATATTTTTTTGTTATGTTTTTAAAATTATTAAATGCCATTTTTTCAAAATAAATATTAATTAGAGGTAGCTAATAGAATAATAAACAATGATACCTAATTGTCTTCTATTCGAAATTAATATCTTTATATTATTTTTAAATATACAGTAATTTTTTTATCTACGGGGAATTTTTAAAATATATGATTATTTATTATATCTCCTAGTACCTAGATAGGGTGGCCCATAAATTTGAGTTTATATATGACACTCCAATCCTTTCTTTATTTTTGCTTTTTCCAGTTGATTTGATTATTAGTTAAGAATATTCACTTACACGGTACATCTCTTGAAAAATCAAAGGAATTTTGGAGCATTTTCCGTAAGACTGAAATTGTATTCATTTCAACAGAGCTTATTGGTAATATTGTAAGCTGAAAATGTGACTTTCTTTGTTGATAAGCATCTATTGTTTAACATGATTTATCATTCAACTTAGTAGTTTTAAAGCTACAAGAAATGTAAATTTCACACCACACAAGTGGAGTTTGGATTTTTTTGTAGAATACTTGAGATACAGTCTTAAAGTTTCCCAAACTAATTTAATATATCAGCTTTTGATATATGTATAAGGACTGTGATAACGAAACAAAAAAAAATGATGTGTTTATGAAATTTTAGTCTTATCAACATAACAACATTTATATAATTTCAAGTAGTTATGTGCAAAATTAAGCAGGTATATATAAAACAAGTTTAAAATAAAAACTAAGGAAAACTAAAATGTTTCTTTTTTTATTTTGAAATTTGAAATTTTATTTAGTTTCTTTTAAAGTCTTAATCAAACAATTATTTTCAAACTTAGTATTTATTGTTCTCTATTTTGTGTTATACATTTTCATTTTAAATTATTTATTACAAGGCAAATACATACATAATCTCATTTTTTTTTCAAATAGCAAATAATATTAATAAACATTTTATCTTGTGTTAATTTTTAAAAGCTATACATACAAAAATAATTTAATTGCACTTAAATTTCTTTTTTTCTTTTCTCTGAAATATTTTTATTTTAATTTTTCTAATGTTTTCATTTTCGCTTCATTTTATCTATTTTTTTTTTTAAATTTTTTTTTTTAATTTTTCTTATCATTCCTATCGATTAAATAAACTCCAAAATCTGTACGTTGTTATTTTTTTACTGATAGTCTGTGGTGTTGGATCTTTTTTCTTTCGACTATCGTTCAATTTATTTTTCATTTGTTCATCAATTAATTCCTGTATATCCATCTAAATCGAAAAAAAAAATGAAATATTACATAGGATAATTTTTAATAATAAAGATAATATTTTCATTTGAACATACTTGAAATTGTTCTAATTGTTGAGATAATTCAACTTTTTGATGAATTGCTTCTAAAAGTTGACTATTTGCTTGCATTAATTCAACTCTAGTTTTAGCTAAATCAACTTCAGCTTTTGTACATCGAGATGCTGCTTTATTACGATCTTCACGAGCTTGTGCAACAATTTCATCTTGTGTAGAATTATTTTGTGAGGCATCTTTTCGTGCTTGATCTCTTTCTTCGATTGTATTTTGAAGTTGTACTTCGTAAACGCTTAACTGAAAATTTAAAAAAAAAATAGAGAATTAAAAAAATTGTCTAAGATAATTTAGAAATTTGAATTAATTTCGTGTGATTAACTAACCTTAGTTTCTAAATCTTTAATTGTTGCTTGATTATTTTTAAGTGTTTCATCTTGTTCTAAAACAACAGTTCTTGTTTGATCTAAAAGTTCTTTTAAATGTGCAACATCTAAATTTAAAATAAATCTTGTTAAATCATCGGTAACTGCTGATAGCATTCCTTGTCTTAATTCAAATTCTGATTCAGATTGATGAGCTGATAAAGTAACATCAATTGATTCCAACGATAAATCAGAATGTAATCCTATTTTTTATTTTTTAGAAAAAAATACATTTTTAAGTAAATAAATTTTTAAATTTGATGTCTATAATTCAAAATTTGTGCTGCATACCTGAATCATCATCATGACTTGTCTTGAATAAATCACATAAACTTTTTAATTGTTTGTATACAGATCTTGCCTCATTAACAATTTGATAGGATTTACGATTATCTCCAGAATCCGTTGATAAATCTTCTTCATCACATTCCATTTCATGAAGTAATGACTTAGGTCCTTGAAATTGTGAAGATGATTCACTTATATTATCCTTGAAAAATATTAAAAATTATTATTCGAAATTAATTTAAAATTACGTAAAGCAAAAATAAAATTAAGAAACTTACCTTATAACTCATCGATGTTAGCCTTTCAGTTAACGTATTATTTTCCCGTTGAAAACGATCTAAAGTTTGAAGAGCTGTCTGTAAAGAATTAATTAAAAATAAAGGATTTTTAATATAAATTGTATATAAGTAGTTTTTAGAAATTCCATAAAAGCTTACTTTCAGTTTAACCTCTTGTTCTTTAGCATGTCTTTCTAACATATGAATACGATCTGAAGATTCATCAAGTAATGTCCGTAATGATGATTTTTCTTCTTCCGCATTTTGTAAACGATTTTCTAATTCAGCACGTTTTTCTGTTACTAATCTTAGTTCTTCTTTTAATGTTTCTAAACTTCCAACGTATTCCTACAAAAAATAATGAAAAAAAAAGAAAGATAATATGAAAAACGAATTTAATACGGAAATATAAAGTTTTACTTAAAAAAAGTTAATATAGATTTTTTAAATAAAAATATAAATAATAATGCCGCGAGTGTTATAAGAATTGAAACAGAAAAATTAAATTTGTATGTCTATGTATAAAATTACATATTCATTAATGCTAAAAACATTCGTATCTTTCCTAAATATACAACTGAACACACTTTTTAAAATATAAATAAAAAGTGAAATATATGTATGTATGTACAATACTTTACTCTCAGGACATTTAAAAGACTTTCATTAAACAGAAATAAAGAATAAAATCGAAAACAAAAACAAAGTTAACAATAAGCTAGTCTATACTCGCAAAAAATATATACATATTTCGATTTTGTGTTCCAAATAAATTATTGTTAATTAAAAAAAATTATATTCTGCCATATTATGAAATTTTCATAAATAAACCTTGCTTACATTTTTTTTTTGTAAAAACTAAAAGATATCTTAAGAAAAACAACAAAAAAAGCAATTATAATATAAATTATTTTAGTAAACTAAAAATTTACTCTGTTCCATTCGCAAAACTTACAACAGTTTTTTTCTAAAATTCAATTAATTAATTAACCTAATTTCAAAATTTCCACTTTTATTGTTATGTATCATTTCTAATAAGTAACCAGAATAAACATTTTTTTTATGTTATAAATATAAATCATAATTTTTTGTTGTTTCAAAAATTATTTACCTGTAAACTGGAATTTCTTGAATTATATTGGTCTTTTAACTGTTGTAATTGTGCGGTAATTTTTGCTTCAGTTGCATGAGCTTCTTGAATTTGAGCAGTCAAACGAGAATTTTGTAATGTTAGCTCATTGATAAGAGCTGTTTTTTCACGTTCCGCTTGACGAATTGCATTTTCCTAAAAAGAAAATTGTTACATTTAAATATGATTGCTTTTTAAAATGAAATGTCTTGATTTTTTTTTTTGTTTTTTTTTTTTAATTTTCTAATTTATTTTAAAGATAAAAAATACATGAGTAATATAGCTCTTACCTGTGCTTCTAATTTTTCCCTAAGTTCGTTAAGATCTGACTGAAGTTCTAGGATCCTTTGATCATTTTCATCTTCTGCTAAAGCTAATTTTTGTTTAAGAACATGCTTCTCTTGCTCAAGAGTCTAAAAAAGAAAAACAACAATAATTTTATAACATTTAATAAAATATGTATTTAATATTTTTAAAAAATGGAGAAAAATAATTAAATTTTAATAATTGAAAATTGAAATAACCAGTAGATATATTTTTTTTTATACTTTTAAACAGGAATTATACGAGTATTTTATTTGATTATCCAAGTAATAATGTGTAAAAATTTCAATATCCTGCTGCTACGAATACATATATATATTTTTGTGCCAAAAAGTTTAATATCTGAGTGAATGTACAATACCTTTTGGAAGTTGATTCTGATCTTTCATACATACATTATTGCTCGGTCACAATACTTTTATAAACCACTGTTCATATACATTTAAAAAAATTTTTTGACTACATGTATAAAAATAATAGAAAATGGTAGAAGATAATTTAAGCAAATAAATGCAAATTGATATTATTTTTTAACCACATAGAAATTTTTTAATAATCATCATATTACGTTATTAAGAATCTATGTCAGTAATTTTTTCTATAAAAAAACGACATTATAATGATGAAATAAATAATGAAATAATGAATAATCAGTAATATTCAATAATTTGATTTTAATTATTTTTTTTTCTTTTAAATAAATACAAATAAAAAAAAATTGAAAACTTAAAGATTTTTAGTTTAAGGTTAAATGAAATTAATGTTTTTTTGAAAGAAAAAAAGATTTATGTTTTTATTGTATATTAAACAAAAGTTTTTAAGTTTTAGTATATAACTTTTTTTTCTTCTATAAATTAACATTATTCTGTAATCGATTTCACAAGAATAAAAAATATTTCAATGCAATAATTAATTTCAATAACTTAAAAGAGGAAAAAATTTTATATTAAGGTTAAAAATTTTAACGGGGTATCAATACATTATTTAAGGGGAACCTGTATATGTATCTGAATATTATATTTTACGTGTAATTATATGTATATACTTATGTACATATACACCTATATGTACATACATATATACATGCATATATCCTAATCTGAAGAAAGAATCAAATTCAATTGCATATTTCATGATTTTGACAATTGAAATCTAATTAAACAATGTTTAATTTAAAAAAAAAAAAAAAAAAAAAATAAAAAAAAAAAAAAAAAAAGAATAAGATAAACAGCATAAATTTTTCATTTTCTTTTCACATTAATATGTACATACACTTTCATTGTTTCTTTTTTTTTTTTTGTTTTCTAAAAAGTTTTCTTATATTTTATATGATGAACCCAAAAAAATTTTCCTTTTGTTTGTTTTTTAATATTTTCTTCTTCTGTAGAAAAAAAATCGAGTTCATGAAGTGTTCATTACTTTCTACATAATTTTATTATTATTTATAAGTGTATACATTAAAAATATACATATGTACATTTATCTATCTATTATAACTTTTGTATATACATATATATATATATATAAAGATATTTAACAATTTTTTTTTATACCGCAAACTATAAAGCTAATGAACTGTTTGCTTTATTTTTATTTACACTTGTACTTTTTTTCTTTCTTACTTATTTTTTCTTATCTATAATTGTTCACATTAAACTTACAATT
This sequence comes from Bombylius discolor, assembly GCA_939192795.1. NCBI lineage: Eukaryota > Metazoa > Arthropoda > Insecta > Diptera > Bombyliidae > Bombylius > Bombylius discolor. Next base: position 41,465,493 of record OW584241.1, read on the forward strand.
TACCGATATTATTATTTTCATTTTCTTTGCAATTCTAATTTCTATAGATAACATGGCGTGAATTATCTTTATTTATTTATTCAACTCCAACCTTTCAACTTTTTAAATGTATTCGATAAGCCACATAAATTTTTTCTTGTCATGAAACTTTATCTAAATTTCGATTTTATTTATTTAATTTAATTTTTTAAATGTAGAAATTGATTAGATACATGTGAGAGCTTTTGAAAATACATATACGTATGCATACACATACAAAAACAAAAAACGGAAAATATAATAATAGAAAAAATTTTATCACACGATAACAAAGAAATTAATATAAACTATCAATTCTGAAATATTATAGCTTTCGACAGTTAGTGAGAATTATCTTAACTTTTCAAAGGTGTTTTTCGTTTTATAGGGTGTTTTTTCTTCCTCTTCTGAAATTTCAAAACATATTGTGAAGTTTTTTAAATTTACTATTTTAAAATCAGAAAATCCTGAGTTATTTCTTTGTAAAATTTCAATTTTTTTAAACATTGTTGCTAATTACTTTCTACCATATATTGATTTTTTATGGGAATGTCAATCAAAAATAATATTCTACATAATTTACATATGTAGTAAGTAGTACTATATAATAATATTTTTTTATTTTTGATTTTACAATTTAAAAATCATATCCTTTTTACGCATTTCTTCATAAATTTACATAATAATCAACATACTAGAATAATACTACAAATTACTTCTAAATTCTAATTAAATAATTTTAACTTGATTTTAACACCGTTGCTGAGTTTGAAGTTGTATACGTAATATTGAATTCTAATAAAAATATATACATAGAGTGTATCAAAATATACAAGAACAATGAAAAAATGTGATATATCAATATCAATATGTATTTTTATATTTTTAATATATTGTATATATGTATGTATATGTATTTCGTTTTGTAATCGATATTGCCATGGTGTCGCTTGAAAATAATAACAATTTCAGCTTCAATAAATTTGTATACGTAAGTATATTAATAAAAAAAAAATATTTTAAAGAAGACAATTAGATAGACATAGAATTAGATATGTACATATTATGTATGTACGTATATTTATGATTATTCAAAAAAGGTATAATGACATAGTTAATTTTTATCTAACACAGTGAAAATTAAAATAGAAATGAAAAATGTTATTGTTTTCAACATTTTCATACTTTTTGGAAAATATCATCAAAAAAGTTCCTTACAATTTCCTTTTTCCAAATACTTCTCATGTTTGAAGCGTAAACAAATACAAAAACACAATTAACCCAGAATATAAAGAACTACAAGAAAGAATGAATTACCTTCAGAAATTAAATATAGATTTAAGAAAGATGTCTATTTAGAACAAGATAAGCTTTGATAAAGCCTAGATAAAACAACAACATAAAATATTCTGATCTAATTTCTACTCCCAACTCCTTTTTTCTTTAAGAAAAGGACATTTATAAATTAGTGTAAGTTAAATTGGGAATGAACTTGCATCGAAAAATAAAGTTTAGAAAACCAAAATAAAAAATGGATGCAATCCATGGGACCTAATTATAAGAATTATCAGTATTAAAAGGGTTAATTTTTTTTATTGTAGGAAAACAAAAGAATTGTCTTAATGGTTCTTATTTATTTTTGGTTTCTTCTTTTAATATATTGCATCATATTTCGATAATCATAATATAATAAAACATGAAATAATTTTCACTTTTTTATTTTTACTTTAGAATTATCTTGATGATGCACAATTAAATCCAATGAAACAAGTAGAAAACAAAAATAAAAGTAAAAAAGAAGTAAATAAATATTATTGCTGTAACTTATGTATACAGGTTGGTCAGTAAGTATGTATACATATGTATAGCTAATATATAGTTTGACTAATATTTTCAATGACACTTAATTTTTTTAAATGATGTTGGAATATTTAAACAAAAGTCGTTTTAAACTTGAGTTTTCTCAATAGTTTTTACCACCCATATTATTAAACTTAAAATAGTATACAAAATGTAGTAAGTAAATTTGCGACTTTATTCAAAAATGAAATTTTATATGGAGAGAAACTGGAAAAATGAGTCATTTTTTTATACATATTTATATTTTTGTGAATGAGATCATTATGCAAAATTAAAGCTACGTTAATTTTTTTACATTAAATATTGTAATAATAATAAGCAATAAAATGAAATAATGTTATTGTATTTCTTCCTCTTATGAAGAAATTTTCATTTTGTTCATTTGAAAAAATAATGACATCATCACTAAGCATCATGAAAATCAGATAAAGCCTGTTTTGCTTTATAAACATTTAAATGGTATAATTGCAATAAAACAAAGAATTTGTCAATTTTTTAAATAAAAAATATAGCTGGTAAATAAAAGAGATTGTTTTTGAAAGTCTGATGGTAGAGATGTTTAACTGTGGAAACACAATAAGAGCGATTTTCGCTGACTCAAAATATTCAACATGATCAGAGCGACATAGCTATCATATTTCTCTATAACGAATGAAATCAAATGTTCTTTAGGAACTATCTAAAATTGATGTTATGTATGTAAATTCTAACTATATGTATCAATTTTCGTAACTTTGTTTCTGACCACTTTAACTTTGGAAAATTGAACTTCGTTAAATTTTTAATGAGAAATTTTTCAATTTAGAACTATAGAACGAAATGAGCATGTCTGTATGCACATATTAAAGGTTCTGTGAATGTTTGGATTTTAAAATTATTATTAAATAAACCCAATATGTAAATTTATTCTATAGATTGACGCAAAATAATAAAATAATGAATAGAGAAAAAAGTAACTCTGTAATTACAAAAAAAACTATACTATTTAACATATATACATAGGTACTATATCCGTTGTATATTTTGTTTTCATTTTTAATTTAAATATAAATTCATTAATATTAGAAATATTTTGCATAAGATGGTAAATTAAATTCATGTATGTACGTGTGAATATTGACCCAAATTTTTTTTCTTCTTTCATGTAAAATATTGTTTCAAAACAACAACAACATTGTGCTAAAGTAATTTTTACATCTATGTATATTTTTCTGTTGATGGATGCTGAACAATAATTTCATGTAATATCTGAACACAAAAACACATACATTTTATTTTTATTTTTTCAAAAGATAACTCTTTTTCTTATTTTTGTCTTCAAATTAGTTTTACACAATGCGTTTATCTTGATTTTTATTTCCTTCCCATGATCTTAATGTGCACCATACCTTTTTTACTACTATAATTTTAGCAAAAAAAATTATTAAAAGGCAAAAACAACGTACAAAACAATTGTATTGTTTTATTGTATAATGAATAAAAAAATTCACAAAAAAGAAAAAGAATTAAAAAGATGTATAATGGAAACTTATGTATAGTGCCTATCATATTTTTATACGCTTGTACTAGCTAGCAAATGTATTTTGGTGTGGGGTGTATTTTAATATTGGGTAAATTGTTTGTTTTAATAAAAAGGTTTCATTTCCGTTTCAACAATTAAAATAGTTATAAAAATGTGGTTTAAAAATTATGATAAAATATATGTATATGTATCTAAAGTTTTATAAAGTAGGAAAAAGTACATATACATATATATATACGAGTATATAAACACTCATTTATTTTGAATTTTTCACAGATTTCCTTGTTCATTCTCAACCGATTATTGGCCTTAGTAATGTCCTAATATGGTGTCGCTTCAATCAAAAGAATATACTAGATTTGGTAAAAAGACAGGCAATTATTTGTTGTTACTAGTCCACAAAAGAGTTAACTTAAGTGTAAGTGTACTTTTTCAGAAATCCAATATCAAAACTAGGTATGTATCGGTTTGTATGGAAAAACTATTTTTTTTTTTTATTCAAGAATTTGGAAAATGAAATTAGTGTTTTGAAAAAGTAAAAAGGTCCTGGAAATCAGAAAACTCAGTTTAAAAAAAGAATTATTTTTAATAAAGTATCGAAAAGAAGTTTACCATAAACTTCCACAAAATTACGTTCATAATTTCAAACACCACCCTGTTTTTAGTTTATATTATATTAATTTTAATTATATTATATTTTTCTAATTTAATGGTAAATTTAAGACTATGTACCTATACAATATTAATTTGTATGAGCGCAAAAAAAAAAAACGGAGAAAGTACGAAAAAAGTTATTATTGTATGCACATACATTTTATTGTGGTTTTAATAATTTTTAATTGTAATTATGGTGCAAGAAATTCATTTTATTTTGTATGCATAATTTTTGTATCATCATAATTTTGGCACTGTCTTCTTCTCCTGAGGCAACTTTTAAATATATGTAACAAAATCAAAAGAAAAAATTGTATGCCAAAAAAAGTTAAAATACAGTTAGTAATTGAATCAAAACAAGAAAATATGAAACATTTGTGTTATAAGAAGAACATCACCTATATACATAGGTATATTAATGGAAAACATATAAAAGAGTGACTTCACTATAAGGTGTAAAAACACATAACATGGATGTCATCACCAATTAAATTGAATTGATGATAGCCGCGTGAAAAAACAAAAATTACTCATTAATTTTTTTTTTTTTTTTTTTTTTTGAAATTTTAATTTAAGTATATTCCAAATGAAAAACTATATCTTGAGACGCATTATAATTGAATATCGAAAAGGTTTGATAATAATATACTTTCTATGCACGTCATTATAAATACACATGTAGGTCTAAAATGTTTTTTTTTTCTCTCTATTACATTAAATATTCAAACATATCGATATCGAATAATAAAATTGGTCACGATAAAAATAAATTAGTTATGGACTATGTATGTACAAAGTCACACTGATTGATTATAGGTATATGTATATTTTTACATACATACATATGTATGTATGAACGTATGTTACATATATAGCATATAATAGTATACAATAGATTTTTTTCTTCTTCTTCGCATCTTGTTTCATTTTACTTACATATTTGTTCATGTGTTTTTTATTTTTTATTTTTTTTTGTAAATTATTTAAATTTATTTTATTTTATTATTATTTAATTTTTTTTTTTTTTTTTTTTTTTTTTGAATTTTTAAGTATCAGTGTTTTGTTATTAAAAATTTCATAACATATTATATGTGATATGTAATTTACTCAAACTTTTGGCACGAGTATGAAATGCATACATATAACATATGTATGTATACATATCATACATACTTATGTATTTTAATAAATTATTGGTTGATGTAATTGATAAAATGTAATAATCTTCTATCACAACATTTTCAATTCAACAAAATTATTATTGGAAAAAAGAAAAATGGATCAATTATAGTAATTATATAGTCTTCCTAATTTGTAATAAAACGCGTATATTTTTATATAAGCTTTTGTTTTTCATTTTTACAATACATATTTTATAAAAAAAAAAGGATATGAAACATATGAAACAAATTTGTGAACATCAAAACAAAGAATTTATTGACAAAATGGTTTAATACATAGTAGAACAAACAAATTTTCATTCCTTTCATTTTATTTCTATGAACAACCTCTAATTTCTATTTTATTTCTACATACGAGTATGTACATAATACATATACATACTTATGTATACTAAATTACTGAAAATTACAGTTAAATTGAAAATATAGAAAAAGATGTGTGGGAGCGAGAAAATAATTTTAAAAAAAGCTTGAGTTAGATACACACATGTTAATTGTCCATTTTTTTGCTATTCCAATGGACCATTCTTCTTTTTGATTGTGACCTAATCATTTTTTAAAGATTTATCTATAAAACAGGTTTTATTTGATTTACATACGCCAATCTAAAATAGGATACAAAATTATCGCGTTTAAAATAGAGTTAGATGTTCTAAAGACATTCAAAATATGATATTATGCCTTCGAAATATTTATGTATATATTTTCAAAGAATACAAAATATTCAAGAAAAACCTAAGAAGCCATCTTGAAATATGGTGAACTCTTAAATTGAGAAATGATATTTCATCATACATATGTGTTTCCTTCCTCTCTTAGATTATAGAGAAGTTTAAGTTTGGCTTCCATTAATATTTTCTTTCTTTTACCTCATCCTGTTTTCCATCTATATGTGCTAATTAAAAGTGCATCAGAACGATATCCCTACGTAATGACTTATAATTAAATAAAAGCTAAGAAGCAATTCACAAATTCAATCAACTTTAAATTATATCATTAGGTAAGAGCTTAGTATCATAGTATTGTAATATGAAAAACTAAGGATTAGTCCATATTTTGTCATATGAATAAATGTGGCATGTAGGTAGAAAACAATTAAATAGAAAACTAATTTCCTGATTTAGTTTCAAGTCATTTGTTCATTTAACACACTGAGAAAATTTTTCATAGCAAAAAAAGAAAACGAGGGAGTACTCATAATATACGAATTAGCAAAAGCCATTAGTAATTTCATTAATATTATTTAATGTAAATTATTTTATGGAAAGTTTTATATGTACATATATCCTTATTTGAATATGTGCTTACCAAGAAAACCAGGGCGTAAACTCATTTTATGTCAATATACTTGTACATTGGGAGTAATATTATTGTGTATTGTATATCACATGAGAATCGCATGTGTTTATCAAATTTCCACTACTTAACACTTTTTTATTTTTCCTTTTTTTTTTAAATTCCATACTTCTATAAGGGTAAAGGTATGTCAAGGACTTACAAAAAATGAAAAAAATAATATAATTAACATCATTAATTGTATAATCACGGAAAGAAAATATTTCGGAAAAGAGGAGATAAAGTAAGATTCTAATAAAACTTAATAATTTATATCTTTTTTTGTGGTAGAGGTAGACTCTGATTTGTATGTATCTTTTTATGAATTTTTATGTAATAGTAATTTGAACAGAGTGTAAAAAAAAGTATTGATGGCTTTTAATACTTTTAATAAGTTTTTATTATTTTAAAAGAAACCTTATAAGTATATGTAGGTAGTACAAGTGAATAAACTTATAGATATTTAAAAATTAAAACTATAAATTATGATATATATGAAGTATTATTAGTTTTGTTTTTAAAATTATGAAATTATAATAAGCTTTTATGAGAGACAAAATTCAAATTTGTGTAATATTTCAGATTTAATTCTTTGGCTTTTGTTTTACTTATCATAAATGTAATAGGTTTGAAGATAAAGATACATTTTATTTTTACATAATCACATTATTAACTTTCCAAAAAAGATATAGGTACATTTTAAAATTTCAAGATGAAAACAAATTTTTCGAAAGTGTGCATATATATATATATATGTACGTGTATTTTTAAATTGATATAATTATGTAAATTGTAATCAGTAAAAAAAAAAGGTAATAAATATAATAATGAATTTCAAATTTCGTCAAAAATTTGTTTGTGCGTTTTAAGTTCAAACTAATTTCCTATAATTGCTAACAGTTATTTTCCATTTTTTTTTAAGTTGAATATTATTTTTTTTATTAATTTTCAAGTATATATTTATAACACCTGAGTTTGTTAATTGCTGTCTTATTGGAATTAAATGAATGGTAGTTTATTATATTTAACAAAAGAATCAAAAGCGTATACGCAACGTTCCAAAACATTGACTATAGCCGCTTTTTTATTTGATTTATTTAGTTGTTGTCCTTGAAAATTTTAACTTCTTAAAACAATAAACAAACAATTTTATATGTAAATATGTACATATATTTTATATGTATACATATTTGCTAAATAGTGTTAATTATACCAGAACTTTTAATTTTGAAAGAATAAGTTAATGATCTTGTAGGTGTAAATATCATAGATAACTTTTTGTATAAATGCTTAAACGTTTAAAAAAAAGTGGATATAGTCGGTTTGGAAAAAAAAACACTTGAAAAAAAGTTAAGAATAAACGCTTACTCACTCACTAAAAACTGGTCAGAGAAGTAAAATGATTTTTTTAAATATTATTCACAGTCTACAGAAATAATGGTGGACTATCATTGAAATTTCGTTACAGCTTTACGAGAAGGATTTAGGACATGTTACATCTGAGATTTTTTATTATTTAGAATTTCTGCTTTACTTTCGCTTATTATCACATTTTAATTTAATTTAATTTAATTTTCTTTTGCCATGTTTATTTATTCTACAATTTATAATTTATAGTTTTCCACTTTCATAAAATCCTTTACTTAAAATCTAAAACTCTTCATTGGTGGTTTTACCTTAATATTTTTTCGTCAATATGTACGTGCATACAAGTAGCTAAACGTAATATAAAAAAAGGTAAATAAATAATTGATACTGGGGTAAAAAGCAGGTGTGGAGTTCTCTAGTGAATTACATTGAATTGAATATATATTTTGTTTGTCCCTCAACTGTTATACATTTTTCTAAACAAATTTTTTTTTATTCTACTAAAATATGAGGTGACGTAACGAATATTGAAAATAAAAAAAGGATATTACATATAATGAATGCAGTAAAACACGTAATATAGGTTTTATTTTCTTACCTCGATTTTTGTTGAATACTCTTCGATTGTTTTTTCTAATTGTTTTGATAATTCCTGATTTTTAGCTAAAAGTGCTTTACCTAATTCAGCAGCTAATAAAATATCAGCTTCTTTTTGTTGTAATTGTGCCCATATATCTGTTTTTTCGTATTTATTATCATTTTGTATTGGTCTTGTTTCCATATGAAACATTAGATCTTCTAAATTTAAATTATCACTTTTATCCATTTTGTTTGAATGATCACAAAAAAAAAAATTAATTTATTTAATTATATTTTAAATTTTATTTAATTTTTAAACATCTAATTATATATATACATATTTATTCTAAATAAAAATTTTTCTAATTTTTTTTTGCTCAACTTTAATAAATCATTATCACATATTTTGCACTCAATCAATATTTTATTGTACTACTTCATTATTTTTGTAATTATAAAATATTATAAAAATTAAGAAATAGAATTCATTCAAACGTGAATGAAATATTTAAAAAAAAAAAAAACTGAACATGTGCGTGATATTAAATTTTAAAAAAAAATATATATATACATAAGTATATACTTAGGTACATATGTATATCGATTTTGTTATATTAGTTAAAATATGAATCATAAAAAGTTTTTTGCACAATTCAATTTATTTATTTTTTTTTTATTTATAAATATGAGAACATACATCCATAATAGCGAAATTCATTCGACCTCACATTACCTTAATTTTTCTACTAGGTATATGTATATCTTTGTTTTTCAATATAGATTATTAATAACTATTACATATTAAAAATATTAATCATAATCGAATACACAGTATTTTTTAATAATATAAAACATTTATCGAAAGTATCTTTACTTTTCACTTAACTTTTTTTATTTTATTTTATTTTATTTTTTTCACTGTAATTCCAATAGCTAACCATCAGCAATATATGATTTTAATTATATTTTATTATCCATCAATAGTTTCTTATAATAAGGTATGTAGAACTTGTGTCGATGTATAGTTATAACTGGTAAATCCAAGAATACATTTTAAGATCCGTGTTATAAGAGGAATTAACACAATTTTCTTTGTTTATAATTTAACAACAACAACGTGGTAGTTTTAGATATTTTCTGGTAACAAACAAAATACATATACATATACATACATATATCTACATAATTATGTATTTATATATCTATAGCTTTCAGATATTTAAGAATTTTATAATAAACAAAGTAAATTTAACGTTCCTTTTAACGAATTTTAACATTAGAAGAAAAAAAACTTAAAAAATTACTTCCTTAATAAAAATGTACGGTCTTTTTAAAATACAATAAAATATAAATTCAAATTTAAGAAAAAGTTAAAAATTATTTTTTTTAATGAAAATATAACAATTTTTCGTAATATTTATGAATTAAAACAATCGTAAAAAGACTGTATTATAAGCTCTTTACAATTACAATGCACAACACGGTCTGCTTCAATTCATTCGGGTAAAAAGTAGGTTTTGCCTAATAACTTGAACTTACCTGACTATTGGTTGCGCATACAAGCTTAAATTGCTCAGGTGTGAGTATGTGGAAAAATATAAAATTTATAAATGTTAGTTGAATAAACTGATAAAATAATAATAAAGAACTAAACACTAAACAGTAATATGTACAGGTAAGTTGAATAGTAGAGTAAAAGTGTTTGTTATTGAATAGTCTGTTACTTTTATTTATTATTTACATATTTGGTAATGAGGTTAATTTTTATTTAATTATTATTATACATATACATATATCATATTATTTTTTTGTGTTTTACAGAACTTACTTGAAAAATGCAGATTTAGAAAAAAAAAACTGGAAGAGTGATTAGATTGAAATTTCAAAAGTATATTTATTTTTATATAACTTTACTTCTGAGCAAAATTGTTATACCTATACAATATAGACAATAAGCTAACACTTTACCTTTTATCATTCGACTGTATTCACAATACAACAGTTTTTTGTTTTTGTTGTGAAGTTTAGATCGGCGAAGCTATAAATAAATAAAAATTTCACAAAATATAAAATAAGAAAAAATGTTCTTTAAAAGTTAGTAGGTACATAGGTAAATATTATAAATGGAACATTGAATTAATTATTGCTAGAAACCATTAAGAAAAAATCCTTCACAAAAACTATAGTTTCAATGTATCATTACTACTATGAAATAAAAGATATAAGATTGTAGTTATATCTACATATTATATAGGTATATACTTAATTTTGATATTAACAATATGAAAAAAGTAACTTTTTTATTAATGTGGTAGTATTCAAACCTCATGTTGGAGTAACTTGACACACAGGTAAAGGTAAAACATCAATATAGGTATAATTAAGAGAACAGACATTACTAGACTAGAAAAACAAAAATTTTAGAAGGCTATTAAGATTCTTAGGTTAATATCATATCGTAACCAGTGTAAGTAATTCAATCGGACCGGAGATAAAGTCGAACAACAGCTGCTATGCGAATATACATATATGTATATACATACATATGTATGTATTATAAACGTTAACTCAATGTTAAGCAGAAAAAAATATTAGCATGAAATATCTTTAAATTAAATTTGAATATGCAACCTTCCTTTATCACACATAATGTATCTAATGTGAGTCATAAAGCTTTTTACTGTTAAATTGAAAAATGTTTTTTTCATTTTACCATTACTTATATTATTTTTAATACAAATTTAAAGAAAATTATAAATTTATTCTTTGATTGACATGAACAATAACAAATATTTGCTGTTTGATGCTATTTTATAATTCAGAGAGGGAGTTTCAAAACATTTAATGCAAAGTCAAAAGTTTTAAAACGTTATCTGAAGAAACCATAACAATGTACATACCTTTGTAGAGTTTAAAATGCATCATTAACGCTTCTGTTAAGCAACTTAAATATCATGAATTTTTTTGATGCATAAAAGTCAAAGAAGGGAAAGTTAATATAAAAATGAACGATGAATATAGGTATTAAAGAAAAGACGTAAGTTATCACTATTTTTTTTCCACCTTTTTATTTGTTAATAGTATTATTTTTTATTATTTCCTTATATTTTAAATGCTCATATAGTCAAATAAAAAAACATAATGCTGTTGCTCACACTGACGTCGAAATTTGATTCCAAGTAAACGCAAAAAAAGAACAAAAATAATGTGGGAGGAAAAAAAAAATTAAGAATTTTTTTAATTTTTTTATAAAACATCCATTGAACACATAAGTCAATTAAACTGGATCACTGCCATGTCATGGCATGGAGTATTCGTAAATAACATTCGCGCATATTCATACATTTTTTAATTACAGGAGAAAAAAAGGAAGAAATAAGTGTACAATATGCTTGCGCAATTAATTTACAATAGCCTACTATTAAACATATATGTAATCACAATTTATATTATACCATCAAGCTTTTAATGTTGAGGGTAATGATTACGTTATTACAAATTAAATTAAAACGTGTGGAGAATAAAGCAATAAAGGCTTACGTTCGTGATATGATGTATGTATGTGTGTATGTATATATGTATGTTATATGTATAAAAACTCATAATGTACTTATTCAATAACAAAATAAAAAAAACAGCTAAAATTACTAAAACTTGTTTTTTAAGTCATAACTGTTATGGTTAACTATGATTTAGGTGTTTCTAATGGACAAAAAAAAAAAAGACTTACCTGTAAATCACATATCACATATGTGTATATAATTAATATAATATATAACTCGTTCTTATATGTAAGTGCTAAAATCGCGTTCTTCAAATAATTGGTGTCCACTTGCTAAAGACTTGTTGTTTTTTCACATTTCTTCATAAAAAAAGAAAAAAAAGGTTAAGCCAAAGCCGTGTGAAATGTACATAAAACATAACAAAATCAGAACATTTTAATAGCCCTTGTTTCGAAATAATTATTCAACAATTCCATAAATTTAGATAAATTAAAACAAAATTGCAAAATACGTATACGTATATGTGTACCAGTCCTAGAATAGAACAAGTTCTTGTTATTTTTTCTCATAATATGCATTTCAAAGTACTTCTACATTTCATTGTACCGTAATTGAAAAACTCCATTAAGCTTTGAACCTGCATGAACATATAATTACAGAAAAATTGAAAATTTCACATGAAATTTAACTTTTTTTTTGGATTTTAAAGAATTTTGATTAAATGGTTTCAAATTCACTTGAACAAAAATTTCTTTCGTAAAGACTGTAAAATGTGATAAACATATATGTATGTATGTATGTTTCAAGAAAATATAGGTATAAAAAGAAATTCTCACATATGTATTAGTATTAAAATGGCCACATTTAACAGCATCATCATCATCATTATTACGATATCATGATGCGATAGTCCCCAAAAATCTTTAATATCATTACTTTTTGGAAGTATTTAGACTGGTAGGTATCCAAGGCAATATTATTATAGTTTGTAATATAGCCTATTTGGCGTGATATCTTTAATATTTCTAAAGTACAAAGATTTGAAAGTTTTGCTTGAAGCAAATATATTTATAAATTTAGGTCAACAGATAAATCTTTACAAAGATTCATACATTTTTTTTCCATTTTTTAAAAATATATTATTTGAATTTGATTGTAAAGTTAAAATACGCAAAGAATAGAAATATGAAAAAACGAATACAATAAAAACAACTATCAAATTATTTAGTACTTTCTGTGCTTTTTTGCTGAAAGTTTGTTTTATTTACATTTATAAAATCATATTACAATTTTTAATCTTTTATTCTCAAGGTTTTGAATTGGTTTTTGTAATTTCAATAATAGATGAACAACAGATATATATTATATACTTACATATGTACAATATATTAGTTCAGTTTATCCTAGTTTTCTAGAGATGTTGTTCTGACGCTAGAGGCTGGGTAGGCTGTAGCATACGAGTCATTACTAGCCCCCAGGCTCCAGTTAATCTAAAAGAGAAAAAAATATATAAACATTAATATAATTGAAATAACCGACTCTTACGTTTTTATTGTCGTTCAGTAATTTCTGACGCTGATGTCTACGTTGCATTGGAGTAAATGAGAATGGTCAGAGAAGTAATCACGGGACAATGGTGCATGAGTACTGAGGTGTTAATTGTTAAATATTATGTGTAAATCTTCATTCAATACCGAGCATTTATACCCATTTCAAATTTTCAAATGAATTAGTACTTATTCAAAGCTGAGTGAATTGGAGTGGGATTGGAACGCGAGACTTCTAAGTTCTAACATCAGGATCAGAATTCAGAAGCCAGCACCTTAGCGCTTCGGCCACTGAATGTCAGCTATATGTATGTATGTATATGTATATAGTTATAGTATATAGTATTTAGAATACTATGATGATAAAATCCACTCTCCATGCAATAATTCTAATAAAACGAATTATTTTTATTAGTTCTTAAAAAATGACATAATATAGGTATATGTATATATTTTTTTTATTAAGAAGAAAAAACACAATCACACAAAACATAATACAATTATTTGATAGAACATATAAATACATATGTACATACAAATATTTTTTTTTCAACCTGTTCAATCAAAAAACTTATGCCTCATAAATAATTCTTTTAAGATAATTTTCAAGGATAAACTTTTAAAAGGAAAAAGCCTAATATACACATGTCCATACATAATAATGTATGTGTAGGTACTTATTTAGTATAAAATTAAATATAGCTTGTTTTTAAGTGCCCACCAATGATGAAATTCATTACTAAACTAGGAAAAACAAACAATAATAAAATTATATTGATCAATCAAAAAATAAAAAAATATACATAAGTAAATACAATAACTCGTTGCTATGCGATATATGTACATACATACTTATGTATTTATTGTTTGTTATTCTTAATCTTGAAATTTAAATATTTTTATAAGTTAACTATTCTAAAACAAATTAATTATTTTAATGATTCAAATTCTAAAAGTTTGTTTTTTAAAAAAATTTTAAAAAAATTTATCGAGTTGAAGAGAAAGGAAAAATAAAATGACTGATCAAGAGGAATTAGATCAACTCGCTGAAGCAGAATACTCACGCCTACAACGTCAGGTATGTTATTTATTTTTCATTTGTTTTATTTTTTTCAAACAATTTTTTTTTCTTTAATTTAAAACTCTTTTCTCATAACGATTATGATTGTTTATTTTCGAATTTTCGATTATTGTACACAATTAATTTTAATTCATTAAAAGATCAAACCAGGTTTTTGCTAAAATCTGTAGACAAATTAGAAAGGAAAGAATATCGGTACTTTTATGCATATGGAAATAATTTTGTTTTTTCTAAATTTATTAAATACATACATACATAGTTAAAATTAATTTTGTTTTAAATTATTTTTATTTTAAATTTAGTATCAAACATTATATTGTATTTTTAACCAATTTTGCCTAAAAAAAAATTATAAAGATTTTTATGAATAAATTTCATAAAGTTATTGGTTTCATACTTTTTTTTATCATAATAATAGAATATTATTATTCAAGAAAATTCATGAGTTCTATTTTTAAAATAAATATGAAAATTTATTGCAAATTTAAAATACTAGTCGTCATACAAGTTTCTATTTTAAATAATATTATTTTCATTATTATACTGCACACAAAATATTTATTTATCGCCACTTTATGACATTTACATTTTTTAAATAATCATTTCAAAAATACACCTTTTTTTTCAAAGTTATTTATATATTTTTTTTTTAAATAAAATATTACACAGTTTTAAAGTCATTGCACTGGAAAATAAATTATAGTAATTGATTTCACATCTATTCATATGTGATAAATTTATGGCACATAATTTTAAAAAGGAAATTTTTAAAAACTAGCGTCAATGATTTTGTTTTTGCATTTTAATTAGAATTAATTATGAAAAAAAAATGAGTTTATTAAGAAAAGACATGTATGATAATTAATTTAATGTCTCAACATATTAAAAATTTTGGAACTTTTAATTTTTTCAGGAGTGAAATATTATTTACACATTTGAAATATTTGTTTACAATTTTTGTATCCTTTTTGTTTTTTTTTTTTAAAGAATCGTCAACTTCAAAGTGAATTTAAAGCTCTACAAGACGACAAAAATCACCATTTAAAAAAACAGCAGAAATTGGTTTTATTATTACAGCAAGAATATAATCAATTAAAATCTGAAATTGCATTTTTGCAAGATGGTGTTCATGCTAAAAAAGAAAATGAATTGGAAGAGAAATTCAAATTTCTTACCAATCAATATGATGATTTACAAAAAATTCTTGAACAGGAGAAAAGTAACTTATGGGAACTTGATGGTCATATTAAAAAGGTAATTGAAACAGGTAGAGTTCAATACAGTACAGTACAGTACAGGGCATGAGTTATAGATGCAAAAAAAAAAAAGACTATGCACATCAGTTTTAAGGTTAAAAACGTAATGGTGAAAATCAGGATGTGTTAATAAAAGGAGGTCACAAGAACAGGGAGGGCGGACTTGTAAGTTATTTCTACAAAAATGTGTTTTTGTGTCCTATAATTTTCACCTTAGTATTCAAGTGAAATTTTATTGAGAAGCAAACTCTTTAGAGAATATCCTGATCAAATTTTAACTTTCTATTCTTTCGAGAACATACTTTTTCAAAGAAACAAATACATGAATTCTTCAAGCTATAAAAAAAAGCATATTCACTTTTCAATACAATATTATTTAAAAAATGAGAATTTCTAATAATTTTGTGCAATGATTCAAAACTATTATTTAACCTACTATTTTATTTACTCATTTATTTATTTTACACAACAGATCCAAAAAGAAA
The DNA here is from genome assembly GCA_939192795.1 of Bombylius discolor. Classification (NCBI taxonomy): domain Eukaryota; kingdom Metazoa; phylum Arthropoda; class Insecta; order Diptera; family Bombyliidae; genus Bombylius; species Bombylius discolor. The sequence goes on from OW584241.1 coordinate 41,481,882, forward strand.
TAGATGCAATAAGAAATAATGAAATTGCTGATAATTGCTATAAAGAAACAATTTTAAAAATACGAGAAGATGTTGTGAAATTAGAAAATCGATTAGATATCATAAATAAAAAATGCAGTGACGTTCTAACAGAAAATTCAAAACTTCGAAAATCGATTGATCAAATGCTACAAGATCGGTAAGTGCGTTTGAAAATGTTTACATGTATCTAACAAAAAAAAAAAAAAAGGAAAAAGTAACTAAATAACAACGCTATATAAATATTTTTTATCACTTAGCAGTTATTATTTATTTATTTCTTAAATAAGTTGTACTTAACTATGTATGTTTGCATAATTTTAATTTGTTTCTTTTTTTAATCAAATTGAACAAAAATTAAATAAATAAAAGTTGGTAACGTAAAAATTTCTGAATTGCGTATATGACGCATACGTTATTCATTTAATGAATTATTTTTGCCATTGAAATAAAAATAATACATATGTATAGGAAGGTACTAAATAAGAAAAAGAAGAAAAAAATATACACATAATAAAAACAACAAATTTAAAAAATGCAATAAAAATAAAACAGTGTTACCTTCAAGCACAAGTTAGTTAGTTCCCCTTCACTACCTTTATGATTGAAATTCAATGGAAGAGAAAAAAAAAAACAAATTCAAAATTGAAAAATTTGAAGAAAACAAAAACACACGTAAATAAATAAAAAATCATATACATAAATGTAATATATGTACGTAAGTACCTATAAAGTAAAAAACGTGATTTATTTAGGAATATCAAACAAAAGATACTGTTGATGCCGTTACTTTTATAATGTTGATGATGTAAAAAAGTAGAAAAGATATATTTTTTTTTGTATTGTATAAAAAGAGATATTGTTTTGCATCCAATATCGAAAAGATCAATATGCAATGCAATTTAATCAATGTACCTATAGTACATAAGTATTTAGTATCTATATTTATAAAAATCTAATAATGAATTGTATTTTGTATCTGTTGTTATATGTACTCATATGTAATATGTATGTTTTTTTCAGTGCTCATTTCAATGATCTCTGGCAATCGATGGTAGCACAATTTAACGAAGGAAAAAAATATATCATGGATCTTGTTGATCAATCAACAATTGCATTCGATCAAAGAGAAGAATTATGCAACAAACTTCAGATACTTAAAGATAAAAATGAGGCGGACAAGTTGCTTCACATACAGGTATAAAATATGTAAATATTAGTAAGTCTGTAAGATATATCTAGATATAAACATATAGGGATAAGTGCTCAATTACGAATATAAAAATAAATCTTAACTCTATTTTTCAAAATTTTCAAAAATATTTATTTCCGAACAATTTGCATATTCACAAATTGTAACAGCTTTACATTATTACAAAAATGCTTTTTCATGTTGTTACTTCATGAAAAATAAAAGTATCCATATCCTTATTTTTGCATAGTCTCAATAGGATTTTAGATCAGTTAATACCTGTTTAACCCTACACTATTAAATTCAGTAGCTGATTACTTATTGTTACTTAATTTTATTATGATTGAAATTAAAAATGAAATGGAAATGAAGTGTATACTCGTATGTACGTATATATGTATGGATGTATAAAAAAGTGTACATACTCGTACGTAATAAAAGAAGAGTTTCAATAAAAATGAATGGAAAAATAATCAAAAATAGGTAAATGTGAAGAATATGAGACCAATCATGAATAACTCAATCTTCAGAGTAATCAATGTAAAAAGCAATCATATGAAACAATTAAACCACAAAAAAAAAAATAATAAATAAAGAAGGAAAATGTTGTATGTACCTACCTACATAGATAATTTCTAATGATGATGTGTAATGCGATTGCATGATGGCCGGAAGAAGTTAAAAATTTTTATTGAAAATGTCTTTGTTTCTTTTTTTTTTTTTTTTCTGTTTTGGTCTTTTCTCTGTCTTTTAACTTTTCTTGTGTTTTCCTCTCTTATAAAATGTATTCCTAAACATATTATAAAATATATATATCTTTGGGCTTTTTAAACGATTACATGGTTTCAAATGAGAATTATATTGAAGATTAAACTCCAAGAAAAGTAAAAAAAAAAATCCGTAATCAAACTACCATTAAACATAGAACATGAAATAATTTTTTTTCAGCTATGTGGAAGTGTGTGAAATAACATTTTTAAATTATGTTCTAGGAAATGAGAGAACTACAAAGAAAATTAGAACATGGAGCAAAATTACAATCATTTTATAATGTAAAAGGACAAAGAAGAACTAATATAGAATTAGATGCTCGAGAAGCCAATAAGAAAATACAACAAAAACAAGAACTTGAAAAACAACTTGAAGAATATAATAATATAATTTCACAAATTCAAGTAAAAAAATTTTAATAAGAACTAAAAAAAGTTAAAGGTTATCTTATATATAAAAAAACTGATATAATTTTCAGGAATTTACGAAACAAGAATGCATTGAAAATTTGGCTGCTCAATATAATACACAAGAGGAAGAAAATTTCGCCCTTTTTAACTATGTTAATGAGTTAAGTCATGAAGTGGAAATGTTAAATGAAACTGTACAACAATTAGAAGATGAAATTGGTGAGAAAAAAATTTCATTGTTCAATCATCGTGATGAGCATTTTAAATTATGTATATAAAATTTGAATTTTTCAGATAAAAAAAAAGAAGACCAAGTCCAAACTGAAATTCGACAGCAAACTGAAACAGTTGAACATCTAGAAAACGAAAAAATTTTAATTTCTTGTAAAGCTGAAGAAGCAATAAATTATAAAAATATTCAAGACGGAAAATTATTGTTCTTATTACAGGGAATTGAAGAAATTTTTAGGTTTAAAAATTTCTTTTGTAACTCTAAATTATGACACGTTGTACTTCCCCAATCAGTAAAACGTTTTTATGAAGCAAAATTGTCTGAATTAATAAGTAGTGCAATGAAGCAGTTCAACATTATAAGTTCAAAAAACTTGGTCACTACTTATAAAACTTTACTATACTTCATAATTTCGTTTTATTTAACAATAATTAAATATGTACAATGTGTCGGTAATGCTAAAATTGATTTACATTTTCGATTATGTATTTCCAGATTAATTCGTTGTGATGATGCTCCAATATTAAATGTTTTGGGATCTAAAAATAATCTAACAATTCACAACGTACAATTATTTCTTGGTATAATAAATAAACGAATAAATCAAATTATTACAGATGCAAACCTTGATGATAATACAAAAATTTTAGCAAAAAAAGATCGTGTACCAAAATTTAATTTTAAAGAAAATGATAAAAAAAAAATTGAAGAAAAAGCAAAACAGTGATGTTTTTACAAATTTTTTTTTTATAGTTAAACAATTATAATACATATAGTGTGTATATGGTATGTACAATTTAAATAATTAATAATATACATAATTAATATAGTATAACATATACAATTTATTTTCGCTTAAATTAATCTATTTTGTGCTAGATTTTTCTTCTGTTTTCTAAAATTAATAGTACTACAATTTTTATTTAAAATAAAAACTAATTACTTTATAAATACATTATATAGAATAATCTATCACATTAGTATTCAAATTTTGTCCTTATTTTAAATAATTATTACTAAAACTAATTAATTAGGAAATGGGTCGTTCTTTGAATATTTTTTAAACTGTAGCTCACTTTCGTGAAAAAAAGTTTTTTTTTTAATAAAACTATTAAGAAAAGGATTCGTTTGACTAAAGTTATAAAAGTTATACCTGGAATTTGAAGAAATTTGATAGTAACGCCGAGGACATGCACATATATAATTTTAATGTCTTTGAACTGCTTAACTTTTTTTTTAAATTGTAGGTATTAATACAGTACAGTTGGATGATTAAGAAACAATTAGGGAATTTTCTGTCGGCCAACTAAAAAAAAAGTTTTATTTATTTTTTAGAAGTAACGCACGAGACATACATACATATTAATAGGTTCGTAAGCGAAGGAATTCGATTCTACTGGTAAGGTTCCAATTTTCTTTTTAAATGGGACAATTTCACCAGAACTACCCAATTATTTTTTTCTTTTCAATGAAAAATTAAACCTTTTGGTAATTCGTAACCTTTAACAAATGGTAATCGTATTGGAACATTTTGTTGATAATCATAATATTCTTTACCAAAGAAATTCAACAATGTTAATTCTTCAAAATAAATTCTTTCATTGAAAAATTTCCAACTGGCTATTGTGTATCCAATAACACAAATTGGATTGGCAAGAATTATCTAAAAAAAAAAAAAAATATATATATATACAACTTATATTACTGAAATAGAAAACTTAATCAAAAAATACATTATACCTGAGTTCCAATTGACCACCAAAACCACCCAACATATGAAGGATGCCGCATTAAGCCATATATCCCATTTGTAATAAGACAATGATTATTTTCTTTTGAAAGGCTTACCTAAAAAAAAATTGAATTTATTTTGATTAAATATTTTGATCATTGTCCATATTCGTTAAAATTTACCAAATGTGTAAAACTTGTTTTACAATGAAGCATTGCTAATTTTCGTAATGTTTCTCCAAACGTACACAAAATTATTCCTATTATCCATAAAATTTTACATTCTTTTAAATCTTCGAATAAAACAAAATATAGAAAAATTGAAAATAAATGCGAGTACATATACAGATTTAAAAGAATTTCAAAATATTTACCAGGATATATTGAAACTTCAATAAAAAATTCAATCCAACTAGATATTGCTGCAATTACATATTGTGGTGAGTGATATAATAAAAATGCATTGATTGATAATGTTTTAGGATTTGACCATGCAATTCCTAAAAATTCAGTATAATGAAAAAATGACATAAATGTTCCATAAACACCAAATGGTTTCCATTTGTCTGAACAAAATATTGAAATTAATATACTGGCAGCAAATGCAAAACCTAAAAATGTTGCTCTAATTGCTATCTAAAAAACATAAAAACATGTGTAGTACGTATGTGAAAGCATACTAGTATCTCTTAATTTCAGATAAATACATACTTGATATTCCATTCCTTTAAACATAAATCGCAATATCATATTAACTAGAGCATAATAAAATATCGGTCCCCATACTATGGCTCCTATAAAATTCGGCAAAAATTCAAAATATATTGGTGGAATTGTAAGAAATAGAATAAAACAGCTTGTCCCAAGAAAACAGTAAACACTTAATTTTCCTTCGTAGCAAAGCATTATACAAAATATTATTAAATTACTATTTATTGAAATAATTTATTCATTTAGAATAATATTTAGTAAATCATTAAGCTATTTTTTAAATCACCGAAAAAACTTTTCATTTAGGAATTTGGAAATTTATACAAATTTAAATAAAAAACCACCTTGTCTTAAATTTTAAAAACATTTTAAATCCATAGTGACATTTTTGTCTTCCGTTTTAACGATGATTTTAACAGCTGTTTCACATCAGGGATGCCTTTTTCGATATGATTGTACCAAATTCGGTACCAGTATTCAATAAGACAATTTCAACTGGGAGTCACCAGACCAAATTTTAACTTGTCTGACTCTATTTTTGTTCAAAATATCTGAAAACATTCCGCCTCATTTTGGTTGAATTTTAATCTTAAATTTAATTTTAATTTTATTTTAATTTTAATCTTAAATTTAATTTTAATTTTAATTTTAATTTTAATTTTAATTTTAATTTTAAATTTAATTTTAATTTTAATTTTAATTTTAATTTTAATTTTAGTTTTAATTTTAATTTCAATTTTAATTTTAATTTTAATTTTAATTTTAATTTTAATTTTAATTTTAATTTAATTTTAATTTTAATTTTAATTTTAATTTTAATTTTATTTTTAAATTTAATTTTAATTTTAATTTTAATTTTAATTTTAGTTTTAATTTTAATTTGAATTTTAATTTTAATTTTAATTTTAATTTTAATTTTAATTTTAATTTTAATTTTAATTTAATTTTAATTTTAATTTTAATTTTGATTTAATTTTAATTTTAATTTTAATTTTAATTTTAATTTTAATTTTAATTTTAATTTTAATTTTAATTTTAATTTTAATTTTAATTTTATTTTTAATTTTTAGTTTTTAATTTTAAATTTAATTTTAATTTAAACCAAATGTGTTTAATTTTACAATGGACAAAGCTAATTTTTCTAATTATTTTAGAGTTTTCGCGCGCATATTGAAAAAATTCTACAAGAACTCTTTTTATGGAAAACCATCTTATCATTCTACATACATATGTATGTATGATATATTAACTTAACTTGTGAAAAGCCGCAAGAAACAAAATGATACAAAGATCACATATAGTAAAAAAATGGTCTGAATTATTATTAAAGAACAAAACTGCAAGAATATAAAAATATGGTGCCAGGTGCTGTAGAATATTACAAACAGTATTAAAAAAAATCGAAAAAAAAAAAATAAGGATCTAAGAATAATCAAGAACTTTAAATTTTTAAATAATTTCATTTTAAGGACTAGATCACTTACCAAACTATTTTTTGTAAAAACTTTCTTTTTAAATAATGTAGAACATGACAATTTAGATTATTTTTTAAGTTTATTAACTACAAGTGTGATATGCTATGAAGGAGCTTTTTATAATTATGAAAACATTTAGGATAATAATAATAATAATATAATTTTCTTAATAATTATGTGGTATTATTTTTCTCTTGTATGTAAAAGTGAGAACATGCGTATTATATTTGAAAATGTTTCCTTTTTTTACACATTTTCGAGTTGAAAGAACGTCAAGTATTTTCATTTAATGTTAAACTGTAAATTCGTGTGGGACTTCTTTTGTTATATTTTTTTTGTCTTCTTTTTATTGCTGATGAAAAGTGTTAATGTTAAAAAAAATATACCAAAAATATGTAAAATATACTTATTTGTAAATTAAATGATTAATAAATGGATTAATGGTGTTAATTAATTAATATTATCAGCAAACATTACAAGTAGTATGTATCTACAGTGTACAATACATGTATTACTTTTTGAAATTTTTTAAATAATAATGTTGTAGATACATATTTAATAAAGAGAGACTATTATGTATACATGCTATTCCTAGTTGAAATTGTTTTTTACCGTCCTAATTTGTGTAAAATAAAAGTGTGCTCTTATTTTGTTAACTGACTAACAAAACAAATATGTAATTCAAAAAATAATTTTAGAAAAAAAAATTATTTTATATTATTCAAACGAAAGTGCAGAAAGTTCTAATATGTAAGTTCTATTTCAATAACCAAAAACACGTAAAATTTATCCACACATCTTTTGTTGAAAATTTACTTATGTATATTTTTTTAAATTCCCTTGAATATATAATCACACCTACATATATACATATGTATATGTATGTGCATACATAATTATAAATATATCAATAAGAAATCAAAAAACCAAAATAAATAAAAACTCACGAACACCATTGCAGTTACATTTTAAATGTGTTAGTGATAATTTTCAACATAAAAAAAATGTTTTTTTTTTAATTTTCCTTACTAAACATTATAAATGAATATCCTTTTGGTGATACAATAGTTGTATCATAGGTTAGTTGTTGGTTGACGTGGCGGTTATAGGATAATTCCGAAGACCCAATTAACACTAAAAGTGCCGTTTTAATAGGGAAATAACGTTTAACATACGTGCAAGAAATATTTATAAACATCCTGTTTCATACAGGAAATGTAGTATGTATGTACGTATATCACCAACATAATAAGTCAATAAGTTCCTTAAAGAGGAAACTTCTCATTGTCACTTACCTCCTTGCAGCTGCGGTAATTGACGTTAAAAGGGATACCTAAATTCTCTGTGTAATTCTCTACTGACTTATTGCCCTGTGATGAATGCCGTGACACAAGCAATGTCATTTCAAACGGAACACAATTTTATATTTACCTACTTTTTCTTACAGAACAGAAGCGTCAAGCGGTTAGATTAGTTTAGCTTTCAGAGAATTGCGCAAACTGAGAAAATATTAAATTTTGAAGGTCTGAACTAAAATAGAAAATTACCTTCATGCCTTATTTTCTTCACTTTCTTTTCACTTGTGTTGTCTTCTATTTTTTAATACATTTTTGGAGTTCAGCAGATGAAACATTGTTTTAATTAAATTGTTTGACCCTTGTATAATATTTATTACCTATAGTATTGAAGATTTGAGTCGTTTATTTTGAAAGTAGTATAAATCCACTGTTTTATTTGGAGATTCTTCAGGTTTTTTATTCCAGTTTCCATTGTATTTTCCATGTGTAACATTCTAATTTCTGGTTAAAAGTTCTGAGGCATAATAATCTATAACATTGATGAACAATTGAAAGGACATGCCAATATCTTTATCTGAAATTTATTTTAATTTATTTTACACCAGAAGTGAATATATATATATATATGTACATACATATACCTATAACACTTTTTTTTAAAAAAACGGCTCATTTATGTTTTGTTCTTTAAGGAGTTATTTGAAATCGATAATTAAAATAAATTCCTTTTATTTAATGAAAAATATGTTAAATTTAATTTGCTTCTTAACATTCTTATTTTTTAAATTTTTTTTAAAGGTTAATATACGTGTAATTGTTTTCAACATTGAGAAATGGAAATGGAAAAATGGAAAAATATAATACCGGAAAAAACTTACAAAGAAAAAAAAAATCATGATATTATTCTATGTATATTACGAATCATAGCCAATAATATTTGAGTATTCTTTAAAAATTTAAATCAACAATATGGGAGCAAATACTTCAGCCAGAACTGATCCATGTTCACTTTCTGATGACGATGGTAAGTATTGAATAGAAAACATTTAAAATACGTCCTTACATTTCCTAAACCACAGCTCAAACAGTCAAACTACTTTACATACTATAAGAAGTTTAGCTCGTAGAGCTTCTCTTATTCTCAGATGATGGGATTTGTATATATTATTAAATGGGAATATAGTTTAAATAAATACATATGTATATACTTTTGTGTTGTGCATTGTAGTGCTGAAAATGCCAAGAAAAAAAAGCACCAATGTTTTTATTATTATATGTATAATAAAGTTATTATTTTATTTTTATATTTTTACAGTTAACTTTGATCATTTCACTATTTTAAGAGCAATCGGAAAAGGAAGTTTTGGAAAGGTGAGTTTCATTTAGCAAGTATCGATTTTACTATTAATAATCCGGAATTTTTTTGCAAATAAAGTGCTCTATAAAAATAAATAATTGACAAATTACACTGAAAATTGAAGAGAATAATATCAATAAAAAATGTACTAACATAAAAACAAAAATTTCAACCGATGCGACTTTAGCGCATAACGTAAATGAACAATTCCGGGTTATTTTTAATCAAAGTAGTATATGTACGAGTATGTACATACATACATATGTATTTATAACAGGTGGATAGATTACAAATAAAACAAGAGTTTATCAATAAAAGCATTGTTTTGTAATTAATTGTATGCTTTAAAATCTTCTAGTATAATCTTATTTCTCTGGATAATGTATGATTTCTTAATAGGTATGTATTGTTCAAAAACGCGACACTGGTAGATTATTTGCTATGAAATATGTTAGCAGAACAGCATGTGAAAGTAGAGGAGCTTTGGGCGGCGTTCTTAAAGAAGTTGAACTTCTAGCTTCATTAGAACATCCTTTTCTAGTTAACTTATGGTTTTCTTTTCAAGGTGAGTAGACATAATATTATGTTATTAGATATATTACCTATATAATATGAAATCCTTGCCGTACTATAAAATTTAAAGTTTCATAAAAACAAATTTTCTCACACTTCTTTCACTTACAACTACGCTACGCTACATGCATCATCATTCATCATGCACCTACAGTTTTAATTGTAAAATTTCTACCCTTATGATGCCGTATTAAAGTTAATTTCTTATTCTAAATCCTTTAGGGATTATTTCTCAAATTTTTTCTTAGCAAGTTGAGATTTCAAGTGGTAAATAAAATAGTATATTAAAATAACTCGAAAAGTTCTTTGAAGGAAGGAAGTACATTAAAATATAAGGTGTATTTTATAACAATTGAAAAGGGAAGTGAATAGGATATATCAAATTGCATTTCTTCATCGTACAAACATGTAATTATGCACAACATTTTTTCACATATACGTATGCTGTGAGAAAACATTGAAATTTGTGAGAAAACATTTTTTTATATTTTTTTCAAAATAATTTTATTTTCAGGATACGTATGAGTGAATAAATCGACCTTTAAAGGTCATAAATTTCAGTTGTAAAATGAGGAATTTAACTAGACGAATTTTCTTTTGTGTTTTTCCTTTAATATTTTTATTTTATAAATAAAAAATTATAAAATATTTTCTTTTCAGATGAAGAAGACCTTTTCATGGTATGTGATTTGCTTACAGGTGGAGATCTTAGATATCATTTACAACAAAAAGTTAGTATTTCAATTGATTTTTTTAACTTAAAAAAAGTTTATTAGCTTTTTATTTAACAAAAAATTTTAAAAATTACAACTATTGATATTTGAAGTAAAATTGAAAATTCAATTTTATGTCATACAAAATTGTTTCAATGGAAAATATTGTTTTTCGGTCGTATAATTTCTTAGAATACCTATATTAATAGAATATTTGGAAAAGATTTATAGATATGTATTATAACAGGGAAAAAAATTAATAGAATAAAAAGAATAAATCAAACCATCAAAAATATTTATTTATGACTTTTAATTTTTATTATTCACATTATCTCAAATTTTGTCTTTTAGGTTATTTTTAGCGAAGATAGTGTTGCCTTATTAATATGCGAACTTGGTTCTGCATTAGACTATTTACAATCACAAAGAGTAGTTCATAGGTAAGAAAAATAATTCATTAAAATAAGTACATAAAACAATAAAGTACACACTCACTGCCTCTAATTATTTTTATTAAAATTCCACAGAGATATTAAACCGGACAATATTCTTTTGGATGATGATGGTATGTCTAGTTTAATATTTAAAAAAATATATCCATATATAATTTCTAAGCCGATTTGAAACATAAGTGCAACAGATTTCTACTTTTTTTGTACTTATTATTTTATATATTTTAGTTTATCAATATATGTACATAATCTTTTTTATATTCTAGGACATGCTCATTTAACAGATTTCAATATTGCTACAAAACTTCCAAAGGATGGACTTGCATGTAGTATGTCTGGAACAAAACCTTATATGGCTCCAGAAGTTTTTATGTGTGCTTTAGATGAAATTGGTAAGAAAACAAACTCAAATTTTATCATCAATAACTGTAAAAATAAAAACATCATTTCAGTTATCCGTTTGTCTTTTGTTTATCCCATGACTTTTTTCATTTTCATCATCTTCAAAAAAATTTATAAATGCATATGTATCACTTTAGTTAGTAAATTTTAGTTCCAATTTGAGAAAATATTTATGTTTTAATTACCTTATCACTTTTATGTGTGACTTTTGGAATTATAAATTCACTCACTATTTTTCCTAATCAATTATTTTTATATTTTCAGCTGGATATACATTCCCAGTTGATTGGTGGTCATTGGGAATTGTCGCATATGAAATGCGTAATGGTTCAAGACCTTTTAAAATTCATTCATCAACACCACTTTCTGACGTAAAAAATATTCTGAATACACCCGTTCACTATCCACGATATTGGAGTGAAGCCTTTATTGATTTGTTATCTAAGGTGAATATTTCTACCTTTTTATAGATAAAACAGTAAATTTAAATAAAGATACAATTTTTAACTTAATAGCTTCTTAATGTTTTACCTGGAGCACGTGTAAGCTCACTACGTGAATTACAGAAAACACCAATATTACGGCAATGTGATTTTAACGCTATTTTAAAGAAGAAGATTCGACCACCATTTAAACCTCCAGAAGATCATTTAAATTGTGATCCATCATTAGAACTAGAAGAAATGATTATTGAAACAAGACCATTGCATAAAAAAAAGAAACGTTTAGCCAAACAAAGATCTGCACGTGATAGTGATTTAGAAAGTAATTTAATTAAAGAATTCATTGTATACAATCGTTATAAAGAAATGAAACGTAAATCTATGGAATTAAAGGAAACTGAATGGCAAAAAGAATTAGATTTGGCAATGGCAAATTCTGAAGTTAACTGTTTAATGCCAATTAAGGAAAAAACAAATGAAACTGATAGAGTTACAACAACAGTAGATAATAAAAGTAATGAGAATGATGATAATATTTCAAAAGATAATGATTCAATTCGTTTTATTGATCAAAGCCCATCGCTACCTTCATCAATAAAAAATCAAAGTTCGACATCTACTAATTTTGGAAGTACATCATAAAATGATGAAAAGTCTTATACCGTATAGTTTTTCAGTTAAAAAACACAAACGAATAGTTACAAAATTAAAGCACATAAATTTAAAATTAACAGTAAGTTGCAAAACAAACAAGAAATATTAAATATTAGTTTTCTAAAACTTCTAAGAATTTATATATGTATAAAAGTTTAACTGAGAAACTGGACTAGGGATTGAAATTTAAATCTTTTAATTTTTGTTTTGCAATCAAAAAAGTAGTTTTACTACTTCAGTTCTTATTTGATATTCATTTTTATTTGACTACTTTTTATCACATAACTCAAATTTTATTTAAGAAAAAAATATATTAAATACATAAAATACAAATGAACATAAAAAAAAATTCCTAAAATATTATTATGTGTATGTGTACATATGTTTAGCTCATACATAAATAATTTCAATTACAAATTTTATAAAGAAATTAACTTTTTATACCTAAATTTAAAAGAGAAGTTTTTTTTACGAAAAACTAGCGAAAAATAAAAATAAAAATAATAAATAAAATCTTATATGGAAACGCTATAAAGCAAAACAAAATTCTCATAGTTAAAATAATTGAAATTTAAAAAATCATGTTTCAAATCTGTCAATTTTTATAAAATTCAAAAAATACTAATTTTTTTTATTATATTGCAAAAGTATTTATGAAAGATTTTATAAAAAAAAAAGGAAATTTTAAGGGGCTTGAAATACAGCCGTTATTTTAAACGTAAATGTTTTTAATTTTCAATTGAAAGGATATTGAAGAAATAAGCGATTTAGATTTATGTATATATTTTTATTTCTGTGAAACAAAAAAGTGTTGAAAACAGTTGTAGGTATTTGCCACAATATACTGATGAGAATTATTAGATGATTTTATTAAAATTTTTCTATTATGATCGATAAATTTTAATTATGATATAACTTATTCAAGTACAAAGTTTTAAATATTATACGTGATTCCTGGGGATTAGAAGGTAGATTGAAAAGAAAAACATACAAAAAACAAATAAGTAAGAATATCGAATTTTAAAGCAAAATTAAAGAACATTGTTTGAAATAAAAGATTTTAATTGATACTGGCTAAATATACTTACTTTACTATTTTTTAAACATTTTTTTTAACATATGTTTATGCCATGTTTCCTGGTCAATGTCGAAAATTCACCATAGGTATTCACCACTTTGGTGCTGCTACCATGGTGCATTTTCGAACGTGCTTATCATACGGTAGCATCAGAATTTTCGAAAGTACTTATACTTTCATGCGTTCTTTTTTGTGTGCTGCTTTTTTTATAAGGTAAAAAGGATCCAGGAATATTATAAATTATAATAAATAATGACTGACCTGACACACAAATTTCATATACATACATACATATGTACTTATGTACATATAGAGTGGTCATATTAAATATAACTTCTTTAATTACAATAATTTTTTATTGATTTGATTTGAATTCATAAAGAATAGAATCAATAATATTATAAAAGCCCTCTTTATTAACTCAAAAACATCTATGTGGAAAAAATTTTAAATATATTTTCCTACATACATAAACATATTGTAGTCTGATAATGTGAACAATTAGGAGTTCATTAGATATATTATATATAATAGATGTATTTGTATATAGAAATAACATTCTGCTCTAACTGAACAGTGATCAAATAAAATTTAAAAACTGACTTTTTGAATTTGTTTCTTATATTCTTATTAGAAATATATGAAAAATATTTAAAATTATATGTTAATAATAAAATTAAATAAACAAAAACTATGACCAAATTAAAATGAATTTATTTAGTTGTAAAAACCAATTAATAATTCGAATTTTTCTTTGTAAAAGTTTTATGATTACGCAAGAAAATAACGAAATTTATTTACATCAAATAAAAATCTAATGGTTTCAAAAATAATCGTCTAAATAATCTAACTTCTACAAATATTGCATAATACACAATAAAAATATTTAATCCTTCATACACCAAAATAAAGATTTTTGAAGATGTATGTATGTTTATTTCTTAAAAATATATTTTTTTTTTTCAAATTTAATTTTTAAAATCCTTAAAAATTTCAGTTTTTAAAATAAGACTCTTACTAGCGCTTTTCTTAACTAAATCGGTCTGAAAAAATTTACGTTTATCAACGTAATGTAGTTTTTTTTTAAATCTTGCTGTTTGCATTTTATTACTAATACAGCAGCTTCTTTCAAAAATGCGTCGTCGACACTGATTGCGAAAAAAATCATGTTCATAAACTACTTTAAAGTGCTTTTTTTAGTTACAAGGATTTAAATTACTGAAAATGAAATATACTATATATACATATTTAGGACAATCTACATACATAATTTGTTAAAATATCTTAATTTTTTATTATACAAAAAATAAGATTTTAAAACTATCAAGATATTGATTTGAAAATTTCAAAATAAAATAAAATTAATATCAAATCAAAAGATAATATTACAAATTTTAAAATAACTGATAAGTGACCTATTACACAGTTTTAAAAATTTTTAATAAATATATATTGTGCATGTCTATGACCTTAATAGAGAAACAAAAACAAATGTTTTGTTAATTAATGTTTTTAATAAATAAAATCGTCAATTTATTTCGAAAAAATATTTAAAAAATTAATAGAAATTTTTACAGCTCCATAGAAAAAATAATCGATAAGATAATAGATATGTATGTATATGTATGTAGTTGATAATTAACGATTAATTGTTATATGAATTTATGCTTTAAATAATTCATAGTAATTAAAAATTTTTGTAAATGTATAAGTGTTTAGTCTCAATTTAATGCAATAATACATTGCACTGAAATTATATTAAATATTTATATACCATATTTTATTTTCTAATTTTTTCTTCTTTTTTTTTTCAATTAGAATAATATTTAATATATTAAATTTTTGAAAGCTTTTTCTTTACACAGAAATTACACATAAAATTTTATTTTTTAATTGATTTATTCTGTTTGTAGAAGAATGAATTAAAATTTATCGTCTAATTCTTTATATTTAATATTTTTGTAAAAAAAAATAAAATAAAATAGAAAGATAGCTCAGTAAATGTATTTTGATTAATTTTTCTTAAGAATTTTTTTCAATCAATTTTTTTAAGAACTTGTGCGTACAATTATTGGTTTTTACACTAACAATTTTATATTTTTTAAAGCAAGTATAAGATGAAATAACTCTAGAAGATCCACTTGACTGTATTTTGTATTTTGTATAAACTCTTAGCTACTTTACTGTTTTGTGAAGATTTATGAATAGTCCTTTCTCAAGACATCAATTGTTAATGACTAGAGTCCGTTGTAGTTACATAGAGATTATTCCATCTTCTATGATTCAAGCTGTTATTATTAGATCTACATAACCCTGTACTTCGAGTCCTAGAGAGTCGAGCTTATGTAGTAGGTCAAAAATTACTATAGACCATACCAAAGATGATAGTATCCCTCCCTGAAGACATTCTTTGATGGCTTTGACTGTTATTGATTTCCCTCCCAACTTCAATGTCAATAAATACGCTTAGTACAATACCTTTATATCCATAGTTTTGCCCAACTTATGAACTAGGCTATGGGGAGCAGTTAAATTTAATTTATGTGCTTTATAAGCATTCGAGACTTTTCTATTAGAACGCTGTCTCTAATACATTGATTAACTATTCTCTTCATTGTATTAAGAAGATAGTTATTTGGTTAATTAAAATTTAATTGATAAAAGTTAAATTCCATTATTTATATATTTTGTATATTAAAATTTCATTTTTTATTTTTCAATCTTATTTTTCATTCCAAATTAAATAAGTAAAAAATTCACTACAAATACTTCGTTAGAAAATATATGTATATATATATATATATATATTTAAATGTTATGCATATATAAATATGTAAATGTATATAATATATATATATGTATGTAATAGTATATAAAAACAGCTATTATTTTCAGTACTCAAAAAAATTTTCATATTAAAATTTCATCTTTTTAATTTTTATTCAAACTGCTACGATTATTTTTATTATTATTATTGTTTTTTTTTTTAATATCATTTTCCTATACAATTTTTATTAAAAAGCCAAATAACAAAATCACTCCAAATTTTCGTATTCATTTTAATTTAAATTTATTTTTTAAATACTTAGAAAATGCCTTTCTTTATATTAAATTACTTTGATTTTAAATTATTATTATACACTTTATTACTGTATTATTTCATTTTTAATAGCATAAAATTTTATTCTCTCTTCAATAAATCTCAATTATTTGTTTGTTTTTTTTTCTTCCAGAAAAAAAAATGTTTTTAATTTATTAATTTAATTTAAACTCTAATACAAATATTTGCACATTTTTTTCATTTTTTTAAATTATTTTTTTTTAAATGTTACTATCTTAAAGCTTTAAATTCTTCATGTACAAAATATTACATGTTATTATTTCTTCATTTTTTTAAAATAAAAATAAGCATGAAAATTATATATATATATATATTTTTTTTTTCAATTTAATTCATACAAAAAAAATATAATCGGATTTTTTGTTTTTTTTGTTTTTCAAAAATTGTTTAATGAATATATACTTTTTTTTCCAACTAAAAATAAATATGAAAATAAACTAGAAAAATTTTTTGTTTCTTATTTGAGTACATTAAATTCCAAGTGCAATGCATCATAAGAACAAAAAGAAAAAAATAATTATTAATTACTTTTATGTTTAAGTAAATACGAAAATTATTATATTTTTGATATTTTTAAGTTAGAATTATTTTTTATGCTCATATAATAAAATATAGTATAATATACATATATGAGAGGTTTAGAAGCTAAATCTTCTAAATCCAAAATATTGACTCGGAAATATTTTATAATTATTTGGCAAAAAATATTATATTGATCGATTCTTTTTTTTTTTTAATTTAACAATGTGTTGGAGTTCAAATATTTAAATATTTTTACATAAAAAAAAATAATATAATGAAAAAAATTTTTATATATTATATTTCTTCATTTGTAAATGATAAAATTTAACAATTCACGATAATTTACTTCTGATCTAACTTCTGAACCACCCATCATATAGTAAAATTCTATTTATTCAACTATATAAATATTTCAAAACTTACTATATTTTTTAAAATATCTTTTTATATTTCATTTTATTAATCGTTATGTTTTATATTAACATATTTTTTTTTTTAAAAATTGTTTTGAACACATTATGCATTTTTTTTTTAAATTTTCTTTCTCAATTTCTTAAAAAATTCAAATTCATAAAAAACATAAAAAATACGAAAGATTAAATAAAACTCTTTATAACTTTTGGTTATATATGCTTGGTATAATTCATTTCATTGACCAACAATTTAATAAACATAAGTGTAATATGTACGTTAAATTTCTTATTGAATTTCGTTTCAAAGCCATTTAATAGTTCCTTTTACACCAGTATCTAATATACCAGAGATCTATAGAGGAACATTAGTCACTGACTAATTTTAGATGTTCTAAATGGCTCTGATTTTATCATCTGGGTTTAACATGATTCAAGGCAAAAAGTTATAAAGAGTTGAACTATTAAACAAATTAAATTTTTTAAAAGCAAAAAATAATTTTTTTTTTTTCGGTAAGAAACTATTCATGTTTATATTTCATAGTTCATCAATATAATTGTTCTATTAATAAATTCACTACTTTTTTTTTAAATTTTCTTTTAATCCAAAATAATCCAAAACAAATTACCAAAATTTAAAAACAGAACCGTTCAATTAGAACAATTTTCATACTACACCGATGTTGCGTCAACAGATTCAATTCTTTGAGCATTTTGCTCAGGTTCTTGTTTCTGTTTCTCTTCTTCTTGATTTTTTTGCTGTTGCTGTTGTGGCTGTTGTTGATTATCCTGAAGTAATTCAACTGATAAATTAACAACCTTTGTTTCATCTCCATTTTGTATAGTTAATTTCAAATCACGTAATGAATCAACTAATGTATCAACATCAGTTTCTTTATCAGAATTTTTCCTTTTGGCAAAATGTAAATAACATTTTCCGATTCCTCCTTGAATAAAATAAATAAGTGAAAAAAATAAGAAAGAAAGAAATAAAACCCTAAGTGTTGTCCATTATGTAACCATCACCATGTTATATAAACACAATATATAAAAGAAGAGTCAATTACAATGACTACGAAAACATTTTTAATCTTTACATCTCGTTTTTACAAACAGATAATGTGAAAACATAGTCATTGTAATTAAAACAAAAAAAAATTTTTTTTTACAAATCTCACCTTTCCATGATATATAGATAGGATTACAATTGCGTTTTCTTAATTCAGTTTTCAAATCCTTAACTCGAACACCTCTAGCTATATTTGATACTTTTATGCAATAATCTCTTTTATTACGTTTTTTACGTAAATTTTGTTGTTGATTATTTTGATTCAAATTTCTATTATTTTGGTTCGAATTTCTATTATTTTGGTTCGAATTTCTATTATTTTGGTTAGCATTTTGATTCGTTTCTTTATTTTCACCAGTTTGTTCACCTTCAGACTAATAGAAAAATATATTACACACAAAATATAAAGAATAATGTGTTAGTCTTAAATTGAAATAAAAAAATGTGTATAAAACAAATAACAGCACTAATAAATTAAATTAATGATTGCATTGTACTTATTGAATAAAAAAAAAATCATAATGAAAAACTGTGGAAGAGAACTGGATGACGCAGTTTACTTTTTAAGTACACTGATAATTTTACAATTTTTTTTTAGTATTTTTCTCACGAAAGCATATTTTTTTAAGAGAAAGAGAATCTACAAATTTTTTTAAAAATTTTGAGTCCTACCCTACCCGTAGAGATATCCTTTCGCTGCATTTTTATAAATCACATCACTGATGCAATAAATGGAAAAGTTAGAAATGGTTTTTCAGATTGTGTTTAACTAAAATAGCATAGTGCCACACCCTGTCAAGAGCCTTGAAAATATTACACTACAACTTCCACAGATAAAATGATCACCGACCGAAAAGAACGATACGTGATTATACTACAACAAAAAAAAAAAAAAAAAAATTCAAAACAAAACGGTTTGGTTACTTTATGAAACGAAACTTTAGCAAAAGCAAAAAGTGAGAGAAAGAAGAAAGTAAATAAAAGAAGTGAAGAATAATCTAATATTCATAATATATGAGCCGTTCACAAACCAAATCAATTAAGAAAAAAATAAATACCAAATAAAAGTTTCAGTGAAAAGTTTATGAACTATTCAAAATTGCGATTTAAAAAACAAAAAACTTCACAACTACCTATAGAAATCATTTTTTAATTGAAATTAAAAGAACTTTTTTTTTTTGTTTGTTTTTAAACACCTACCTTTGTCGGTATCCTTCTCTTGTAGAAATATCTTCTTCTGGGTCGTGAGCCATCTCGCTATATTTAAAAAGAATAATCAAATTATAGAAAAAAAAAAAAAACATTTTAACAAAACACAACATACATTATTGTTATTGCCCTGTGATCTTGGACGTTGTCTATATCTATTAAACATACGACGTCTTGGTCTAGGTCGTTGAGGTTTGGCATTTGTTTCAATATCAGTGTCTTCAGATTTTAATACGATTACTTTACCAAGTCTAAAAAGTAAAATAATTCATGTAAATTTGTCAATATACAATTGAATGAGTAAATTTTGTAAAATAAATAAAAATTAACTTACTTTTCTTCATTCTCTTTGATTGTCTGGAGAACTTGGACGATTTTACACCGTCTTTCAGATAAAATTTCCCAAAATATTCCATTTGGACGAGGTAGTTTATTTTCAATACGTATTACTTCAGTCGGTGTTACAATCATATCAACTGGAAAGTCATATTTTTGGAATAAATCCTTTGGAAGACTATCTGTGACCTTTAGAATATATTAAATGAAAATTTAATTGATTCATGTGAGAACACTTAAATCTTATATGTACCTGAATATCATGTACAGTAGTTACAATAATTGTTTCAGGAGTTATTGCTCCAGCATGTGATAATATTGCAAGATCTAAATCAACGAAGCCATTTCCTTTACCAATTCGATAACCGTCTCTAGAGACAATTACCGAACCAACAATGACCATATCAAATTTCTCTTTATTTTCTAGTGCTAAAAAAAATGTTTGATTTTGAAATTTTGAAAAATAAAAAATCACAATTTATAGTAAACGTAAAAAACGTACAAATATCATTACGATTCTCTCTTAAACGTTGAAGTATTCTTTTTTTCGTTTGTTCATCAGCATCTGCAGGGCATTCAACTTTTGTGCAAAGTGCATTCGATTCCCTTAACGGTGTTACATACAAATTTTTACCGTTCGACACCACTTGTAATCTAACGGGATCTTGTGGTCGATCCACGTTGACTTTTACGTTAACTTAAATGAAGTTTAATATTTTTAAATTATTAAACACATCTTTTTAAAATGTCTCAATTATTTTACAGGTTATCACTTTCTTACCTGAATTCTTAAATTCATCGGTATCAACTAATAAGGCTGCTGCCTTATTACTACCAATAAAATCGGGAATTTTATTAAAGATTTGGGTATAACCTGGAGCACATCGACTCTGTTTAATTTTTCTCCATGTTTGAACACGAATTGAGCGCTTTGTAACCACATCCTCACCTGGAGCTAAAATTGAACAAACCATTTTTTGTGCTATTGTACTTTATATGAGAATATATAATTTAATGGAAATAATATGCAATCAATGTGCTTCTCGCATATAAAATTCATATAATATAAAATTAATGATTCAAAAAATAAAATTCTTCATACGATCACCACATTGCTCGGCCATTACGGCATTGAAAAATTCATGAAAAGAGAAAGAAAAAGAACGAGCAGAATATACAAATCACACTGTGAATCATCATACCTACACATAGGGGAACAAAGTAGGCGCGCTACAAGGAATTCTGAATTATTCGTGTTGAAAATGTGTTAAAATTTTATATTTTTAACTAATTTTAAAAAAATCCTAATTCTAGCTAAATTGTAGCTTACTTGTGGATGATGCTTCTTGAACAACTGCACCATTTGTATTTGTGTCACCATGATCCTGTTGCTGGGCCTCCATATCTCTTATTCTGTTCTGGATATAATTTCCCAACAAAAATATACTCAATCTCAACACCAATTTAAAACTTACTTATTTCGTTGTTTTAAATTATTCTTTAATAAAAATGGCTTTTAAATTAAATAAGAATACTTGAACTCGTTCACGTTTTCCCAAAGAACTTTGAATCTCTTCTGACAAAACAAGACGAAGGCAGAAAATTACTGAAACGCGGGAGAACTATACTGTACGAAAAATGTAGTTTCTCGTAGTAGCCATGCGGCATCCGATCGCCATTTTTATATAAGCAAAAGAGTTACCAGGTCAAGTGAATTTATGTTTTATTGGAACAGAGGAAGTGAGATGTGCTCACATCAGTTTTGCTCAGCTCACTTATCTTTGTTTTGAAAATAGGCTTACTTTAAATGCCAAAAAAACATTTAAAAAAATTAAAATACATACTTACGAAACCGCATAATAACCCCAAACAAAAACAGCTGGTTAATGAGGAAGTGATATTTTTCGTAGAGACTTCTATTGTCGAATAGAGAAAATGAGTGCCAAAAAACCGTGATTATCAAGTGAGGAAGTTGAAAATTATAGAATAACAAAAATGGCTGCGTACCACGAGATTTTCATACCTATAGTCTTATGTTTATACCATGTATATTCGTACTGTACGTAAATTTGTAAAGATTTTGTTGAACATGTGAAAAATCATTTGAAAATGTATGTGTTTGCACATTTTTTGACTACAATTTGACGTTTGTTGACTGATTTTCTTCTGGAACAGATTATCAAAGTGATTTTGATTTCTGAATCTAAATTCTAATAAAATTGAAAGGAAAGTAAAGAAAGTACCATTTTGTTATATTTAAACTTTTATTTTAAATTAAAATAATAGATAAAATGTCAGTTGAACGTAATACTCGTGGCATTTCTAGAGTTTTATATAAATTGGAAATTGCAATTTCTGAAGGAAATTATTATGAAGCTCATCAAATGTACAGAACATTGTATTTTCGTTATATTGGACAGAAAAAATATGATGAATGCTTGGATTTGCTATATCGTGGTTCATTTAAATTTTTTAAAGAACAACAGTACGCAAGTGGTGCAGATTTATCACTTTTGATTATTGATACATTAGAAAAAGCAAAAGATACTGTAAACAATGATTTATGGATGTCAAGAATTGGTATATTAATTAGTAAAATGAACCCATCTGTTGTGGAGCGTGAAACATTAATTGTAAGTATTGAAAAGTTGTAATTTGTCTTAAAAATAAATTGTAAATTTGGACACATATTTGAATGAGATTTCAGATTATCGAACACAAATGTGTTTTAATTAATGCAACTGTGTAAATACTGCATTCTTCGTTTCTTTTAAGTTTTTAAATTGAGAAAAATAAGATTGAAAAATTTTTGTATACCTATAAGAAGTCAAAATATATTATTTGTGTAATAATTATAGATAACACTTAAATGGAAAGAACAATATGCTTTTGGTTTTTCACAAAATAATTTGCCAATAAAGAAAAATTTACAATTATTACTTTCTTTATTTTTGTTTGAATTGCTCTTCAAAATTGCAATTAATGGATTAATAGATCGATGGTCGACAATAGCGACTTTTCTTTACTTATTCATTATAATTATATTGTCCTTGAACTTATCAGAAAACATAAATTGTGTAATAATTCTGAGTATTTGAATTTTTTTCCTACATACATACATAGATATAAAATAAAGAGATCAATTTACGTTATTTTTATTTATGACTGATAGTAGAATTAGATTAGATTATGTATACATTAATTCCTTTACTGCAATTTTTAAATAACTTGGAATTACATATGTACATATATTAAAAGCCTGTAAAAGTTTATAAATCTACCCCTAGGCCACGTATATAATATAAAATTTAGTTTTTTCTTTTAAATGCTGCATACATAGTTTTAATTTAATTTTTCATCAACTATGTACATACCTACTTCCTTTTACATTTTCATGCTGCATCCGAAATGTGTTTTTTTCAACGTTGAAAGTTATATTTAGCTAAATAAAAATATGTATCCAAAATCTTTCTTTTATCACACTTTAGAATTTTACGTTAATGTTTTCTTTTTTTTCAAATTTTTATAGAATAGAGCTATTAAATGGAGCGCAAATTTCTCAAAATTAAATTTAGGACATCCAATAATGCATAAATTAATTGCTGAAACATTATGGTCTGAAGGTAATATTGAACAAGCTCGACATCATTATTTATTATCACGTGATGGTATCAGTTGTGGTAAAATGTTGATACAATTAAGTCAAACAAAAGGCTATGGTAATGAAATTGATTTATTTATCGCACAAGTTGTATTACAACAATTATGCTTAAAAGAGACACAAACAGCATTACAAACATTTGAAACATATACAAAATTACATCCAAAAATTGCATGTAATGAACCTCCATTTATAATGCCATTGTTAAATTTTATATTCTTTTTACTAAAAACAGTTGAACAAAAACGTTTAATGTCATTTAAAAAATTATGTGAACTATATAAAGTATCAATTAATCGTGATCCATCATATGAAAAATATTTACAAAAAATTGGTATTTTATTTTTTGGTATTACACCGCCACAACAACAAAATCCTGTTGGTATGGGTGGTTTATTTGGTAATTTATTAAATCGACTAATGCAAGATCTAGAAAATGACGACGATGATGATGGTGATGATGAAAATAATGTGAATAACGAAGAGAGGAATCGACAAAGAAGTGTTAATTCAAATCAGAATATTCTTAATGCTACAGAATTAGACTAGAAAAAAAAAACGCTAACTTTTTAAAATTTTATTTAGCAAAATTTCGTTTCGAAAAAAAAAAAATAGCATAACTAATTTTATTTTTCCAAGCTAAACAATTTAGTAAAAATTTATATTTATGTTTGCAATGAATTGTTATAATTTAGAATTTTCTTTTTTTTTTTTTTTGGTTTTGTATAATGTAGAAAACACTCTTATATTATTTTATTGTACTAAAAACTAAAAGATGATATAAAAATGTTTTATTGAGAATAAATTTCTAAAGAGAAATTGACTTTTATTAAAGAAACATTTCTAAAGCCTTCAACCTAAATCTGTTGTATTAGCCCTGTAACAAAAAAAGCAAGTAGTTCTAAAAATCTGAGGAAATATGGATTATGGAGCGCATCTTTAGGATTCATTAAAACAAACTATAAGAAACACAAAATTTTTATAGGTCGAAGTACAAAAACAACCCTTAATATTCTATTCTAATTCAGTTGCTTGCCATTTTTTAATGTTTTTGTTTTCATATGTGATGTGTGTTTTTTTTCACATAAATTTATGTGAATTATATATTTTTTTAAATTAAATTTTATAATGGAAACAAAATTTAAAAAAAATGTATTCAATTGTAAAAATTGTAAAAGATATGCCTTTTTTCTTCATAAAAGAATTGAACTTTTATTTAATTACTATTAGATATAATATATTACTTCGTATGTAATAATTTATTTTCAAATTTTATCGTATTGCTTGTGACATGTAATGCGATTCAATTATATTTGTATAGTTGACCGCCTGAAAAGAAAAGAAAGGAAAAGAATTTGTTAGTAGAAGTGGTTTTTTGCGTTAAAAAGTTTCACTTACATTACTAATGGGCTGAATCCTATCTCCGGAACTAGTCCCATTTTTGTTGATGTTGTTTTTGTTGCTGGAGCTGCTGATGTTGGTGCTTCTGGCGCTGGTGCTGGTGCTGTTCGACTAAGCGCCTTTTCGGCGCACCGGAAGTAGAAGGGCGTAGATATTTCATTCTAAAGTAATTGTGGTCATGCATTACTTTCCCTCTATCTTGTAATAGTTTACCAACAGCTGATGCAGCATAGAAATGGTCGTGGGCCATCTTTCTTTTGCGATCAAGTAGAGAAGTAGGTGATTTTGGTATCACATCCTCCTCAGTCGCAACTGACAGACGGTTTTCAACATCATCTTCAACATCAGTGTCGCTTACGACATGCTCATAATACTCTTCATCAGAGAAATCCAGATTTCGGAAATCGTAATCTGAATCATCACTTTCAAGTATTTGAGACTCGACCACCTCATCATCATGTATATTTTCAACATGATGTGAGTCTTCTTCAACATTTTGTCGCTTACGACATTCTCAGAATACTCTAGATCAGACAATTTCAGATTTCGGAAATAGTCATCATCTGAATCATCATTTTCAAGTATTCCGGGATCGTCCACAGCTTCTTCATCATGTCTATTTTCAACTACCCCAGGATCGTCCACAGCTTCTTCATCATGTCTATTTTCAACATTTTCCTCTGCTTGTTGGTCGACCTTAGGGCAGAAAGCTGGATGCCTTGGTTTTCCTTGCACCTCAGCAAGAACAATATGTATCATATTGTTACCCGCATTTATGTCTCTGTTCCACATCGTTTTGCAATTCAAACATTCAGCAAAACGATGTGGTGATTCAGAAACTTTAAGCCTGTGGAAACACTTTGAGCAGGTTACAGTTGTACCATACTCATCTACCATGAACACATCGGCATTCTTATTCCTTTTCAGGGCTTCGAAAAAGCCTTTGTTGGCTATGCGAACGTAACCACGAATATGTTTTTCAATTTTCTGGTTACCATATCCGATCAAGGTTCTTGTGCCTGGTTCATACGGTTGACAAATATAACCTGCGATTTTGTCTAGTGTCCGGCGAGTTCTGATATATTTATCGAACTTCAGCCTGGTCACTTTCGCGTTACAGTGTAATCTTTGCATTTCAGCAAAGTATTCCAACCGTACTCTTATATAATTATGCCAATCGTCTGACTTGGGGGACTGCTCTTTCGAATCTTCAATAAATTTCTTATAAATAGGTTCTTTTTTTACGAACTTTTCTAATTTATTGTCACGACTTTCCTCCCCAATCATTTTTCGAAGAACTTCATTTTCCAGAAGAGAATTCTTATAATGGCGCTGTCCTCTTGGGAGGACATTTGCGGTGTTTCTATTGAAAACAGGTTTATTGTTATTTATAGAAACCATACCGAATAAACATTTTAGGCCAGGGTCTATTCCAACTGTTTTGGAATACTTTTTATCTTTAAGCGTTTTTTCAGCTTTTTTTAATTGCATTGCACGGGCTTCACTACATTCAAGGTCTTGCCTCTTTGGACGTTCGAACAATATCGAGACGTCTACACCGTTCGTTGAGAAAGACCTGAATGTCATATCTTTACGTCCAAACTTATCAATATTGAAGCACTTTTTCCAATATTCTTTCAATTGGTCTTTGTTCACATTTTTTGGAACTGGGTAACCGAGATTTGAAAGTAGCTCTCTAAAACCCGTGTTCGTGAACAAAACATGTTTTCTTCCATACTTATACATAGGAATAACATGAAAAGACTTTTTCTTTTGGTGGTACATGAATTTCTGCAATTTCTGCAAAAATTCAATGTACTTCCACCATTTCATTCGCACATGATCTTTTTTAAAAGATAAAGTTGAAAGAAGTCCAAAGTCTGCGCGAAAGTTATCAAGAGTTACCAAACATACCTCATTCAGGACATTAGCGCTACCCTCAAAGAGGCGTTTCATTATTTCAGAAACATTATCATTTGCTACTCTTTTCATTAGTTTTTTTTCTTCTCCAGTAACAAATTCTGGGATTTGTGCTTCCAATACTGTAAAGAAATAATACCTGACCCTATAATACATATGGGTCGTAATATTCGTTCTTAAATTTCGTGTGAATTCCCTAACCGATTCTTGTATGACTGCACTACGGAATCTGCAATCATACTTTGGCAAACCGATCTCAGTTCTTAAATCGTTATAAGAATCGAAATTAATTTCCTTGAGATCTGCATCTTTTCTGCAATGCGTTTTCAAATTATAAAAAAATGGCAACAAATTAGGATCTTTTTCTTTATTTGAAAAAATACCTGGCTGTTCATTTATAACATAGTACAAAGAATTCGAAACCTCGATCATCACATTTGATACGAGGTGTACGGCATCTTGTATGTTGTTGTAAATCAAATCTAGAGTAGGCAACTCTTCTATTGCCCTCGCTGTTCTGATTACATCAATTTCTTCTTCAGAAAGCCTACCAAAATCTTTGACAAATTTTCGAAACCCACATTTAATAGTTATGGTTTCCATATTATTGTCTTCATTCGCTCTAATAGGACTTCTTCTTTCACGTTCTTTCTTACGTTTTTCAGTAATATTCTTTGAACGTTTTCCACTACTATTCTTTGAACGAGTAGTACTTTTTGCAGTACCAGCTATTGTATTTGTATATATTTCAGTACCGGCAAGAAGTTGTGTTTCAGCAAGTATAGGTTCTAGGTTAATCGACCTTTGTAAATCTATACTTAATCTTTGTGAAACATCTTTTCTCATACGTATAAAATAATCGTTATCTCTGTTACGAATTTGTAAATGATCACGTATGTCAGTAGGAATATTACTTCTACCTTCTTGCAATACAGCATTAATATCTCTAGCATTTTCTAATGCCCATAAGCCACAATTGTGACCATCTTTTTGCTGAGCAATAGAAACATCATTAATGCTAACATTAGCCTTTTGCAAGACTTCACGAATATCATGTGGAACATTATTACCTAACGAGTCCACATAGTATCCGTCATATTGCCCATTTTGACAAGAGATGACTAACGTAACCCAATGACTATTATTTAAATTAACAATAAAAGTCAATGGCCGTTTTTCACCTCTTCGTGCTACGTTATTCTTAAACTGTAGCAATTGATTATTAATATGTTGAAGTGATCCTACCACTTCGAACAATGTATTAGCTTCATCAGTGCCATAGCCATATTCAATTCTTGCAATATCAGCTATGTCATGCTGTTGAAGCCAATAACTATAATCATGTTTTTCGGTAGCAGACTCTAACGCACATGTCTCAGTACCAGCCGTTGCTTTATTAGTACTTCTTTCAGTACTAACTTTTGAACGAGTAGTACGTTTTGCAGTACTATCTTCAGCACCATTGGACATAAACAAAAATTTAGAAAAAATACACAAAATAAATTTTAAGGAGAAAACGCACACACATATTTCAATTTTTCATTTAATTTTTTTTTTCACTTTTTATTTAATTTCATTTTCATATACATATTTCAATTTTATATTTTAATTTTAAATTCACTTTTTATTTATTAACATTATAAACAAAACAAGATGAGGGAGAAAAGCACAATTTTATTTCATTAAAATTTTATTTTTAATCTTAATTATGATTTTAATTGAAAAACAAAAATACCGAATCTTATTTTATGTTTTTAAATTTATTTTTCCTTTATACCAAAATATTTCCTTCTAAATCTGAATAAATTCTAAGTTTCTTTGCTTTTTTTTATAATATTAAAAAAAATTTTCAAACTATATTTTTCTAATCTCTTCGTATTTAATTTTTTTTCTTTTTCATCAAACTTTTTACAGCCAAAATAAACAAGAACAAAAAAAAAATTAAAGCACTGAAAATTTTCGTTTTATTAAATATACTTTGTTTTTTTACTTTCAAAAAAAATGTGTAATTTTTACATCACCATCATTTTTATTATATTTTTAATATAAAAAAATACTTATAAACAATTCATTGGTGCTTCCTCATAATTTTAGCATAACCACTTCGAATTAATGCGATTCAATTATATTTATATAGTCCACAACCATTTTTTAATTTTTCAAATTTTATTATTATTTTTTATTTTATTTTTCAGTTCACTATCACTATTTATTTGAATTCCATGACTATTTTAAAACTTTAACAATAAATATTTTTCTCAAATTGAATTATGAAAATTTTGATTTGTTTTAATTTAAAAATTTATTATAATCCATAGAATGAACGTGATCTGAATATGATATATGTATATGATCATAAATAGCAAAATGTATCTTTTAATTTTCATTATTAAGCGAACGCAACGAAATACTCAACTCAACTGTTTATTAAATATTGTACATTTTGATATTACATATATAATGTTTTATACTATTATATTCTATTTTTTAAATTTTTCTTCCACACATTCACTATTTCACACAAATTTCTGGAATTTTATTAATTTGAGTTTGAGCCGAATATGTAATTTAATTGCAAATCGAAAAGTCCTTAATAATTTTCTTTCAAAAAAAAATATACTATAAATCATTAAAATTTAGCTTTGAACAAAATCAAAGATGGCTATTGGCTACGCCTGAGTTAGCGTCAGTACGCGCTTCCACTACATTTACACACAAATTTGTAATTGTTTTTATTTTTTGATATCACGTTCTCATTCAACAAAAATTAATTTCATAACTTTACGAAGCAAACAATATTTCTTTATTCACAATTTAGAATTAAAAAATAATGTAATAATTCTCCTCCTCGAATAGCTACTCGGACGAAGGCATAACCGACACACAATCCCATAGACAGTTGAATAAAAAAAATTTAAAAAATTACATTTTCACCTTTGATAAAAAGTGAGGTTAGATCAGATCTCCATTGAAATACTTTTTCGAAGAAGTGAGGTTCGGACTACCTTCGGTAATTTACAATATTTTCTATTGAAATTCTTAATTGATCCTATATTTGTTTTCACGAAATAAAACAGACAAGTAAATAAAATTGCCTATAAATTAAAATGCCTTTTGAAACTGAAAATAGTGGAGAAGAAAAGTGACAAGTAATATTGATTTCAACATATTCTTGCTTCATGTAAGTAAACATGTGTTATACCTATTGTTTTCTTTTTCAATTTACTTTTAATTACAAATTAAAAAGTTTTAAAAGTAACGATTTATTATTTAAGACAAAAAAATCCCTGACAATTCCTTTTTTCAGAAAATCTTTATCTATCTGGAAAATTTTATTTTATTCCGTTTCGTCGCGTTTCGATGATAGTACCTAATTTTGACAGTTGAATAATTATTGAGAAATCTAGCTAGACATTAAATGTCAATTATTAATATATGTGTTCTAGCCAAAAGTAAAATTTTCAATAAGGTTTATCAATTGCCGTTGTTTTAATGCGATTCAATTATATTTGTATAGTTGACCGCTTGAAAAGAAAAGAAAGGAAAAGAATTTGTTAGTAGAAGTGGTTTTTTGCGTTAAATTAAAATGCCTTTTGAAACTGAAAATAGTGAAGAAGAAAATCATTCAAACAAATTAGTGACAGTGGATGGCACCACTGCGAATGCGAATCAAAAAGAAAAAAGTGTAGAAATTTCAGTAGCAGCACAAACAAAATCAATTACTACTGCTTCCACTTCTACTGCTATTGACATTGATGATATTTTTACTAATGCACCAGTTCGAGAGGAGCGAACATGCTGGATATGTTTTGCATCAGATGAAGAAGATAAGTTAGCTGCGTGGATTCAACCTTGTAAATGTCGTGGTACAACAAAGTGGGTACATGAGAATTGTTTGTATCGTTGGGTGGATGAAAAACAAAAAGGCAATGCATTACGTAGTGTTAGTTGTCAGCAATGTCAAACTGAATATATCATAATTTTTCCACAAATGGGAAGATTTGCTAATATTTTAGAAAGTTTTGATAATATGATAAAGCGTCTAAGTCCATTTTTAGCAGCTGGTGTTATTGTTGGTTCTTTGTATTGGACAGCTGTTACATACGGTGCAGTGACTGTGCTTCAAGTAAGTATGATAATATAAAATATCTGCAACAAGTACCTATATATTCTAAATTTTATATTTAGGTTGTTGGTCATAAGAAAGGTCTTACGCTTATGGAGAACGGTGATCCATTGGTACTTTTGATTGGATTACCAGCAATACCTGTTGGTTTAGTATTGGGTAGAATGATACGTTGGGAAGAAGCAGTTATACGCCTGATTCGAAATCGTCGAAATGTAGTTCGAAAATTTCCACTAAGAAGTCTTATTATTTCTTATCCGTATGTTGAACCTTTATTTACCTTTTGAGTTCAAGCATAAATTGTATCTTATTTTTCAGTGATGAAGAGGAACATGGTAATCAAAATCAACAAAATCAGGATATGCCACCTGCTCCACCACAACAACCAAGTTTTTCAGATCCAATATCAGCAACACGAGTATTTTGTGGTGCACTCCTATTGCCAACAATATCATCAATTGTTGGCAAAATATTTTTTGATTCAATAGAAAATACGTTGCATAAAACATTGCTTGGCGGTTTAGTTTTTATTTCTATGAAAGGAATATTAAAAATTTATTTGAGACAGCAACAATATAGTCGTAAAAAAGAAAGGAAAATTATTGATTATACTCATGCTGTTCATGCTAACAATAATAATAACGGTGATCATACTGCTTAAAAGTTTTTCGCTTTGTATTTTTTTTTGTTTTAATGTGAAGAAGGAAGAAAAAATTTTTGTATAATATACAAATTTAGTAATTTTTAAAAACACTATAAATAATAATTAATTTTACTTAAAATTTTATATAACAAAAAAAAAAAGTAATATATATATGATCGGTTTTGTTTATGTGGTGTATAAGGAAGATAACAAGATAACCCTTCCAATAGTCAAGGTGCTTTATTCTTGGAAATGTTTGTTACTAAATTAGATACGGAAAGAAATTTTATTCAAGTTGATTTTCAATACGGAATAAATATTAAAATATTGATCGAAAAGACCGAAATGAAATACTGTGTAAGTTTTAATTGAAAGAAAATGTATATAAAAGCATACAAAAAAAAAAGAGATAAATTTGTATATGGCATTTTAAAAATATATATGTATATTGAATTGTGAATACAAATTTGTATATACTACCAAATGAAATAAAAATTTTCGAAGAAAATGTATAATTTTCATGTGCACATAGAAAAAATCTAAGTTTACTGGAATACACTTTTTAATTATGAAATCAGTTTTATCTTGCACTTTTTGAAGGCTTGACTTTATAAGTAAAGTGAGAAAATGATTAAATACTATTTATGTAAGTTATTTATTTTCAAAGTGGTACCTATAAATCCACTGTTTTATTTTGAGATATTTTAAGTATTTTATTCCAGTTTTCTTAATATTCCCATGTTACATTTTAATTTTCTGGTTTTGAGGCATAATAATTTATAATATTGTGAGCAATTGAAAGGATATGCCAATGTTTATCAGAAATTTATTTCAAATTATTTTACACCACAAGTGACCCTGGGGACTCGCCATCGGATTGAACCTCACTTTTTAACAAAGGTGAAAATGTGATTTTTTTTTATTTTTATCATTTTTTTTATATGAACTATCAAGTGACGTTTTTTCCTTTGTATTCCGGTTGTGCCCTTTGCTCGAGTAACGAGGGAAATTATTATATTATTTTTTAATTATAAATTCTAAAGTTCACTATTGTGTGTGAATAAGGAAATATGTCTTTCGTAAAGTTAAAAATTAATTTTTGTTGAAAAAAAAAAAACAATTAAAAATTTGTGTGTAAAAGTAAATGTAGTGGAAGAAGCAGGTAAATTCATAGCATGGCGTACTGACGCTAACTCTGATTTTGTTCAACGCTAATTTTTAATGATGATTTTTTTAAGAAACAATTTTCGATCTGCAATTAAATTACATATTTGGCTCAAACTCAAATTAATAAAATTCCAGTTACTGTTCAGACATGTGTAAGTCCAGTCCAACAGTTGCATACCATCAAAATCAAAATAAACCGCACAAAGAAATCCAAGCCAATCACCAACATCAGGTAAAATAATTAATCGAAA
Organism: Bombylius discolor; assembly: GCA_939192795.1. Taxonomy (NCBI): domain Eukaryota; kingdom Metazoa; phylum Arthropoda; class Insecta; order Diptera; family Bombyliidae; genus Bombylius; species Bombylius discolor. Next base: position 41,515,228 of record OW584241.1, read on the forward strand.
TGTATCACAGGTTATAATCCGTTAAAGGATTTGAATTTGAAACTGATCCAAAAGCAATTGAAACAGAGGTTTTTAATTACAAATTAATAATTTTAATAATACGATTCATTTTTTTGTCTTTTTAAGGTAAAACAATTATCATTGCATTATATGGGCTATTAATAGCATATTCACGTATTTATTTAGTAATGGAATATGCTGAAGGTGGTTCATTATATAGTTTTTTACATGGTAGTGCAAAACCATTAATACATCGTGATTTAAAACCATTAAATTTATTTAATCAGGAACCAGAATTATCAAATCAAAATATTAATACAGATGTTACAGAACGTTTAATAATTCGAAGTGACTATGCTGGTTAAACCAAGGAAATTTAAAAGGAAGCACCAATGAATACTTTCCGATGGTGTGTTCTGCAGGAGGAGGCTAAGATTTTCCATCTTTTACTTCTCTGCAGTTGCACGAACATCGAGGGTGAGGTGTTTCCTTGTTTCCAAAACAAAGTGGGACTAGTTCCGGTGGCGGATTCAGCCCATTAGTGACCTTGTGTCAAAATAAAAAAAGAATTTATATGTAATGTCATTGTAATTAAAGATAATTTTTTTGTTTATTTGTTCAAATATATGCCTATATTTTGTAAAAAAAATTTAGTTGTCTAATGCACTTAAACGTGGAATGTTCGAATCACTACTTAGATACTCTGATTTTTCATTACGTCCTTGTTGCGATTGTTTAATTTCTTGTTGTTGTTGTTGTTGTTTATTTCCATCACATGAAAAACTACTATCATCACTTGTTTCGGTTACTGTTGTTAAACTCGAATCATTCAGACAACTACTTTGATCTTCATTTGATACACTTGAATTTGGTGTTATATTTGAATCATTACTTAAACAACAACTACTACTACTGGTTGTGCTATTTGTGATATCATTAAAGTCATAAGTATCACCTGCAACACCATTGTCATTACATATTACTTCCTCGTCAATTATATCCATATCATTGTTTTCATCACCATCATCATCATCATTATAATTAACACCTTCACCATTTAGAACACTTAAATGTGGTAAAATATAATTATCATCATCTACCTCATTGTCATGATATTGTAAAACACTTAACATTGGTATATCTTTAATATTACTTTTCATCTCATCATCGATATTAGTTTCATAATTTTCATTATTATGTGAATGATGATTTTCACCCGTTTCTTTCGTTGTATCTACTTTCATTACTCCCTCTCCAAAAACATTCATAATTACTTGTGGTAATTTTGAAGATGCCGATAATGGAAATTCAAATAATTGTTTATGCGTGTCATTATCGTTATTTGTAGTTGAACATACTAGTTCTGATAAAATTGGCATATTATTTTCACTGACTGTTGTTATTGTATTATTCTCTTGAATATTTTTTGAAGAAAATTTTATAAAATCACTTTCTTGTACTGTTGGAACTATTACTGATCCAGTCATAATAATCGTCATATTGTTAGTTGTATTACTTGTTAATTTCTTATCATCGAATATTACTTTTTGATAAAAATCTTTATTATTCATATTGCTTGACATTTGTGCATTTTCTAATAGAGTTTCCGTTCCAGGATAATCTGTACCATCTAAAATTTTTTCAACATCATTTATATCTTCAGGTAATAATGGTAAAGTAATATCAATTTTTGCTGCTGGACCTTTTAATGGTCTTTCTGGTGGTGGTTCTAAAAAAGATTAACAAAATTTTACAAAAATGTGATTTACAAGGAATATACGACGGAGACTTACCATTTAAAAAATTCAATGCAACAAAATCAGCAGCACGAAATAATTCTGCTTCTATTAATAATTCCAATAAATTACCAACTGTTGGTCGTTTTTTACCTGATGTACCCCATTCTTCGAATAAAATTTCTGTTGACATGCGATTCTGTTTTATACTAGCATTTTCTATTAAACGAACATGATCATTATTATACTTTTTTAAATTATCATCTATTTGTATTTCACCAGTTGTTGATGATATATTTCGTGGAATAATTCTCATTAATTTTTTCCATGAATTTGTTTGCTCTAAAATTTGTCCTAATTTAAATATATCTGCTGATGTTATATGACGGATTTCTGTGTCTCGTTTATACATTTTCTTTATTTCCTCCTGTATTTTTAATTCTTGATTGATGATTCTTGAATGGATACTTATTTTTATTGCAAACTATAGAAAAACAAGAAAAAACAAAAAACTCACACACAGCACAACACAAACCACTGGCTCACCCATAGCCTTATATACCTAGTTCACCAACATATGCTCTTAAATTCATACATAAAAGAGGCCAGTGGCAGTAAATGTGTCTATGGGCATGTTCGACATTCGACAACTGAAAAAAAAACTTTTCGGTGATATTTGTAGGGATATTTTGCATAAGTGTTACCAAATATAATACAACGCAAACTGTGCTATATATTTTTTTTGGTGCCACATAGGAATGATTATCATATTTCTTAATATCGAAGAGAAACGGTGTTTTCAAAAATGCAGTGATGCTTCTATATACGAGTTTATACGGTAAAAAATAATTCGAATTAAATACGAATTTTGGATTAAATTGGGAGTACGGTATAAACGGGTAAAATTTGGAATTGGGATTAAAATAATACATGAAGACGTTGATACACGTATAGTATATATGTTTTCCTTCTTTCTTCTTCACTTTACAATTCTCACCATAAAAATTAGAATCCACCATATTGAATTTTACGCTACACATACATACACAAAAATTTGGATTAAACCCAAATAAATTGGGTTTAAACCAAAATCCGAATTATTGAGTTTATACTACATGAAATTGGGAGTAAACCAAAATCCGAATTAAAAGTGGATTACGTGTAAACTCTTAATATGATACACAATTCAGCTTTAAACTTTTATATCCCTACAGTATCACTGCATTTTCGAAAACACGAAATTGTTGATTGCGAAGATAAAATATTTTTTAAATAGAAGCAAAAACGTTTTTTGTGGAATATTTTTTTAAAAGCACTTTTTCAAAAGAAAATAAGAAGAAGTAAGACTTTTCCTTCTCATTTCATTATGGGTTATGTGAATAACAGTTTTATTCAGCACAAAGTGCTTACAAAATAAAAACCTTTGAACCTATCTTAAAAATATACCAGGAAAGGTATAATTAGAATTTCCTTTGAGGACATTGTACAATAAATTACCATAAACTGTAAGCGCAATATTACCTTTGAGCATGAACACATTAGGTTGTTGTTACAACGACGCAAACCGGTTATAAAACCTGTTTTTACAACTGCTCAAACTACATCTGAAGGTGGCACGACCAGTTGTAACGAGAGTATGAGTGTATTATAACCGTGAAGCTGAAATTATTTTGGATGATTTCTTACTATACTAAGTTGGAAAAAATTATACCCTTATGTTACAACCATCGCAACAATAACCGCTTTAACCACCAAGTGTGCAAAGGGTGTTTGGAAATAATGTAGATAAAAAACAGCACTTATTTTAAATTTTGGAATTAGCGGTCAAAGCGAAAAATATCAGAAAAAGTTGGTCTTTTGATAAATTTCAAAAATAACTTTGACCGTAGTAAAAGGATTTTTATTATTTCAAATTTTTTAAATATCATATAATAGTATAGTCCCACTGGAATATAATTGTTAAAAGATAAGAAAATTTTATTTACAAGTTTATGAATATAATAATATAATATTTTTAGATATATTTTTGTAGATTTGAAATCTTGGAACAATAAAAGAAAGAATATAGGAAAATCACTGACCTACAAATTTTTTTATTTACGTTCATCATCATTAATGAAAAAAGTGTTTTTAAAATTCTATATTAGTTTTTTAAAAATAAGTATATAAATACATATATTATAAGCATATTGTATGTACATACTTATGTATTTTTGTACCTATACCTAAATAATACATATACATATATAGATTTACATTAAAATTTATTAATTGATCAATTTTTTCTGCCAATTTTAGGAGGCAGTATGGTTTATGAATTGAACTGAATACGACAACAACGACGTGCTTAAATTTTAGTGTTTAAAAACTAATATATAATTTCAAAATTATATTTTCGTGTGAATTTATAACTTACATACTTTAAATTTTAGTAGAAATTAAAAAAAAAAATTAGTTTTAATAATTATTGAAAAAATGTTTAAAGTCTCACAAGATATTCAATTAAATTCGAATACGCCAAATCAGTTAAGCAATATCAGACCTTCAAATAATGGTTTGTATTCAAAATATCTTTAATTTTTTTTTTGTACATTAAATACTTTAATAATTTAAAAATCGTGTTCCAGTTTAGCTATACTTAAATATACATAAATATGTATTTAAAACTATATAAAATGATTTTATGGAAACATCCGCTCTTTAAAAAAATTAAAGATTTAGCTCAAGTTTATAGAATAAGATTTGAATTATAAATATTGATCAGTTAGAAATTATTCATAAATTTTTAAGTACTGATGGCGTAAGCTTAATATTTTTGTTTTTTCATTTTGGATGCTAAAAATAAACATTTGCGTAATATTTTATTTAAGTTTATTTTTGTATTTAAAATTATTCATAATTTATTTATAGGAAATTTTGTTTCGTTGTCCAGTTAAATAAATTTGTACCTATATACATACATATGTAGATATATTACACCTGTTAGAAAAGTATATAAAAATGAAACATCTCAAAAACTTTGATTTTTGTTCATGATGACTTTATTTAATAAACATTTTAAACATGTGAGAAAATGATATATGTACAATATATAATTTTTGAAATGATGACAAAAACGTACAGAATCAAAATTTGTCACCAACAGACCGAACACTTGTAAAATATTTATTTCATGTTTATTATTTTTTTTTAGGAAGCTCTAGAATAAATAAGACTAATCAAATATTTATAACATCATCATCACCAGAATTAGCTGATATTAAAATTAAATTTTTTTTTGTCCTTTTTATTAAATCAAGTTAAATGGAGCGGTACTGGTTTACAACATATTACATTAAATTCAAAAAATGAATTTACTATTGATGCATCAAATGCCGGCGATAATATAATGTTTGTTGGAATTTATGGACCACAAGGACAATGTGAAGAAGTATCAATTAGACATATGGGAAATCATATTTATAAAATTTGTTATCAGATTAAAGATCCTGGAATGTATGTAATTGTTGCTAAATGGGGTGAAGATCATATACCAGGTTCACCATTTAATTTAATTGCATGAAGAAGACAAAGTCCTGATAGTCGAATCACTTTTCATTGCCGAAATCACTATCGTTGTCGCCACCACTTTTTTGTTTAGTATGATGATAGTCGTGTACAATGACAACGAAACGACAATTTAGTCGTTTTTGTTCGAGCATCGAAAAATATGTGACATATTTCAAAACTCTATTGAATTTTTCCGTATATTTTTTCCCTTTGGCCACTTTTGAATATTTTTCTAATATTTTCATTTAAATTTTAAAATTTATTTTATTTGTAATTTTTATCCTGTAAATAATCAAATTATTAATATAATTTTATATTCACATGACACCGACTATGAGCATAAGGATAATAGTTTTAGATGTCACAGTTCAAATACACAAAGTATATTTTTAGTTTGATTTTGTAAAAGTGTGAAGAAATTTATATTTAAACTTTTCGATTAGTGTAAACATTTTATTGTTATAGTTATAGTTATAGTTATAGATTATAGTTATATTAATAAATTATGAAAATTTAAATACCATAGTGCAATATTTATAACTAATTTAGTTTGTTAACATGAGAAACTACCTTTAATATTGAAAAATGAATTAATTTCATAAAAAGCTCTGTAAAATAATGTTAAATGTTTTTTGTGATAATAAAATAGGAATATAATTTCATGAAAATAGTATATTTTGTTTTAGACGAATTATTTTAATTTTAATTGATTAAAACTGAATAACTATGCTTTACTACAGGTGTCGAATATTTAATTCAAGTTCTAAAGCAATTCTATTTCATTATGTCAAAAGTAAATAACAATTGAAATATTGGCTACGTTTCAATATTTATCATGTTGCACAGTCTTTCCACACCACTTTACTGAAACATCAATAAACAGAATCTGCAACCAAGGTGGATTCAAGATTCACCATATGGCATGGTGCTCAACAATGTTGAATTATGAAACGCAGCAATTTTATATTTTATTTTACTTTTTTTTGTTGTTGACGCAATAATTTATATACTTTTTTTTTTTTTTTTTGGAACATTAAATCACAGAGTCTTTATGAAACAATTTATGATTAAGCAATAATAATTTTGTGTATTTTCTTCTATTTTTTAATAATTCTTAGACTGTCTTTATAAGTCGATAATAAAATTAAAAAATTGTGCAAGTCTACATGATTTTTTTTCCAAAGACGTGTATTTGATTTTAAAAAATTTGAAGGCAATAATCGAATTTCAAAATTTAAAAATCTCTATCAGTTTAAAATGTTTCAATAAAGTGTTTTAAATTTTTTTTTTTAATTCATCAGAAAAATATCCAAGAATATTTGAGTAAAATGCGAAAAATCGAAAATGTTCAATAATTATTGTAATTTTTACTGAATAATAATGCACAAAGTAAAACAGTATATCGACAATTAAGAATTGATACCTCGTAAGTTATTAATTAATGTATAATTTTTAATTATCGATACTTCGACTTATGAAATAATTTTATTATCGACTGTAGAATATTTCATAAATATTAGTGAATAATTATATAAAAATTCTATAATCTTTACACTTAATTTCTAATGGTTATTCTTATTTTCTCATATAATTGTTTATTTTAATTATGATTTTGCCTTAATTTATTTGGATCATGATAATGTGAAGATATCATTGATGGATGTTGTGGAGGTGGAAAACATCTAACATGTTCAACATTTGATCCTTCACATTCACCATTTTTTAAATATTTATTTAATATTGCAAAAATTTGTGAGTTTAATACTTGAAATCTTCGAATACGATCAACCATGCGTTTGAGTTTCTATAAAAAAAAAAGAAAAAAAAAAAAAAGAGTAGAAACTAGTAAACTAAGAACCAATGAATAAATAAATTTTCAACACTTTTGACGAATAATTCATTTTCTTTTATGATTGAATAACAATAATCTACTTACAATTCCCTTAACATCCTCATCTTTTCCATCAACTCTTTGAACTCGCAATATATGATAACAAAAATCTAATGCTTCGAAACGTCGTTGTTGTGACAATAAAACAATCATTGTACAACCAGCCCAATTTAAACCTTCTCCAAATAGCTCTTCAATTGTATATTCAGTACCTTTAACTGGTATACAATATACAAATTGCAGTGCTGACCATAGTCTATGAAATTCTGAACATTCATCGATATGCATAACACCGTTAGCTGGTGGTGGTCCAATCCATATTGGATCATCTAAATAACTTTTAATACGTCCCAATATTACTTCAAATATACTTAAACCACAACATAAACGTTCTCTTGTTAATAGATCACCTTCACGTGCAATCATTGCTTGCTAAAGAAAAATATTGAAATTAGAATTTTTGACAAAAGTAAATTGAAAAATAAACTACAAATCATACCTTCGCTGTTCCAATTTTCTCAACATTTGAAACGATTTGTAAATTAGAAAATTGTGCTTCAAGACGTTTTTGTTTAGCTTCAGGTTTTTCATTATCTGCGGTAAAAAGTATTTGTAAAAATTTCTATTTTTTTTTTAGACAGTACATTTAAAAGTTTTCAATTTGATTGATTAGTTTTACCTTTACAATACGGTCGAGGAAAGATATTTTGAAATAGTGCTGCATGCAATAAATCACAAACTTCTTCTTGTGATAAAGCCTGCTCAATTAACAAACAGAATATAATACAATTTCCAAGTTCTCTAAATAATTGAAATAATTCTGTTTTGGCATCAGGATATTGCACAATATCAGTTAAATGAGCTTGATAGTAGCTTAGAACACCAGGGGAACCATATTCACATCGTGGAAGTTTGCATGACTGTAAAAACAATCACATTGAAAAAATAAAAAAAATAAATAGATATAAAAAAAAACGTTTTAAGTCGACTTGCCACTGGAATCGGGTCAAATGTGTGTGAATTGACCTTTAAGTTGACCCTAAGCAATAAAATAAAAATTTAAACTACAAGATCATGTACCTTTGGCATTGCTCCCATTAATGTTTTTGTAAATTGTAATAAATTTCCTTGTATTAAAGGTTTCACAATATCTTTCAAAATAATATCCATAACAACTGCAATTCCTTGATATCCTAAAAGCCGACACATTGCATGAAAATGTGGTGCACCAACAAATCCAGTATATTGTCCATATTGTGTTGAATATGCTGCATTTAATGGTTTTGATCCCCATAAATAATAATGTGACATTTGAGAAGGTTTTTCTCGTTGTATTGGCTGTGAAAATGACAAATTTACTTTACTTCGAACAAATCTAAAAAACAAATAATAAATTTAGGGAGTTTTTTAAAATTCTTATTTATTTTTAATAAAATATTTTACCGATTTGTTGCTGCATTATAACAGTAATTCGATAAGAAATCATAATTCAATTCAACAAAGACATGAAGTGTTATTCTACCATATGGTGCCAATACATTATGATTTGCTTCTTTAATCATTGTATCAAAATTGTCAAGAGCAAGCCATTTGAACAAAAGTTTATGACAAATACGATTAACTTGAATTAATCCTTCCAGTTCCACAATTCCTGTTATATCATTTGCTTCAAAACGACTTATTGCTAATTCGATACTTTTATGCATATTTGCATTGATTCTTTGTGTTATTAATTTATTTAAATCAATTGAACGTCCTTTGGCGAAGAAAAAAAAAGGGAAATTTTAAGTAAATTTATACAATATTCATCTAGAATTCATTTTACCCAGTAATTGAACATGTCGTTGTTTCAATAAGGTTTCATATCTATTATTTCTTGGATACGATTGAAAGTTAAAACCTAAAACTTCACATTCCAATCGAAATCTTTTGTCTAAGAAAATACTATAGAAAAAAAAATTTTTACTTTAAATAAAAATACGTTTTTTTTTTAAAGTTCTATCTTACCTTCCAGCTAATTGTTTATAATGTGCAAAAATTTGTTCACTCAATTTATAAACGAATTGATCAAAACACAAATTCACTTCAGCTTCAACTTCATCATATAAAAATTGCTTACGAAATACTGTTAACGCATAATGAGCTGAATCATTGTACAAATCAAGTGGATATAAAACAAATTCCATCATTGACGGTTCTTTTGTTTGCAATATATGATCAGTTAAAATCCAAGGCATTGACATTTCAATTGGAAATTGTATACGTTTTTCCATTGTAATTAAATCATTACATTCTTCATTATGTTGATGACGTACCAAACATTTTTGAACTTTACGTCCCATTGTCATTTCTAAATAAAATTCACGATACCAAAGTTGTGATAGATCACAACATTTTTGTAATGTTTCACTAAAGTTTAATATATATGTCCAATAAAATGATGTTTTATGAAATTGATCAATTTGCATTAAACAATTTCCATCGATATCTTTTCGTAATGTTCGTTTACCACCACTTTTATCAGCAATTAATGATTCTAACATTGTTCGTACCATATAAAGTTGAGTTGATGATGGACCAACATTTAAACGTGGTACATGAATTTTAAAACCACCATCTGGATCTTTTTTACCTTTTAATACTGGATCATCAGATGGTTCAGAACCTTTTTGCCAATCAGCACATGTTTCACGTACAGATACAATTATACTACGTATTAAATCTTTTTTATTTTTGATTGCTTTACGTAAAGGTTCTCTTAATATAAGTTGAACGAAATCTTGTAATTCAGCATAAATACTACGACGTATAGCTTCACATAAAACAGTTTCAATTTTTGCCATCAATACTTGAAGACCTTTTATCATAGCAATAACTTCAATTAATGCAAATTTTTCTTCTGATGTATAATTATAACGTGTTGCACGTTCATATTCTTCTGCTTCAACGGGGCATTCTTTATTTTGATGATGATCAGTTGGATGTAATAATTTCCATGAATATAGCTCAGTAACAACACTACTCCATTCTGATAGCAATTGTAAACCTCTCAAAGCTAAATCAGCTGTTGCACGATTTTCTGCATCTGTTGGATTCTCTTTAACTGTTGTTGTTACTTCATTTGTATAACGTGCTAATTCTGAAATATATTTAACATGATCTTCACGTATTTGTGGTAAATGTACCATTAAATCAGCTTGTGGACTAATTGCATTTGAACTGGATAAGGGCCATTTACTGGGATCATAATGTTTACTACGTTTTATATAATTAAATGGTGCTATTTGCATATCACCAAATAATGGTACAACTTCTAAATTTTTAAAAATACGATCAATACGATCCAAACGAAGCTTTTTCTTTTGATCTAATTTATTAATATTACATAAATCACTATCCATTAAAAATAAACCAAAGCCCATAACTTTAACTAACATATGTTTCTCTTCTGGTGTCATGTACATTTTTGTTTCGAACATATGAACACAAATATTAACAACTTCTGATAACAAATCTTCATAACCAGGAATTTTTTCTAATGTATCCTTTACAGTATCACGTATTTTATTTTGTGTTGCTAAAAACATTGATAAATTTTGTGATTCTTGAAGTGTATGCGAATCAGACATAACTTTTAAAAATTGTGCTGCACGTCTATATGTTGAATAATCATTTTTAACACTTGATTTCATATTTTTTAATTCATCTAATACAGCAAACATATTGATAAATTTTCCTAATGTCAATAAATATGCTTCTGATACAAAATCTTTACGTTTTTCAGCATGACATAAACGTTTCACTTCACCAGAGAATGCTTCAATTGCTTTACGCTTTAAAATCAGAAGAAAAAAAAATTATTTAAAAAAATCAACTTAAAGAAAAAATCTAATCATATACTAATTACCTGAAAATACATAAAATTTAACAATTTGTTAACCTCAGGAGCAAGAACTTCAACAGTTTTTTCATAAATTTCAACACGATTTGGTTGTTCATTTGATTTTGGTTGTGGTATTGCTCTTGAACAGCATCTCCATGTATATAACATGACAGCATGTTTTTGACCTTCTTCTAATAAAATATTCTTTTTTTCAAAATGAAAATTAAATTAATACAAAAAATATTTATGTAATATTTCATGAAAAAATTACCAAATTAGCATGAGTTGTTGCTTCTTCAATATATTTTGCAATTCCTGTTACAAAACCATTACGATCTTCAAAATTTGTATCAAAATTTGCTCTATAAATTACAGAACATGGTTGTGCTTCGATACAAGGTTGTTCATCGGGTAATGGAAGTTCATCAAGAACTTCAACATTTGATAAAGCATCAGCAAGTGTTATTTTTTCAGTCATTTTTTTTTTATATCTTATGTAAAACTAAAAAAAATAACAAAAAAAAAAACGCTGTAGAAAAATATAAGAAATTAATTATATGAAAAAAAGGTATTGTAAATTAGAGATTTTAAAACATTTTATTAATATACTTTATTGAAATTTAATTTTTGCCCATTCAAATTTTAGATCAAGAAAATAAAAATTTAAAGAGAAAATCTAAATTTTACTTTAGAATAAAAACATGTGTATTGGAAGTAGATAGGCCTAGATAGACTCCTAGAGCTTATAAGTTACACGAAGATATAACTGCTAGAAGTTGGGCTGAAAAATTTTAAAACAAACGCAAAGAATGATAGGAAATCTTAAACTTTGAAGAAGAAAAAAAAAAAAAAAAAAGCCGTGAATAGCATGTGAATTTGCGATATTACACAGATTTTCTAAAACGAGACAAAATATTCCTATAATACAGAATAACTATGTATATAAAATTCAAATTATGTCTAGAGTCTAGACTAATGAAATATTGAATAAATTATCAAATACTTGACTTTTTTAAGGGACAAAAGGGAATCACAAACTCAAAAGACTAAAAGCCCACATTCTTTGTTTATTTGATTATACATATTTCGACGAATTTATTGAAAACGATTATTACAATTTTTAAAAATAACATATTTTGATGTACTAATTAGAATCCAATTTTGTTTAGGACCAAGTTTTTATTTATGGCTATGCTATCAATGTTTTTGACACTTCGAGTATTAGAGTATTCCATTTGCATTTGAGATTGAACATAAGTCAAGAACATTTATCAGTTAAATTTTCATTTAATTTAGGTACAAATAATTTTAATACTTACTTCCTGGGTTCCAAGTATTTATTTATCGTCGTGTAAAATACCCATGTAAAATTATACTTACAATGATTTTATTTTTTTTATCAAAGTACCGTAGATCAGATACATATAAGGAAAATTTAATTATTCACAACTGCTTCACACTTCATTATTCATTTAAGATAATATTCAAAATATCAAAAACAAAAACTCGCAGAAAAACACCAAATTACAGAATAAATGTGATAAACACTGCGGTCTGCGACGCCCAGGAATTATTGGAATTATTAGTAGCACTAGCAGGAGGAAAACAAAACCATAGATATACACAAAAAGATACACACCTACGAATTCGGATTGTATAGATGGAATATTTTTTAAGGGATGTCATTTCACAAAAGAGTTAGCAATGTTTTTTGTGAAAGATTTTAAAGAATTTCTCCTCAGCAAAACAAAAAGAAGTAAGACTTATCTTATCTTGACTTAAATTTCAAAATTTCACATTAGAATTTGAAAAATTGGAGAAAAAACGAGTTTTTATCATATAAAATAAAAAATTATAGGTTATGTAAATAAAAATTTTATTCAGTACAAAGTGCTTACAAAATGAAAATGGCTGACTTCCGATTGCAATTGAGGTTTTTGTTTTTTGTAATCGCAATTCTCAATTAGCAATCGGAAATTCGCCATATTTGCAATTCACAATTTCTTTAGACGATTGAGGATGTGCGCTAAAGCCAGGCCTCAGTTAAGTATATAAAAATGACTGTTTACTTTACTGTTTAGGAGATAGAGGCTTTCTATAACCAAAAGAAAACTTACAAAAATTTGACTGTCAAAAATCTGTACATTTCTGTAAATCTATGTGTACAATACAACAATAAATAACCATAAGCCAGCATCATCTATCAGCAGACAGCAGTTAATATTTAATAACCTGTTATCAAAAAAGCCACATATATTTTGTAAATTTTGCATGTCGCTTATTAAGTATGGGCTAATTGGTATTTGTGGGTTAAAGATTTACAAAACAAGTTACTTATAAAGTCAAAATTAATGATAATAAGAATTTGCAAAAAGTTTAAATTAGTAAATTACACATGTTAGGTTTAGCAGCCGGGACTTGTGATGTTGATTTGAATTTTCGCTTCATATAGTTCAATTTGTGAAAAAAATAATCTTTGTTCAAAATATAGAAGGAGAGTGAGTGAATTAAGTTTGTAAATTAAATTAAGATATATGTATATTTGATACATTTAATTTGAATAGAAAAAGCAAAGTATAAAATTTGGTTTCAAGTGACAACTATTTCTATTATAAGGTAATATATAGTTACATATATTTTTTCAATAAATATTAATATGTATGTAAGTACCTAAGTATATAATATGTATTTGAAATATCTATGCTGCACTTAAGCATGCACATGTTAATTGTTAATAAAAATGTAAAGTTGAAGAATTTACATATTTATTAAAAAGCAATCCTAAAGATTGTATGTACATAGCTACAAATGTCATCGACAAGGTTCAAGAATATATTCATCCAGCCAACCATTTTTAATGATTTATGAATTTTTCAGGGATATTTGTTGGGAATTATCACAAAAGTGTTACCTCAGAATTATTATTTTACAATTCCAACATAATCAAAGGGAAATTTTATAAAAAATAACAGAATTATCCACATAATTATTAGTTTTGGAACTTGTAATTAGAAAAATCATAATTGTTATAGTAAATTTTTATCAATAATGAAAATTAACAATTAAAAATTTCATTTAAATACTAAAAATGTCGTAATTTTCAATATAGGTACACATTACTAAGTAGGTACCATTGTTTTCAACATTTTTTCTTTAAATATTATATTTGATGCTGTTTTTTCACTCGTTTTGGGTTAACTATTTTTTATTTAATTTTAATTTATTATTTATTGTTCAATTTGGCTAAAGCGTACTATGGAGAATGCAATTTGTTAAAAAAAAATTTTCCAATATTTCCGAATAATATCGACTATCAAACGTGTAAGAGTAAAAGAGATAAAACTACTAATTGGGTTTTTTTTTTCTTGGAAATTTGGCGCGAAATAGTTTTCTAGGGAATTTGTTCATTTCCATACCCCGTTACGTTAGAAAAAAGTGGCAAAACATGAAATTTTGACTTTATATCTCAAAAAACAATCCAATCTAATAGAGTTAAATAAAACGTTTTAAGAAGAATAAGAAGTTCTCTTTCAAATGCACTATTAACTATTATCCTGCAATATCTTGTTATTTTGTTTTTGTGAAACATGCTGAAGAAAGTATTAATTTTTTCAAATTAAATTTTTAATTATTTTTTTCTATTCAAATTTAATTTTTTTTCAAATAGATGGCCAATACAACAATAAAATTTCAGACAGGCTTAACAACAACAGATCCATATTATAAACCAGTGCTTATTATAGGTCAATTACGTCATTTAACTTTATTAAAATTCTCAGATATTCGTTGTAAATTAGATCCTCGTGTAACAGAAGAAACTTATACAAATGCAATATCATGTTTACATCCATCTCCAACTGATACATGTTCATTGTATTTAGATTTAGCAACGATTGCAGCACTTCCATTAAAATGTTCACGTCATAATACAACATCTAGATCACATGCAATTACAAGACTGGTTAAAAATAAATGCTTAAATATTAATGAAAGTATTGTGATCGTTTGTGAACGTAATGATGTTTTTGCAAGTGCTTGTGCAATTGTACGTGCTTTCCCATTATATTCACGTAAAAGTGGACAAGATAACAGTCAATCATATACAGTTAATATTGAATTTGTTGTTATCGAAAGAGATAATTCAATAAATACACAACCGTTTACTAATGAAGATATTGCATGTTTAGAAGAAGCGGCTAAAAGTATTCGTTTAACAGCAAAAATTGTTGATACACCATGTAATGAAATGGATGTGGATTATTTCATACGTGAAATAAAAATAATATCTGATGAACTTTCACTCACACCAACTATAATACGTGGTGAAGAATTATTGGAGCGTGGTTTTGGTGGCATTTATGGTGTTGGTAAGGCAGCCGCTGTACCACCAGCTTTAGTAATATTATCGCATGAACCACAAGGAGCGAATGAAACAATTGCACTTGTTGGTAAAGGTATTGTTTATGATACAGGCGGTTTGAGTATCAAGGGTAAAACAACAATGCCTGGAATGAAAAGAGATTGTGGAGGTGCTGCTGCAATTCTTGGAGCATTTTATAGTGCTGTTAAATGTGGATTTAGAGAAAATCTTCATGCTGTGTTTTGTCTAGCAGAAAATTCTGTTGGTCCGAATGCTACACGGTATGGAAATACTTACACTTTTTATTGTTTCATCTCGTATTTTACACAAATTATTTAAAATGTTTTTTATAGCTTCGTTATTTTATTTTTAATTTTTTGCTTATTTGTTTATTTATTTTTTTTTTTTATGTAACTTACTTATTTTCTTTTTTTCTTCTATATATTTTTTGTCATTCTAGACCTGATGATATTCATACGCTTTATTCTGGTCGCACGGTCGAAATTAATAATACAGATGCTGAGGGACGTCTTGTTTTAGCTGATGGAGTTGCATATGCTCACAAGGATTTAAAGGCAAACATAATTCTTGACATGGCAACATTAACTGGAGCGCAAGTAATTTTTTATTATTTCTTGATTATTCTTTGTTTTTGTTTTTTTTTTTTTGTATTCGTATATCTGTCCATATTTATTTTCTTTGTCCTTTTTTAATTTTGTTCTTATTAATTAGTTTTCACTACTTTTTCTTAAAAAAAAAAAATAGAAAAAAAGAAGTAAAAGAATAAATTTGAAAAATAAATTACAAATCTCTCACTCTTAATTGTGAAAAGCATAAAATCTTTTGAAATATTATGAAGGACATACATATAGTAAAGGCTATTTTCTAAAATTATAGAGTATAGAGAAAGAGAGAGTATTGGCTCTAATGGGTCAATAAATTAATGGTAATTTATTACAATATGAAGTACAAAGAAAAACTACATATGTTGTATTTTTTTTCCAAATATAGGGAATAGCAACAGGCAAATATCATGGTGCTATATTGACAAATAGTGAAGAATGGGAAGTGAAATGTCTTGATGCTGGTCACAAATCTGGAGATTTATTGGCTCCAATAGTTTACTGTCCAGAATTGCATTTTTCTGAATTCGCATCAGCAGTAGCTGACATGAAAAATTCTGTTGCTGTAAGTTGAAATTTTCAATATTTATCTTTTTGTTGCTGTTGCGTTTTTTAACTTTATATCTCTTTGGTATAATTTGTTTTTAGTTTCAGTTTTGTTTTGATTTTTATTTGTTATTGTTTTATACTTTTGAGTCTACTTTTTTTTTTAAATTTATTTTGTATTCAAATGATTTATTAATGAATTTGTACAAACTCTTTTATGAGTCGAACAAAGTAAATACGTTATCTAATAATTATTGTTTTGCTTTGGTTTTTGTGTCTTTTACCAGTTTTTTTTTTTTTGTTTTGTTTTTCTTGTTTGTTTAATCAACTTTTATGATAAAGTTCCAAGTATGTGTGCTGTAGTTTTCATTATTATAATTTCAAGAATCCTATTTGTTTACTAAAATATATCGTATAGTTTAAAAGATATTTTAGAAATAAAAAATTGAAATTTCAAAATAGATTTTATTTCATTTTAATATTTGTTGTTGTTGTTGTTGTTGTGTTATTAACCTTATTAAAATTTATTTTTATTTATAAAATTCATGCAACAACAATAATTTGAAATGAAAATATTTTATTTTATTTTATTTTATATATACGAGTACATACATATGTACATTTGAATGAAATATGAAATTGCTTCTCCAACTTAAACTCCCCCATAAATAAAAAAATACATACGTATATGTATGTATATATATATAGTAACATATCCAATTTATACGTTTTTGTATGTATAATAAATGTACATAAAAATATATTATTTAAAGCGGGAAGAAAAAAAATATATGTATATGGATATAATATTTTTGTAATTGAGAATATGAATCGATTTAATATAAAAAAAAATATGATTTTTGAAAATAGTTGGTAGTTTAATACACAGTATGAAAGAAAATTTACATATACATACATATATATGATACATAAAATATAGAATTATATTAAGTTTGTTTTATATATAAATTTTTTTTTTCTTATTTCCTCAGTGTATCTTCATTTTTCATAATATGTAGCTACATATTTTTTTTTCGTATGCATAAGTAATAGTAATAGTGATAGTTAAACGAATATATATTGTCAGACATAACAATTTATCACAAAATTTATATAGCTATGATTTTTATTTTCATTCACGTCCTTTTTTTTATATAATTTTTTATTTTTATTTTTATTTTTTATATGAATGTTTATATTATATATACATATAATTATTATATATAGGATCGGAATAATGCTCAGTCATCTTGTGCGGGATTATTTATAGCAGCACATATTGGTTTTGATTTTCCGGGTGTCTGGATGCATGTAGATATGGCAAGTCCAGTCCATTGCGTAAGTGATTAATATTAAACGTTTTGTTCTGTGTAACTCGTTTAGATTATTTTTTTTATTTTTCAGTATTTTGTTATTTTACAATCTACAATATGTATTTTCTTCTTATTTAAAAAAATAAAAAATAAAATAACAGTACAGATTAAAAAAGATAAATACTTAATCTTAATGACATATTCTTGACATACATACTAAATATGTACATAAATATGTACATTTTATATTTATATCTGTATGTATGTATTTTATCATCGAAAATGGAATCAATTTAATCTGATTCTACTGTTTTGTTTATTTTTATTCTATTTTGATTCCGTTTATGTTTTTCCATCGTTATCTCTTTTTCAAATAACATTTTAATTTTTTTTTATTTTTATATTTTTATTTTTTCATTGATAAAAAAAAAAAATAGGGTGAACGAGCAACTGGTTATGGTGTAGCATTACTTTTATGTTTATTTGGCAGTTATATGGATACAGAAATGTTAAAATCTATTGCTCCAAATGAAATAGAACCACCATTAAAAAGGATTTGTCGCGATTAGTAATATAAATGAAATTGTTTTGATTTGTGTGCCTCTGTCTAAAATAATAATAATAAAAAAAAAAATAGATATAATAGTAAAAATTGCTATTTTATCTCAATATAATATTAGAATTGTCTTTTTTTATTATTATTTACGTTTTTCTATTTTGTTTAGACATAATCTTAACAAATTGGCATGCATATTTTCATTGCTCATTAATTATAATTTATTTAAAAAAAAAACACTTGAACAAACTTAGAATAAAAGTGAGAAGAATAGAAAGAAAAAAAGATTAAGCAATGAGTTAGTATTTACTAAATTTTTTTTTAATAATTAAAAATTATTTTCTAACGTTTTTTTGTTTAATTGATACTCTGTCCATAAAGTTTGAAGAAATTGATATATTGTATTACATATTCAAATGAAATTAACAAAATTTATAATATTGAAAAAAATAAAATTTATAAATAAATTGTTTTTTTTTTATTATTATCATTTTTAGAATAAATACCAATAAATTATTTTTAATGAAACATTTCTAATCTCATGTACAGTAAAACCCTTTCCTCTTAAAATAAAATTTGAATTATATTTAAAATGGGTCTTTTCGAAATTAATTACAAACTATCATCACAGTCATATTTTATAAAAATTTTGTTTTATACAGAGTGTTTAACGGAGCATATCGCCTATGCCAAACTTAATATACATATGTATATATGTATGTATATATGTATATAAAAAAAAAAAAACCTGTAGGGCAAGTTTTCAAGATATTCGACATGAAATGCCTAATTTTTTTAAAAAATTTTTGTCTTTGAATTTGTTATAACTTCTCTACCAATTATATAACGCTCAGCTAAAAAAAAGACATTTTTGGAAAGGTCTGAAGGTTATATTTTTCAAGCTCATCGTCATTTGAACCTCTACGTTGTTCAAAATAAATAAATAAAAGAGTAGAATAAATTTGTTCGAAGGGTGAAAAAATGTTCATCACTAAAAAAAAAAGTCGACCGCTTTCTCCCTTGTGAAGTTTTCGTTCATCTGCGAGTTTCAAACGCCCATTAAAAACTGAATCTATGTAGATCTAATCGATGTAATACAATCTGAGATATAAGCATTTAAAATTAAAAATCTGTAAATTTTTTCAAATACATATATAATGAAGTAAAATGATTTTTTCTGGAAACTTAAAATAAAAAATTAGCAATGTAAAATTTTTTAAATTAGATACAGGATGCAGAGCTATTCAAATTTGACTCTATTTACGAAATGTATGAAAAAGTATCTGAATGTTAAACGTTATCTTATTTTGCGTTGTAGAAAAAAAAAGCGAGTCAGTGTAAAACTACATTTATGGAAACATTTCACATATTATATACCCGTATGATATAACAAAATATTCAGTACGCGTATGTATGTACAATAGATACACACAAGTTTTTAGATTTAAAAAATATCAAAAGAAAAAAGAAATTTAATACGTATCTACATTATATATTTTATATGGTACAAAAGAAAGAAAAAGTTATTACTTCGTACATTTTAAGACAGCGTTCATTCTCGTACGTTTTGTGAACAAAATCGATTTTTATTTGAAGATCTTCGTATGCTGTATTCTGATTTACTCGAAGTTTGTGTCCAGCACATGATGTATTTTTTCTCATTATTTTCAACAATTCTTAATTTTAAACGGAAAAGATTTCTCCAACAGAAAACGAATTTATGTCTGTCCATAAGAAATTCTGGACACAAATTAATTTTCATTTTTTATGGACAGACAAATGGGATTTGCCAAATTTGAACAATTGCATTTGCATCATAAGTTGCATTTAAACAATTTGAGTAAAACTAAACCACTTTTTTCTAGCAAGTGTGTGTAAAAGGGTAGTTACTGATAGAAAATATTGTACTAAAATGTGTTTTAGAGCACTGGACTTTGTTGTGCATTCAACTTTCGCCCTAGTCAAAATTTGTTCAGTACTAAACCCTTCAAGAAAAAGGAATATTTTATCTACAAAATGTAGACACACATGAAACAGTGAGGGTTTTTCTTTAGATGATTGCTAATGTTAAACAAAAAAAAAATCGATAGAACTAGAAACAAAACAATGTATCAACTGATACAGAACTTTAGATTACAAAAAACACAAAAGACTGGAAATTGTATACAAGTATAAAAAAACATGAACACAATTGTACACATACATATAATTTCATGTGTTTGTATGTATAGTATAACAGAAATAAACTTTTTCTTTAAGAAATATACCCTCAAGGGAAGTATAAAGCCAAAAAACATGACAGATTCACTCGTTTTCTCATTATATGTTTTGTGCTACTATTATATACATATGTACATATGTACATATATATTTTTGTTTGGAATATTATATTGTGTGAAAAAAAAAACTTAATCTCACGCGTTAGAAAAAATAAAATAAAAAGACCTCAGTTTAATAAAATCATGAAGATTTTAAATTTTTCTTGTAGTCTATACATAATATGAATTCCAACTACTTTTATCCATTTTTTTTCTTTAATTCACCAAACTTTTGATAAATTATTATTTACATAAAAAATTTGCATAAAAAATAAATTTTCTGAGTTAAAGATGAAGTTGAAAATTGAAATATATTTATATGTATGTATGTACTTATAGGAATACTACTGAATATTTTTATATGAACAGAAACTCGCACTACATTAAAATAACAAATTCTCGGCTACCGATTTTAACTTCTAATCTTCAAACTTTTCAATTTCTTTCTTATTCTATGAGTTTTTCTTTTCTTATACTATTTTTCCCAAAACAACATATTCTCATTTAATTTCGTACATTACCCTTTTAATAGCGTTTGACGAGTAAATTCGTCATAATTACCGTTATTAAAACTTTATCACTTCAATAAGTCGAATAGATAACTAATAATCACTTTAGTTTTCACTATCGTTATCACCTGATTTCAATTTATGCACGGAAATACAAAATTATAATACTTAACCGGCTTTTGTAAATAAATATAATTTAAAAGCCAAAGACTTTTTAGGTCTGTGAATGTATGTGTTTAAATATTAGAATTAACTATTAGAAAATAATTCTTTTACGAAAGTTATACTAATTTTCCTAGAAAAGTAAAATTTCCAAACTACACAACAATTCGAAAACCATGTGCTTCTTAGGAAAAATGCTCATAAGTGGGTCATTGCAGAATCAAACAGAATCAAATACATAATCATTTTCCGAAATTAAAAAAGTGTGGTTAATAGAGCAATGCATTTTTCTCAAAAAAATTGGCTTTAGAATGGCAAAATTTTGAGTTCGACAAATCAAAAATTATGTGTGAAGAAGAAAATAATAGTAATTAGATCAAGGGCGGTTCAATCTCACAAAGACGCGTCGAATTTCTTCCTTGAGTTTGTCAGTAGTTTGCTGATTGTTGACGTGCACTTCATGAAAGAAGAAGTTCAAAAGGAATGATCAGTCAGGAAGAGCGGGACGTACATATAATGTTTCATAGGGTTTTGCCGAAATTATTAGAGGATTAGATAAGAGAAGCGTGCATCATCGATGTGTGATACTCGTACTATTTGAAAAATAAATAAGTTAACTGGGGTTGGAATT
The DNA here is from genome assembly GCA_939192795.1 of Bombylius discolor. Classification (NCBI taxonomy): domain Eukaryota; kingdom Metazoa; phylum Arthropoda; class Insecta; order Diptera; family Bombyliidae; genus Bombylius; species Bombylius discolor. The sequence goes on from OW584241.1 coordinate 41,537,305, forward strand.
ATTCAGAGAAATTTTTTCCACGGTTTTTTATTTCACTAATTAAGTTGGTAAATGTGCATTTCTTTTCAATAGAAGTTGTTTATTTTATTTTCTCTACCTTTAACCTTATAATTAATTACAAATAAATATATGTACATACATATATGTAGGTATAGGTATTATGTACGTGTATGTGTTTATGTAAAATTTCACTTAATTATTATTCAAAGAATGAAAAGTTAAGCATTAAAAAAACTTAAATAATTAATCCACAAGTCATACTACCTCAATTATATTTTATTTTATGTAGGTACATATGTTTACTTTTTGTCTGTTTCAACTATTTTTTTCTCTTTTAAATGACCACCATTCACTATTTCCCATAGGAAAAAAAATTAAAATTAGAAAAGAAAAGTCTCATTAAAAGTTTATTTTGGTATGTTGTTCATATCTTTTCAAAGGGTATTGTGTTATGTATTAATACGTACATATCTGTAAAATATTAAAAAGTTGAAAATTTGAAAATATGTATGTATGTAGTTTCTATATGTCTTACTAACTTTTAATTAAATATTATTTCGATTCAATGAAAAAGTACATATACTTACATATAGCTATGTACATATATATGTACATATGTATTCAATAATTCTAAAATTTTTATTATTTGTTAGCTTTTTTAATCAATTTGTCGTTTTTCATATTATTAAAGTTTGTTTACTAATTGTTTTTTTTTATGTTTTAGCAATAAGATATTTATTCTTAATCAAAATTTTTTAGTATACATGTAGCATAGTTACAGTAGAATTTTCAAAACAAAATTTTTTTGTTGAAAAAGTTACAGTTTTGTAAAAATTCATTTTTTGAATAGTTTCAAGTTATTACATGTATGTTAGTATATCTATATGTCTGTATTTTACATTAATCGATTCACTAATTCTAACACATTTATAGGTATCGATTACTAAAAATTATATTTTTTTCAAATTAAAAATTGCTTATTACCTACAAAAGGTAAATAAAAAGTTTCTTCTAAAGAAAAGTATGAAACATTTTGGGTTTTTTGAAGCTGAAGAAAAATAATGGAAAATACTTTCTTACATTTTGTTTTTTTGATTTTTTTACACGTTCATATTATATATATATCGTCAGATCAGATCATATATTATAAAAAATCTATATAATAGAAAATTAAATTTTCGATAAAAGTCACAAAATTTTTACTTTTACGTGTGATCATGATCATTTGTTATTGTAAATCGTTAAATTTTTTAAAAAAAGTAGTTACTTCATAAATTAAAAGATTATTTTATTTTTAAAAGTAAAAAAAAACAAACCCACTTTTTTAACAATTGTAAATTTTTTTTTTGGTTTTTATTTCTTGAAACAAAATTTATTTAAAAAAATTCTTCCGAAAACTTTCCTTTTTTCTAATTTTGTAATGTACATATGTATATACTTATGTATAAATATGTATGTACATATGTATTGACAACAAAGAGAAGTTAGAAAAATTTTAATGAACTTAAGGTTTTCATATTGGTTATCTGGTTGAACTTATACAAAATTACAATATAGGTACCCATTGTGGATTTACTCCTACGAAGATGATAAGTTTTTGCAATTTCAGTTTTTTTTTTTTTTACTTTTTTTTATTTAGAACATTTTTTTTCTTCTAGAAAATGAATGAGAAAAATGGTATATTTTGCACAAATAGGTGATAAGTTTGTGTATAGAGAGTGCCTGAATATAATTTTGGCATTATTCCCTTGTGGAATGATAACAAAAAACATAAAAATTGTCTTTTTTTAAAAAATATTTTTACTCTTTTTAATTCTATGATTTCAATGAACCGTAAAAAATGTGAAATCACGGATAAATTATACTTTTAATAGCACTTTTATAGAATGCATTGCATGTAGGTATATAGTATACCTACATTGGTACCTTTAGTCCTTTATATATTTTGTTTGAATGTGTTTGTGTTTGTTTGAAAAATACATATATATTCTGTGGTGTTTGTGTACATATATATTATATATATGTTTGAATTGTTCGTAAGTGTATGTATTTATTTTTTGTATATATTCTATATGATTCCATCTAATAGTACTTTAACAAAAAAAATTTATTTCGTTCACTTTTCAGTTAACCTAAAGGTTATAATAACAATTTAATGCAGCTTTAGTACTATTATTTGGCTTCAAAACTGAATGAATACATACATAGTGAACGATATAATATAAGGTGTATTCACTATGTGTATGTACATATGTATATATACGTATGTAATTGATTATCATCAACATACATGTATGTATATCTTTTAAAAGGACATGATTGTAATTCGGAAATTTTACAAAATAACATTGTATTTCTGAGAGATATGAGCGATGATAATACTACAATTGCTGTATAATATTTCAATGTCCATTATATAGATAAGTGAAATCATACATACATTTTCTGTCACACATATATAGCTAAATATCTATATAATTCCTATGTTTCTGTCACAAGGATTTTTAGATTGCCTTTCTCAAGAATTGTACATCCATATCTTTCTAATATTGTAATACGTACGTAATGTATATGTAATTTTATCTTATTCCTTGATATTCTTACTTGGAAAAATGACTGACCTCAATCTGTCCATGTTCATACACGGTTCGTTACCTCCAATCTTTGAAAGACACATATACATACAACAATATACATAATATGTATGTGTTATTGTTATAACTATATATAGGGAAAAGTTCTGTAGAACGTAGGTCATTAAGTTAAGTTACGTCACATAAAAGTTTTATGTGTATTTTTTCTGTCTTTTTTAATAAATTCGTTATATATGTTCATAAAGTAAAATGCATTTTAAATTTTTCAGAATAAAAGTAGAAAGATGAAAAATTTGAAGAGAATAAGATAAAATTACTAGATATAGAGGGATAAAATATTGTCTTTCTAATTTATTTAATTTTATTTCGTAAAGTAAAAATAAAATCAGAAAGAACTGAAAAACTTTTACGTATATGCATAAAATATATGTTTGTATGTACATAATATGTATGTACATGACAACATATAACACATGATAAATAAAAGTGTAGTAGGATAGAATCTGATACAGAGATTTTGGAAAAAATTTGATAGCATAGCATAATAAAGAAGCGTAAGAAATATTTTTCGGTATATAAATCAATTTTTTCCACGTTAGATCGTGTTCAATATAAATCAATTAAACCGATTAACGATGTATCTGGTTTAGCATTACTGCAAAATTGTAGAAATATTGAATCTATAGTTTAATTTTACAGGTACTATCATGGTAAGTATTTTAAGGCGATCTAAAACATAATACTTTCGAAATGAAGGTGACATCTGGGAATACATTGAAATATGACCAGTCTGTTATAAATAGACCTCTTAAACTATTCTTCTATCCTATGTGTTCTTTTTCATTTATAACTTTCTTCCTTTCATATGTTTCATCTATAAGCGTCAGCGCTATGCCAATCAAATGTGTAATAAAAATGGAACCCCTGCACTCTAAAACAGGTGATGATGATAAGTGATAATTGGTTTAGTAGTTTTTGAGTTTGGAATTCCTCAAGGGCCGCACCTTATACAGCTCCTTTTTCTTGTTTTTATTAAGTTACCAATTTACACTAGAAGGAAAGTAGTAGTTCATAGTTATAAACGTGAAAAAGAAAGGATTGTTGCAGATATTAACATTAAATTTTTTTTTTTTGAAAGTTTATTAGAAATTGGCGGAAATAACCGATACATTCGATGTGTGGAAAATAATATACTACTCCTATTTTTTAATGTAAATATAAAAATACAAAAGCCATTTTAACAATCTTTACGGCTTGTTTTAGTTTGTTTACCGTGAAAAGTTTTCTTTAACATAAACAAAAATGTGAGAGAGTATTGAATGGGAATAGGAAGGATTACCGGCCTCTTTCAGGAAGTATTTCTTTCTCAAAACATTTGAAAAGAATTGAAAAATTTTCTTTATAACACTACTTACCATGAAAATTATATTGTGCTACATATAACTTCAGTATTCTGTTTTCTTCTGTTAGTCCAACTCTTTGTGTTAAAAAACATCTTAACATTACTATTGATTTTAATATTCTTCTATTTGTTGCTTTTTTCAGACGAAATTAATTGGTGTAATATTATCCGAAATGTAAGCATTCAAATTTGAAGATGAAGTGAACTATATGAAAACGACATTCGATCAGACTGGGATTCGAACCCAAGACCTTTGACTTTCCTGGGCACTGTTCTACCAATTAAAATATCGGATGCCATGTCGCTTGCTGTTTTTAGTTACTATACTTAATCATTGGTGAAGAATATTCAAATCTCCTACAAAGAATCCCAAGATTTTTTACATATTATGAGTATAAAGGCTTTGGAGTGCTAAATTAGAGAAAATTGAATAAGTATCTAACACGCATACATATGTATGTGTAAGACAGTCTGTTTTAATACTTTTTTTCTACAAAACCTTTATAATTAAAAAAAACTATGATAATTTAAATATGAATTATGATTTATTTGTATAACAACAAAAATAACAATCTCGGTTTTTTTTAATGTTTTTCGTTTTAAAATTTAATTAATTTATTTTCATTTATCTATGTTCTTAAATTCTGTTTTGTTATGATTACTCCCTTCATTTAATCTTTATTTTTCAATAATTATCTTTTTGTTTTGTTAAACATAACACATTGTATTATATTTTTATGTATTTTATGAGAATGTATACGTTAATTTTTATACATTTATTTACAAAGAAAAATTTTTTTTTTTTTTTTTTTTTTTTTTTTTTAAATTTATTTCAAGTGCAAAATATAAATACAAAAAAACTATGTGCACGTTTCTCTTACAAAGTACATATATTAATGAATATTTTATTTTATTTTCATATTACTTTGTTCTTTTTTTTTTTTTTAGGTTTTTTACATTTTATTTTTTCAAATAAGTAAAAGTAAATAACAAAAAATACAACATGAAATATATTTTTTAATCTTACAATGGGTAAAATTTTAATTTTTTTTAAAATGTACTAGGTATGTATAAATATTTTTTTTTTTCACTTTACGTATTTTATGATGTGATTTAAGTATAATTACTATAATGTACTGTTCTTTTCTATTGAAAAGAAAAAAAAACAAAACACAAAAATTGATTTAATTGCTTTTTTATTATTGTTTTAATTTTTTTTTATCTACCTATATATGTAATATATTTTCCACTAAATGTTTTTTTTTTAGTATTGGAGTAGTTTTTTTGTTTGTTATTATTATTAATTATTATTATCAGTATAATATTATATTGCTTTGAATTTAGGTGAAGTAAGTATAGTTTTATAAGTACTATTATCAACTAATACAAAAAAGTAAAATGCATTTATGTACTTAATTTTTTTATTTATGTATTAATTTTTTTTAAATAAATAGCTTTTTCGTATATTAGAGTAGGTCAATGTTTCTGTATAGTAATAGTTAAATTTAATTGAAAATAATCATTGTTATATTGTTACATTATATTGATAAAGTAAAAGCGTTTTGTTTTGATAAAATAATGTATAAAAAGAATATATTTTATGCAGTTTAGATAAATTCTAGAAATTATACATAGATTGAAAATAAATAGGAAAAATATAATATTTAATTGAAAAATATTCATAAATTAATAAGCATAAACTTTTACACATAATATGAATAGATTAGGAATTATGATATCTACATTGTACGAATTAAATTCTTCTCTCATTGATGATATATTGATAAAATAAGAAATGTACTCGTGTTTGTATTAGTGCCATATATTTATAATGTAAATTCACATTGTATATTTTCACACATTAAATGTGGTGTATATTGTAATAAAATATATATTTGTTACAATTTTTTCCCTAGAATGTATTTTCGTTACTTAACCGTTATTTCGTCTATAGATTTGTAAAAACACAGTATGTATTCGTAACTTCAAATTCACTTTGGCAACTCTTGCAATAAAAAAAATCTTTTAAAATAAATCAAAACAAACTCAATGTTTAAATTAAAAATTATGGTCACTATTTACAAGAGACTCATAAAAATAATTATTATACTATAATGAGTTAAAATATTTATTATTCTAAAATGTGCAATTACTTTTTTTATACGTAGAGCATATTGAAAGTCTTGTTCCATGTGATAACAGGGTATGTTCTGGCGCCATTTTTATTTTTAATATTTAATTTGAAGTGTTACTATTAAAAATTGCATTTTTGTTTCAATGTTCTATTGTTCTATTTGTAATCATTATTTCGTAGGGTTTTTTTTTTAAATTTCGAAGAGTTTGAACTCAAATGTTGTAACACATGTTTAATTAATTAGCAGCTAGGCAGCCTCTTGAACCCCAACTGCGAGTCTCACAAACCATACTTATTCTTTGTAATAATCAAAACGGGAAGCGTTTTTATTAAAAAAAAACGTTTTTAAAAAATGTACATATTTAAATATATATGTGTGTTAGGGTGTTAGGACCTGAAATAAATGAAAATAAAATTTAAAATTTTTTAGCGACCAAACGCCGAACAGTTGAAATTTAGTACCCTTTCCCCTGCTGTACGATTTTTAGTTTTTCTTGGAAAAACCTAACCGCCATTTTTGTGTCCAATATTTTGTATATTTTCTAAAAAATATTGCGGAGTTGGCGGTTCGCCTATAGAAAAAAGCATAGAGTGCGGTGATATGTGCTGTACAGACAGTTGAATTTTTTTTTTATTTTTAATAATATATGTATAGTAAAGAAAGTAGAAAATAATAATATTTGTATTTTGCATAAAATAAAATAAAAAAATGAATAAATAATAACATAAAAATACTTAATAATAAAAAAAATAAATACAATCAAAAAACTTGTTATTTTCCCAATCATTAAAACAATAAATGAATTTATTATTGTTTTTGTGTTAAATTCAAACTAAATATTGCATAAATATCGAGAAAGAAAAATTATCCAAAAAAGAAGAAAAAAACCGAAATTGAAGGAAACAAAATGAGATTTTTAAATTTCTGTTTATTTATTTTTGATTTTTTTCTTTTTTCAATATTTTATTATCATCTCATAGTTTTCTGCAATTTGCTTTTATTTTCTTTTTGCATTTAACAAATAATAATCAATCAAACTATCTGAAATTTTCAATTTAAAATTTTTTCTTTATAACAATATCTGAAGAAAAAAAAATTGTCATAAGAGATAAATATTGTCAAAGGATATCGATTAGTTTTGTTTACCTCGAATCAATTTCTTTTTCTTCTTTTTCATTTTTGGTTAGATACACAAGAATATATTCTATCACATATATGACGTTTATTTGTATCATAAAGATTTAAATGGATAACAAAAAAGAAAAAAAATATAATGAGAAAATTCAAATTGAATTTTTGTGAATCAAGAAAAAAAAAATGTTTGTTAAGAAAAGTAAAAAAATAATAAAATAACAACAGAATTGTTATTTACACAAAAGAAAAAACCTATTTTTTTTTAGATATCATATCTTTTAAAGAAAATACTGTAAATTGTTACAACAGTATGGTTTGAGAGATGAATTTTCGTTCAAGTAGGTCATAAATTTGTTTCACAAATTTTATTTTTTGATTTAAAAGTAATATAAAATTTCCAAGACATTTTAAAAATCTAATCTTCATTCTGAAGCTTTTTCAATTGCTTCAGGGCGATTCTTTGAGCGTTGTACGAGACATTTTTAGGATTTGAAGAAATTTTATCTATTGTTGTTGTAGTAAGAAATAAAAGAAATGAAAATCGGATTAAAAATCATAGAATTACATGTAAGTATGTATGTGCTTTTTTTAAAAAACTAAATCTTGCTATCTGATTTCACTTTTCAGAGATTTGCGTTTTAAGATAGTTCAATAATAAGTTACATGAACTAACCAACTACTATATCCATTATGCACATTTTATAATTAGAATCGGTTGATAATTAATAAAAATTTTAAAAAATCTAATTTTTGCATGTAATTTTTTAAAGTTTATTGTAAAATAATAAGCATCATTTAAATATCAAAGTATTCTTTGTAGATAATTTGAAATAGGAGAAAACAACACAACGTTTAACTAAAGTGTATACAAATTAGTTAACTGCAGATAGTTGATTTGTTTGAAAATTTTTTTAAACTTTATGTTGCAATTTTTCAAATTAACTAAAACAATAAATAAACCATTGTGTTCGATTGTTTTAAAATTTGCTTTGTATAGAAATCATTGTAGTGATATTCTAAATAACCAGGCAAACTGTAGTAATTTTATTTTGAGGGAAAATACACATGCTATTTTATTTTTAATTTTTGTTTAAGTAATTTACTCTTTAACGAAAAAACCACTTTTGCAGGAAATAAATGGTAATAAAATTTTCAATTCAAAAATGCAAAAATCTTCAAATCGAAGAAAATTCAAATAATTGCAGTTATTTCATGTAACTACAAAATATAATAGGCTAATGGGCTAAAACACACTTCACTAAGTATAAGCACTCTAAAGTATACATACTGTATGTTTTAGCTAGTTTTATGCAATTGTAAGGTGCTTTAGAGAAGTAAAAAACAAATCAATATTCATTGATCATGACTAGAAAAATATCTATATTCTATTTCTTTTTTTTTTTTTTAAAAAGAAAAAGTTAAATTATTTTGATTGCAAATCAAAATCTTGAAATGTAATGTTTATGCTTTGCTGGTAAGAAATAATAATATTTAAAAGTAATGTGGAAAAGTTAAGAAAATATTGCAACTTGTTCGAAATGAATTATGTACATAATATTTAACAGCAATATATGTATGTATATTGATTAAATATAAATGTATAGATATTCTTTTTATATGGTGTATCTAATAAACAATAAATAAATGTTTACTAATTTTTGTATATTGTTTTATAATTGTTTTTTATTTTTTTTATTTTATTTATTTTTTTTTTTTATTTTAAGTTTCATATTAAATATATTTTTTCTTTTTATTTTTTATGAATAGGAACTTTAAAATATAAAAATTCACAAAGATATATTTTGTTTCTGAAGATTAATAAATCAATTAAATAAAAA